>JAEOAD010001895.1:0-699166 GCA_036365145.1 Orientallactaga sibirica | reverse complement strand
CATGGGACCTGGAGATTTGAACAAGATTTGAACAAGCACTTTTAAGCTTCACAGGCAAGCACGCCTTAACCCCTAAGCCATCTGTCCAGCCCAATCAAACATTTTTAAACAAAGGGAACAGTTAATGTATATGTACAAGATCGTTGTAGAAGGGAGTCTATGATAAGCATCGCCTAGTATTGTTATGACTTTTGGAACTGGCTCCTACAGAAGGGAGGGTGTCCGTTTGCACTCCTCATATGCATGAGGATGTTTTGGAAAAGACAGAAGGAAGGGCTGGAGAGATGGCTTAGCAGTTAAGGCACTTGCCTGGCAAAGCCAAAGGACCCAGGTTCGATTCCCGAGGACCCACGTAAGCCAGATGTGCAAAGGGGACCATGCGTCTAGAGTTCATTTGCAAAGGCCAGAAGCCCTGGTATGCCCATTCTTTCTCTCTCTCTCCTTCCCTCTTCCCCTTCTCTGTGTCTCTCTTTGGTTGCCATCTCTCCAGCCCTTTCATGTACTTTCCAGTTTGAGAACTGTCCTGAAGATCTGTACATCACTGTCCTTACATCAGAGCAGATCTGAAACATGGACGTGGCTCATCACCCTATGTGTGTTTACATTGAGGATCCTTTCCGTCCTCTCTCTAAGATGTTATTAACTTTATGGTATGGATCATAACTTAGAGTGTATAGAGAGGAGATCTGCTATGTAAAAAATTTATAATATATATGAACTATAAAGGCTGGGGGGCTGGAGAGATAGTTTAGTGGTTAAGGCACTTGCCTGTGAAGCCTAAGGACCCAGGTTTGATTCCCTAGGACTCACATGAGCCAGATGCAGAAGGTGACCCATGCATCTGGAGTTGCAGTTTCTGGAGGCCCTGATACACCCATTCTTTCTTTCTGTCTCTCTCTCCTCCTATCTGTTCTTCCTCTCTGTCTCTCAAATAAATAAATAAAATATTTTTTTACACAAAAGACTGTGTAGGGCTGGAGAGGTGACTTAGCAGTTAAGGCACTTGCCTGCAAAGTCCAAGGACCCATGTTCAACTCTTCAGATGCCAAGTAAGCCAGACGCACAAAGTTGAGGCAAGAGCAAGGTTGCACATGCCCACTAGGTGGCACAAGCGTCTGGAGCTCAACTGTAGTGACTGAGGCCCTGGCGTGCCATTCCCTCCCCCCTCTCTGTCTCAAAATAAAAAACAAGACTGTCTAGTAACTGGAAGGAGCCCTTTACAGCGTGGCCGGCCAGTCATTCACCCCTTTGCCCATTTGCTCTTCCTTGTTCTGTCATCCTGCAGTCTCCTAGATGTTGGCCTCTTGCTGCAGACTCCTGTTCCTCCATGCCAGCACCATATGCATTCTCAAATTTCTGCATCTTTGTTTCATTGATGCTTCAGTGAGCGCTTTCTTCCATTGTACTCCAGAAATACTGACAGTGATGGGACAGGCCTGCAGTCCTAATCTGAAGACAACTGATTGGCTGGTTGTGAATCCTTCTGCATTCTCCATGCTACGGCAGAGGGAGGCTTAAAACCCTTGGCAAAAGGCATGCTTGGCAATTTGCAGCCATTGCTAAAAGCAGGTCTCCCATTCTTATCTCCTCTGCCTTTGTCCCCCCCCCCCCTTCCTTCCTTCCTTCCTTCCTTCCTTCCTTCCTTCCTTCCTTCCTTCTTCCTTCCTTTTCTTCCTTTCTTTCCTTCCTTCCTTCCTTTTCTTACTTCCTTCCTTCCTTCCCTCCTTCCTTCCTTTCCTTCTTTTCTTCCTGCCCTCCTTCCTTCCTTTCCTTCTTCCTTCCTTCCTTCCTTCCTTCCTTCCTTCCTTCCTTCCTTCCTTTCCTTCTTTCCTTCCTTCCTTCCTTCCTTCCTTCCTTCCTTCCTTCCTTCCTTCCTTCCTTCCTTTCCTTCTTTCCTTCCTTCCCTCCTTCCTTCCTTTTCTTCTTTCCTTCCTTCCCTCCTTCCTTCCTTTCCTTCTTTCCTTCCTTCCCTTCCTTCCTTCCTTCACTCCTTCCTTCCTTCCCCTCTTCCTGCCTCCCTTCATTCATTATTTCCATTCTTCCTTTCTTCTTTTTCTTCCTCCTCCCTCCCTCTCTTCCTTTCTTCCTTCCCTCCTCCCTCCCTCCTCTCTCTTCCTCTGTTCTTCTCTGTCTCTCTCTCTTTCTGTCTTCCTACTTCCCTCCCACCCCTCCTCACCATCTCTCTTCCTTGTTTTCCTCTCTCCACCCAATCAATTCACAAACCAGAATCTTGGTTGAACTGTTTGCTCACCGATTCGGTGTGAAAGAGGAGAGCAAGGAGAATGAAGGTGCATTTCCAAAGTGAGAAATGTCGAGAACCGCTGGGATCACAAGAGGCTAAGAATGAGCATTGAGTGGGCAAACGGGTCTCAATGATGTTTTGGAGGTGCTGTGGTATCTGCCTGGATTTGTAATTATTTCTTCATGTTTATTTTCTCCGTGTTCATGTTTTAAAGAATAATGTCCCCGCCACTTTCAAAGCCTCACAGATGAGGGATATTGGTTTTCTTGTTCACTGTGATGTCCCCTCTTCTTAGGTCAACTTCTTGCACATACTTAATATTTATTAAGTGTTTTCCAAGTAATGCGATTACAGTATAGAACAATTAGTGAAAGAAAACCGCACTGTCATCACTGATTTTTAATATGATCCAAAAATCGATACTATGTACCCAGTGCAGACACCGACCAGTAATCACATTCACCAGGGAGATCTTGTTTAAATATTTACCTGAAAAAAATAATAATACCAGGGCTGGAGAGATGGCTTAGTGGTTAAGGTGCCTGCCTCCTAAGCCTAAGAACAGTGGTTCCAATCTCCAGCAGTTCCAATCTCCATGTCCCACATTTAGCCAGATGCAAAGTGATGCAAGGGCGCAATGCCGCACTTGACCACAAGGGGGCGCATGCATCTGGATTTCGTTCAGAGCAGCTGAGACACTGCTGGCGCGCCCATTCTCTGTCTTCCTCTCTCTGTCTGTCTCTCTCTGTGTCTCTCTCTAAAAATAAAAAAATTTTAAAAATATTAAAAAATAATAATAATACCAGCTATTTTTATTCACTCAACTCTTGACACAGTTGCACAGTGTCACAGCAAAAATCTTGTTAAGGGCAAAGGTGACAGTGATTCCATTTGATGAAAGCCCTGCTTCTGAGTGGCACGATCACGTTCAAGCCCATTTCAGAGATGCTAACCAAACCAGGGGCGAGAAGATCAAGAAGGGCCGCCATTGCTCAAAAGGACTGATTCCAGAGCCAGGGCTGCCAAGGTCAATAGTCATGGAAAAGTCAGTCATCTTTTGGCACCAGTGATCTCTTCTATAAAAGCAGGAGAAAGTGTTAACTATTCCCTATATTATTCATGAGTTTTAAACGACAGTATTATGTGTCAACGTGAGATTTTGTCCTCAAGCCATACTTACTCATGGATAATATGATACCAGCTTGGTTTCTGTTTTATAAGATAGAGTTGCTTGTCAGAGATGTGTGACTCGAGGAGATTTAGCGTCATTCTGTAGGGCTAATGATTCCTTAAGCATTGTGCTTGTGCCGTAAGATAAAGAGGCTGGGCGGTTCACATGGGGAGGGGATCTTGTAGCAAATGTGCTCCTTGGGGGTCAGCTCTGAACATACCTTGAGGATTTCGGGTTCCCTGATTGCTCTGCCCAAGGTAGTCCCAGGAACTCAAGCTGAGTTTTGTGAGAAGTTGCTCTGCCAGCATTTATTTTTAAATTTGTATCTTTTGAAATGTACTTATTGTACATAGTGATAGGTTTCATAAAAGAGTTTTTATTCAAATATATCTTGTATTCATCCCACACTCTCCTTTTCCTCTCCCTCCCCTCATGCTGGCCCCCTTTCTTCTTTCTTCCAACATTCTCACTTCTGCTTTCATGTCATATATATGAATATATATATATATATATATATATATATATATATATATATATAATTTCAATATGTAAATGATTTTATGGAGCTGTATAAAATCTAGACTCCAAACATGAAAGAAAGGATAGTATACTGTTCTTCCTGAATCTGTCTTATTGCCTTTAATATGATGATCTCCAGTGACAACCATTTTCCTGCTAGAGGACACCATTTCTTCTTTATGGTGGAATAAAACTCCATTGTGTGTGTAATTCACACGTTCTTCCTCCACGCTTCTACTGATGGGGAAATAGGCAGGTCGCTGGACTTGGCTGCTAGGAGCAGTGCAGGAATAAATGCGTGGGTGTGCATGCATTTCTGTGGTAGGCTGCATGAGGATGCTTCCCCGATGCAGACAGGAGTAGTATTCCTGGGTCATATTGTATTTCTGTTTTGAGTTTTTTTGAGGCACCTCCATACTGACTTCCATAATGGTTGGACCAATGCGTATCCCCCACCAGCGGTTCCTTCCTTCCATGTCTTCAAAACATTTGGTGTTTCCTTGTTGTTTTCTAAATGCCAACATTATGACTGGGATGAGATTGAGATGCGCTCCGCAATGCATAATTTCCTTTCTCATGGAACAAGGAGGGTGGGATGCAAAGGGCACCTGAACTTCTTCTCTTTGATTGCTCTCTCACGTTCAGCAGGTTCAAGGTCAGCTGCCGCCATTAATGATCCCCGTATTCCCTCCTGATCAGCGGACGCTCGCTGCAGCTGCCCAGCAAGGATTCCTCCTTCCTCCCGGCTTCAGCTACAAGGCTGGGTGTAGTAAGTATTGCTGAGTTTTAATTTGGGAGTGGGTGGAGGGCGTGGCTCTAAATTGGACCATTTAATAACACCGCCACACCAAGAAATGAAGTCACCCATGGAGCATTTTTTTTTTATTATTTTAAAGAGGAAACACAAAGATGGTGTGGAAAAGGCTTTATGTGGTATTTATAAGAGCTCACTCTTTTTTCAGTGCTTATGAAAGCCAATGTTTGCACTTTATAATTCACTTTTTCATCTTCTGTTCCCAGAATTGTTAAAATATGAATATAACTTGGGAGTTTGTTTCAGACATTGCAGATACAAAGGGAACATACTTGCCAATAGTTTTGCATGGCCCCAAAGAATAAACTAAAATTACTCACTGTCTCTTCCCATGCGATACTAACTCCTTCCTGGCCTCTTTTAGCTCTTAGAGAAAACCTTGCTCTTTCTGAATGTTGGACTCTCCAGCATTGTTCACCCTCCCTGGTGCTTTGAAAGTATTCCGTCTCAGGTCAGGCTATGCTAGCCTCACCCCAACTGCATCCCTTGCTCCTGTTTCCTTCCCTTTAATTGTAAGATTTGTGAATACAGAAGTGTATGCATTTCTGTATTGCTATTTATAGTATGAATCGGCTCGTTTGGATTAACACACATTACAGACTATGTAGGGACGAATTTTGCACTAATAAATTCTATTCAAATAGCCACGTATATCGCTTACTCACATCAGATGGCTGCGATTTGATGCGTTTTCCTTCTTTTTACCCATGTCTCAATCGCTTATTTAAGTTTTCAAAATGAAATGAGACTTACTTTGCATTTTTTAAAAAAGCCTAATGCTTACTGACTGCTAGTTGATTACAATTATAACTTATAATCCAAACAAGGGTCAGAATGTCTTCTGGAATATCAGCATTATGCCCAGAAGGAATACAGAGGAAAATAAAAGTATGGAGGAATTTTCATTAATAAAAGTAGAACTCTCCTGAAATAAATTGTTTAAATATAATTTTATAATATTGCTGTATAATATTTTTTTTTTTTTTTGTTTTGCAAGGTAGGGTCTCACTCTGGTCCAGGCTGACCTGGAATTAACTATGTAGTCTCAGGGTGCCTTGAACTCATGTTGATCCTCCTACCTCTGCCTCCCGAGTGCTGGGATTAAAGGCGTGTGCCACCATGCCCGGCTTAATATTATTTTTGAATTGTATTGAATTCCAGCTCATGGATATGTTCTGAGTTCCCTGCTATGCCCTTGCATTTGAGAAAATCTACCAAACATACTAGATATTAAACTCTTTCCAATTAGATGATGTTTTGAATTTTTGTATCAGAAATTTTAACATTTATTCCTAGTCTTTAAATCTTTCTCTGAATCATAGTAAAGATATTGGGACATAAGTTTTTTAAATGACCACTGTCATTTGAGAGATTAAGATAGCTACTCTGGACTTCAAATAAAAGTGATCAGAGTTAGGGCTCTAAAAAGAATCACGTTTCTATAGTACTTTGCTCTTGGCCGTTTTTATACTTTTTTTTTTTTTTTCCCGAAACCTTTCTCTTGACTTTGACTTATTTTGTTTTAAAATGGAGTTTTCAACACTAAAAACAAACTGCTAACACACCCGTCAAGGCTCGGGGACTGTTGAAAAAGAGGGGCTGGAAGGCTGTAAGAGTCACAAGGTGGGCAGAAGTATTTTGAGGACCAGGTTCCGCCCCCAGCTGATGAAAGCCCTAAGTAACCTGCAGTAAATACCAAAGACCCTACTGCGGAGCTCCCTATGGAAATGGAGACCAGGGCGAAGGGATGCAAGACGACAACCTGTGTAAAATTGATACACTTATATAAATTGAAAAAACTATGACTAAAAAAAGGAGTTTTTATTCTGCACTTTGATTTTCTTGTTTCCTCAGAGAAGCACATCACTTACCATTGCACTTCACCCACTTCTCCAGACATACCAACTTCTGTAAAAAGAATGAAGCATCATATTTGTTCTATGCATTTTAAAATTCTAACAATAATTTTAATTCTGAGGGTGGAATTTTCAAGTTTACTGCCACACTAAATTCTGTTTTCAGTCATAATTTTTTTTCGATTTATTTCCATTTTCCTAAAGAATTACTTCTCACACATGTAGCCAATGTGGTGTGTTTTTTTTTTTTTTGTAACCTTGGTTACTAAAATGAAACAAAAAATAAGTCACTTTTAAAAATCATCAGTAGTCTCAGTCTGCACCTGCCTTATATACATAGAGACTAATTTTCTTTTCCAAAACATTTTTTTGAGCAATTTCAGAAATGAGCTCCATTAAACACTGTGCTGAAATAAAAAAAAAAAAAAAGGAAAAATACCAACATTGAATGTGAACAACGGCGTAAGAATGGGTCTATAAAGGTCAAGAATGGCACTTGCTCTACCCAATCTGACAGAGTCGGCATTCTAAATCTGCTCATTCCAGTGCCGGGTTATAGGTGCGAACACGCGCATCCACCAGCAATGGTGTGTTAATGGATTGAACGATTTCGCCCGAGTAAGAGTAGGCAAGAATTTGGGGGGGCGGGGAAATGTAAGAAAGCTGATTTGATCAGTCAGTTCCATTCATTCAAGACAAAAAAAAAAATTAAGAGTCAAATTATTAGTTTTTAAATTCATTCTGTTAAAACTTCCAACTAGGTCGCCATATTGAAAAGACACATATTTTATAGCCCATACTCTAAAATTCCAACTCTAATTTCTATCTGTAGGTAAGAGCTCACTGGAAACAGAAAACAAGCATGGCTGTCCTTTAAATAAGTTTGAAAGGCAACATAACTGAGGCGTCTGTATTAATTAATTCTTGGTGCTGTAACCAAAGACCAGGGCAGAAACAACACAAGGAAGGAGGAAGGAAGTTAGTTTATTTCAGCTCCCAGTTCTACTATGGCAGTGGGAGGCTGGATCATCCACTGGTGGAGAGAGAAAGAGAACAGAAAGTGAGCCAGAATAATTTTATGTTGGTAGGAAGATGCCAACCTTTGGTGTTTGTTCAGAAAGCACTACATTTTATTATTTCTTTTATTATTTAATTTTTGAGAGAGAGAGAGAGAGAGAGAGAGAGAAAGAGGGAAGGTGACAGAGAAAGAATGGGCACACCAGGGCCTTTTAGCTGCTGTGAGGGAACGCCAGACGCCTTAAAGGGAGAAGAATAGTGCTAAGTAGGCACGGTGGTGCGTACCCAACATTTTAGACAGGAAAGTAGCTTTCAGGTTCAGCTGTTTGTCAGGCTTAAGTTCGGCCCATGCTGATTTCTCTGACACCCACTCTGGTCCCCTTTAGTCTTCACACAGCTTCCTGTAGTTCCTGTTCAGTGTACACATGCACGTGCATGCACACACGTGTGCACATACACACACACACACACACACACACACACACACACACTCTCCAGATCTCAAATTTTCAAAGCACAGATGAGAGAAGCAGAGGCGTGTTTTATTGGTCACAGCTGTGGTCCCTCTCCTTTCTGTTTGCATATAAAATTTCCAATCACATTACAGTCAGTGGCTTTGGAAATTTTGACAGGGAGGCATTTTATGTGGAAATAAAATATCTGCAGGAAAGTCAAAATTCAGTTAAAAACAAAAAAAGAACCTACTTTCCATATATAATATAAAATAGAAAGTTGCAGAAGAGTGGGCTTGCTCCATCAGCACAAGATATCAAACTCTGTCCTACAACCCACCCTGTCTCCCCTGACAGATGGGCAAGGACCACATTTCCGGGTCCCCCAACCATGTGTCAAAGTCCCCAGGATGATCCGAGCTAATTTATGGCTGCATTTGGGACATTCTAAAAATTCAAAATAATAAAAAAAATAGAGTCATCCATTGAGTACTATGTAGTTTTCCATAGTTTAGATGCTGTTTGGACTTAACATGCATGATAAAATAGACTGGTTGGATTTTTCTTATGTCTGAAAATTTTGTTTTGTTTTTGTTTGTTTATTTTTACACTAAAAAATAATTTAGCCACTGAAAGGGGCCTTAACCTAAGAAAGTTTAGAAGCTTTTTACATAACCTAGTGAGATATATATATAGATTTATATAATATATATATATATGTGTGTGTGTGTCTATCTATGTATATATATCACTAGATTATGTGATATAATGTACATATATATAATAGCCAGGAAGTTATTATTAGTTTATCACATTGCCTACTACCAAACAGAAAAGAACAAAATCTAATCTCTCTTTCTTCCTTCTCTCTCTCCATATATATATATATATATATATATATATATATATATGCACATATGTATGTATTTATATACTTGTGTGTATGTGTGTGTCATATTAAGAAGATAATTGATTTATTTATCTATGCCAGTTATTCATCCTTTTATATAATTGCAGGCTTTCAATTTGTTTGTTTTGAAGTAATTTACCCAATCTCAAATAGCTATAAATTAAAGATTAAGAGGTGCTTGAAATGAGAGAGCAAGAACTCCAAATCAGGTTTTGTCTCCTTCCATTACTCCATTCATTATGTGATTTTCCTCATCAACAGCATAGACAGGGAAAGTTCATCTTGGTGAATTAGTGCAGTAAATGAGGTTATATACAAGACAGTGTCTCACCTGGCATCCATCTTGTGATTTAGAAGTGAAAAATATTGAGATAAGATAATGTCAGAAAAAAACCTTGGGTCCTCCACCCCTTAAAACAAAAAATGAGGCCAGACCCACAGCCAGCATTTATCAATCCATTTAGCATCTTATCTGGGATCAAGCTCGTTCCCTCAAGCCTCAGTGAGTCTTCTTTAACTGGGGCAAAATCAGTTTGTAAGGAAAGCTGTTGATTGCTGTTGGAAATCTTGTCTGATTTTCAATAACCCTTAACCTTATCTCTTTTCATTATTATCACCAAGCTTCCAGCATTTCTGTTGTCATTTTCTACTTGTCTGTTTGTTGGACCTCAAGTTAGAAAATGTCACATGAGGGGCTAGAGAGATGGCTTAGCAATAAAGGTGTTTGTCTGTAAAGCCAAAGGATCCCAGTTCGACTCTCCAGAACCCACATAAGCAGATGCACAAGGGGGCACATGTGTCTGGAGTTCATTTGCAGTGGCTAAGGCCCTAGCCCACCCATTCTCTCTCTCTCTCTCTCTCTCCCTCCCTCTTTTTCTCTCTCAAATAAATAAATCAATAAATAAAATATGTTTTTAAAATGTCACATGATTTTGAGACAATGTATTTAGCCACTCTTTGGGCTATATGCAACTAGAAATGAATTCACATAACCATTTGGAAATTTAATGCATTGATTGATTCCTCAGAAATGTGCTAAATAAAATAGCTATACAGTTAATGATGAAAATACTTAACTGCCTTATAAAATTAGCTTAAATATATAGAAATCAATAAGCCAAGCTTAAACTTAAAATATGCCATATTTACTCTTCGTCAGTCTTCTAAACAGGATTTTCACTTCTAATAAAAAAAAGGAAACTTATTAATTAGTTCCTCATACTACGCAATAAAAGTCTTTGTTTAAGCGTTAAATGCCATAAACTTCCTCAGGCAAGTTTGCTGATACACTCCTGTGTTCAGTTAATGTCACCTGTGTCATTGTTCAGAGGGGTTTCTTTGGCTCCATTACCTCTCCGATGCTGAGGGTTTGCCATCTCGCATGTAAGGGATGCATGCTAACTTCTGACTTAACGGAGTCCATGGTGTTAGCTGACATCCAGCTCACTGAAAATCATGCGCAAGCAGTCTTCAAAGACATGGGGAGACCGCGGAACTTAGAGATACACTTAGCTGATCTGATCGGCGGCACGGGAAACAGGGAGAGCAAGGACCACGGGCAGAGCTTCTGTGTCAATTAACCTGGGGAGCATGGGGGAGGGGGGTGGAATTCAGGCTTCTGTGTTGTTCTGTGTGGTATATGGATATGGAAGCTCTCTGCTCCCCCTGCCCCTTGCTCTCCCTTCCCCATAATATAGAAAACGAAGACTTTGGGAGAGTCTGACCTAGTTGCAGAGTTTGCAAATGTGAATCCTTGTGAAGAATCATTTTGAGCTGAGTGTGGGGGTGCACACATGCAATCCCAGCACGAGGGAAGCAGAGACAGGAGTGTAAGGAGGTCAAGGCTGGCTGTGGCTTGGACAATGAGTTTGAGGCCAGCCTGAACCACATATGACTCTGTCTCAGAAAAAAATAATAAAATAAAATAAAATAAAATAAATCACGTGCGTTCTTGAATTTCCTGAACAGCCAATTGTCTACATTTCTCTTTGAAGGGAGTTGTATTATGGGTTTAAAAATATGAGATGATTGAAAAATAAAGAGACCTACGTATAGTGAAAGCCACTCCCCAGTTCTTAGTTTTTCACAGGGGAAAGTATTTTTAGGTCAGTAAAGCACATTTTTGTTTTTATAAATTATTATATTTAGAATATTTTTAATCTTATACATTATAGTGATATAATTATGTTATAAAATTGTAATGAAATTTAAATAATTTTGTACAGAAAAAGGATATGGCCCTCACATCATTACAACTTGTTATAAAATAATACAGCATACTGTGTTTGATGGGTCATAAAACATAGCTATGTAATTGATCTTTATGTAACTTTAAGGTAATCACTGGTCTCCATTAGTAACCAGATGTGCAAACAGACTCATTCTTTGATACATGTTACTCACATGTTACTCCAGTGTAGCTCTCTCTCTAGCGGTTCAAGTCCTGCTGTAAGCATTTTAAAATTAAGAACCCAAGAAGTTGCTGGGTTTAAGCCAAAAGCCCAGTCAGTTTGGTATGTCCTTCTAGACATGACTCTCTTCCTTGACAACATGTCAGGCAAACATGAAGGGACACAGTGCAGTGAGAGGCCAGAGACACCCAGTGGTGTCAGCCAAGAGGCCTCAGAATGTGGCACCAGCCTTAGAGTTCATCAGGCAGGCAGACCCCCGGTCCTTTCAAGTCCTTCCTTCCTTCCTTTTTTTCTTATTATTTTTTTTTTAATGCCATACAAAGAATGGGATCTCAGAGGTGCCACACAGCGAACCCATCAAACTAAAGGTAGGCCTTAAAGACAGTCTCTTGTGGCATTTCATCACCTGTAACTGTTTGCAGTACTGGGCAACAAAATTCTCCAGTCAATGTTTACACCTCCATCAGAGGCAAACTTTTCGTCATAAAATTTACTGGAAGGTATGCAAGCAAAGAAAACTAAGATAGCATTTTGCTTCAAATCCTTTGAGATAACATGTTTTCTATGAGTACTTACAATTTTTTTTTTATTATTGATTTTTCAAGATATGGTCTCACTCTAGCCCAGGCTGACCTGGAATTCACTCTGTATTATCAGGGTGGCCTCAAACTCACGGCCATCCTCCTAGAATTAAAGACGTGTACCACCACGCCAGGCTAAAAGTCATATTCTTGGAGGATCTTGTGGAAGAGGGGTACTCTATTAATTCAGGTACAAGATTAGATGCTGGAAAAGGCCAAAATAGTATGAGCTTAAACGTGACACTCACATGATATGATGTCCCAAGCTTTTCTCTGACATTAACTAGTTTCGTGGTGTCAAGTGACACTGATTTCCATTAGTTGTGTCTGCCATCTTGGGGTTTAAGGTAGCTTTTCCAGTTATGATCTTCCCGCTGGAGCTGTTGAAAATCATAAAGACAGTAAGCACTGCAGTCAACCTTTCAGGTAGTCACATTTCCTGAATAATATTTAAACATTTCTTAAGGCTGTTGATACAGTCAATTCAGAGCCCCTTTGTAATTCCCCAACATCACAGGGGAGAAATCACTGGTGATACACCTTCAAAGGATGCACAAAAGTTGAGAACAAAACCTAGAGGCTCCCAGTGCACTCACCATCAGAGCCTTGGTACAGACTTGGTACAGACTTTTCAAAGCCAGGTTTAAACATGAATATGTATCTGTTATACACACCTACTGACAGCAAGATATCAAGGTGTCATGCATAGAATGTGCATTTTTAAAAATTATTTTTATTATTTTATTTATCTTTGGAGAGAGACACAGAGAGAGACAGAGAGGGAGAGGGAGACAGATGGAGATGGGTGCACCAGCAGTCTCTCAGCTGCTGTGAACGCAATCCAGATGCGTGCGCCCCCTTGTGGGCAAGTGTGGCATTGCGCCCTTGCATCACTTTGCATCTGGCTAAACGTGGGACCTGGAGATTGGGACCGCTGGACATTGGAACCAGTGTTCTTAGGCTTAGGAGGCAGGCGCCTTAACCGCTAAGCCATCTCTCTAGCCCAGAACGTGCATTTTATTTTAGAATATGCTTCACATACTGAAGCTGTGTGTGAGACTGTTGAATGCAGCACATTTGCACACATAACGTGTATACTACGGACAGCTTCTTGCCTCCAAATTTCACATTACAGTCGTTTTTCAGCTTATTTTATTAAGTAGGAAGCACTATGTTATTGGTTTCAAATCAACATTTATGTTTGCCTTCAATATTTGTAGTTTCATCTACTTACTTGATCTCTTTTGTTCATTTGGGAACATTTTTTTAACCTAGAAAAAAAATAATTTTTTAGTTCTAATGCGGCCTGAGTTGGCAAATGGAGAGTTTAAGATTTCCTAATTGGGCTGTTTTACTATGAATAAACATTTAAGAGACTTGTAATGGAAAACCATTAATTATCTGGCTTTAACAAATTTTGTCAGAAAATATAAAAGTTCAACAAGAGGTCAAAGAGGCTTAGTATTCAGTGTCCCATTTCATAGTGTCATGTGCTCTTGGCTGAGTCATTTTTCCCTTGTGTCTTAGCTCTTTGAGCACGCACATGGCCACAGGAGTGTCTGCCTTACATTATTTTTAAGGAGATTGGAGAATCAAAACTGGATACGTGGGCTGGAGAGATGGCTTAGCGGTTAAAGCACCTACCTGCCTCCTAAGCCTAAGAACGCTGTTTCCAATCTCCAGCGGTTCCAATCTCCAGGTCCCACGTTTAGCCAGATGCAAAGTGACTCAAGGGCGCAATGCCGCACTTGACCACAAGGGGGCGCGCACATCTGGATTTCGTTCACAGCAGCTGAAACACTGCTGGCGTGCCCATCTCTATCTGTCTCCCTCTCCCTCTCTGTCTGTCTGTCTCTCTCTCTCTCTGTGTCTCTCTCCAAAAATAAGTAATAAAAATAATTTTAAAAAATTTAAAAAAAACTGGATATGTTCAGATATTTCTAAAGGAGTTAAGTTACTCTGTCACTATAACACACCATTCCTAGTTATTAAATATATAATGCCATATTGAAAATTTTTTAAAAAAAAAGGTCAAAATCGAAATGGTTCCATTGATCCCAGGTAACAACAAAAACATTATCTACTCCAGGTCACTATATGTCTGTCTGTTCACGACGCTGACATCTTTTGTTTCCGTCTGTGAGTGAGGGAGTCAAGTATATTTTTCACTTTTTCCAAAGGATGAAGCTGTATTGCTGCCGTAGGCACTTGCAGGCCTGGAGTAGCTCACTGTGGCAAATGCTTTTAGGAACTTCTGGTTCTTGGCTGCAGAGTTGTTATTGTCCTTATTCCTGTCCCCCAACAGCTGCTAAGAAGCCACTCCATAGAGGCCCAGTTTATTTTGGTAAATAGATGAAAGACAGAGAGTGCACGCCAATGTGAAAGGTGTGGCAGCTGCTCGCCTTGTTTGTGCAGTCAGGAAGCAGGTGAAACAAGAAATAGGAAGGTATTATGAACCCTCAAGATCACCCACTTTCTCCTGTGAGGCTCCACCTCCTTGAAGTTCCACAACCTATCCAAACAGATCATCAGCTGAAGACCGAGGGTTCAGCTGCATGAGCCTATGGGGGTCACTTCACGTTCAGACCCCACCTGTGGTCCACAGGCCAGGACACATGCCCGGTGGTAGGGTACCTGTCGTGAGTCTTAACTGGCAGCCATGTGGAATGGCTACAAAGAGTGTCAGAAATTTTAAATGTATGCTAAGCCTCGATATCAAGGCAGAGATAAAACAGAAAAATCATTTGGTGAAGAGTGGCTAAAAAGTGTTCCCTTCTTCCAAATTATTACTCATTCCTATCTTAGTCACGTTAGGTACATTTCCTCCTACCATGCACTTCCTCATAAGACACGGCGGCAACATTTAAACAAACAGCTGTGATATACATCTTAGTAAACATAGTTCTTTGGTCATTCATACTCTCTGAGCAGCTTAGGGTGGCGCTTTCGTGCAGAAGTTGATGTGATGCAGTGGTGATGTCGGGCCAAGGAAGCAAAAAGAGACATCTTTGGTTTTTTGTTTTGTTTTGTTTTGTTTTTTTGAGGTAGGGTCTCACTCTAGTCCAGGCATCTTTGATTCAAAGCTACATTTTCAGGGATACTCAGATTTCTTAGATAATCTATTCAGGAATTTTCACTGGTATTTGAAATTTCCAACTCCCAGCCAAAGTGATGTAGAAAAAGAACTGCTTTATCTTTTGTATGCAGAAATGTCTTCTAATTCTCCTGTTTCCTAAGGAGTTCATGAACTAGTCTCTAAACTAGCAATCCAGGTAACTATTAAATAGGTAAGAGTTTTCATTTGCTACGCTACATTTAAAAGTCATAAAAACATTTATTTAAAAATCTCAAAACGTTAGCCTGTGACACAACAGTTAATTCACTATCAACTCAGACTATCTTCTTTTAAAATATGTATATAATCAAACCAGATCTTACTGACTTCCTCAAGTAAAATCCACTTGAAATATTTACATTCATTCCTTACCATTCTGTGGAAGTTAATATAAAATATTTGCATTTCTCATAAAAAGTTTCAAATTAAAATGATATTATGCTATTCTAGCCAATTCAAAAAAAAAAGCTTGACCATTTTCTGCACTGAGAGAAAACTATTCAACTTTACTGGCCCCCTTTATTGGGTCCCACAAGGTGTTTGAGCAGAACTGTTAAATATCTAAGTAATTATTAGGAGGACAAAAGTGCAGTTAGACTTACTGCTATTAGAAAACAAAATTGAATTTCAGAATGTTTGAATTGGTATTATATACAAGCACCATAAGTATGGAGGATATTTGATGTTTTTCTTCATGGGAAATATTATTCTTAACCTTCCTGGTGCTTAGGCAGCTTAATGAGATGATAGTAAAAACAAATAATTTTAGGACTTTATTAACACATATTTTTAATATGTAATGTGACATGGCTTCCCTTTAAAAAACATTTGTTTGTTTGTTTATTTATTTGAGAGAGAGAAAGAGGCAGATAGAATGAATGGGGACACCAAGGCCTCCAGCCACTAGAAACAAGCTCCAGACATACGTACCACCTTGTCCATCAGGCTTACGTGGGTACTGGGGAATAGAACCTGGGCCCTTATGCTTCACAGCCAAGTACCTTAACCACTAAGCCATCTCTCCAGCCCCATGACTTGCTTTTAGAACCAAAATTTGCATAAGAAAAGTTAGGGCATAGAAGAGAGAGTGATTGTGTGAAAATGTGAGACACAGTTCATTCTTTCCTTTGAGCTTCATTGTGTTGTTCAGAACTGAATCCAGGGTCATGTACTTATAAGCACTCTACCTTGCAACCCCATCCCTGGTCTTTCTTCACTGATTTATCATCTCTGCATCCTTATTTCCTCGAAGTTCAAGCTCTTGGCTTCTCTTCATTTTCTTTTAAATATTTTATCTATGTTCAACAAGCAAGAGAGCGACAGAAAAAGAAAGAGCATGCCAGGGTCTCCTGCCACTGTAAATGAATTCCAGATAAATGCACCTGTACGGCTGGCTTGACGTGGGTACTAGGGAATTGAACCATGACCATCAGGCTTTGCAAGCAAATGCTTTGAACTTCTGGACCATCTATCCAACCCTTTCATTTATTTTCAAATCATTGCTTTTACAATAAGTAGCCAAATGTTGCATTTGTATTAATTTAATCCTGTACAAGAACCTTTTTTTTTTTTTTTGCATTTCTTTATAATCTGTTTTTTTTTTTTTTTTCCTCTTAACCCTAACTTTGGATCTTCTAAGAGCTGTCTCCAGGGTTAGATATTTTTAGTTACCTAATTAAATGAATAAATTCTTCATTTACTCAATCACCATCTTAGCTTCAATGTGTGAGGCTTTATGCTGGAAATGGGGTTTTTAAGATTTGTGATACACAATTGCTGTGCATAACTTATTACTTGGGGAGAGTGGACTTGTTCTCATCTGAATGTTTCCTTCTGTCCAAATGCATCTGCTGGAGCTCTAATCCTGGAGTTATTCTAGCAGGAATTGGGACTGTTCAGATGGTATTAGGATTTCAAGGTGAAAAACTCGTGAGAAAGGCCCACCATGTCAGGGCTGGACCAGTGGAGCAGAATCTGTGCATAAAGACATCAGTCCTCTTCAGACAGGAAGTCTGCCGACCTCACTGTTAGGGTTTGCAACCTCCAGTCTGTGAGGAAGAATGTTTGTTATTCAGGCATGGTGTCTCCTGACTATCGTCCCCACCCTGGAGAGTGTGAAGGAGCCAGATTGCCATGAGGTTCAGGCCAGCAGATAGCATATAAAGGAACGTGGCAAACCCTTACCTTGTGAGACAAAGAAAGGGAGAGAGGATGAAGGGCAAAAGGGAGGAGTGGACAAATGGGGAGATAGAAGGAAAGGAAGGAGGGAGGGAGGGAGGGAAGGAAGGAAGGAAGGAAGGAAGGAAGGAAGGAAGGAAGGAAGGAAGGAAGGAAGGAAGGAAGGAAGGAAGGAAAATAAATTATTTCTGGTTTATAAGGTGGCTTGTTTATAATTGTTTTTGAACCCTAGTGGTATGGAATTGAGAACTAAAGCATACGAAATTGACCAAGGTCGTCAGAGAAGAGGAGCATCTATTGACTTTGGTTAAGGAGAGAGGGTGGAGGGTGGATTAAGTTGGAGTTTTAAGATTCACAGTTAATTATTTCCAATTACACCTTAATTTAGAAATATGATTGTTTGCAGTTCTTTTGTTTTACCTTGACCTACAGGGCTGATTCCCAATAAACTTTAATCAACCTTCTACGCATTTCTTGCTACCACAGGACATGGCTCCCGCAGCATCCTGGTTCACACACACATCCGGCTCCTTTGCTTCTCTAGCGTGGTGTACTTCCTTCTGGCTTCGAGCCCCAGCCCTCGATTCCTTCACCAAATTTTCTTTCCCCGTGTTCTAGGCCTTGTGGCTTTCAGATAATTCTCGTCTTTTCTACATAGTGGTTTTTTTTTTTTTTTTTTTTTGTTAATTCTAACTGAAGTCCAGCCTCTTCATAGGATCCATCTGCTGTGATCCCATCTTGGATAAAATTCCTTGTTTCTCTGGTTTTTCCTACCAGTAGAAAACACACTATCACAGTACACATGACAAAGAGACATGTTTTGACTCATGATTCTAGAGGTTCAAGACGGAAAAGTCACACGTGGCCTTCTCCCAGCACATTCCACGGCAGCAGAAACGCCACTGGGCATGTCTCTATGACTCTGCTTAAAGCCCCACACGCCATCCTAAGCATGCCTCAAGGCCCCACCTTTCAGCATCATAGTTGACTACATTTCTCTCCTCTTAATACTTCCTATTGGGGTTTAAATTTCAGCACACGAATCTTTGAGAGCACACTGGACCATATCCAGACCACGACCCTAATATGATGATCATGTGACTGGAATCAGATAGGCTATTTGTCTGTTTTTGAGTCAGTCCTGCTATGTATTCTCCTGGGATCTGGGTGCCAGGTGTGCCCCACCATGCTCAGCTAGTCATACAGATTCATTTCACTTTCCATATTTATATTAGTTTCATCACTGAATTCACCATGAAAGCAAGGGCTATACCTTCCATTTCTTGGTGTCCTCCATAAAGCAGATGTTTGGTTCATGGTAAACAGGGTAAACATTAAGTAAATGTATCCATTATGCAAACTGAAGTTTATGGTATTAAAAATAAAAATCAATCCCAGGCTGGAGAGATGGCTTAGTGGTTAAGGCACTTGCCTGCAAAGCCAAAGGATCCCAGTTCAGTTCTCCAGGATCCACATTAGCCAGATGCACAAGGTGGCGCATGCATCTGGAGTTTATTTGCAGTGGCTGGAAGCCCTGGTAAGCCCATTCTCTCTCTCTCTCTCCCTCTCTCTCTCTCTCTTTCTCTCAGCCTCTTTCCTTGTCATAAATAAATAAATAAATAAATAAATAAATAAATAAATAAATAAACAAACAAATAAATCCCTTTGAAAGCCAGGCGTGGTGGCGCACGCCTTTAATCCCAGCACTCGGGAGGCATAGGTAGGAGGATTGCCGTGAGTTCGAGGCCACCCTGAGACTACATAGTGAATTCCAGGTCAGCCTGAACTAGAGTGAGACCCTACCTCAAAAAACAAAACAAACAAACAAACAAAAAAACCGAAAACTCCTTTCCTTTTAAAATTTTAGTTACTAGTATATTTATAAACTTTGGAAAGTTCTTAGATATTGCTAAATGTTCTAGAATGGGATATCTATTCCATGTCACGGTAAAGATCACATGTTATTTGGACACATACATGCACATGCATACATATATATGGTTACATGCATGTGTAAACATATGGAAGATATTTTAACAGAGTTCCAAAAGTTGATGAGTATTAACTGCCCATGTTTCAAATCAGTGTGAGAATGAGAATTTATTCAACAATGATGTTCGAAGAATTGATAGCTCCCGGGTTGGGGGTAGATAATGTTTCCTTCTAAAGCAATGCGCCAAAATAAAATCTAAAAGCTATGATCCCACCCTATACTTTCCTCTTCCCCCTCTTTCCTCCATGTAAGCGATTGTCTTGCTGTCTTCTGAAGCTGTCCCTGCCTCTTCTATTGCATCCTGATAAGTCCAGCCTCATCTCTCCTGGGATTTACTGCAGTAGGTTTAACGTGTCTCTTTGTTTTTGCCTCTCCCTCTTCCAATCAATTTATCTCTCACCACAAAAATGATCAATCTGCAAAACAAATCAGGCTATGCCCCTTCCCTGCTTAGCATCAGTCAGTGACTTACCATAGCACGGCCTAGTGAGGTGTGGCCAATCCTTGCTTTTACGCTACGTGGCTCACGCGTCCCTTTCTGCACCAGATACGCTGGGAGACGTGTAAGTACTTGTGCATGCAGGAGGCCAAGACAGGATGGCAAGCATTGTTATTTCTGTCCTATGAATGGCAGAGTCCTGTTGGCAAGTGAGAAAGCATCCAGCAATTCTTGAATACTTTGCTGTGGAAGAATGCAATCCCTGTCTTCCTCTCGTCCATCCACGGCATTCTTGTTGACGTCATTTTGTCTTGTTTCTACAATGCTGTCTTGGTCTGGAATTCAGGATGGGAAGAGCAGGGTGTGTTAGGTGACCTTCTGACCAGATGATCCATCAACCACCACTAGGGGAAAATGTAGCAGCTAGAGACATGAAACCAGGTGGTGAAATGGTCATGGAGTATCTATTTTTCTTTTTTAGATTTTATTTTTATTTATTTGTTAGAGACAGAGAGAGGGAAAGAGAGAAAAGGAGAGTGAGAATGGGTGCACCAGGGCCTCCAGCCCTGCAAATGAACTCCAGATGTGTGATCCCCCTTGTGCATCTGACGTACGTGGGACCTGGAGAATCGAACCGGGGTCCTTAGGCTTCGCAGGCATGCGCCTTAACTGCTAAGCCGTCTCTCCAGCCCTTGGAGTATAATTTGATATTGAAAGTGAACTTGTCCTTGAGATACTCTAGTACATAATCTTCTGTTGTGGCCCAGGCTCTTTTCCAGATGTTCTTTCCTGGAAGCTTCTGGAAGGCTTCTGCATGTTTCCCCTCTGCTCAGAGCATCATCATACATCATTGTATGTATCATGGTTGTATGTCAGCCCTTCTTGCCTTCGTTAGATGAGCACTGAATGTCACCGGGAGGAGAATTGGTGTGTGCGCACAAAGGGCTAGATTTCATAATTCTCAGCACCTAGAGAGAGGAGTCTGGTACTTGTCAAGGCCGCAAAAGTACAAGCAGAAAAGCAGTGGGAGCAATGAAGCTGTGCATCTTAGTAAGTGGTCAGGCTTCTGAGGACCTCTACCTTAAATCAGCAGATGCAAGGCTGTGTGTCCCTGACCCTCACCGAAAGCAATGGCCATTTCTCACAGTCCTCAGCCTAAATACCCTGTGGGAAAAGAGTCACTTTTCTTGCCCTACAGACAGATCCCGTATAACACCATCTCAGATGTTTAATTTGCAAATATGTCTGCCTGTGATACTGGAGCAGTTAGCATGCTTTCTGAGGTTTTAATAACACCTATATAAATTTTTATCCATAGACATGCCATAAGTTCATCTGTGTTTTCAAAAACACACAGTAAGATGCCTTGGACTAGGGCTTAAACTTATTCCATATGCAACAAAGAAATGCCCAAGAAATCTCTAAATGATCTCTACAACCCCTAAATTTATGTTAAAGACATTTTTTGGTGTACATATAATTTTACTTGTAATTAAAGATGAAAGAAAATTTGAATATTAAAGAGATGAGTGTTTATTTTTACATAAAGAATTGAATTTTGGTTAAATATTTGATAGTGAAATTTTTTTCAGTGTACAATATTTTGTTTTTATAGTAACCATTAATGGTGAGAACAATGTTCATATAAATATTAGTACAAAGTGACAGAAATATGTTTAAGGCCATTTCATAAATGGTTGCAAATTTTGTCCTAATCCCCAAACAAAACTCTTTTAATGATTATTTTTTATTAAATCAAGTCAGACTTAAATGGTCATTTTAAAAATCAAACATTCTGGGCTGGAGAGATGGCCAAGCAGTTAAAAGTGCTTGCTAAGCCTCATGGTCTAGGTTTGATTCCCCAGTACGCAGGTAAAGCCAGATGCACAAAGTGGTGTGTCTGGAGTTTCTGTGCAGTGGCAGGAGGCCCTGCCTGGCACACCCATACTCATTGTCTCTTAATCTCTGTCTCATTCACTCACACAAATAAATAAAAATATTTTTAAAAATCAAATATTCTGACACATTGCTATCTAAATATACACTAATTTGCTTTTTTAATTTGCTTTTTTTTTTTTTTTTGGATTTTCAGGCTGACCTGGAATTTACTCTGTATTCTCAGGGTGGCCTTGAACTCATGGCGATCCTCCTACCTCTGCCTCCCAAGTGCTAGGATTAAAGGCATGTGCCACCACACCCGGCTGCTATTTCTTTTTAAAAAAATATTTTATTTATTTATTTGAGAGAGAGAAAGAGGCAGAGGCAGAGACAGAGGAAGGGAGAGAATGGGCATGCCAGGGCCTCCAGCCACTGCAAATGAACTCCAGATGCATGCACCCCCTTGTGCATCTGGCTTACGTGGGTCTTAGAGAATGGAATGTGGGTCCTTTGGCTTTGCAGGCAAGCGCCTTAACCACGAAGCCAGCTCTCCAGCCTTAATTTGCCATTTCTATGCCAAGGTAAGGTGACAGAAACATATTTAGTGTTTGTTTTCCACAGTTACATGATTATGTTTCTATAAAGAAGAAAAGTGCATGTACAGTCAAAATACTGCCACTTCTAGTGTACGGTGTCCTCAGATCTGTGCTGGGGTATGTCAGGCAGTACTTTGGGGCATGGGGGACATGGTGGTATGTTCAGTTCAAAGTGCATGTTGTGTGTTCAGTACCATGGCTGGAGCAAAATTGTACAATACAACACAGACAAGCACTGCCAGGAACCCATCAGATTCATAATTCATGAGCTCTGGAATTAATTTTGGGTCCTTTATGTGTCCAGAAATCTTTTACTGTTACCCAAGCCACACATCCACTTCCATGACCCCATCAGGGACAGTTGTGACCCACAGTTTAAGAAGCTGAGCCTTTGGTAAGCTTCTTGACTTTAGTAGATTTCTTTCTTTTTCTTTTTTTTTTTTAATTTTTTTATTTCAAACTAGAATTTTCCAGGCTTGGCTTTGAAATAAGAAGAAAATTAATTTTGGAAAGGTTTAGGGAAAAACTGCTCAAATGGTTAAAACCTAGGAAAGAGTAAAAGAAATCGCTCTTAAATAGTTGCAAGTCAATTTTAATAACTTACGCATGATTGAACTTTAAAAGTCAGAATTTTCCATTATCTGTTTTTTTACCAAGTACCTCAAGAAGTGTTTACAAAATAAGCCTGCTATAATATTTGCTTAGAACATTTAATTGAAAGAAGACACAAATGAATGAGATTATTTATTTTAATAAAAGTTTCCCCAGCAGCATCTTTGTGCTTGAAACTCATAGCCAGCATGAATTCTTCTATTCTGAGTTCTTTTTAAAAAAAAAAAAAAAAACGTATTTATTTGAGAGAAAGACAGACACACAGAAAGAGGCAGACAGAGGAGTAAGTATGGGCACACCAGGACCTCCTGCCCTTACAACCAAAACTCCAGACGCATGCACCACTTTGTACATCTGTCTTTATGCGGGTACTGGGGAACTGAAGCCAGGCCATGAGGCTTTGCAAACCAGCGCCTTAACCGTTGAGCCATTCCCCCAGCCCTGTTATATGAAGTCTTATAAATCCCGTGTCTACCTTAGAACAACCACATTGGTGTGATATTTGTTATCTTGGGAAATCTCACAATTTCTATTTACTTCCGCACATGGGGTGGATTTCAACCACACCCATTCTGAATATGTTTGGCCTGACGCAATAGTAATGAGGCAGACGTCATGTTATGTCTCTGCATTTGCATGTTGGATGGAAATGGCTATACTAATACAGTTCCCTGTACATAAAGCTTTCTTTTTCTTAAACATTTTATTTATTTATTTACTAACTTGTTTATTTATTTGAGAGAGAGAAAGAGGCAGAGAGAGAGAGAACGGGCATGCCAAGTTGTCCAGCTACTATAAACGAATTTCAGATGCATGTGCCTCCTTGTGCATCTGGCTTACGTGGGTCCTGGAGAGTTGAACTTGGATCCTTTGGCTTTGCAAGCAAATGCCTTAACTGCTAAGCCATCTCTCCAGCCCCCACATAAAGCTTTCAAAAGTTGTTGGTGTCCTATTTATGGTTATCCTCGGTACTTTGGAAGCTACATGTGACACAGAAGATACCTCGTAGCCATAATAGTCTTTCTGGTTCCTTCCACTGCTCTTTATATACTGTTGGAAGCTGGGCATGGTGGTACACACTTTTCATCCCAGCATTCAGGAGGCAGAGGTAGGAGGACCTCTGTGGGTTCAAGGTCAGCCTGGAACTACAGAGCGAGTTCCAGGTCAGTCTGAGCTAGAATGAGACCCTACCTCAAAAAAACACAAAGGAAAAGAAAATATCTTCTTCAGTTCAGTTAAATACATGATGCATTGACAAATAGTTCTATATGAAAGGGTTTTGTTTGTTTGTTTGTTTTTTGGGGGGGTTCTGTCAAAGAAATACCTCTGCTTGGTCGCTTAGACAAAGTTCCTAACGCTAGGGCGTCTTGGAGATTGAAACTCATTATGGGCTTCTGGTTGCCTCTGGGTCATATCTGCCCTCTGTGCTCCCTTTGGGCACTTCCGGGGTATCTGATTGTATCCTAATGTCTCCTCGTAAATACACCCCCCCATGTTGATCAAGGTCTGCCCCATGACCTCATATTCCCTTATTTATTTCTTTAAGGGCCCTGTCTCCATACACGGACACACTCTGAGGCACCACATTTTAGGGTTTCAGCATGGCAATCTGGACTGCATAGTTCCTCTATGGCACACGTGTAAAATTACGGACTATTTACCAATGTTTAACATATACATCTAGTGTTTATCTTTTTGTTTATTTTTATTTGTCTATTTGAGAGCAACAGACAGACAGAGAGAGAAACAGGCAGAGAGAGAGAGAGAGAGAGAGAGAGAGAGAGAATGGGCACGCCAGGGCCTCCAGCCACTGCAAATGAGCACCAGATGCATGGGTCACCTTGTGCATCTGGCTTTCATGGGTCCTGGGGAATTGAGCCTCGAACCAGGGTCCATAGGTTTCACAGGCATATGCTTAACCACTAAGCCAACTCTCCAGCCTCATGTATACATCTATATATTTTACACACATGTGCAATGTGACATGAGTATCATTTCATATCAGTTCATCTAAATAAGCACAGCAAAGAAAGAGAATTGTGAATTTCATATATATATATATATATATATATATATATATATATTCATTAATATGGAAAATGGAAAGATTATTGTATATATTGGTAAAAATATTCACAGTTTAGATTTTAATTTAGTGTTTGTTTTCCACAGTTACATGATTATGTTTCTATGAAGAAGAAAAGTGCACGTACAGTCAAAATACTGCCATTTCTAGTGTACGGTGTCCTCAGATCTGTGCTGGGGTATGTCAGGCAGTACTTTGGGGCATGGGGGACATGGTGGTACGTTCAGTTCAAAGTGCATGTTGTGTGTTCAGTACCATGGCTGGAGCAAAATTGTACAATACAACACAGACAAGCACTGCCAGGAACCCATCAGATTCATAATTCATGAGCTCTGGAATTAATTTTGGGTCCTTTATGTGTCCAGAAATCTTTTACTGTTACCCAAGCCACACATCCACTTCCATGACCCCATCAGGGACAGCTGTGACCCACAGTTTAAGAAGCTGAGCCTTTGGTAAGCTTCTTGACTTTAGTAAATTTCTTTCTTTTTCTTTTTTTTTTTATTTTTTTATTTCAAACTAGAATTTTCCAGGCTTGGCTTTGAAATAAGAAGAAAATTAATTTTGGAAAGGTTTAGGGAAAAACTGCTCAAATGGTTAAAACCTAGGAAAGAGTAAAAGAAATCGCTCTTAAATAGTTGCAAGTCAATTTTAATAACTTACGCATGATTGAACTTTAAAAGTCAGAATTTTCCATTATCTGTTTTTTTACCAAGTACCTCAAGAAGTGTTTACAAAATAAGCCTGTTATAATATTTGCTTAGAACATTTAATTGAAAGAAGACACAAATGAATGAGATTATTTATTTTAATAAAAGTTTCCCCAGCAGCATCTTTGTGCTTGAAACTCATAGCCAGCATGAATTCTTCTATTCTGAGTTCTTTTTTAAAAAAAAAAAAAAAAAAAAAAAAAAAACGTATTTATTTGAGAGAAAGACGGACACACAGAAAGAGGCAGACAGAGGAGTAAGTATGGGCACACCAGGACCTCCTGCCCTTACAACCAAAACTCCAGACACATGCACCACTTTGTACATCTGTCTTTATGTGGGTGCTGGGGAACTGAAGCCAGGCGATGAGGCTTTGCAAACCAGCGCCTTAACCTTTGAGCCATTCCCCCAGCCCTGTTATATGAAGTCTTATAAATCCCGTGTCTACCTTAGAATAACGACATTGGTGTGATATTTGTTATCTTGGGAAATCTCACAATTATTTAATTTCTATTTACTTTCGCACATGGGGTGGATTTCAACCACACCCATTGTGAATATGTTTGGCCTGACGCAATAGTAATGAGGCAGACGTCATGTTATGTCTCTGCATTTGCATGTTGGATGGAAATGGCTATACTAATAGAGTTCCCTGTACATAAAGCTTTCTTTTTCTTAAACATTTTATTTATTTATTTACTAACTTGTTTATTTATTTGAGAGAGAGAAAGAGGCAGAGAGAGAGAGAACGGGCATGCCAAGTTGTCCAGCTACTATAAACGAATTTCAGATGCATGTGCCTCCTTGTACATCTGGCTTACGTGGGTCCTGGAGAGATGAACTTGGATCCTTTGGCTTTGCAAGCAAATGCCTTAACTGCTAAGCCATCTCTCCAGCCCCCACATAAAGCTTTCAAAAGTTGTTGGTGTCCTATTTATCCTCGGTACTTTGGAAGCTACATGTGACACAGAAGATACCTCGTAGCCATAATAGTCTTTCTGGTTCCTTCCACTGCTCTTTATATACTGTTGGAAGCTGGGCATGGTGGTACACACTTTTCATCCCAGCATTCAGGAGGCAGAGGTAGGAGGACCTCTGTGGGTTCAAGGTCAGCCTGGAACTACAGAGCAAGTTCCAGGTCAGTCTGAGCTAGAATGAGACCCTACCTCAAAAAAACAAAAAGGAAAAGAAAATATCTTCTTCAATTCAGTTAAATACATGATGCATTGACAAATAGTTCTATATGAAAGGGTTTTGTTTGTTTGTTTGTTTTTTGGGGGGGTTCTGTCAAAGAAATACCTCTGCTTGGTCGCTTAGACAAAGTTCCTAATGCTAGGGCGTCTTGGAGATTGAAACTCATTATGGGCTTCTGGTTGCCTCTGGGTCATATCTGCCCTCTGTGCTCCCCTTGGGCACTTCCGGGGTATCTGATTGTATCCTAATGTCTCCTCATAAATACACCCCCCCATGTTGATCAAGGTCTGCCCCATGACCTCATATTCCCTTATTTATTTCTTTAAGGGCCCTGTCTCCATACATGGACACACTCTGAGGCACCGCATTTTAGGGTTTCAGCATGGCAATCTGGACTGCATAGTTCCTCTATGGCACACGTGTAAAATTACGGACTATTTACCAATGTTTAACATATACATCTAGTGTTTATCTTTTTGTTTATTTTTATTTGTCTATTTGAGAGCAACAGACAGACAGAGAGAGAAACAGGCAGAGAGAGAGAGAGAGAGAGAGAGAGAGAGAGAATGGGCACGCCAGGGCCTCCAGCCACTGCAAATGAGCACCAGATGCATGGGTCACCTTGTGCATCTGGCTTTCATGGGTCCTGGGGAATTGAGCCTCGAACCAGGGTCCATAGGTTTCACAGGCATATGCTTAACCACTAAGCCAACTCTCCACCCTCATGTATACATCTATATATTTTACACACATGTGCAATGTGACATGAGTATCATTTCATATCAGTTCATCTAAATAAGCACAGCAAAGAAAGAGAATTGTGAATTTCATATATATATATATATATATTCATTAATATGGAAAATGGTAAGATTATTGTATATATTGGTAAAAATATTCACAGTTTAGATTTTAACCAGTGAGCCTGAGAAGCTCATATAGTTGATCCCTGGGTAGATGTTAGAGATAGAGACTGCTCTCAACACCTGTGTTATCACAGGCTTCTTATCAGCTTGTCCTCACTCCACAAGTGCACAGTCACATGGTTTGCCCTTGGCTAGACGACCAGGCTATTTTCCACCCCACTGATCACTTCACCTCTTTAGTGATGCTCGGCCAAATGCCTTTTCATTTCCTCTTCTCCTGCTCCTCCTCCTCCTTCTTCTTTCTTTTTTTTTTTTTTGGTTTTGTGAGGTAGGGTCTCACTCTGGCTCAGGCTGACCTGGAATTCACTATGTAGTCTCAGGGTGGCCTCGAACTCTCAGCGATCCTCCTACCTCTGCCTCCCAAGTGCTGGGATTAAAGGCGTGCGCCACCACGCCCGGCTTGCTTCTTCTTTTTAATGGACTATATCGCATGGGCTGGCTTGGAGCTCTTCAGGTAGACCACGCTTGCCACTCGCCGCCCTCCGGCTCCGGTTCATGAGTGCTAAGATTTCAGTCCTGTGCCCCGTGCCTGGCCAGAGGCTCCTTAGACTTGTCTATTCATTTTGAAATCTCCTTGAGAGTGGGCTGTGAGCGTTTCCCACCTGCCTACCTTGCATGTTTGCTTTCTTCTTCTGTCACCACGAACACACCCTGCGTCATCACACTCAGGCTTTCACGCATTGTGTACCACCTGCGTGCGCTTTCCTCCCTTCCACTGGCACATCCGTGAAGGCAAGTTTCCTCTTGTCTTCAACTCTGGACCATTCTCTATTGACTAAAGCCTGGGAATGATTCGCCTTTAAGCCCTGCAACACTTACTGGTGGTCAAACAAGATCCTAACCAGCAAAGACAGCTGTCTCATTGTTTGCGTCTCCCATAGCAC
This sequence comes from Orientallactaga sibirica, assembly GCA_036365145.1. Lineage (NCBI taxonomy): Eukaryota > Metazoa > Chordata > Mammalia > Rodentia > Dipodidae > Orientallactaga > Orientallactaga sibirica. The sequence continues at coordinate 670,582 of JAEOAD010001895.1, read as the reverse complement.
CCAGCCGAGTTCTGGTCACATGGTAGATATTGTAAGTGCTTCCTAATTGATTAACTCACACGAAGGAAAGCAAATTATATAAAATGAATTATCACCTCGAAGAGCACCAGCCCTCCACGCTTGTGTGTTAATTTTAAGATGGTATTCATTAGTTGAAGAATACAAATGAATTACACTCTTTTAATCACTTACATGATCCATCTTAATAATCGCACAATAATAGTACTTGTTATTTTAGCTAGTTTGTATAAATACAAATTGAGCTTTTAACCATTTAAACTTCCCTGCATAAAATTGGGTAGTTTCATAAATTAAACAATTGAAAATATCAAATGGTAGCAAAGCCCAACTTAATGACATTACCTGCCCCCCCCTGCTGTGTCATGCATTTTTTTCCTCCGGTTTACTGGATGAGGCTGGAGAAATGGCTTAGCAGTTAAGGCATTTTACTGGATGTTCCTCAGTAGCATCCAAGCACGCTGCAGTGTCTCTCTGCGTATTTGTCTTTGGACTACGGCTCTCCTGGTCACACAGCTTGAACCTGCGACCACTCTGGAGCAGTCTGTTCCATTTGCTCACAGGTATGTAGGTCTCATGGGAGAGTTGTTAACACTTAAATTCTGATTCCGAAGTGACACATTTCCTCATTGGACAAATGAGATCAACGTGCAGTGACACCAAATAGACAATATTCCTCTGGACACAGTCACGCTGCGTGCCAGGGGCTCAGGATCAGGACTTCACACATCCCTTGTCAAGGAGGTGACTCACATGCAGGCTCCTCGCCTCTTTCCTTGCCACGAGAAAATGCACTTCCCGGCTCCCTCCTCTGAGGCCAGCTGCCCTCATGCTTGTGGTTGGTATTGGCTCTAAATGTCTGCCTTTTGTTAAGTAGCCATCTCTAGAGAAATGCTAATGGAAGAGAAGGGCAGGGCAGGGCAGGGCAGGGCAGGGCAGGGCAGGGCAGGGCAGGGCAGGGCAGGGAAGGGAAGGGAAGGGAAGGGAAGGGAAGGGAAGGGAAGGGAAGGGAAGGGAAGGGAAAGGAAGAGAAGGGAAGAGAAGGGAGGGAAAGGAAAGGAGGGAAGAGAGGGAAGGGAAGGGAAGGGAAGGGAAGGGAAGGGAAGGGAAGGGAAGGGAAGAGAACAGAGGGAAGTGAAGGAAGGAAAGGGAAGGGAAGGAAAGGGAAGGGAAGGGAAGGGAAGAGAAAGGGAGGGAAAGGAAAGGAGGGAAGAGAGGGAAGGAAAGGGAGGGAAAGGAAAGGAGGGAAAGGAAAGGAGGGAAGAGAGGGAAGGGAAGGGAAGGGAAGGGAAGGGACGGAAAGGGAAGGGAAGAGAAGGGAAGAGAAAGGGAGGGAAAGGAAAGGAGGGAAGAGAGGGAAGGGAAGGGAGGGAAAGGAAAGGAGGGAAGAGAGGGAAGGGAAGGGAAGGGAAGGAAAGGAAAGGAAAGGAAAGGAAAGGAAAGGAAAGGAAAGGAAGGGAAGGGAAGGGAAGGGAAGGGAAGGGAAGGGAAGAGCAGTGTCTGTCCATTGTAGCCCTATCTCAAAAGCGGTATTTCATCGTTTCCCACATTCTCTGCATGGGAAGGTCATTATACTCCTAAGGGGAGGGTTCACATGGGACCTAAGTGCCAGGAGTTTGTGGGATTTTCAGTCCCTGCCAGAAGAGCCTGAGGTTCAGCATTTCGGATGGTCTTTGGAATTTGACGTTTCTAAGAAACTCTTCTTGTGCAGAACTTCACTTTGCAAAGACGCCTGCACTGCCGGCCTCAGAGCCTGTCCTGTTCCGAGTGACCCTGCACCTTCTAAGTGAGCCTTTCTTACGCTTCTAGTCACTGGAAGCATCCTTGGGGGAGGGGGATCTCAGCATTACTCAGTCCAGCAATGGACACCAGTGACCCTTCTTGGTGAAGCTCCTCTTTACTTCTGAACTTTTCACATCTCCTCACTCTTCTGCTAGTTACTTTTCTCTGAATACAAATGCTGGTCTACTCTTCAATCCTAGAACCTCTTTTTGTGTGTGTGTATGTGTGTGTGTGTGTGTGTATGTGTGTACATGTGTATAATGTGTAGTTGAGTGTGCATGGATGTTTGTGGAGGCCAGAGGTCCTGCTAGTTACTTTTCTTTGAATACAAATGCTGGTCTGTTCTTCAATCCTAGAACCTCTTTGTGTGTGTGTGTGTGTGTGTGTGTGTGTGTGTGTGTACATGTGTATAGTGTGTAGTTGAGTGTGCACAGATGTTTGTGGAGGCCAGAGGTCCTGCTAGTTACTTTTCTTTGAATACAAATGCTGGTCTGTTCTTCAATCCTAGAACCTCTTTGTGTGTATGTGTGTGTGTGTGTGTGTGTGTGTGTACATGTGTATAGTGTGTAGTTGAGTGTGCACGGATGTTTGTGGAGGCCAGAGGTCCTGCTAGTTACTTTTCTTTGAATACAAATGCTGGTCTGTTCTTCAATCCTAGAACCTCTTTGTGTGTGTGTGTGTGTGTGTGTGTGTGTGTGTGTGTATAGTGTGTAGTTGAGTGTGCACGGATGTTTGTGGAGGCCAGAGGTCCTGCTAGTTACTTTTCTTTGAATACAAATGCTGGTCTGTTCTTCAATCCTAGAACCTCTTTGTGTGTGTGTGTGTGTGTGTGTGTGTGTGTGTGTACGTGTGTACAGTGTGTAGTTGAGTGTGCACGGATGTTTGTGGAGGCCAGAGGTCCATGTTATGTGTCTTCCCCCATAGCTGTCCAAGAACTACCTCGGGGGTCCTGTCTGTGCCTCCCACATGCAGGGATTACAAGCGTGCACCGTGGCACCCACCTTCTACAGAGACTCTGGAGAGTGTGTGGCAAACACTTCACCTACTGAACCACCTCTCCTGACCCGGGAAACCCTATTTGCCCTCGCAGGCTTCCCCACTTTGAATTCCAGACATATACTGACCACTCTCCATTTTGTGCCGCCTACCTGGACTTTCCAGTATCATCCTAACGTTGTCTATCAGCAGTTTAACCAACGCCTCAGTGTGGATATGTGAACTAACTCGCAACTTAAAATGCCCAAAGCAAATTTCTTTGTTCCTTCGTGTAACTCCACGCAGCTTCCGAGTCCAACTTGACAATCTGTCACCAGCCCAGCAAACAGGGCCTTTCTTCAACCTCTGTTTAAGTGGAAACTCTGCAAGTCACCCTTGGGCTGTCTCTCACACTCCCATGCAGATAGCCACCAAGTGTTTTCTTCATTCTACCATGTAAATATCTCCACCCCGAGGACATGCCCTAGTCCATCCCACTCTGGCTTATTACACAGATTTGTGTCTCTTTACTAGTCGATAAATTATCATACCCAACCGATCATTTCTACTCACCTGGGGTTTCTTTTGTCCTGTAGGAATACAGACAAAGCTCAGATGCTGTGATATTGCTTGTAGAGGCGTAAAGAATCAGTTACCCACCCAAATCACTCTGCAGCTTAATTTATCCCTGTTTTGTAGCTACTTTTAGAATCTGGGCTATGGTTAACATCTTCTGATGCCTACCAAATCTTCATCAATATCTTATAAAGCTTCTCTTTAATTTTTAAGATTCAGCTTCAACATGATTTCTTGCCAAGAAATCTTTGACCTCTGAGACAAGGTTTGGGGCAGCCACAGTGTAGTCTACAGAAGTGTGCACTTTCCTACCTACATGGTAAATTCTATACTAAACGTATGCTTAATCTTCCTTCTTGTTTATCTCCCACCACCTGTGACCTCTAAGGAGGCCAGACTAACACAGGAACATCCAAGGGATCCTGAGCCTGAAACATAGACTCTGGGTGATCCTCTTCTGAATAGAAATTGAAAAGTGACATACACTGGTACGAATCAGCACAAAGTATGAAAGTAAGAAAACTCGTGATGACTCTCTGAATGTCCTGATAGGGTCGTCTCCAGAGCTCCGACACCCAAACATCACTGCATTCTGGATAAACCAACATGTTCCTGTCTCTCATTTTTGGACCTGGGTTTCTGTGCTCAAGAGCTGTGCTTACCATATAGCACATGTTCAAGAAGTATTTTTTAATTTTTTTTTATTTATTTGCAAGCAGAGAGAGAGAGAAGAGAGGAAGACAGAGAGAGAATGGGCACGCCAGGGCCTCTAGCCACTGCAAACGAACTCCAGATGCATGTGCCTTCTGTGTCTCTGGCTTACATGGGTCCTGGAGAATCAAACCGGGATCCTTTGGCTTAGCAGGCAAACGCCTTAACCGCTAAGCCATTTCTCCTCAAGAAGTATTTATTTATTTATTTTATGCAAGCAGAGAGAGAGATAGAAGAGAGACAGAAAGAGAAATGGGCACACCAGGACCTCCAGCCACTAAAAATGAATTTCAGACATATGCGCCACCTTGTGTACCATGGGCTTGACATGGGTACTAAGGAGTCAAACTGAGCCATCTCTCCAACCCTGACAAGTATTTTTAACTGAGTTATCTTACTAATCTTTATTCGTGTAACATTCAGCAGGCTCTTTTGTGAGTTTTTTTTGTTTTTTGTTTTGTTTTGTTTTTTGTTTTTGATATAGAGTTTCACTCTACAACCCAGACTGCTCCCAAACTTGAAATCCTCCTGCCTCAGCTTGTTTCTTGAGTGCTAGGATTTCAGGTGTGCACTGCTATAGCTACAGATAATTAACTCTCTTGAAGACGTTTTATATATTACAAAATTGTACTGACAGTCATTAGTTTCAGTTATTTACTATGCCAGATTTCAAAAGACTAATTATATACATTATCTATTATATTATTAATATGCATTTGGGATCTATGCCAAAAGCCTGTTCTACCTCTTTATTAAGTGAATAAAGCACCTTGAGTTTCCTAAAAAATATGTTGAATCATCTTACAGATTTCTCTCTGTGTGTCTCCGTTTGCAGAGATCATAAGATAATAAACCAGGAATAATTTTGAATTATATGATTTTAAAGGTTTTTTGTTTTTTGTTTTTTTGAGGTAGGGTCTCACTCTAGCTCAGGCTGACTCTGTAGTCTCAGGGTGGCCTCAAACTCATGGCAATCCTCCTACCTCTGCCTCCCGAATGCTGGGATTAAAGGTGTGCACCGCCACGCCCGGCCTTTAAAGGTAATTTTTAAGAGGAAACCATCCATGTTTGTTTTTCATTTTTAACTAATATACATTTGCCAACGTTTATTTCAAGAACGACAGAGATGTCAACATGTTATATAGCATACAAGACATGTGAAACATTTTCTTTACTATGAATTTGTCTGTATGACACCTCTACTATAAGCTATCTGACTCAATCAAGGTGATAACATGCTAACTCAGAATTTAGCTTGCTAAAATAAAAGTTAAGTTTAGTTAAATTCCTTTTATAATAACACCATAATATTGCCAAGAGTTGTTATCGAGTGCCCTGTGTGTGTGTGTGTGTGTGTGTGTGTGCGTGTGTGCGCATGTGCATGCGTGTGTGCGTGTGTGTGTGTGTGTGTGTGTGTTACAAAGCACAGCCCTCTGATCCATGCACACCCCCCTCCATTTTTCTAAGTGCATCATGAAAAAGGATGAGGTTTCCGCCTTAATTGCTGTGCCTCTATTCCCATTCCTCTCTCAGCCAGAATTGTGAAAAGAGTGTTAGTAAAAAGCTGTACAATAGAGCTTTTCATTAGGCCCGAGCAAGGCGCACAAAAGAAGGCTTTTGGAAAGAGTGAATGAGAGAGTTTAATTTGCAGGTGGAGAGGAGATAAAAGGTGTTGACGCCTCTATTATTCTCTCACTTAGGTGACCCTTACCCAGTTCAGCTGATCCCAACTACCATGGCAGCGGCTGCTGCAGCCAGCCCAGGCTTAGGCCCTCTCCAACTGCAGGTAAGTCAGGAGACAATGCTGGGAGACAGGGGTTAAGTAAACCCAGAACACAGCCATTATCCTGTTAAAGCAGCATACAACTGGCTCACGTTATTTGGGTCACACTTAAAAAAAAAAAAAAAAAAAGTTTATTTATACTGATCCTTATCCAGAAGTTGAAATGTTGATTTTGTTTGTGTGTTTTGGTACGAAAGATATCTTATTGTAATTCTTTTCTTCCTGGGAGGATTGGAAAGGAAAAAGAGCTTTAGTTTAGCTTTGATTATTATACACTGTGATTTTTGTCACAGAATGGTCCCCAAAGAGAACAATGACAACAAATAAACAAAATGACTCATAAAAAAATATCCACACACATATACAGAATAATGCAAGGCACTGATTTCTTTTTTTAAACTGTTCAAGCCTCCCTGTATGGATGGAGTGGCCCCTTTGTTCTATGTGCTTGAGCTTGCATCTCAGTTGAGCAAGCCAGGGAGGGTAGATTAAATCAGCAGGTGGCCAGGGGAGCATAACTTTATTCCAGACATCGTATTTAGGACCTTAACACTGCAGATTGCATAATCCTGATGTATGCCTGAACGTCAACACCCTTACCAGATGTCTGAGGAATTTTAGAAATTATATCTCTGAGGTGGAAAAGAGAATCCATAAAATTATAGTAAAGGTAGCTTTCGATACCTAAGCCTTTGAATCATTGCCCCACAAAATATTCCATGGATTTTGTGGACCTCTTAATTATTCAATTAATGAGAACAGAAGATTGCTAGGTTCAATCCCCTCTTGTGATGAGGTTTATATAGTCCTGAGTATAAGAGACCCGGTATGACTGTTGAAGCCAGCTATAAAGCAGTTGCAGCCCATAAAATTAAATTGTATCCATGAAAGTTCAATGTCATAATGAGGATGTTAGTCTGAAAAGAAAGTATAATTTTACAGTGGAGCATCAAGCCAGGTACCCACGGTCTGCATGGAGTTTCAGACCTGTTGGGCTTCGGCGAAGACCAGTTGAGTTGCCCAGGAGAAGCTACCGAAAGAAAGCAAAGTCCCGCTGTGCTGTGCAGAGGTTATTGGCATCCAGCCTTAGTCGGCCTCTTCCGTGAAAAACCACACAATGAATGAGCTAGAAATATTACCTCTGGAAAATGTTGCGGCCCGGGGGACAATGGAAGTCAGGTGACGTTTGATACCCTTGAAACCGCATCTGAGGAATGCCGACAGCATGGGACAGGAGTGACTGTAAACTTGGGGAGACTAAAAAGAGTCGTGGATTTAGAAGAAGGAGGGATATCCAGTGACAGATCTGAATGTGGCAGGAGGACTTTTGGAGATTTGGAACATCAGTTGTCAAAACAAGTTAGGCTTTTTCATTTCCTCTTGCCAAGTGGTTACCGGTGAGAAGATGTGACATCAGTTTGGAAGTGTTCCATTGTAGGTCCAATAGAAAGTAGCTGCGCTGAGCAATCTAACCTTCTTTTTTTGTTTGTTTCCTGTAAGTATACCGTTTAGAATATTTGGCATAATTTTTTTATTTCAATTATTCTAATACCTTTTCAAATTCTCTAGACATGAAAAATGAATTTCTTTAATAGAAAACAAGAAGAACCTTTGACGCCAAACATATTTGACCTGGTTATAAGCATAATTTAATCTGCAAATGGGATAAAGTTCTCTCTTTTTTTTTCCCCCTCTCAACAAAGAGGTTTTACTCAGTTGTTCAGGCTAACCTTGAAATTGCCATCCTCCCACTTTATCCCAAATGATTGCAGCCAGGCATAAACACAACCGCATCTCCCTTTTAGAGATTTTATGTACGTGGTTTGTACCTATTAAAGTCCATGATTGTTTTAATAATTCATTTTTTATTTATTTACTTGCAATCGGAGAAATAGAGAAGAGAGAGAGAGAGAAAGAGAGATTGTGTGTGTGTGTGTGTGTGTGTGTGAGAGAGAGAGGGGGGGGGGGAGGGGGAAAAAAGAAAATGGGTGGATCAGGGCCTCCAGCCACTGAAAATAACCTCCAGATGCTTGTGCCACTTTGCGCATCTGGCTTTACGTTGGTGCTGGGAATCAAATCTGGGTTGGTAGGTTTTGCAGGCAAACACCTTAATTGCTGGACCATCTCTCCAGCCCAAGTTTATGAATTTTAGTTAGGATCAGAAGTAATCTAAAAACAACAAGAAATAATAAAAAGAAAATAATGACAAGTTTTCATGGCAAGCCATGAACTACTATTAAAATGTATTCATATGAGCATATGCTTTGCAGTAAGAAAATAACTGGTTTTTACATTCAAACAAGTAACAAAGCAAGTGATTTAGAAGAATCTAGGTGTTAATTTTTGCTGTGTGCTCGCTTGTATTCTGCTAGCGTACCTATGCACATTAGCACTGTGTTCACAGACTAACTTTCTCCACATCTACAAAGAGGCCTGTTATCCACCCTCCCCTTCTTTACAACAGAATCCAAATGTTGTTTTCTTCTATACAAATCTACCCAGATGGGTTAGAGATAAGATGCTTACAAATGGCTAGCCAGAAAGTCTTATCATATAACTAACCTTTAGACAAAACCATCCCCAATCTTGTAAAGCCATTTCTGTGAAGTTTCATCTAGGTGGTTTGTAACGTAATTCCCCCCCACCCCCCGGAGTCTGCTTTGAGTTTTGTTAAATTTTTATTTTCCATCTCTTAATAATGCTTTGAGTAGAAGCTGTGGCTTCTCGGTGCCTTTCAGGTACTGAAATTCAGTCCTGCCGGAAACCTTCGTCTCCCACCCAGCTCATACCTCACCACTTCTAGCACCATCATTAGGTGAAAATCTGTTATAGAGATGAGAAGGGAGGCGGGTGAGGTGTACTCCGTCTCCTTTTCTCCTGAAGAGGGCCTGCGAAGATGTGAGATGGCAAAGGTGTCGATCACTGACATCCGTGGAGACATGTGTGGGTGCCTAGTTTTCTAGGGTATGGTCAGCTTTCCCCATCATGCTCAGCTAATGGGGGGCTGACAGGTTTCTTGGCCGGTTGCTCAATTTCTTTGTAACTGAGAAGCTCTCACTGTTGGCCACAGCCGCTTAGGTAGCAAGAGACCAGCCCTTCATTCTTCCTCACGTCTCCTTCACAGACCACCTCGACCACCTCCCCCGAGTCCCAAGATCTGTGATGAGCTATGTCACAGTTTTGGTCCCAATTTGCTCCAAACACCCTGCCCTTTGCCATCGACCGACTCCAACTCTAGAAAACTCCCCAAGAGAAACCAGGAGCCTCTGGATCTTCCGTTGCAACCCTCCCCCAACCCCACCCCACCAATCTGAACACTGCCAAGTTGTCTTCAGAACTTTATCGTGTTTCTAATAGATGAGGTCTTGGGGTTCTAGCTTAACAACCAATCTGTAGGGAAACAATGTATAGGTTTGTCGTATTTTGGCTTCTCTGCCTTTTATAAATTCATCCTCTTCCTCAGTTTGGAAGGGAGGAAAGAACACATTTCTCCAAGCCCTCTCTGAAGCCGCAGAATCAGTCTTCTCTCTATACTTCCATCTTTAGATACCAACTCATGTGTGCTGTTGGGTGGAAGATGGGGAAGGGAGGCTGAGAAAGGATATGAAGCACACAGTGATGACTGGAAAAGGCCCGTTCAGCCATGTCTGACGAGGGCAGATGGTGGGATGGGTACTGTCTGGTGCCATTAACTGGAATTCTTTTTCTTTCTTTCTCTTCTCTCTTTCTTTCTTTCTTTCTTTCTTTCTTTCTTTCTTTCTTTTTCTTTCTTTCTTTTTTTTGGGGGGGTGTGTGTTTTCGAGGTAGGGTCTTATTCTGGCCCAGGCTGACCTGGAATTCACTCTGTAGTCTCAGGGTGTCCTTGAACTCATGGCGACCCTCCTACCTCTGCCTCCTGAGTGCTGGGATTAAAGGCGTGCATCTCCACCTGGCTCTGGGCTTCTTCTCTAGAACCCTTGATTATTGCCTTGTTTGACTTCTTTTGTTTTCTCTAGCCCTTTGGTCTTTTCTCATCTAAACTGAAAAGGTGAGCTCAGAGGTGCACTTCCTAAGGCTTCAGTAAGAACTTGGTAGAAGCTGGAAGACCAGATGGGGGAAATTACTGACTCAGCCCTGGAGAAGAAGTGGCGATCAGAATTAATGTTCCCCTCCTTGCCCAGTGGTAGAAGGAATACAGTGATACTGTGTGCACACGTGTGTGTGTGTGTGTGTGTGTGTGTGTGTGTGTAAGGAAGTGTATCTTAAACAAGAGTAGACTCCTGTTCCTTCTCTTGAATTCAAATGTGGTAATTGTTTTCTTGTGAGGCAAACCCAATAGACTGGCCTTTTGTTATGCAAGAGAGAGAGAGTGAATTGGTGTGCCAGGACCTCTAGCCACTGTAATCTAACTCCAGACACATGCACCACCTTGTGCACATGTGCAACCTTGTGCGCTTGTGGCACCTTTTTGCCCCTGCCTTACCTGGGATCTGGAGGGTTGAACATGGGTCCTTGGGCTTTACAGGCAAGTGCTTTAACCGCTAAGCCATCTCTCCAGCCCAATTGTGGTGATTTTCACATATAAAGGGCTCTGACTCCTGATATTACTAGCTACTATCTTGGTGGAGCACCCAGAACACCTTCTCAGGCTCGCTCTCTGGAGAGGGCTTCATGAGGGTGACCTCGGCGAGTTCTTATTACAGCACTTAGTGTGGTGTATTAACGTCTCCCTTTGACAAGGACTGATGCTGGGTCATGGAGTCCAAATGCTGGTGTTTAAACATTTTGAATGGTGTTCTGCAAGGGCAGGAGATTGGGTTTTAACCTTTGGGGACATCGCTTCTCTTAAGGCACTTTCTAACTCAGTAACTGACTAATCACATTGCAGCAATAGTGCTGGTCAGTGGGCCCTATTACAAACGTGCTGTGTGCTTTCTGATACCGAGCAAGTGGCAGGAATGATGACAGCCGCCTAGTTCAAGCTCTGAATTGTCCAGTTTATGCTTCTTCACACAGATACAAGTACTTCTTTTTGGACACATAGGTCTAACAAAAGGACAATGTAAATATATTCTGCTTATGGTTGACTTTAGTTACCTACTGTATTTGCTTTTTTTTAAATATTATTTTTATTATTTTTTTATTTTGAGAGAGACACAGAGAGAGACAGAGAGAGAGGGAGAGGAAGACAGATAGAGATGGGCGCGCCGGCAGCCTCTCAGCTGCTGCGAGTGAAATCCAGATGCGTGCGCCGCCTTGTGGTCAAGTGCAGCATTGCGCCCTTGCGTCACTTTGCATCCGGCTAAACGTGGGACCTGGAGATTGGAACCGCTGGAGATTGGAACCCGCGTTCTTAGGCTTAGGAGGCAGGCACCTTAACTGCTAAGCCATCTCTCCAGCCCCTGTATTTGCTTTTGAAATAACCTTTTTTTTATTTGCATATGATTCTCCACACTTGGATTATATGATAAGTAAAACCAGAAGCTTTATAAAGACAAGAGAAAAGTATGAGCCTTTTAAAAGAAAAACAGAGTGAAAAGTTTGAAATAAAACCACTTTTATTATTTAAATAACATTTTATGTCTCTGATGAGCCTTGCCATGCAATTAAAAAATAGCTCGCATAAAAATTCATCTTACTCTGTATTTTTAGCCTTAGTTAAAATATTTTAAACATTGTCGTTTATTTTTATTTCTACAAAACAATAATTATCAAACATTATGCCAAACACGTATTTCTTTTAAAACAGATAAGTCTGTCTCTTATGCCTTTTAAGACTTCCTTGAGTTTCTGATCTACATGGCCAGCTGCTGGTTGGCTATCAGGAGGGAATGTTTGAATGTTTACAGACTATAAACTCAGTCCCAAATGGACCCAGCCAGGCATCCGTGTTGTCCCTGGATTGTTAAATCTCTAGTCTGAGTGACTGCTTCCTTTCCATATCCTTCTCTGTCCAGACTGTTCTTCCTCTCTCTTTCCTTATATCTATCCTTCATTATCTGTTCCTCCCACCTGTCAGACACATCACAAACCCCGCCATTTCTTCCATCCTAACCGTTACTCATTTTAAGATTCACACAGCAGCTCTGGAGGTGGACTTATCTCTTGAGCTTGCCCCCCCCCCCAAGTAAGTTTTCTCCTATCAATTTGTCAGAACAGTCTTCAGATTTCAAAACCTCCTTCCATGTCTCCTCCTGCTTGTAGACCTTAATTTCCTGTATGACATTTCCAAGCTCTTTCTCCACTCGGATGTTTCCTCTTCCTGAACCACACTCCTTGCACTGTACCATGAACTCTGTCATTGCTGTGACCAGGTACTGACGAGATGGAACTTAGCACAGGTTCACTTCACTGTGGCACAGAGAAGGACACTCAGTACCTGATGGCAGCGCACACAAGGGGGCAGGCAGTTCACGCTCAGCTGTTGACTCACGTGGTGGCTGGCCTGGAAGCAGAGAGAGAGATAAGTGACGTCCACCTTGTGTTTGCCTTTCTCTCCTTTCGTATTCAGTCTTAGCCCCTTGCCTGCAAATGGCGCCACTCACTTCATGGTAGGTCTTCCTTTAACAGTTGATTTCTGAACCCCACCCCCAGAAGTGTGTCTCCTATGTGATTCTAAATCCAGTCATGTGACAATGAAGGCAAACCACTGCAGCTCCCGTCTCCACCCACCCTGCCCCCTCTCCCCTCTAAAGTGCCATCATATGTGTCCCCAAATATCACCATGTTTCCTCTTCTCAGCACTTGTACAGTAAGCACTCCACCCATCAAGATCCATGAAGTCACAGCTCACCACCATTTGCACTGAACTTAGTGCTTGCAACACATTATAGACTTAATAAATATATATTAAGTGAAAAGACCAAGAACAATTTTAGCATCATACCTTCAACAAATTATTTGTTTGGTTTTCTTGGATAGATATCCGATGTATAATGAAAACAGCAGAATTTTTTTTTTTTTTTTTGATGAAAAGAATAATTGGCTCATGTAAGAAAAAAGTAGGAAAATAATTTTAATTCGGTAAAATATTACTATTTTATAATTAACTATTCATATTTAACAAATTTAAACAAATGAAAAGAACACTGGGTATGCCTAACTCCACTTTTTAAAAACAATTTATTAGTTTTATTTATTTATTTGACAGAAAAGAGGGCGAGAGAGAGAGAGAGGGAGAGAGAATGGGCATGACAAAACCTCCAGCCACTGCAAACAAACTCCAGATGCGTGAGCCCCATGGTGCATCTGGCTAACATAGGTCCTGGGGAATTGAACCTGGGTCCTTTGGCTTTGCAGGCAAATGCCTTAACCACTAAGCCATCCCTTCAGCCCCTAACTCCACTTTTGACACTGTGTTATTTGCAAAAATTAATTTATAACCTCTTTTCTCTCACTACCCTAGTCTGTTCTAACTACAGTAGACCCTCCTCCATCCCTGAACATGTCAAAGCATACGCTTAAAAACTTTGAAAAATTATTTTATTTTTATTTACTCATTTGAGAGGCAGATAGAAAGAGAGAGTGGGCACTCCGGGACCTCCAGTCACTGTACATGAACTCCAGACGCATGTGCCATGTATAATCTGGCTTACGTGGGTCCTGGGGAATCGAACCTGGGTTCTTTGGTTTTGCAGGCAAGCACCTTAACCGCTAAGCCATCTGACCAGCCCAAGGCATTCCCCTTAACTTAGAGTTTCAGTGCCGCTGTTCCTTCTGTGTGAAAGGCCCTTCCCTCGACCTGGGATGGCTTATTCTCATCTCATCTAAATCTGTGGTCTGAAGTCATTTTGCTGAGACCTACCTGACCAAAAATATTTGACTCATCATAGCTCAGCACTCCTGGAGACGCCACCCTATGGCCCTCCAGCTTGCTTATCATCTGTGGCACTCAGCACGTTCCTTGTGTATTTGTCCATCCCATCGAAGCATACTGCCCTCTGGCAAGGGGGTTGGCATTTTTCTACTAGTTTTTTAGTAATGAACCTCAAGTTCCCCCCAAGAACACGTAGCAAAGTTCAGGTTCTTGGCACATCTTTGTAAAATGAATGAGGCTGCCAGGTGCTGATGGGAGCCACAATTTTCAGCAAATTAAAAGCAGTATATTGTTAATTGATAGAGCAGATTATACTTACAAACCAGGTAAATGTTTTGTGTGTATGTGTGTGTGTGTGTGAGTGTGTGTGTGTAGCAGCTACTGAAGGATTCTTAGATTTTTTTAATAGTTTGTTTGTTTTTATTTGCTTGAAAGAGGGAAAGAGGCAGAGTAAGAGAGAGAGAATGGGCGTGCCAGGGCTTTTAGCCACTGCAAATGAATTCCAGACGCATGTTCCGCCTTGTGCATCTGTGGGTCCAGGGGAATCGAACCGAGGTCCTTTGGCTTTGCAGGCAAGTGCCTTAACCACTAAGCCAACTCTCCAGCTGTATTCTTACATGTTTAAGAAACCTCTCCCTGTCTAGCTCTATGCTTTTCCCTCCCCTTACCTTAATATAATCATGAGCTGCTGTACAAGGAGTAAGCGTTTGCACTTATTATAACTTGTCTACAAACAAGTGACAAATCACTGCACCATCCAATCTTTCCTGCATTATATGTTAACGCATGTAGACACGTGTGTGTGTGCGCTGGAGGTGCTTTCGTTTCAGTCAGCGTGACTCATTGTGCCAAGGCAACATTGCTGTAAAGCGTTCCCAAATAATAGGAGATGTGTTTATCAAATTTAGACAACTGGCAATCTCAACTGCTTACCTTTGTCCTCTTCCTCCTTTTGCCTCTTTTTCAAATTCCTCCTCCTCTTCCAACTTCTACCTCTTGTTCCGGGAGCAAATATCTGGGCTTTGATCCTGATGTTTCTTTGTGAGGAAGGGGATTCATTTACATGCAAGGCTAATCTACCTTGACTTCCAGATTTCAAAAGTAACTATTTGCACAACATAAAATCACATGGAATTTTGGACATTTATCACTAGAAGAAATCAGTTAAGTGAATCACCTGCCTCTAATGGACAAAATCCAGTGATGGCACCAGGCTTCTACCTCACATTTATCTCTCATACCCATTGGAGTTAATGAGCATTTTACTTAACAAGGACCATGAACCTTTTAATAGTAATAGTTATACTGTAGTATCCATATTCTAGTTTTTTAGCTACGCTTCTAATATTTGAAATTAGAAGGAAATATTTATCCACTTACTTCTCACTTTATAAATACAGTATTTGTCTCGGCCAAAAGATGGTTACCACCTGTTCTACCTATAGGAAGCCAAAAATGTTGACTCCAACTGATAATTAGTGGTGATAAGCAGAAGGGAAAAAGATTGAAATTCTTCTTGGACAGTCATATTTTACTCAAAATACACACGTAGTACTCAATCATGAATTTTTTATTGAATTAATTAAACTTTAAAAAATTTTAGCAAGGCTTTAAAAAATTCAAAACAATAGGCTCAGAATTAGATGAACTCACACAGTCCCATCGGCAGTTTGCCCTCTCTGCGATACAGAAAATGCTAAATGACGTATAATCACAACGAGAATGAATCATACGAGCTGCAAGTCCAGATGTTCATAGCTGTCGAAGGCATGTGCAAGCGAAAACTTCCTAAGCTTCTACGAGACAGAGGGTAGATGTCAAGGTCAAAATGAGGTATATCTTTCTATCAAAACCCTACCAGCCCTGAGAGGTCGGTAATTACGACAGGGCAGTAACATATGCCTTGCGTTTCCCAGCTCTGTGAGCGACTGAGCATGAGTGTAGATAGCTGCTTAACAGAGCCCCCGGAAGAGGCGATAAGAAAAATAATCACATGGAAAGACTTGGATGCAGCGTAGATCTTGTTGGCACCCATTAGTCAAGAGGCACTGGATGCGTTTCTGTACCAGCTCTCGCCTCTGCAGCACCCTCCAGAACCCTTTAGCTGTCAGAGCATCTATGGTCAATCGGGGCAGGACCTGATCAAATGTTCCTCTCGGCTGTGACCCTGTGGGCTGTTTGCTGCTGCACTTGTATCTGCATGAGTGAATTTTCTTGCCACTAAGCACCCCATATTCCCTCTTTTTCTCTCTCTTCTCCCCTGAGCCTGCAGGGCAGACAGACAGAAGCACACGTATGATTAATACAGCCCAGCTGCAGTCGAGAGCCATTTGCATATGTATTAATAGAGGCAAAAAAAAGCACCACCCCACAACAATTAAATTATATACAGAGACATTCTGCATACTAAAGAACATATGCAAATAGGCCTGAAAAAGTGCAGCCAACATTTTCTCTGACTTTTCCAAAGCCCATATGGGCGCCAGTCAGAGCCCAGCAGTTCTCGAGCATTTCCTTTAAGAAGAACCAGCTAGGAACGGCTTCCATAGTTATCACCACCTCAAGGGGTCCCCGGGGGATGTTTGACATTTGGACAATGGACACAGTGCAGGCAATGTCTTTTTTTTTTTTTTTTTTTTTTTTTTTTTGGCTGGCTGTATTTGCTTTTTCTAGCTTTCTTGTTTTCCTGGAGACTCACCTGTGAACTAAAATATCAGTGCACGTGGTTTTCCAATTTGCCAGTTTTTATCACAATGACCACCCAAATGTGTGGCAAAATTCAAAATCATATTTAAATTTCTGCCTTTGCCCCTACTCTAAAATATCGGTAAAATAATCCTGGTGACCACTCCATGCCTGTGTCCAGATGGCATGTCTAGGTGACTCACAAGTGTTTGGGGGGACAATGAATGCACCCAGAATGATTATTACACTCAAGGCCAACAGTAGATAGAATTGGGAAGTGCCAGTTTATTGTGATTTTTAAAAGCACATTAAAAAAAAAGTTTTATCAAGAGACACGGGGCTATTCAATATCCTTGGCTTGGCTATATATAAGAGAAAACAGCTAATATTCTTTAAATTCAGACTCTATTTTTCTTAGAAATTTGTTCTTCAGCCCAGTTGGTGGATTATTTCATGTTACCCGCATTCTTCAATTTACTCAGGAAATACTTTATGAAATTAAATTTAGTCTTGTTAGTAAATTTTCATAAAGGTAAAATTATCCCCCGAATAAGAGCATTAATCGAAAGAAGGGAGGTAACCCGTAGACTCAACAACTGCCAGCCTTATTGGTACATAAGTCCTTCTAATTTAAATATAAACAATACTGTTGAATGTTACCCATCATTTACATGGTATTTCCCAGTGTGGGACCACAACATATGAGATGCATGATTATGGTTGATGGACATAGGATAGAAGTCTTCTCAATTCCTTATGTACAAAATAAATGGTTTCCTTAGAAGATAATATGCAGGAAGATAGTGTAAAGTTTAGCATCCAAATTTTATGTTAAGGGTCTGTCTCTAGGTTGGCATTTTAAGAGGCATTATGACTCACTGAAAGGCAGTATAATGTGCTCAACATAGAGGTTCCGAGTGGGATCTCTGAAGCTCTTTCTTCTTGACCAGGTGTGTGGCTTTGGGTACTCTCCCTAACCTCTCCATGCCTCAGTTTCCTTGTCTATAAAATGGGTATTGCTGAACTCTTTTGTGAGTATTAAATGAGATAATGCGTGGAAATTACTCGAGCGATAAAAAGTATTCGTTATCATTCATCGAACAAGGTGTTCCTGGCAAGGTTCCACGTTTTGTATTACTAGCTGATTAATAATAGTTCTTACTAGCTGGCATTAAATCTACTCTTGTTTATGCATTGAAAATGAAGAGTATTTCAAGTTTTCTATGTGGATTTACTTTACAGGGTAGCAACTAAAATAAGTTAATAAAATCAAGGCAAAAGTCTTATGTAGGAAGGACTACTTTGCCTTTTCCTATGCTATGTAATATAAAGATCCAGCAGAGACTCTTAGAGGTGACAATGAGTTCACTTCTCCCCAGCAGTCTCTGCACGGTTTGTGGAGTACAGCTTTCCATATTTTATTATTCACTCTGTGTCAATAATCATACCTACAAAATGATCATAATGCTTGCAGCCACATCTTAGGGTTCCATAGATGTAATGCAAGTAAATGTTTCGTGAAAATCTAAAAGACGTCGTTGTTACGTAAGTCCTTCTAATTTAAAAACACAAACAGTTGAAAACGCAAAACGTTTTCTAGGATTGCCATTCAAAATCTACTGTATAGTCTGCACACATTGGTAGAATTACACATTATCACACCTATTTCTCACTCTAGCTCTGTCCTGTCTGCAACAAAATCATTTCTCAACCACAATTCATATTTTTTTTTCTTTTACATGATATTTTCTTTGAGGGAACAGTTTTATTTCACCATTAACATGAAAGTGAATTGTTTGTAGATCCTTAAACCCTGCATATTTTACCTATTAAGCACTATTGTCTTTAACTGGGGGCTAAGCAATGTAAGGAACGCAGCGGTGACTCAAGCAGGGTCCTTGGAAAACGGTGGAGGAGCTGGAAACGAAAGACTGGAAAACGCGTAAAAGCAAGAGAGATGCGGCAACTCCTCTCCTGGCGTGTCTATGTGAGTGGAAAGGCCTCGGAGATGGTGGAATACAGTCATTTCAGACTCTTCACGAGTGTCTGGATGTCCCCAAGTACCAGTTGACCCCCTCCCCACGTACCATCTACTTTTATTTTCTTTATCTGTCAACCTCGACAGCTTTAGATCAGCTTGAGTTAAAGATGCTTCGTCTTAGCAAAGCCATGCTTCTATGAGAAGTCCTTGATTTTAGAGGGCAGGCAACTTAGAGGGACTAGGGTCAGCAGAGATAAGTGTCTGAAACCCTAGCCGTGGAAAGGGAAAGCTTATTTTTTTTTATTTGATCTGCTTAAAAATAAATAAACGCACATGTTTGTAGATATCGTGTTTTAGTTGTTTCGGCTAAAAGAAAGGAGAGAGGAATTGCTGATCTTGTACATAGGCCCTAAAATTAAGGAAGGGTGAATAGACAACATTAGCATTTGCTTGTTGGTAACATGGCAGCCTTCTGAATTGCGTTCATTTTGCCAAGTTCAATGAGTGTGCTCTGTGAATTAATTCTTTTGTGGAAAGCTATTGAAAGATCAAGGGATTTGGAAAACAAAACGAAGAAGCACACTGTTTCCTATCTATTTGTACACAGAAGGCTCAGAGTGAGGCTGTTTACATCCCCACTCTTGTTGATATTTGATTTGCTTCTCAGAAGAGAGATGGTATTCAAAGATTATTGTATCATCGCACAGATATGATTTCCATAGCCATGAATGAACTGTGCTAACAGAAGAAGGAAAGGAAATCACACTGCAATGTTGAGCTGTGTTTGGCTGGCAAGTGTGTTCACAAGACTTGAAAATACAAGCCTATTGGATTCCTCCCGAGTGTGCGGGAAGGGCTTTAAGCCCAGCACATTTCAAATGTGCCATTTCCTGTGCAAGTTTCTCGGTATTGTCATACACACCGAGGGCATGAAAAGAAGTAGGGTGGGGAGTCGAGAACACTAATTTCATCTTGCTTAACCTTGACCTTTCTTTCAATGCCACAATCCTTTTTCCTTAACTGCTCTTCCTCGGGGTTGAAAGAAGCAGGCAGGAGGAAATGGAGGAAGTGTCAAGTGAGCAGCATCCGGTCAGGCTAATGCTTCGAGCATGGGAATGGTGGGTTGTGCAGTCTTGCTTTCTCTACTGTCAGAACTTAGCCAGTGTGCAATGTTTTCCTTTAAAATTAAATTATATTTACATATTTATTTGTAAGGAGAGAGAGAGAAGGAGACGAACGGAAAGAGAATGAAAGAGAATGAGCATGCCAGGGCCTCTTGCCACTGCAAATGAACTTCAGACACATGCACCACTCTGCACATCTGGCTGTACATCTTTGTGTGCCTCGTATATCTGGCTGTGGGTACTAGGGAATCGAACCTATGTTGGCAGGCTTTGCAACTTTAACCTGTAAGCCATCTCCCCAGCCTACAATTTTAAAACATAACATCGATAATGTTATAATTACGCTTCTTCAGGATGATCTAGAACCATAGAAAATGTTTTCTAGATGTTTCTTTAAGACAGAAAAGTTTCCATCAGAAATTTATATATACAAGTTGAGTAACCTTTATTTGAATTACTTGGAACCAGAAGAGTTTTAGATTTCAGCTTTCGGGGGGGGGTAGTTTGGAATATTTACATAATGTTATATCTTCAGAATGGAACTAAAGACTATTCATGAAATTCATATTTCATATATACTTTATGTATGTAGCCATATATATATATTTGTTTATTTATTTGAGAAAGAGAAAGAGAATGGGCATGTCAGGGACTCCAGCCACTGCAAACAAACTCCAGATGCATGTGCCCCCATGTGCATCTGGCTTATGTGGGTCCTGGAGAATCAAACCTGGGTCCTTAAGCTTTGCAGACAAGTGCCTTAACCACTAAACCATCTCTCCAGCCCCATACAGTATTTTTTTAATACTGTTCTGCATGGTGTTTTCTGCTTAAGTTGTAAGATCAGTGCTCAAAATATATATATATTTGGATTTTGAAACATTTGGAAATCCAGATTTTGTATTATGGATTTTCAACCTTTTTTTTTTTTTTTTTTTTTTTTTAGTACATAGTTCCTATTGCCTTAAATATGATCTCTAAGGGGCTGGAGTAACGGCTTAACAGTCAAGGTGCTTGCCTGAGAAGCCTAAGGACCCAGATTCGATTTCCTAGTACCCATGTAAGTCAGATGCACAAAGTGGCACAGGCATCTGTAGTCCGTCTGCAGTGGCTGGAGGCCCTGGCACACCCATTCTCTCTCCACATATGCCTTCTCCCCCCTCCCTCTCTTTCTCAACTAAATAAAAAATAAATTAAAAACATAGGAGTTCTGATCACATTTTTTAAAATTTTATTTATTTATTTGCAAGCAGAGAGAGAGAGAGAGAGAAAGAGAGAGAGGAGAGAGACAGATAGACAGAGAGAGAATGGGTGCACAAACACAAATACACAAATAGCCGCTACAAACAAACTCCAAACGCATGTGCCCCTTGTGCATCTGGCTTACCTGGGTCCTGGGGAATCAAACCAGGGTCCTTTGGCTTTGCTGGCAAACACCTTAACTGCTAAGCTATCCCTCCAGCCCTGAGTTCTGAGTATATTTCATATGACTTCTTTGCTCCTGATTTCAGTTCTTTAGTTTAATGAATTTTCAGTTATTAGTAACAGTATAACTAAATATGTGCTTAACTTATTCAAGATAAAAGCAAAGGCCAGATCAAAATGAAAAGGCAAAGGCCCCACGTGCTCCAATGGCTATTCTCATCTTGGCTTAATTTATCCTTTTGATTTTATTCCAGAGCAATTTAAAGCTTGGATGGTTTCCTGTCATCTTAGATACAAGATAGTATTAAATACACTATGAAACCAAGCAATGTTTGTTACACAGTTTTGATATTTACATTCTCATCAGTTAGCGGTATGCTGATATGTTGGGGATAGTAACCAATTTGCTCAATTCAGCTTTGTTTATTTTTTTCCCTATTTCGAACATGCTCCCCCAAATTCTATTCAAGCAGTAACAAGTGTTAAAATAAAACCTAGATGCAGTGATATTTAACTGATATGTATAGTGCAATGAGGAATGAGTTGAATTCTAGAACCGTATAGACCCTGTGTATATATGTGCCTTTGGTCAAGATAATGGAGCTGGGGATGTGGCTAAGTGGGTAGAGTGCTTCTCTATCATATCTGAAGCCCTGAGTTCTAGCCCCAGGACTGCGTAAACTGTGACTGGTGGCACAGCCTGTAACGGCAGCACTTGAGAGGTGAAGGAAGGAAGAAGAGATTCAAAGTCAATTTCAGCTCTATATCCTGGCTTTATATGAGACGCTGTGTGCAAAGGATAAGACTGCTGTTGAATGTCTCCTGGTCTCACTCTCCTTATATGTGGCATGGAATAATCACAATCCTATGTGATTAAGCTGTCAGGAGGATCATTCGAGATGGTGTATACAATCTACTCACCATAGCGTGGACTTCCAGCCCACATTAGATTCTGTTAGTTTCATCATTACCATCACTATAGGTTTGAAATACCCAGTCAGAATTGAGTCTTTACAACTTTCTCCATATTGCTAAGTAATTTCCTTGGGGTTCAGAAAACAGGCTCTGTCATATAGAGAAATCCATGTCCGTTCAAGTTGATGTTGGGCAACTTCTGTGAGAGTCCTCAGATTCAATATGGCAGACTGTCTTCCTGTTGTTTGAGACAGGGTCCCATGTAAGCTAGCATGTCTTTGAACTCACTCGATAGCTGAGGATAACCTTGAACTCTTGATCCTCCTGCCTCTTCTCCCAAGTCTGGATTCATAGGAATGCCTAGCCACACTGAGTTTACAAGCAAAAAGTATATTTGAAAACTAATTTTTTAAAACATATAAAGTCTTCATCTCTTCAGATCACACAAACCTATGTTTTGATTCTTACTAAGTATAAATATAGGCCTTACCTTCTATAAAAGTTACTAGCACTTGGCTTTTATGATTTGTGAAAGGAACAAATTTTCTTCTTTGAAGGAAAAGCCATTGTGCTACTGGAAACGTTGGGGCTTGGCTGTGATTAAGAGAGTATTAAAGAGTAAGTCAGACAGTTACAGCATTATAAAGGCAGGTAAACCAGTTGCCTAGCTCTCCTAATAGCTTCTAACCTTTTTATACTGCACAGAAAGTACAGCCGTGAACGAAGGGGCTCGTCTCAACCAGCCTCTGGAGGGAGGGCCTGTAGTCTGAACACAAGTCATTTGGCCGGCCCAAGCCTCGGGTTTGTTCATTTGTGACATGCATGGAAGTCTAGCTGACCTCAACGATCCCATGGAGAAGCAGACTTAGAGGGTCTAAGAATGTGGTTGAACACAGCCAGGAGCTCAGAAGTCCTCAGACATAGCCTTGGCTCACCTCATGCATGCGTACGTACCTATAACTCGAGGCTCTCAAAGGTGACATGGGGGAGGGTGTTGGGCCAGGGGGCAGTTCTAGAGCAGTGGTACTTGTTCAGAGGACTTGCAGGGCAACCTTGAAAGAGGCTGACTCAGCGCTGACGATTCACTCAACCCAGTGAATGTTCTCTCTGTGTGGGATGGAAAGGGAAAATGAGCACGGCAGACCAGGCTATAAGAGATAACCTAAAAATAAACAAATACATAAGTAAATAAAACTTTCACATAAGAGAAGTGCTATTTAGAACTAGCTAACCTATGGCCGGATGTAGAATGGCATTCTCGGGGCACCAGTGCTATGCTATGTTGAGTGGCATGGCTGCTTGCCTGGATACGGTAAAATGGTGGCCCTTTGGGGCTACTAAACGCTTGAGAATAGGAACGCACTTCCAAAAATCCACTTAGATGATTTTCTTTCTTAAATATGTCCATTGGGGGCTGGAGAGATGGCTTAGCAGTTAAGTGCTTGCTTGTGAAGCCTAAGGACCCCCGTTCGAGGCTCAACTCCCCAGGACCCACGTAAGCCAGATGCACAAGGTGGTGCATGCATCTGTAGTTCGTTTTCAGTGGCTGGAGGACCTGGTGCTCCTATTCTCTCTCTCTCTGCCTCTTTCTCTCTCTGTCGGTCTCAAATAAATAAATAAAGATAAGCAATTTAAAAAAAAATGTACATTTGCCTTTCTCTTCTGTAGCCCAGGCTGGCCTCCAGCTCACGCACTTCCTTCTGACTCAGTACTCTGACAGCTGGGAGTACAGGAGTGAGCCACTGTGCCTTTTCTCCCCTTTTTCTTTAGTCTTGTTTAATATCTGCTGTTGGTCACCCTACTTCTCTGTTTTCATCTCAGATCTTTCCTTCTCTTTCTTGTTCATCACTGGCTACTTCTTTTTTTTTTTATGCTCAAGCAGTTGTGAAAATGAATGAAGGAAAGGTCTCTTCTTCATAAATATTTGCTTGTCATTCATTAATTCTCATAGAGATTCTGATATGAGCGAGGGAGTCTCACTTAGAACCAGCCACCCTAAATGACAAAAATCAAAGATGTCATAGAGCGAGTTGTTTGGGACTAGTTTATTGGTTCTAAATAGAATCGATAATATCCTAAAGTTTAGAATATCCTAGTTGACTGGTTTTGTCCATTTCTGTTAATAAGTCTCAACACAGATCTTATCAAGAGAGGTATATATTCAGAGCATAGCATCAACACCAGCGCATGCTCCCACCTTCCTCTTAAAATCGAACTTCCTGGAAATCTGCTTGAGCGACTGGGCAGTGTGAATCCCCTTAGCAAGGAGAAGTGGAGGTGGGACTAGACGTGGTGTCTTGGCATCGAGTGGAAAGAAGAAACAGCATTCCATCATTTCTACTCAAGAGCCCGTTACCCCTGCTTTATGCTCCTGTTATCTTAAATGAAGGATAGAGCCCCCTGGCACTCTACTTTCTTACATACTCAAACCATGTGCTATGCATCCTTCATCTATCTGCATCAGGGCAGACTGGAGATCTACATGGATCCATCCCGTGTGCAGTACTTTAGAAAACATTATTCATGATGTCAACTATCAGAAGCTAAAGCTGTGTCACACAAAACATTCATTTTTTGTTAGTGTTGTTATTGTTCATACGTTTGAGATACCTCTCAGGAATTATAGTAATTTTTCTAAATGCATATTATTTTTTTATTTGTAAATACTTTATTTGTGTATTTATTTATTTGAGAGAGAGGGAGAAAAAGGCTGCTGCAAATGAACTAAAGATGCATGTGTCACCGTGTGCATCCCAGCACTCGGGAGGCAGAGGTAGGAGGATCGCTGAGTTCGAGGCCACCCTGAGACTACATAGTGAATTCCAGGTCAGCCTGAGCTAGAGTGAGACCCTACCTCGAAAAACAAAAAATCTGGAAACTTGTAAACAATTATTTTTACTTTTATTTTTTTTCCTCATTTTAGACACATTTTAATAGTCCTCAAAAGTGAATAGTTGGGCGTGGTGGCACATATCTTTAGTCCCAGCACGCAGGTGGCAAAGGTAGGAGGATCACCATGAGTTCAAGGCCACCCTGAGACTATATAGTGAATTCCAGTCAGCCTGGGCCAGTGTGAAACCCTACCTTGAAAAACAAAAACAGAAACAACAACAAAAACAGTGAATAAATGACAAATGACTTCTGTCTCCAATTATCCAGAGTATTTGAATTTTAGAAGCTACTGGATTTGTAACTTGGGGCAGTTTTTTGTTTGTTTGTTTGTTTGTTTTTTTTATTTTTTTAACCTTGATCTTCTCCTAACCTAAAAATTGGAGAAGTGAGATTATCTGCATGATAGAATTCCAGGCAAGTTAAAATTGTGCAGCCCTCCCCCCAAATACAGCAATATAACAAACATTTTATTACAATTTGTAAACAGAATGATTAGTGTTGATATTTACAATAGATTGAAGTGTTGCACTAATTCTTAAATACCTTGCATATGTGTTCCCAAATCTTCACGTACGCTTGGCATACCCTTTCGTAATGATCTGAGGTTTTTTTTTTTTTTTTTTTTTTTTTTTTTAAATCAGCCTCATAGAAATGAACTCGGTAGTTTTAAGCAATCTGTTGATGATTAAATGAAAGCAGGAACAAATGTGTGTGCCTCCATGGTCATTTACTTGGCTTTGAGTTGCATTTGACTTTGGTGAGTTAAAAGTCTCACTATGTGGCTTTTCTCATCGTTACAATAGAATCAAAAAAAAAAAAAAGTGTTGCCTGAAATACTGTTGGACTGATATTTACAAAACTGTTAAGTCTCTGGCAAGGTATTGAGTTAAAGAAAAAGAGTGAAAACTGGGGATTTTTTTTCCTTAGGGGTGTGTGTGTGTGTGTGTGTGTGTGAGTCTTTTCTTGAGGGCTAGGTAATAAAATAGATGTTTGAATCAGAATTTTGTTTCTGATTTTTCTTCTGGTTTTTTCTATCCCATTACCTAACTATATCATATTTCTCATTTCCTGTCAATAAAATAGTAGTGACAATCATTCCAATTAAATCAATGAGGCTACAGCAAGACATTGATGGGAGACTGGGAGTTTTATTAAAGTCTGTGCAAGTACAGCAAACTGGAAACCATGATGGCTAAGTTGATGTGATGTTGACATGTTAATGGATAGAGAAAATGCTACTGGAAATGAGCGTTCACTGGATAAGCCACGCTTCCTTTACTTCCCGCTGAATTGATCGTCATTGTTAATCACTTTTTTATCGTCAAATTGGCTGAGCACTGAGGTTGGTGTTCACATGCTGATCTGTGACAAACATTCATGTGTGGGATCAGAAGAGCATTCAAAGATGATCCAAACACAAAAGAAGAATGTGAGATTTTTTTTTTTTTAAAGAGGTAATCTGTCACTTCACTCATTGAGTATGAACCGAATAGACTTCTAACCCTTAAAATACTTTTTCTCTCTTTTTTTATTGCCTGGAATCTTAAGAGCTTTATCATTTGCAGTCATAAAATGAAAATATACACCAAACCCTCAAAGGGCAAGTATGAAATTAAATTATATTTGGGCAGCTGTAACCTTTTAAAACGATCAGATTCCAGTTAATGTATTTCTTCCTGTTCCAAGTACTGCCATGGTGTTTGATGGTGGGAAGCAGTCCAAAGGGCACTGGGAGATAATAAATTCACTGTAAATTTCACCCCAAGGCATGTCTCCATACACTAAGGTCTCCATTTAGCAAGGCTGACCTAAAACTCCTGTCACATCCAAAGGTCATTTAGGTTGGGGTTGGTGTGTCCCATCCATCTTTCCTTGATGTAAAGAGTGACAGTTGAAACAGGACTGAGCTCACAAACAGCCATCTGAATATGAAAAAGAGAATGCTTCAGAGAAAGAGGGGAGGTGAAGAAGCGAATAAGTAAAGGGATGCTACGATCTCCTCCATTCAGTCTCAGCACCATTGGCTTGAACAGACATTGCTAGATGTGATTTATTTAGAATCAGGCACCTCTTCTTCTCTTGTTGATTCATATTTGTTTTCAAAGCTTGAGGTAAGAATTAAAGCATATTTTGATATAGAACCTTGGGGTGGGAAGATTGCTCAGTGGTTAAAGGTACTTGCTTGCAAAGCCATGTTCATTCCCAAACCACCCACATAAGCCAGATTGGAAAAAAAAAAAAAAAAAAAAAAAAAGTGGTGCTAGAATCTGGGTGGTCATTTCATTCGCAAAGGCAAGAGGCCCTGGGGTGCTCAGTCATACACACACATATGCAAATAAGTAAATAAGTTTTAAAAGAATCGTATTTATTTTTAATTTTAATTTTATTTTATGCATTTGAGAAAGCGAAAGACAGAGTGCACCAGGGCCTCCAACTGCTGCAAATGAATTCCAGACGCATGTGCCACCCTGTGCATTGGGCTTACGTGGGTCCTGGGGAAATGAACCTGGGTCCTTAGCTTCATAGGCTAGCTAAGCCATTCCCCCCGCTCCACCCAGCCCCAGAATCTTCTATTTTAACCACCTTTCCTTTAAGTGAAGGTACCCCTTTTACCAATCTTCTTCTCTCAACGTGTGGGAACAACATAGGAGGAAAACTGAGAGGGTGAAAGTTCACTGCGGTCCTGGAGATCCTCAGTTGTTTTTTGGTAATGGCGTCCTAGTTAGGCACACTTTTATTGTGACAGAAGGCGTAACCTACCTTGTACCATTTTGCTGACTTTTAAATATGGAGTACCCAATGCTTTCACCACCTGGGGTGTCCATTAATTTCCAGAATATTCTCATCACCATTCCTAATGCCCTGAAGAAAAAAAAAAAAATCTCTTCCATTCAGACAACCATTTCCATCCTCCACTCCCTCTTTCCAAGGCCTGATATCAGTCCATCCATCTGTCCCACTTTCTTTATCTGTCCTTTGTAGCTGCTTTTTGTCTTATTTATTTATTTATTTATTTATTTATTTATTTAAGAGCGATAGACAGAGAAAGAAAGAGGCCGAGAGAGAGAGAGAGAGAGAGAGAGAGAGAGAGAGAGAGAGAGAATAGGCCCACGAGGGCCCATTACAAATGAACTCCAGACGCATGCACCACCTTGTGCATCTGGCTTACATGGGTTCTGGGGAATTGAGCCTCAAACCAGGGTCCTTAGGCTTCACAGGCAAGTGCTTAACCACTAAGCCATCTCTCCAGGCCCTGCTTTTTGTTGTTGTTGTTGTTGTTGCTGTTGTTTTTTTTTTTTTTTTTTTTTTTTTTTTGGTTTTTTTCAAGGTAGGGTCTCACTCTTGAACTCTCGGCGATCCTCCTACCTCTGCCTCCCGAGTGCTGGGATTAAAGGCGGGCTCCACCATGCCCACAGGCCCTGCTTTTTGTCTTTTCACAACACAGCGATTGTGAGTTTCTCCCATGTTATGGCGTGTGTCTTACAATTGCACCGTTTCCTTTGTGGTTCTGAGGATTGAACCCAGGGCCTCCTGCATTCTAGGCCAGCGATCTTCCACTGAGCTACAGTTAGAAATTATGAACTCTTCTCTCCTTTCTTTCTTTCTCTTTCTTTCTTTCTTTTGCATAAGTTTGTATGTGGCATGCATTTTTGTGTATGCATGTTCTTACATGAGCACACACGTGTGTGAGGGTGTGCAGGTATATTCACACGCATGAAGGTGCATGTGTGTGTGGGACCATGTGAATGATGTGAGTACATGCAGACACCGGAGGTTGAGGTCTGGGGTCTTCCTTAATTGCTCTGTATTTATCGACACAGTATCTCTCAATTAACTACACAGTTAAGTTAATCTAGCTAGCCCCTCCCCCATCTCCTGAGCGCTGGGGTTATTGTCAGGTTACCACGCCCATCCGGCAGTGACGTGGTGGCTGCGGGGTCTGTACTCTGGTCCTCTTGCTTGCCAGGCAAACACTTTATCCAGTAAGCCATCTTCATGGCCCCAATTATATGCTCTCTAGATTGCCTTTTGTACTTTAAATACGACATTCATTAACAAATATTGAGACCCACCTATCTACAAATTCCCATTCATAATGGCCATAAGTAAGAAATGCTGGATGATACTGAATATAAACAGTGAAAGGTTCAACTCTTGTAAGTCTTCCTGAGGGGGAAAAAGTAAAACAAACAAACAAAAAAAACTTTCTCATGAGGACATAGCTGTTGTTCACTAATTTGTTTGTTCTAAGAATGGAACGTGATGCTTGACTCGTGGTCATCTTTTTCAATGAATGAGCTGACCTACAGCAAGAGAACAAAAATAAGGTAGCTGTTTATTTCTGAGGACTACGTTAATAACATGTGATAAATGTACCTTGTGTAACTGGAAGATACATGAGCATCTGAGAAGGTAATGCAAGTTAAGCATCCTGATAGATGCAAGGTGCTAACAGAGCAGAGGTAGTTTTTGTCATTTTAATTAATCTTAGTGATTATTTTCAATAGTGGAAATGGGTCAGTTTTGCTGTATTTTTTTATTAGTTATGTCGATAGTG
Source organism: Orientallactaga sibirica (assembly GCA_036365145.1). NCBI lineage: Eukaryota > Metazoa > Chordata > Mammalia > Rodentia > Dipodidae > Orientallactaga > Orientallactaga sibirica. The sequence continues at coordinate 641,362 of JAEOAD010001895.1, read as the reverse complement.
GATATACAGTTGTGCTGGTACCATTGTTAGCTTCCTCCCTGTCCTCTTCCCCCCTCCGAAGGGACCCTCTTTGTTGGGGAATGTGGGTCGTGCATTGTGGGGGCAGCCATCAGTTATGGGGAAGAGGCAATGTCTCTATTTTTTTTTTCTCTCTTTCAAGTGCTGTAGAAAAATTAAGGTAGGTAGGTGACCATGAATTCAAACAAGGAATATTCACTTGATTGCAACCTTAGTGTAAGAGAGAGCAGATACGTAATTAAGAGAGAGCAGATTCAGAAGGGGGGGCTTATATGTATTTTACAGTTAATTTGGATTCAATTTGAAAGCAGGTCAAAAGGGTTTGGAGTAGATATGAGTCCATCTTAAAGTATGTTGGAAATGAACCAAGCTCTCCCAGTTATTGCTCCCTGTTCCATCTAGGCTAGTCTTCTGGAACTGCAAAAATAATCACACAATTCCTTTTGTTGACCTGGCGCTTCTGCCTCTCCCTCTGGCCAGGCATCCCTGTCTTCCGCCCCTGGAGACGCACTGGCTTCCCTCACACTGTGCATGGGCCACATTTGCTCCCACCACCAGCTTGTTCTACCAGTTCATTTTCTATTCCACGTATATAATTATGTCAGCTCTTCCAAGCGTTCGAGGCTTCAGGGAAGCCTGTTGTGATCTGCCTTCTCGTAGTATCATTTTCTTTTAGACACTGACAACATTTACATTTTAACATTTCATTTCTTGGGCTGGAGAGATGGCTTAATGGTTAAGGCGCTTGCCTGCAAAGCCAAAGGACCCAGGTTCGATTCCCCAGGACCCACGTAAAGCCAGATGCAAAAGGTTGCGCATGCGTCTGGAGTTCATTTGCAATGGCTGGAGGCCCTGGTGTGCCCATTCTCTCTCTCTTTCTCCATCTCTCAAATAAATAAAATAATTAATAAAATTTTTTAAAGTTCATTTCTTGTGATCATTTCCTTGATCCCATTCTCAATCCATGTACATCTATGAGCTAAAGATCTAGCTCCATCTGGGTTTCATAAATCATTTGAATAAATAAAAGCGTGATTGATAAAAGACAATAATACACAATATAGTTTTTTCCTTTATTTCATTACATTCATTTCATTATACCATGTTTCGCTTTGGATACTTATTACTTATAAAAATTAGCACATTGAAAAGAAAAGCAAACTAAATCTTTTTCCTGGCCGTAGCCTAACGGAAAGAGACAGAAGAAAGTGGTAGGGAAAACTTTCTCCTGCCAAATTCTCTTGTCTTTCTCATCCAATACCCCCAAGACTGGGGTTCTCACCAGCAGAAGCCAGCCTTCAGAAACACCGTCTGAACGACCCTTTCCAGGTCTGCCTCTGACTCAAAGGAAACGCACACCACTGCGGTCCTCGGCTGTGGCTGGGAATGTCCTTCCTAATGCGTCCTTGGTTCCCAAGTTCTGCAGAGCAGGAAAACGCTTGGATCCCAACCATGACCTTTGTCACTCACCTCTCTGACTTGGAACAGCTGACTTTTTCATTCCTTGGGTCTCACTGCTGCTCTCCATGAGATAAGGCAGCCCCCAAGTTTGTTTGGGAGAGAAAATGCCTGGGTGTGGCACACCATGAACTTGAGCTACTCTTCCTCCTTCTGTGTCCAGATTTGGGCCTTTATCTTTAGATTCATTTCTTTTAAATTGTAACTCAAAGAGCCAGGCACTGGTATTATTACGAAGTACTTTCTTAAAGTTTCTGGGGATGGAGACGGAAGAAAAAGTACAAGGGATACCCTTAGGAACAACCTTTGTTTTATTTATTTATTTATTTATTTTTATTTTATTTTATTTTATTTTATTTTATTGTTTGATTTTCCAAGGTAGGGTTTCACTCTAGCTCAGGCTGACCTGGAATTTACTATGTTGTCTCAGGGTGGCCTCGAACTCTCTGCAATCCTTCCACCTCTGCCTCCCGAGTGCCGGGATTAAAGGCGTGTGCCACCACGCACGGCTGTTTATTTTTTAACCTCCTTTATGTTGTGTACTTGCAAAAACAGAAAAAGAAATCAGCAACTAACAAGATGTCTTGCATAAGTATGTCTTCTTTCAGGCAGGAGAATTTGGTGACCCTTGACCCCTCTCACCTTGGTCTTATAAGCTACTGTTGTTCCCTTCTCTGCTATGTGGTATTTATTCCATGATTACGAATATGAATATTTCGTTGGCGAGTTTCCCTTGATGTGCAGGTAGGGGAATTCCGTCTCTATCCCCAGGCAATGGAGATTCGTTCATTAAGTAGATTTTTACGCTTTCATAAGACTCCCACTGTGTAGAATTTGCTGAATGTGTAACTTGACATTTGATTTTTTTGTGATTATTTCACTGATGGACTCTCTTGTTCCATCTTAGATATATGGAACCAAAGACCTAGAAAAAAAAAGGTGTAGTACTTTATAAATCATTTGAATGAGAAAAGAGAACGGAATACATTAGTTGGAAAGCGCTAATAGTGGCCCTCAATAGAAAGCTGAGAATCAGCTACTCTTAGTTGCTTAACATGTGACATGTTAGGGAAGATCTAGCAGCCTCCACCCCCTTCCTCCTATAGTACACATAGTTATGGGGATCTCTGAATTAGTATACAAGTTTCCAACCACATGGTTGGCACAACATAGTCATTTCATAATCAAAGTCATGGCTCTTACCTTTCCTCCCCCCACATGTGGCAGACATTCCTGAGTCCCCAACAAGTATGTTATGAAAGTCGGTTTGTCTTTATAATAGGAAAAAATAATATATAATCCAATTTGGTATGAACTGACACTTTGATTCTCTTTATATTCAGTTAGAATAATATTTTAAAGTATTTTATTTTTATTTATTTATTGGAGAGAGGGAAAGAGGCAGAGAGAGAGAGGGAGGGAGAATGGGCATGTCAGGGCCTCCAACCACTGCAAACAAACTCCACATGCATGTGCCACCTTGTGCATCTGGCTTACTTGGGTCCTGGGGAATCGAACTGAGGTCCTTTGGCTTTACAGGCAAGCCCCTTAACTACTAAGCCATCTCTCCAGCCCAGAATAATATTTTTGAACATTTGATTACTGTCACCATCCCATAGTCTACCGGGACAAAATGAACAGTCACTTTGGCCATTGTGTACTTGGCCAAAGAAAAGCATTTAGTTTTGTTTGTTTGTTTGTTTGTTTTTCGAGGCAGGGTCTCACTCTGGTCCAGGCTGACCTGGAATTCACTATGTAGTCTCAGGGTGGCCTCGAACTCACGGCGATCCTCCTACCTCTGCCTCCCGAGTGCTGGGATTAAAGGCGTGCACCACCACGCCCGGCTTAGTTTTAAAAACTGCCTGACTATACTCAGCTTTCCTGTAATAAATGAAGAGCATTTGTTAGCACACATTTTACCCCCTAGTGAACAAGCATTTCTTTTCTTACTGTTGCTTTGAAGGGAATTTCAGTGTTATTTTCCCCTACATTAAACTCATTAAAGATTAAATCTCGTCACTGATACGCAGAGCTCCAAAGAGCCTTCCTACCTTGCCAACGGAGAAGTATTTCCTCACTTGATGAGCTCAGGAGTAGAGGCAGGGTGTTTACTCAGTACTGAACAGTTACTCTGGAGCAGCATTAAAAGGGTCAATCGAATGGGTCATACATCATATGGGGAGGCAGATGTTGGAACATATTGTAATCGATTCCTGTGCAACACACGATCATGGCTCGTGGGGTAGAAAGACGGGCAGGGAGGGAGGTAGACTATTTGCTATTGGCTTGTTTGACTCTTGCAAAAATTTATCTAGTTCTTTGAGGAACTGCTCCGATTATAAAAATCCCAGTGTGTTATATTTTGCCTAGCTGTTTAAGATTTATGAGTGTATAATGAAATGCTACAGCCTTTAAAAAGCCCAGTATGTCTGAAATACTTATCTTTGTGCTCCATTATCTGCAGTGGGATAGAAGCAGCTCAAGTGCCCCTCACCTGTGAAAAAGGTCTTAGATTTCAGGGAATTCTGAAGTCAGCTTTAATTAAAAATTTTTTTTAATTTTATTTATTTTTGGAGAGAGACACACACAGAGAGAGAGAGAGAGAGAGAGAGGGAGGGAGACAGATAGAGATGGGCACGCCAGCAGTCTCTCAGCTGCTGTGAACGAAATCCAGATGTGTGCGCCCCCTTGTGGGCAAGCGTGGCATTGCGCCCTTGCGTCACTTTGCATCTGGCTAAACGTGGGACCTGGAGGTTGGAACCGGGTTCTTAGGCTTAGCAGGCAGGCGCCTTAACCGCTAAGCCATCTCTCCAGCCCCAGCTTTAATTTTTAAGAGGATGCCACCTTCACGCCCACCCACCAGTCCCCTGCTCGCTGATAGCTCTCACTTTCAACCCAAATATCCCACCTCATAATACAAGTCACTTGGGTATGGTTTATGTTTAGGAATATTTTAGCTTTCAGGCATGTATTCACAATAGAATTTTTTGGGGGGAGACATAGTTGCACTACGAACCCCTTGCTGTCCTCAAACTTGCGTCCTCCTGCTTCAGTCTCTTTCCTTCATGTGCTATCACTGCCATCTTCCTAATCACTTTCAATTAGCCAAACTACGCCATAGGCAGATATAATAATTTCATTTTATATCCCAGCTTTGCCAAGACATGGCATCCTTGTGTCCAATCAGGAAAGACTGAGGCATAACAGTGCCATCTGCCTTGAAGTTCCTGTGGCAAGCTCCTTCTTTTTGAGCATACTGCCCAGGTGGCTCACCTGCCGCGTTCTGAGGGAAGGTTCCATTCTGAACTCGGTATTCCGTCAGTTCCCCACGCCTTGTCTTGTTGCTTCCAAACTCCTTTTCAGCGCATGCACATCCTGCCCTTGCAGGACCTGGTGTCTGACATGTCATGTGCACTCCAGCAGCTCCAGCTGCCTCACTTTTTAAATTATCTCCACAGCCATAATGGCTTCCACCTGTCCTCCTTATGGAAAAGCTGACTCCAATTAAATTTTGAGGGTTTGCTGTTTCAGTTTAATATACATGTCTTTCTTGTGATCAAGTTTCTTTAGGAATTGCGCCATATTCCAAAAGGTCTCAGAACCGACATTGTAACAGTTACTTCTCTTACCTATGACAAATACCCAAAGGAAGCAACTTAAAAGAGGGAGTTGAGTTTTGTCTCACAGTTTGAGTAGATCAGTGCATTCGCAGTCACAAAAGACAGAGGTGTGTGTTGGTGTTCAACATACTTTCTCTTTTTTATTCAGTCTGGGACCCCAGTGCTTGGAATGGGGCTCCCCATATTCAAGGTGACTCCAGCCTCGTCACTTAAACCCTACTGGAAATCCCTTGTAAATACACCTAGCGGATGGTTACCATGGCGATGCTAAATCCAGTAGATGGGCAATGAAGACAACTACGCATGCCCCCGTGTATATGCTGGATTGAGTTCCTTTCTCCCACCGCAGTCCCTTAGTAACTGCACCGTCACTGGCCCTTCTTCCCCTAGTCTCCTTTTTCTCCCGTACTTTTATCTGGTATCTATGGTAGAGCTGTTGAAACAGCTGGAGAAATGGTTTAACCATCAGGAAGATGGGACAGAACTCTTTCTACCTCTGTCCCTCTCACCTTTGTTTTGGTGACTAAGGGCATCTGTCCCGAGAGCTGGCTCTCAGACCTCATAGTCTTCCCTGCATGTGTTCCATCAAATTTCACAGGCCTACCTTGCTAGGGCCTCAAGTCCCATAATACTTCTGTTCTTCACAGGATTTTTGAAAACTAAAGAATGCTTATTGCATAATTATATAAAGTTGAATTGAAAGAGAATATATATGTATATATATATTTGTTGTTGTGAACTTTTCAATAATAAGTTTTATCTCTTAAAATCAACTTCAAGTGTATCATGAACTGTTTTTTTTTTAAAACTTTTTATTTTTTATTATTTTTTTGGAGAGAGAGACAGGAGAGAGAGAGAGAGAGAGGGAGACAGAGATGGGTGCACGAGCAGTGTCTCACCTGCTCCGAACGAAATCCAGATGTGCGCGCCCCCTTGTGGTCTAGTGCGGCATTGCACCCTTGCGTCACTTTGCATCTGGCTAAACGTGGGACCTGGAGATTGGAACCGCTGGAGATTGGAACCAGCGTTCTTAGGGCTAGGAGGCGGGTGCCTTAACCCCTAAGCCATCTTTCCAGCCCTATCATGAACTCTTTTAACTAAAATAGAATTCAGAGTAGTTTTGTAAAATGAGGAATAGATCAAAACAAATACTTTATCAATGAGTACTAGAGAGATGGCTAGGCAGTTAAGGCACTTGCTTGCAAAGCCAAAGGACCAAAGTTCAATTCCCTAGGACCCATGTAAGCCAGATGCACAAGGCGGCACATGCATTTGGAGTTCATTTGCAGTGGCTGGAGTCCTGGTGAACCCATACTGTCTCTTTCTTTCTCTCTCTCTCTCTCTCTCTCTCTCTCCCTCTTTAAAGCAAAATAAAATACTTTAAAACTATTTTACCAGTAAAAACATAAAAATGGATAATAAGTGCATGAAAAGATGTGCAGTGTCATTGGAGAAATGCAATTCAAAACGATAAGGATACTATTTCAAATCTACTAGAATAGCAGTCATTGAAAAGGCAGACAAGGTACTGGGTGGATGGCTGGCCCAACTGATAAAGTACGTGCTGTGCAAGCACAGGGCCTGAGCGTAGATCCCCACAGCCCATGTAAAATGCCAGATACAGCGTGAGCCTGTCATGCCAGCACTGGGAACTCAAAGATAGGAAAATCTCTGCATCTCACTGACTACCCACGTGACGGAGCTGCCTCACTTTCCCACTACCTTGACTTCCCCACCAGCAATCCTAGCTAAATCAGTAAGCTTTGAGTTCAGTGAGACGCTCAAAAATACAGAGGACGATGAAGGAAGATAGCCAACTGCTACCACCGGCTCCCACCTGGACATACACATATGCACTTGTACATATATACACACATCTTTGGACACACACACACACACACACACAAGATAGACAAGACCACATTCTCATGAGAATGAAGAGTACCTTGAGCCCTCAGAAGTTGCCATGGGTTAACAAAATAGTTCAGTGACTGTGGAAAAGCTTGGCAGTTTCTTTGAAAGTAAACATGAACTTGCGAGTGTGACTCAGATACATATGACTAAGCAAATCCAATATTAGGAATTGGATGGCTAAGAGACATAAAAACACACAAGACTTTGTACTGGAATGTTCAGAGCAAAATTATTCCTAAAGCTTAAAACTGTGGAACAACCCTAGTGTCCACCAACTGGATGATGAACTCACGAATTTGATGGCACATCAAGTGAAGGAACAAATGATTTGACAAGAGCATGGAGTGGATCGGTGATACCTGCTGCAACACGAAGAGATCGCAAACACTAATTGAAAGAAGGCAGGCCCTCTGTCTTTATTTTCCTCCAACTTGGCCACTTTAGGAGTCACAGCCAAATAGATGGGCATGATAGCTGGCTATATGATATGTTCCTTTATTTTAAACACACCAAAGATAATTTTAATAACGTAGTTACTGTCTTGTGTAAAGAAAGATCTTAAGCGCTTATGAGCATATCCTGTTGCTTAAGCTCAACTTTAGTTTGTGACTTTTACGTGGTATGTCCGTCCTGCCGCTTTCACTTCCCAATGCATGTTTTCTGAAGGTCCAGAGCGAGCGGAGTGATGGGGCTGTATCTATGTCAGGTCTCAGCTCCGGCCTCAGAATATCCTTGCAAGTCAGACCCAGCCACACCGCAGTGTGAGCTCTGAGTATGTCTGGAGATAATCATTTCATGAGGACTGTGACTTAATTAATAGATGATGCATTCATGGGTATATAACATGAACTCTTTGTTTGGAATGGGTAGCACACAGGAAGTGGGACCTATTTTGAGCAGATAGGTCCCTTGGGGAATGTGGTTGGAAGTTACAACTTACCCCTTATCTTTGCGCTTCTTGCTTCCTGTCCACCATGATGTAAAGAAGCTACTTGGTCCCACAATCCCACAGCCATGATATTCCTCCCAAATGCATGGGTCCAAGCACCCATGGACCCAGCCCCCAGAACCTGTGATGCCCAAATAAATCCCTTCTCTCTTAGGTCATTTCTCACATACATTCTGTCCACAAGGACAGTAAAATAATGAATACAGAATATTTTAGTGTGAAGCTGCAAGAATTCTAAGCACATTGTGTTTATATGCATGTGATACAATGCATGCAATGTAAATGTGCCATGTCCACTCACCTTGCTGTGCAGCTGACACGACTGTCCTGTCGTGTTCCCCCAAGCTGGTTGAGAGTCCCAAACAGAAGCTCCATACCCACTGAGCAAAATTTTCCTATTCCACCCTCCTCTCAGCCCTTGGCAAGCATCGTTGTACACTCCTTCTTGATGAACTTGACTGCTCTCAGCACCTTAGACAAGTGGAAACCTACACTAATTCTACTTTCACCACTGCCTAATTTGCTTGGCATGGCTAAGTATCTTCAAGGTTGCCCAAGCAACAGCAGAGAGCGGCATTTTCTTACTCGATCAGCGTAAACACTATCCCCTGTTATAGAGGTAAAATGTTCTGTTTATCATCCGTCCGTTGAAAACCTTATGGGTTATTTCCACCTATTTTGCTCATGGGGCTAATTCTGCCTTTAATTTTTTTTTTCTTACCAGTATACAAATATCTTTCAGAATCCTTCTTTCAGTGACTTTTCATATGTAACTCAAAGTGGAATTGCTGAGTCATATGCTAGCTCTGTGTTTAATTTGTCAAAGAACTGTTATGTTGCGCAGTTGGAAGGATTTTACCTCCCAACCAGTAATGCGCAAGGTTCCTTTTTCTCACATCCTTGCCCACAAGACGCTGTTTTCAGGGTTTGGATAGATGCTATCCCAGTGTGTGTGCCTGGAAAGTGATGTTTGAGTTCATAAGGATGGAAGAGCGGAAAGTATGTTTTAGCAGCCAGCTCACTAGCTTGCTACATAAAGTGTACATTTTTGACCATGTGGTATGTGATTCAACCTGTGGACTTCTGTCCTGATGTAACATGGGAAGCGTGTGCTGCTTTACAAATGATGCATTTGAGGCCATGAAACAAACCCATGACAGGGAAAGCCTGGTTTAAACTAAAGTTGCCTATTGGTTTTTTTTTTTTTTTTTTTTTTTTTTTTTGTGTGTGTGTGTGTGTGAAGAAGTATGAAAAATGATGTGTCAAGCACATTTATTCACATTGAAACATGCTGATATGTTTTGAGAGGTTTTTTTTTCCACTACATTAGTCTCTCTTTAAACTCCACATTTTAGTCACATTAAGAAGCTGAAATTAAGCTATAAAGATAACACTTACAGAGCCTTGAAATTGCTTGCTGATTTTTTCCCCCTAACAAACGCCATTTCATCTCTTTCCTTTAAAAAAAGAAAGAAAGAAAGAAAAACAAACAGTTTCACTATATATCACATTTACCATACATCTCGGGTTTTATTTAAACTTTATGTAAGTACATATCCAAAGATAAAAATGTAGTAAAAATAATACATGAAAATGCCATCATTATAAATCTCTATTCTGAAACAATTAATACATGTATAAAATGTTAATATATAGAATACATTATTATAAAAGATATGAACATATGATATGGTATACACACACTTACACACCTAACTATATGTATACATCTCCTTTAAAAACTAGTTCTTTCATTTGACCTGAAAGCCTTCACCAGTTAAAATTATTTTGCCTTTATAATGTCCTTTTTGAAAATTTCAGTCTGTTAATTTGCTCACATGAAATTTTAAAAATGACTATTTATTATTACTTTTTTGTGAGAATATCTGTAGTTTTGATTGCTAAGAGGAGGTGACATGTACTTAGAGAAGTTAAACGATCTGTTTACAAGCAATGTCCTCCCTTTTTTATTCATTTACAAATCGAGAGAGAGAGAGAGAGAGAGAGAGAGAGAGAGAGAAGAGAAACAAGAGAATAAGGACAGTCACACCAGGGCCCCCTGCCACTGCAAATGAACTGCAGATGCATGTATCATTATGGGCATCTGGCTTTAAAGGGGTACTGGGGAATCAAATCCAGGCCATCAGGCTTTGCAAGCAAGCACCTTTAACCACTGAGCTATTTCTCCAGCCACCATGTGTTCTTTTTGTACAGCATTTCTTTCATCATACCAAAATGCTGAGCTCCATGTTTAAAGTTTTGTGAGGTTTAATAATTGTTGATGTTTCAAATTTCAAACTGTGCATTAGTTAGATTCAAAATGTACTTGTCAGGGCTGGAGAGATGGCTCAGCAGTTAAGGTGCTTACCATTAGAACCACAATGACTCCATCTTCAAACTCTTGCCCAACCATCCCTCCTAATTATATTGGGAACCTGGACCACCATCATCGTTGTCACTTTCCTGGAACAGCCTATACCACCTGTTGCAGTCAGGTTCACACTGCTGGCAGAAATCACCCAACCAACAGTAGCTTGTGGGGAAAAAAGGTTTATTTTGGCTTACGTACTCAAGGCGAAGCTCCTTGATGGTAAGGGAAACAATGGCATGAGCAGAGGGTGGACATCACCTCCTGGCCAACAACAGGTGGACAACAGCAACAGGAGAGTGTGCCAAACACTGGCAAGGGGAAACTGGCTGTAATACCCATGAGCCCGCCCCCAACAATACACTGCCTCCAGGAGGCATTAATTCTCAAATCTCCATCAGCTAGGAACCTAGCATTCAGAACACCTAAGTTTATGGGGACACCTGAATCAAACCACCACACCACCTGTCTAATTATCACTTCCCTGAAGTGGCCCAAGCTCTGAGGCAAGACAGACCACCGTGCAACCAAAGAATTCCAATGACTCCCAGTGCCCTATAAGTATCCTATAGTCTGTAAGGGAGGGGGCTGCTGGATCCGCCTGGCCAGAGCCCTTCTCAGGATGCCCTGACTAAAGTCTGCTCTTGAGCTGGACCTTCCCTCCCATGTCTTTCCCCACTTTTTCTAACATTGCCTGCTGTTCTATTCCCCAGTACCCACAAAGAGCACAAGTAGCCCATGCATCTGGAGTTCGTTTGCAGTGGCTGGAGACTCTGGCGTGCCCATTTTCTCTTTTCTTTTCTTTATTTTATTTTATTCATATTAGTCTAATACCCACATTCCCCGTTGATGAGGGTCCCTTTGGAAGAGGGAGGACAGGAAGGAGGATAATGGAGTCACCATTACAAATGTACAATTATTATTAGTTACTTTATTAATCACCAAGTTAGGGAAAGAGCTACAACTTTATCTGTAACCCTACTTCACCTCGTGAGGAGAATTAAAAGAACTTAATTGATCTCATTTGAATGATGAAAACGTATATAAAATTCATTTTTGATCAGTCAATTCTAGCATATTTAATTTTTTTACTTTTATATATTGATGCTTGGTAAGAGAATTTATTCAGAGAACAGGATCCTATTTATAAAGTACTTGTAAATATTCATTTATTAAAAATAGTTTAAGAGGCTATAATTTCCCTATAATTTCCATGCAGATAATTGTAGTGTAAAAGTTCACAAATTATCATTAGGAATAGCTATGTTTTATCACACCTTACTTACAAAAGACATATTTTTCAGACATAATATTAAGCTATTTTATAATGTTTTCATTCTATTCTATTTATTTATTTGCAAGTAGAGAAAGATAGAGAAGAGAGACAGACAGAAAGAATGAACACATCAGGGTTTCCAGGTGCTGCAAATGAACTCCAGATGCATGTACCACTTTGCACAGCTGGCATTATGTGGGTACTAAGGAACCCAACTCAGGTCATGAGGCTTAGCAGGCAATTGCCTTAACTATTAAGCCATCTCTCTAACACTTCAGCTATTTTTTTGAAATGCCTTTTGTACCCAGCTCTGCAATGAAGAGTTGATGAAGTTGGAAGAGAGATGCAGGGAGGAAGGGAAATGAAGAAGAAAAGAGAGTCAGTGGGGTTCAGGATCACTTTGCATGCCTTTTATAAGGATGTCAGCTGTTCCCATGTCCCAATGCCCGAGGTAGAGGAAGGGTTAGTATCAAATTACACATGGTCTAGGTTTTGCATCTGGGTCAAATGGCTGAATATAGGACCACCTCTGTCTCCAAAGAGGAGTCTTGATAATAGATCCTAGTAGAAATCAAAGATCCAGCATCCTCCTCCTGGGTGGATGGCCAAAGGATATGAGATAGACGTGTTGAAAATGTACTTAAATTCTCATAGTCATGATTGCATTATTCACTAATAGCCACTCTGTGGAATCAACCAAGTGTTAGTCATCAGATGCATGGGTAGAGAAATATATATATATATATATATATATATATATATATATATATATATATATATGTATGTATGTATTTGCATGCATGGATTATTTAGCCTTAAATTAAAGAAAATACTGTCATTTGCAACAACATGATTTGACCTGTAGGATATATATTAGGTGAAACAAACCGAATTAAAAAAAACACAAATGTCATAAAATTGCTTGTTTATAGAATCTTTAACAAGTTGAACCACACATGGAGAATAAGAAAATTGTTGTTGTGGATTGGACATATGGATGAGGTTGGTCAAGGAGCAAAATAATAAAAATCAAGCTTTAAATTAGTAACAATTACAAAAAAAAAAAAACATATATGCCCTACCAACATACTTCAACAAAATCCCTTTGTTTTCCACATAGTGAATTTAGCCTCAGTTGTTAAATACTGTGCATTCATTTGCCAAGAATAAAATCCCTCTTTTGTCTTTGCAAAATATTTTAAAACACCTCATGCTTGACCTTGACATTTGATTTGTTTTGTCAAGTTATATTTTTATAACAACCTTCACTCATTTTTCTGTTCATGTTTCACAGTGACTTATTCTAGTGCAGTTGCATTTATGACTACAAAGCAGCATATCAGAATATCTTGAACTCTTGTAAGAGTTTTGAATTCATATTTCTTTTCTCTCTTAACTAAGGGGAAAGGAATAAATGTGAATTTGATCACCATTCCTGATAAGCCTTTCTTTCCGACTCTCAAATTGTAGAAACATGGCAGATTTCATATTTTTGGTTTTCCTCACATGTAGTCTATCATCATTGAGTGGAAATTAAGTTTGTGCTGGAGGTCTGTACTGATTAATAATCAATGATATTAATTTACATGGGCCCGTCTTTCTCTTTGTTCAGTTCTACTTTCTCGTGCATTTGGGATTTTTGGATCAAGCAGTGAAGACACAGTTGTGCTCCTGCCTTCAGTGAGTTTACTCATCACTGAATGGTTTGGGACAAGTGATCATGATAGATATTTTTGTCAGCATCTGATTCTTGAATCCAAATGCTCCAGATGGCAGTTAGACACCAGGCTAGTAGCCAGTGGAAGAAGCTGTGTTTTTAGCAATTTGTGTAAAATACGCTATTAGGGGGAAGTGACAAGAACTTACTATCTCTAGAAATGAGTGCCATCATCCTGTTTAGAATTTCAACTGGCTGTGATTTTGAGGAGCTTTGATTTTTGTCTAGTACTTAAAAGTACTTGCTTAAAGTATCTAAATAAAGTGAATGCCTTCCTAGAAAAAAAATTGCAACTGACTGAAGAGCCAGGGGGTACAGATGGAGTTGCACTAATTTGTTCCCCCAAATGATCAACACCTTTTGGCATAGGTGAAATATCTGTCCTTTATGTTCCCATTAGATTTTTGATCAAATATTGGATATAAGAGCCGAGCATAAAAAATGACCTGCCAATGTAATGCCTAGTTATTCTTCAATCCACATGCTAATAAATTATTAGAAAATATTCTGATTAGGCTTGGCTGGGTGGGTGCAACTCAGCCAGATATGCCATTTTATGTGGAAGTCAATAGACTCTACATAAAGTGCCTTGGGCTGGACATGTGGTAGAGTACTTGCCTAGCGTGCACAAAGTCCTATGTTCAATTCCCAGGACTTCCAGAAGATAAAGAGGAGGTGATAAACGAGGTCTACCCTTGTCTGTTTCAACAGGCATGATTATGAGCAAACCTCTCTACCTGAGTTAGTTCTTCCCTTCTCAGGAAAGAACTACGATGTGTTTGGACTGCCTTAGTAAAATATTATGATGACTTCCTACACAAATGAGAATATATGATAGATATATTATTTTATAGTTTACTTCATTTATTTCACATTTATTTTATTCTGTGTATAGCTTACTAATTATAATTTTTAAAAATGAAGACGTACAAATTATAGTGTCATTCGGTTCCTGTTTCATTTTATCCCACAGCCATGAGCAATTTTATTCTATGCTATGCATTTTATGTTTTATTTTGTTTCTTATAATTTCATACATGTATATAATATAATTTGATCTTTTTCGTCCAATTGCCTTCTCTTACCCCCCTCTCACTCCAATTCCATTCTTCTTCTTCACTAGCGCCCTTACTACTTCCTTCCATGCCTTTATTGTGACCTAAAGAGTTAGTTCCACCCCCTCCCCGCCCCAGGTAGAATCTCACTCTAGCCCAGGCTTATCTGTAATTCACTATGTATGTAATCTCAGGGTGGCCTCGAGCTAACAGTGATCCTCCTACCTTTGCTTCCTGAGTGTTGGGATTAAAGGCATACACCATCACGCATGGCTTCCCTTCAACTTTTATTTATTTATTTATATTTATTTATTTTTCCAGCTAGGGCCTCCCTCTAGCCCAGGCTGATATGGAACTCACTATGTAGTCTCAGGCTGAACTCAAACTCATGGAGATCCTCCTACCTCGACCTCAGTTTGTTTCTCTTCTCTTCGTTTGCACATTGGGTCTGAAAGATCAGTAATAACCCTACAGCTAAGGTTTTTAGTTTTGGCTTGAGTTAAAAACAACATGCATATTACTTGCATTTCATTGCTTTCTGTATTGCAACATCAGCTTTCTTGACATTGTTTTGAGAGCTTCTTTAGGTGAGCCAAACCGTGAACCCAAGGGTGCTAGTGTTTGTTTCTCAGGACATATATCCAACCTTGGTCACTAATTTTGCCACCACACACTACTCAAACCTTCCTGTATTTTCTCTTTACCACCATTAGCTCATTTCTGAACCCATGCATTAAATATATGCAATATAAACAAATGCATGGGGCCAAAATGATTTTATAATATGTATTAGAAATGATACTGTAATATCTGTTATGTTTTATTATATATATAACATCCCAGCATATATAGTGGAATAAAAGTCTGACTTACAGTTTTCTTTATAGAATATCAAGTAAAACTCAAAGTTAAATATAGGATAAATTATAATAAATGTACTTTTATGCCAACAATTACCTTCTAAATGTCAGAAACCAACTGAAAAGCAGGGCTATAGAAGCTGAAAGAGAATATTGATTGAACCAGACTGGTATTTTAGCTTTGCAGAATAACTTGACTATTACCTTGAAATTAATGTTAGGAATTTGTTACCCTCTCTAAAACTCCCCAACTCTACAGAGCATTAAGAAAATTTGATGTGACTTAAAATGACACCTTCCTATTTCCTTTCCCTTACCCCCTCCCTCCCTCTTTCAGGAAATGATTTTTAAGGGAACAGTCGCACGAGGCAGGCTGCCATGGACTGTTTCATTCCGTTGTCTCTTTCTGGCGCATGTACGTTCGGAAGAGTGCTTTACATACGCATGTGTACCAGGAGCAGCTCTCATTTTTGTCTCGGTTGTTCCACAGCCTGAACTTTTGCTTCTTCCACATTTTTTAGCTTCTTCAGGGACCATTGTTTCTTCTTCGAGTGGAACAAGTTAAAAGCCAGAGCTGTGGACACATCAAATATGAGTTCCTATTCCAGCCATCAGCCATCTGACTTTGGGCAACTTTTTCAATTTGAATTTAAAAGCATGTCTTAGGACAATTTAACTCACATAAACCTTGATTCCATTAAGTAAAAGGGCAAAAGGAATGATTTCATTTGAGTAAGGGAGGAATGTGTGTTTCTTTTTTTATTTCAAGCATGTGTCACCTCCAACCTTTAAACACAATAAAGTGTTTGTCGGTAGTTATGATTTTATTTTTTACAGTAGTTCTTCCACCTCTTTGGAAGTTATGAACACATGTGTTGTGACTGACAGCTCATCACTGAGTCTTCTCCTCTCTGAGGACATGCTCAGTCTATTTAAAGGCTTGAACAATAAGAATTTATACTGCTAAATAATTCCCCAATAAGCAAAATAAATTTTAAAGCATTATTTGGTTCACATTTCATTCTTACTGATAGATATCTTAATGTCCCACCTCATCTTTATTAATTCCAAATAATCTCATTTTTAATGTATGCTAAACCACAAAGAAGTATTATTAACTCCTAACAATAGCATTAAGTGGAACATTTTTCAAAGTCAAGGACATCATACAAAGCGGAATTCAGAAAAATGTTACCACTATACATACACCTATTAAGATATATACTTTTTTTTTTTTTTTTTTTTTTTGACAAGAGACACAGAGAGAGACAGAGAGATTGGGAGAGGCAGAGAGAGAGAATGGGCGCACCAGCAGCCTCTCAGCTGTTGTGAACGAAATCCAGATGTGTGCGCCCCCTTGTGGGCAAGTGCGGCATTGCGCCCTTGCGTCACTGCATCTGGCTAAACGTGGGACCTGGAGATTGGAACCCGACTTCTTAGGCTTAGCAGGCAGGCGCCTTAACCGCTAAGCCATCTCTCCAGCCCAATATATACTTTAAAAAAAGAATAATTCAGTGCCAGTAAATGCCTCCTATTAGGCATGGTTTAATTTTCCAGTCATATCCCTAGGACATGGTCATATTGTAAGTGACTTCATAAACAGTTAAAATATGAAAGAAAAACTTCTCCTATGAGTACAAGAATTAATGCCCACGTTTTGATTATAGTTGGGGAGTATGCATTGATTCTTATTTTTACAATACTGTTACATCCCCAAGCCTTCACATATGAAGTGAATTACCGTGTTGTCTTTGTGTAGCCTATGATATAGGAATTAATACTAATCCTTCCCTCTGACTTACTGAAACACAATAAATTATAACATTGATTCACTACATACAATGTTATGGGACAATGATTATTGATAATCAAAAATGGACTTCACTGGCATGGCTCATGATTTTCTGGACTATGCCTTACAATACTTTGTAAAAAAGTCAACAACATTCTTGTCAATAACTTCAATTCCTGCTTTTATGTCATAGTATCAGATTTTATTTGTAGGATATATATATATTTTTCATGTAAATATGTGCTGTTTCTGTTTTTATAATTTCAATTATAGTGAGACTCCACTTACCAGAATGTACAGCATATTGTGAGTTTTCTCCTCTTTCCAAAAGGAAAAAGAAAAGAAAAGAAAAACGTTCAGAGAACTATTTTCCAGGGCTTATCTCAGAGAAGTCTTCCTCCTTAACTTCACGGTAGAAAAGCTGCCTTACATAGTAAAGTTCTCTGTGGAATCCTAAGACAAATTGAAGATAAAAAAAGTGGTATATATATATAAACCTTCACGGTTATTACAAAGGTTAATAATTGCTTTCTAATGCAGATTCATGTAATTTTTGCAAACTGTTGGTTTGCATAATCATTTGAAAGCAAAATAAGATTTGTGGTTTTGGACACCATAGCCTATGCTACCACTGGAAAAGTAAAGTTTCTTTTAATTTTAATAATTTGGTAACATCTTTTGTTTGGTTATTGCACAAGAAATATTAAGTGGTAGCTTAGTAAAAGAGTATGTGTTACAGGCAGTCTTCCTCAAAACCTAGTAAGACTCAAGATAATTTGGGGTTTTTCTGTTTATATCATGAAGTAAAGTGATTTTCTGGCAAGCATCCCATCAATTTTTTAACCCATTTTAGGATAACCACATAACACATGACATTCTCCTAGCACTGCCCTTCTATTTTGCTCAGCCTTTTATGATTTTATACAAGTATACTAAGAAAAATTGTTACAGTTACCTTGTTCAATCTGTCAGTGAAGAGTCACATAGAAGGAGCGAGCTAATATAGGTAATAAGAACATCGCAGGGCTGGAGAGATGGCTTAGTGGTTAAGGCGTTTGCCTGCAAAACCAAAGGACCCAGGTTTGATTCCCCAGGACCCGTGTAAGCCAGACGCACAAGGTGGTGCATGTGTCTGGAGTTCATTTGCTGTGGCCAGAAGCCCTGGTGCACCCATTCTCCCTCTCCCTCTTTCTCTCCCCCTCTTTCTACCTGCGTCTTTATTTCTCCAATGAATAAATAAAAATTAAAAATATTAAAAAAAAATAAAATATTTAAAGAACATCAAAACTGTGTGTATATGTTTCAGATGTAAGTCTTTTAGTGATGCACCATAACATTTTAATGCAAAGCAAAAGAAGCCCTCGACCAAATCATGTGATGTATTTGCCTTCCATCGACATTGGTGAAGAGTCAATATGATGACTGCATTTGTTTTGCATTCGTGAAGATACCGATGCTAAGATCCTTTATATGTCATATCCATCACTTCTCCCCTGAGAAAAAAGGTGCTAAGTTGAGATGACAGCTTCCTTCTTTAAATCTTTCAGGACATAGCCCAAAAAAATACCCATCAGATACTTTCTGAAAGGTGCATTTATTCTGTCATTAACAGTATCTCTCTCTCTCCTCTGTCTCTTTTTTATTCTGCAGCAGTTGTATGCTGCCCAGCTAGCTGCAATGCAGGCATCTCCAGGAGGGAAGCTTCCAGGCTTACCCCAAGGCAACCTTGGTGCTGCTGTATCTCCTACCAGCATTCACACAGACAAGAGCACAAACAGCCCGCCACCCAAAAGCAAGGTACCCTCTTCAAGAAACTAACCTGCCTTTCCAGTTAGCATTTTACTATTCACATAATGGAATGTATTGAAGGCCTGTTTACATGCCAGTCAAGTGGGATAAACTCTGGGGTTCATAGAGGTAAGAGTTGAATAGGAACAATACATGTGAATATTATTTTACATACCTATTTTAAATAATTTATTAATTGATGCAAAAAAAAAACATTTTTAGTTATAAGGATACAGTGGTAATCAGCTACGTGCCCTGCACCCAAGAAGCTTACAGCCTTGAAAGCAAATATCAAAAGGCAAATAATTACCCTTTACAGCCCCCAAAAATCATCAATAAATTTCATGCAGATGTACATAGATAAAGTACGTTGTAAGTTATTGGGGGGAAGAGATTAGCTTCAGTGAGAAGGAAAATGTCTGCCAAAGAAAGAGCAACTGAAATAGAACGTAAAGTCTGAGTAGGATTAGGACATATGGAGTGGTATTTTATATATATATATATCAATTACTGTTATAATGTGGCATGGTGTCGATGTAATTTTAGATATGTTGCCACCCATCCACTAGATGATCATGTAAAGAAATAAAGGCAATAACAGTATTAGAAGAAAGAGCGTTCAGAAGCCGTTTGTTTTTAGATGTAAGGAAACACTTTCTGAGACACGTGGAAAAGGACTGGGGGCATTCCAAACGGATGTCTCTCAGAGAGAAGTAGAGCAGTGTACCTGATGTATCTTTGTATGCTTCGAGACTTTATTTTTATGTTGTCATATGAATACAGATTGTCTTGTGAAATAAGTGAGAAGATTGAACACAGAGTGATATTTTCTTGTGATTATTTAGGAAACCAAGTGTAAATATTGCAATTCCATTAGAAAATATTAAAGAGAAAACTGACGCAATCAATTTATCCACCCTATAATGTTTTTTTTCCATATTACCTAGAAATTTGTATCTCTTCCATTCCACGAATGCTAGAATTACTCTTAACAGTGTAATTACTCTTAGCTGTAAATTACTCATTTATTTATTTATTTATTTATTTATTTTTGGTTTTCCAAGGTAGGGTCTCACTCTAGCTCGGGCTGACCTGGAATTCATTATGTAGTCTCAGGGTGGCCTTGAACTCACAGCGACCCTCCTACCTCTGCCTCCCGAATGCTGGGATTAAAGGTGTGCGCCACCACACCTGGCTTGTAAATTACTCTTAACTGCTAGGAGTAATCCTAAACATGAGTGAAAGAAACCGAGGATTAGCAAATGCTGACTGGTCAATAAAGTTTAAAAAGACCTATCCAGTAGAACAGGCTGACATTCAAAGTTATCGTAAAACACCAGAGGATGAGCTGAGAAGGGACCATCCCATCCACCGGGAATGGACACTCCAGCAGATATCTCTCCCAAACTACCAAGTCCTTTTTTTCGAAATTGCTAAGAGACAAATTGACCTGAGCACTTAGCTTAGCCTGGGCAAGGAGCTGGTCCCGTGATTCCCCATCCATGTGTTCACAGATTTAGTGACAAATCTTGCGCACGTTACTGTGGCATTATGTAGTGAACCTGTGTCCCTGTAAAGTGGGTTTCACTGTTTTTATGGACCTGGTAGGCTCAATGTTCAATCTGTGTCTCAGGCCTGACCTACTTCAAAAGCATAGCGGAAGATGTAAGCTCTTAAAACTCAGTAATAATTACAAAATTTAACGAATACGATTTGATCTTCAAGGGCAATATTTTTAAAAGCAGCAATTTTTTTTTTATGTCTCCGTGGGCCAGCAGCCTTAACACCAGCAGTGTTCTAGGTATGGGCAAACTGAGCAAAATAAATTGATATAAGAACATAGAACTTGTCTCCCACAGTAACCTTGGCGAGGTGTTACTCTCTGTTCTCCCCCATGTTATATTACTTTTATTTCACACTATAGTCCATAGCAATGCTTTACATTAGGACATTCTATTTTAGAATTTTAGGCTACAAAATTCAGCTTTATGTGGGATATGGGTATTGGTCCCTTACACTGGATGAAACCTTTATCATTGATATCTTCTCACCCTATCATTTATACAATAAGCATGAAGCTCTTGACGTCTGGCGACTTCATCCATCTGTACTTATATCTGTTCTCCTATCATTCATTTAGCAGTCCTTTATCCAGCTGTCTTTTCAATGTTTATTGAATGACTTCAGCCGTCAGGTAGCCAGAGAAGTGAAAATATGGCTGAAAGGTTTTTTTTTGTTGTTTTTTTTTTTTTTCATGACGAGGAGACATCTATATAACGTACATAGTTCTGCATATTCCCAGAAGCCTAGACACACAACACAAAAGAGACCAAGTGGAAATTCTCCCTAATCTGCTGGTTCCCTAAACCTTCTCTATTTCACAGAAGTAAAAAAAAAAAAAAAAAAAAAAAAAAAAAAAGCAGATTGTATCTCCGTTGCCATGATCTAAATAACTTAAAAATATATGCTACAGCTCTTTTCTTTGAAGTGCAATTCCTTTTCAGAAATTAGCCATCATGAGTGTTCTGATACATATATTCTAAGCAAGTAAAGGATGTTCCTCATCCCGCCTGAAATTATTGCATATACATGAAAGATTCAACAACAACAACAACAAATAATGCAGTTCCTCTTCTTAAAGAAAAACAAATTCATGAAACTGTATCCTATGCTTGTTCAAGGTTTCTATTTCATAGTGGCCACAACCAAAGATTTCCAAAATGTGCCATGTTAACTTGTTCTGAAGAAATGCAGTGAATTTCTAAGAGCCTCACTAATTAGTAGCATGTTCCATATTAGCGAAGAACATGGCTAAAAATAATTACAACCACGAGTAAATAAACAGGACCCATTACAATCCATGAATTTAACATCTTGAGGCTTGCAGTTGATATCTATCCATAGCATAATGAACATTTTGATGCCACAGAGCTACTCAATTCAAGTAAAATAGTCATTATTTATCCTCATGTTCATAGATTTGAACACATATTAATGTTTTGGGAATATTTTCTTGTTGGTTTTATTGGCAAATCTTCTAATCTATCTCACTATCAGAATTGCATTATGGGCATACCTATGATTCAGTCTTAAACTCAATCAGTGGTGTAAGCTATGTGTATATTTGCCGTCTGGAGAAAGAGAGTTGTAAGTCATATCCAGGTGATGATGGATGGATTGTGATCATACTGACAGCTGTCAAATTCAAGCATGTGCTCCAAGTTTTATCACCTGCCCTTCCACCTGGGTGAGCTTCTGCCTTCGACTCTCAACTCCAGGAAAGGACACAAACAAAACTTATTTGCAATTTGCAAAAAAAAAAAAGGAAGGGGGATCAAAAGGAGGGGGCTCCAAAAGACTGTAAAATTGTGCAGCATGAGTCCTCTGATGCATGCTGTTTTCAATCTGCTGTGTGCCAGTTGGAGGCTTCGGGAGAGTGTGTGTGAGAGAGAAAGGATAATGCTGAGAAATGATAGAGTGGTTGTGACCTCCATGCTCAGCCTGGAAATCCAAGACATTGATTTCACTTAGCATTCCTGCTGAGAAATCTGGCGGAGTTCAGTTGTAATAAAAGAACAAAATTCTGTTCTAATGGTAATGGCGTATGACAGACATATCACTTTGTCTGTCCTCAGCAACAGAGAGAGCAGAATTGGAGGCAGGTCACCTGACCTGCCTGGGGTGTTGTACAAGTGCTGTACTGTGCTGTGAACTGCCGCCTGGGAACGTAATTATTTATAATATTAAATGATAAAGAAACCTTCAGAGGACTCGCAGTGGACGCCTGAAAACTGCACGCAAGAATTGTGCTCTGTGAATGTGAGAGTACGAAAGGAAATAGGGTCTATTCAAAAATCTGTGTTCGGAAACGTGCGATGTGTTGGTTATTGAATTGGGTGTCCTTGATCTCATTGTTTATGAATGGTTCTCATTAACACCTGACATAGTATCATTGGGTAATATTTTAATGCCTCAGTGTTATTTGCTATAAGCCAAATGGACATAGTGTTTATCATCCCCTCTGTCAGACAGTATAATGGAGCCTTAAGACAATGGGCAGGCCTTTAAAGTTTTTCAGCATTCATAATCTTTCTATACATTTTATAACTCGTCTCTTTAGCCAACATTTTAATGTTCCCCTCTGGAGCTTAGGAACTGCTTCTCTCCTTGACCAACAACAGCAAATATATTTAGCACATCACAGATATTCTCTAAGCTCACATGTGTCTTCAGAGTTAAGTTTATGGCTAAATGTTGGTAAATAACATTTAAATGAGTAAAAGTATGAAATCTTGATCTTTGGTACACATGAGATACTGTCTAGTGGAGTTTGAGTAAAACTATTCTGCCTTCTCACATGAAGGAATATTTATTGACAAGCTATTGAATAATACTGAAATTTGACTCTCATGTGTAATAATCTTGCTTTAAGTCTGTTTGAATCACTAAAAAATATTCAAATTTGTTCATAGCTCAAATTCTGCCATAGAACTGACTAATAATGGATGCCTTTAGCATCTTGCTTGTTCATTTAAAAGACTTCTGCTTATTCTATTGCCTACTGACTTTTAATGATCCAGGATAGCTCTGCACTGCAACAGTAACTGGTCTTTCCAGGCATTCCCTTGCTTGTTACAAATTACTTTAAAAAATAATGAACCAGGGCTGGAGAGATGGCTTAGCAGTTAAGGCGTTTGCAAAACCAAAGGACCCAGGTTCGATTCCCCAGGACTCACATTAGCCAGATACACAAGGGGGCACACACATCTGGCGTTCGTTTGCAGTGGCTGGAGGCCCTGGTGTGCCCATTCTCTCTCTCTCTCTCTCTCTCTCTCTCTCTCTCTCATCTCTCTACATCCCTCTTTCTCTCTGTCAAATTAATAAATAAAAATAAAGTTTTAAAAATAATGAACCAGGGCTGGAGAGATGGCTTAGTGATTAAGCGCTTGCCTGTGAAGCCTAAGGACCCTGGTTCAAGGCTTGATTCCCCACTACCCACCTAAGCCAGATGCACAAGATGGCACATGCATCTGGAGTTCATTTGCAGTGGCTGAAGGCCCTGACACACCCATTCTCTCTCTCTCTCTCTCTGTCGCTCTCAAATAAATAAATAAATAAATAAATATTTTTTTTAAAAAAAATGAACCAATATCATGCCTAAAATAAAAGAAAGGACATTTGTACGGTTTTGTGCAAAACTCATACAATACTGCAAGGAAAAGCTTTACAATTCCATGCTACCAAGGGGCCCTCATTTGCCTTCCATGTGATAAATGTCTGAACTTCACATTTTAAGTGATTTCCCGGTGTAAAAGTAGCTTCCACTTGGGAGAATTCACAGGGCAACTTGTACTTGCTACAAAATGTCTCTTGGTATTTGATGGCAACATATATATTGCCGGCAGCAACAGAGAACAGTTAGTTTCAAAAGGTGATGACAAGAGAGAATTCCTGGGTGCGTTTCTTTTAACCTCACCATGACCCTAGCCCTACCCTTAGTCATAGGCATGTCTCTATCAATGGCAAGAACACACAGACTGCCCAAGTCGATTTTTTCTGTTCTTTTCAAATACGTCTGACAGCAATGATCCCATTTGCTCAGCAGTAGCACCTGGGAGTTATGACAAGGAAAAGAATTTTTTTTTTTCCTGACAAAGCCATACATGGCTCTAGCCAGCTGACCAGACATAATCGCATTACTTCTGCCATAGCATCCTTGTAAATATTGTTTCAGATCCAAAAGCAAGAACTGGAACTTTATTGTTATCTGGTCCCACACTCCCAACACAGAAATGAAGTCTTTTTTTTTCTGATTTCGTGTCCATGTGCTTGTGTTATTAACATCCGCATTGCTAATGACTTCTGTTAAGCACCCATTTTTTGCTGTAATGGTACCAATTATATCATTTGAGACTATCAAGTCAACAGCCTCCCACCCCACCCCCACCCCACCCCTGATCTACAGGGAGGCATTTTGTGGTCTATCACTGTGAGTCATAGTCTGGGGTACACATCCTCACAAGATGAGTTAGCAATAAACAGGCAAGATGAGAGATCAGAGGATAATCAAGGCGCATCTTGACTGAAGACCAGTTCTGTCACATTTGCAAACTGCAGGCATTTTTAGTAACTTGAGGCAGTGTTTGATCATGACAACTTGGGAGGAAAAGCAAAATAGAAGCTGCACATAGAGAGCACCTGGTCAAAATACAATGGAGTCACATCCAGCCACCAGCAATGCTGTCAATATTTACTGTGGTTGTTCCCCCACCCCTTGCTTTTATTTTTGTATGTGGTGCTTTAGTTGTGTTGTTGTGTTGTTTGTTTATTTGTTTTGAGACAGGGTCTCATGCAGACCAAGCAGGTCACAAACTTAGCAGCAGTCAAGCGGGACTTCAATTCCTGGTTCTCCTGCCTCTGCCTTCCACATGCTGAGATCACAGGCATGTGCCATACACCTTGCCTAACCTTCCTTCCTTCCTTCCTTCCTTCCTTCCTTCCTTCCTTCCTTCCTTCCTTCCTTCCTTCCCTCCCTCCCTCCCTCCCTCCTTCCTCCTTCCTTCCTTCCTTCCTTCCTTCTTTCTTTTTTTCTTTCTTTCTTTCTTTCTTTCTTTCTTTCTTTCTTTCTTTTTTTCTTCTTTTTGTTGAAAGTTTATTATTTAACTACAATGATGCAGGCATCATTAAAGATACAGTCCACACGAGGAGATGTATTAAGGCTGCCACAGGGGCATTTCCAGAATGAAAAGTTCAGAACAAACTGTTCAAAATAATTCCACCCTCCTCTCACATTTTTCAAACCTATCTTCCATGGAAATTTTTGTGGGTAGTAGTGGCTTGAAGAAGTGCTACTTCCAGTGTGTGAAGTCCTCGTGTCCTGCTGCTCAACTTTCTATTCCAATTCTCCAGGCTATGATCTCAACCAGTACTCGCTATGCAGGGCTGGGAATGGCCGACCCCTGCCATTGCCTTGATTAGTCTCCTGTTCTCAGACAGCATCAGTCGTTGAGGAGCTGTGACTAGCCACTGTGTGTCACCCTCACATAAAACCATGAATCCATTCTGAAAATGCAGGCCTGGAGATCCACTTCTGAAGATCCACTCGGTCCTACATCCTCAGGGCAGAAACAAATCTTAGCCTCAGATGGCGGTGACTACATTGAAATTGACCATTTCCTATTATAATGCTTTACCTATGGCCTCTGGCAAGCCAGTAATACCAGAATCTCCCTAACCGCTTGCTTTGCACAGCCACCCAGTGATTGACTGAATAGCTGGTGAACCCCTGTGATCACTTGTGTCTCCGTGTCTGTGACATGACAGTTTCCTGAGTCTTTGAAGCATGCTTGTAGATATGTCACGCTCAAGAGATGCATTAATTTATGAAGAGTCACCCCGTACAGCTGAGCTGTAAATATAACCGTGACCATTATCCCTTCCTAGGTGGGATCTATTGATAATGCATAGCACACAGTCACCCTGTGATGTTAAAAGAAATAGTTAGCTTCCTGGAGCCCCTTGTGACTCAAGTGAAACGTGTTAAATGAAGAGTTATCAACAGAACTCTTGTGATGATCCCTGTCCATCTTTGTTCATCTGTGTGCAGTGGAAGGGAATCTCCACAGTCAATACTTAACCACAAGCTTTCGGAGCTCTGTGGTCATAAATGTGCAAATAGGCCATTTAGCAGTAGAGTCTTCAGACTTGAAAAGGGGATGTCAGTCATATTTGCGCCACAAAAACAATACAAACTCACGGGGGGGTAGGAATGAAGTAGGCTAGTTATAATTCCAGCATGAAACAAAAATGGTAAAATATCCGGGGTGGGGGAGGAAGATTTAGGTAATTCCCTTTGAATCCCACTGGCCTGGATGAGTTTTTGGAATTCCCATCATTGTTTTGACAATTATCTTGAGCAGAACGAGAAGCCTGACAGAGCTTTTAAATAGTGCGTGCTGCAGGAAAGAGGGGGTGCTGCACGGGTGCCAGTTCGGGAAGACCCGCGACATAGTATTTAAACGTGACAGTTGCCCTCTCACAGGGCTTCATGGGTTGGAAGAGAAAATGCTTGCCATTCAAGCATAGGACCTGCCATCAACCCCAGAACCTGTTTTAAAAGTCCACGTGGCACAGGGTGACGAGTGAAGGATGTGACCAGAGACACAAAGAAACCAGCACATTCATCTTGCAGAGGACAGTGCATGTAGTTAGCCTAGAATATTTTCTTTTTTTGTTTTTGTTTTAGATTCACTTACTTTACCAAGTCTTATTTTATAACCAACATTAAAAATGTAATTGAGGGCTGGAAAGATGGCTTAGCACTTAAGGTGCATGCCTTGAAACCTCAGGACCCCAATTCGATTCTCCAGGTCCCACGTAAGCCAGATGCACATGGCGGTGCATGCGTCTGGAGTTGATTTGCAGTGGCTAGAGGCCCTGGAGCATCCATTCTCACTCTCTCTCTCTCTCTCTTTCTCTCTCTCCCCACCTTTCTCTGTCTCTAATAAATAAATAAATAAATAAAAATAAAATCTTTTAAAAAATGTAATTGAGGGGCTGGAGGGATGGCTTAGTGGTTAAGCGCTTGCCTCTGAAGCTTAAGGACCCCAGTTCGAGGCTCAATTCCCCAGTACCCACGTAAGCCACATTACAAGGTGGCACAAGCATCTGGAGTCCGTTTGCAGTGGCTGGAGGCCCTGGTGTGCCCATTCTCTCTCTCTGCCTCTTTCTCTCTCTGTCTGTCGCTCTCAAGTAAATAAATAAAAATAAAACAAACAAAAAGAAAAATTTAAAAAATGTAATTGATGGGGCTGGAGAGATGGCTTAGCAGTTAAGGCTCTTGACTGCAAAGCCAAAGGACCCAGGTTCGACTCCCCAGGATCCATGTAAGCCAGATGCACAAGGAGGCACAAGCATCTGGAGTTCGTTTGCAATGGCTGGAGGCCCTGGTGTGCCCGTTCTCTCTCTCTCACTCCCTCTACCTGCCTATTTCTGTATCTCTCTCTCTCTCTCTCTCAAATAAATAAATAAATAAAAATATTTTAAAAGATGTAATTGATAGTACACATAATCACTTCTGTCAAACCAATTACATGGTCCAGCTTTGGTAGTGACATTTTTGGCACTAGCACTAACAGTAATAATGTTTAAATAATCATTGTAAAAAAAAATACTACAGTCGCTGGTATGGTGTCATGGTGACATTGTCTCAAACACTGTGTGGTTAGTGCAGGAGGATCAGGGGTTTGAGACCAGCTTTAGCTACACAGCAAGAACCCATCTCACTAAACAAGAACTGGGGTCAAAGCCCAGCCCAATGGTTGAGTGCAAGCCTATTATGTGCAAGGCTTTTGACTTTGATTTCCAGAAGTGAACAAAGAAATTTAGTTGCCTAGATTATATATGTTTATTGGAGTTTAGATACTCCTATTTTTTAAAATTATTTTTTATTTATTTTTGAAGAGAGAGACAGAGAGAGATAGACAGAGAGTGAGAAGGAGACAGAGATGGGTGCGCCAGCAGTCTCTCAGCTGCTGTGAACGAAATCCAGATGTGTGCACCCCCTTGTGGTCAAGTGTGGCATTGCGCCCTTGCGTCACTGCATCTGGCTAAACGTGGGACCTGGAGATTGGAACTGCTGGAGATTGGAACCAGCGTTCTTAGGCTTAGCAGGCAGGCGCCTTAGCCGCTAAGCCATCTCTCCAGCCAGTACTCCTATTTTTTAAAAAGCTTTTTATTGATAGCTTCCTCCTTAAGTATGGAAAATAAACCATGATCACTCCTTCCTCCACTCCTTTCTCCTCCTCTCAAATCCACCCTCCATCAAATCCCCGTCCCCTTCCAATTAGTCTCTCTTCTACTTTGATGTCATCATTTTTTCTCCTATTAAATAAAGGTCTTGTGTAGGTAGTGTTAGACCCTGTGAGGTCATGGGGTACCCAGGCCACTTTGTGTCTGGAAATTGGCATGGTAAGCAGTCCTACCCTTCCTTTGACTCTTACATTCTTTCCACCACCTCTTCTGCAATGGACCTGTGCCTTGGAGGGTATGATAGAGATGTCTCAGTGCTGAACACTCCACTGTCACATCTCAGCATCATGTCAACAACCCACTTAAAGAGAGTCCATGTTCATATATATGTGTGTGTGTGTGTGTGTGTGTGTGTGTTTTCAGCCAGGAAATCCTAGCACTCAGGAGGCAGAGATAGGAAGATCACCATGAGTTGGAGGCCACCCTGACACTAAGGAGTGAATTGCAGGTCTGCATGGGCTAGATCAAGACTCTACCTCAAAAAATACAAAAAATACAAAAACCATATATATGATGTGATGTTTTCACATCTACTCATGCACCTACAATATTGAAGTGACATTCATTATGCAAAGTAAACTTAAGGGGAAATTAAGCCCATCTAAAAAGATCTAAAGCCGGGTGTGGTGGTACAGGCCTTTAATCCCAGCACTTGAGAGGCAGAAGTGGGAGGATGGCTGTGAGTTTGAGGCCACCCTGAAACCTCAGAATGAATTCCAGGCCAGCCTGGGCTAGAGTAGACCCTACCTCAAAAAACAACAAACAAACAAATATATATATGGCATTGAAGTTCTCCATCTTCGTTCCTAGCTCTTATTAGTGCTAACAATCAACTGGGGAGTACAGTCATTTTTAATTATTGCATTTTTAAAATCTTAATACTAGAACTTTGATGGTTCTATTAGCATTAAATGTGGAAAATAATGTCTTCACAGATACATAGTTAGTGATGTAAACCACATTGACTGTGGGTTGAGGATCTGCTTAATCTGCCAAGCCATCTTCAAGCAGCTAGTCCACAGTCTTGCCTGTCCCAAAGCTTGCCCTCACAGGATTACAGCAACACTGGAAACACAGAACAACAAATTGACTTTCAGGAACAAGAATGGTGTTTAAACTCTTCTCTGGAGTGAATGCATAAGAAGTTTCCCTCATTGAAATTTTGAGCGTAGACCACACAGATAGCTCAGAGGGCAAAGCACCTGCCTTACAGGCAGGAGGATTTGAGTTCCATCCCCCACCCCCCTAGAGGGTGCATGCCTTTTGTCATCCCAAAATTGAGGAGGCAGAGACAGGCACATTCTTGGGGCTCGCTGGCCAGCCATGCTCCCCTGCATGGTGAGCTCCAGGCAGTGAGGATCCCCGTGTTAGTAATAAAGTGCCTGGTGCCAGAAAGGAATGACCCGTGAGGTTGTCCCGTTGCCTCCATGTGCGTCTATGGACGCACATACCCGCACACATGTGAGCCTGCACACACGTACACATGTGTAATAGAGACAGTCCGCCTTGCAAATGTTCAGAGAAGTTCCTTCTTCGTAGCTCACGGTGTTGGATGTCGGCAAGAGCCTGATGTTCACAGAGCTGTGGGAAAGCAACATGCTGGTAAGACAGGGAAATGTAATAGCAAGGAGAGCTATTCCTGCAACCCGGAATCCTGTACGTACAGCTGGCAGAGATAAATGTGCCCTTCTTGTAGGTGATGTAACTGGATCGTCTTAGAACTGTTTCCACCCCAGGAACTGCAGGCTGTAGGTGACATAGCCCTCAGCTCTAGCTGTCAGATTCCAACACTGATTTTCTATTTATTTATTTAAGGGGGGGGGGAGAAAATGGGCACACCAGGGCCTCCAGCCACTGAAAACGAACTCCATACCCATGCGCCCCCTTGTGCATCTGGCTGACGTGGGTCCTAGGGAATGGAACCTGGGTCCTTTGGCTTTGAAGGCAAACAGTTTAACCACTTAGCCATCCCTCCAGCCCCAACCACGATTTTTTAGATTCCACTGAGAGACTCCTTCACAAGCTAGCCATTTAAGGAACATTCTTTATGAATCTGTGATTTCTTTCAAAGGCATGAAAATGAAATCTTTCTTCAGAGAAATAAGACACAAAATTGCACTTTTCAGGATATATAGTATCAAACAACAAGAAAGTAACACGAAGAATTAAATAGATTCAAATGAATTTCATAAAATTACTTGCCAATACCAAAAAAAAAAAAAAAAAAAAAGCCTGGTGTGGTGACGCACGCCTTTAATCCCAGCACTCGGTAGGAGGATCTCCATGAGTTCGAGACCACCCTGAGAATACATTGTGAATTCCAGGTCAGCCTGAACCAGAGTGAGACCCTACCTGGAAAAAAAAAAATCTACTTTTTTTTTTTTTTTACAAAATCACAAATTATTTACCAAAGCTCTCTTGTCATGTATTACCAAATCACTCACCTCATCCCTCCTGGGATGACTCGGTAGGTTTGTTTCCTTTTGCTGTGCCGCTGAAAGAACAAGGAATCTTATTTTTGCTCGTCTATTATGTCCTTTGAGTTCTTATGTTTGTTGGGCAGTTTTGATGACTCTTAGCAGTGTAGATATTTCATAAATAGGAAGAAAAAGAAATTGACACCCGAAATAGAATGGATGAAGTACTGCAAAAAAAAAAAAAAAAAAAAAAAAAAAAACCTTCTCTTGTGGTATTTCAAGTAGCACTTAAAATAACATGAGAAAAGAAAATACTGTTGTGAAGTATGTTTAAAAAAGCATTGTGACAGCAACAGGACTAGCCTTAAATAGGGACAGATTTCTGTTCCCAGTACCCCTCTATGCAAGCCTTCTGATGATCAAAGTTTCATTTTAAGCCATTGGGAGCGCAACATTCAAGAATGCTCTAGATGAATACAGGGCACAGGAAGAATTTCAGGTTATTCAATGGAATTTTTAGTGCCAATTTTCATGCAAATAGTGCTCCCATTTACCTAAAAATGATAGTCCTGATCCATTTTTGAGAGAATGGGTAATTCTGTTTGGGTCTGATTTCACTTGTCTTTTCCCAGTTGAATTTATACACTTGCCCCAAGCTAGACTTCTGATCTATTACATCTGTGACCAAACGTATAAAATGGATCCCATTGGAAACATTACTTTATCAACTGAATTTTAAGTAAGTGGCCCTAAATATTCTCTCACATGTGTTTACTAGCGTTGAGGTTTGTGTTATTATACTTCAGTGGTATGAATTCATCCCTTCGTTATCACTGCCTGGGACTTAATTTCCACCATTGAAACCTTTCACAGGTTGCGTTTATTCCTACAGTATTACCCAAGAGAATGTTTCTCTCTAGGGATGCTTTTCAAATCAGTGACATTGTTTTTAGCTGTTATAATGTGAACCTTGGGGCTTTCTGTGTACCAGATAATTGTGTAGAAGGAAAGTGCTGAGAATTTAATTTGAAAAAAAAATGAAATATTAAAACATGGTTTAAAACTATGCTTTCAATACGTTGTTGAGTCCCACTCAAAAAAAAAAAAAAAAAAAGACACACAAAACACAGTTAATACTAAACAACTTGCTCTAAATGAGAAATCTTCTCTTAGGAAAAGGAGGAATGAGCGTGTCTTATTTTGGAAGGAAGGATTGTCAATCTGTTCCAAGCAATAGACTTCACATTTTGCTTGAAACAAGCAATATGTTTCTTCACTGGTTTGTAATTTCTTTTCAAAAAAAATCGTGTAATGAACTATCTTTTTATGGATGACTAGTCTAGAGTGACTTTCAGAAGATACATGAAAACTTATTGAGATTTCTTTAACAGACCATTGGGGCACAGATGACATGCTCCAGCCCGTAGTCAGAAAACAAACACTGATAAGCAATTCTTTGCACATTACAATGGGAAACATAGATAAATAAGCCAGAGAGTAAGACACTGTTCCTGCTAACCCAGAAGTAAAGAGGGATGCTTCTAACAAAATGGGGGTGGTGGGGGGTAAAGAGTGTAACGAAATGGCATCCAGAATGGTAGAGAGGGACAAGATGGTGTTCAAAAACACACAGGTATGGAACAATAGAAGGATGGATACTACCTAAACTGAGAAGAAAGAAATATAGTTGGGCTGGAGAGATGGCTTAGCGGTTAAACGCTTGCCTATGAAGCCTAAGGACCCTGGTTCGAGGCTCGATTCTCCAGGACCCACATAAGCCAGATGCACAAGGGGGTGCATGCATCTGGAGTTCGTTTGCAGTGGCTGGAGGCCCTGGCGCACCCATTCTCTCTCTCTCTCTCTCTCTCTCTCTCCATGCCTATTTCTGTATATCTCTCTCTCAAATTAATTAATTAATTAATTAATTAAAATTAAATTAAATTAAAATTAAAAAAAAAAAGAAAAGAAAGAAACATAGTTGACCACAGCATCTTCTAGAACTTGGTGAATGAGCTGAAGAAGAGGATTTGAAGATTTAACAACAACAAAAAAGATTCTAAACACAAGATCCACGACACAGCCGAAGCAGTGGGATGATTGCCACCCACTCATCAGGACCTGAGCTCTTGCCCTCGGTAGGATGTAAGCCCCAGCAGCACCTTGATGTGCACGTAGAATCCCAGAGCTTGGGAGGCAGAGACAGAAGTTCCCCACAGCAAGCTGGCTACTGGGGCTATCCAAATGGTGAGCTCAGCCTGCAAGTGAGAGAAGCTGTCTCAGAGAACAGGGTGACGAATTCTTGAGAGACTCGCCTGAAGCTGCTCTGAGGTCCACAGGGACAAGCTCACATGTACCTGTGAACCCGCACCTGCACGCGCACGCACGCGTACGCACACGCATGCACGCACATTCCAAAAGAAAGGGGGAGGGGGTGGTAAGAGATGCAGATTAACTGCCGGCTCGTGGCCCTCTGCACGCCAGCCCCGTTTCCGCACTGGCTTCATGCGTCTCTTGTGCCTGCCTCCCAGTCCCACAATTTCACGCTGCGAGCGGATCGTGTTATCATACACTGTGCTCCCTTTTGTGGCTTTATGTTGGTGTTTGCACCACACCTTCTGTCCTGAGGGACGCTCTCCTCCTCATTCCACTCTTCCCTCTGTAAGATTCCCAGGGTTATCCCCTCCCCACAGTCCTCTATACCCATCTCACACCCTGCCCTGCTAAGAAAAGGCTATGCCATCTTCCCCTGGCCTCCACTTCAGCCCATCACACAAGACCCCTTCGCCATAGGCTAGCTTCCCTCTTCCTCTTCCCCAACCTCAAAACCTTCTAGTTCTCTCTCTTTCTCCTGCTCTCTCACTTTCTAAAAATATTTTATTTTTATTTAAGAAAGAGGGAGGGGGAGAGAGAGAGAGGGAAAGAGAGAATGGGTGCACCAGGGCTTGTGGTTACTGCAAAGAACTCCAGATGGATATGACACCTTGTGCATCTGGCTTATGTGGGTTCTGGTATCGAACTGGCGTCCTTTGGCTTTGCAGGCAAGCGCCTTAATTGCTAAGCCATCTCTCCAGCCCTGCTCTCTTACTTTCACACTCTCTGTCTCTCTGACTCTCTCGCTGACTTTTCTCCTTTTACTCTCTCTCTCTTTCTCTTACTACCCAGTGTTCAGATGCTTCTGTCTCCCTGTGTCTTTGGGGCTACCAGTTTCTTCTGGCAATAATATAAAAGTTATTGGGCCCAAAATGAATTCCTTGTCTTGGTTCCTGGCTCTTGAAGTGAGAGCCTGACACCCCCACTGCCTAACACTTGCTGAATAATATCTATCTCAGATGTCGCCTCTATAAAGAAGGAGTCATGTCATCACGAGTGACCCTACTACACTGACACCTGCTCCTCGAATACCCTTGCTCTGTTCACAATGCCCTATTGTCCTTTTCTTCCCTTGTGCAATTCAAAGTCACTTGAAGGTAGGGATTGCATCTTAGCAGGAAGCCCAGACTTTGCCTCTTGTCCCTGCTTTAGCTGTCTCGTAGAAAAATAGACAAATGATGAAAACTCGGTGGCTTAAAACATTGGAGGATCACATCAAGGCAGCATGAGCAAAATATGATTGGAAGCCAGGCATAGTAACGCACGCCCTTAATCCCAGCACTCGGGAGGCAGACGTAGGAGGAGGATCACTATGAATTCAAGGCCACCTTGAGACTGCCTAGTGAATTCCAGGTCAGCCTGAGTTAGAATGAGAAAAAACAACACACACACACACACACACACACACACACACACACACACACATATATAATTGGCCCATGGAAAAACAAATCAATATTATTATACTCTATAAAAACCTATGTCCACAGAAGGATGAGGGGATGCAAAGATTGATCTGTCGTTGTGTACCCTGTGGGGCTAGATGATGTCCAGTGGGTTCAGGAAACATGACCACTGATCATTGGAGAGACAGAATCATAGCACGCGCCTTGCTCTCCAGGCCCTCCTGCCATGAGGTGTATGCCTGACTTACCAATCTTACTGCGCTTTGAAGAAATGGTCACAATTTCCCTCTTCTTGTCTCCTTTGACTGTCACAGTCAAATTGACATTTTTTGCAGGGTGGGGGGGGTGTATCTTGAAATTAGGTAAAACATCCATTTGAGAGCTCAGCAATATTTCTGTCAGGTATAGGTTATTGAAGTGGTCTTCTGTTTGATGTTAATGACCTCCCCCATGCAAAAGGATCAAGTAGACAGTCACCTGAGACCATGAACGAAGCTAATTTGGTTATAGTGTTTGATTGATGGTTCACATAAAGTTTTAGAAGAGGAAATTTTATTTTTTTCCTCCTGTTTAATAGATGCAGCAAGATTATCTTCCTCTGCCTTCCTTTTATGCCAAATAATCTTCCAAAATAGCAGAGAAATACCTGATTCCTGTACAGAAACATTTGACAAATATCTAACTATATATATATATGTATATATATATATATATATATATATATATATATATATATATATATATATATATATATATATATATACTCACACATATATACATGTGCATGTGATGTTGTACATCATACAATACTGTATATGAAGTATTATATCATGACTAATGTACATGTAATTATGCACTATATTATAGATTATATATATATCATGCATAATTTCTACATATATATATATGTAGTATACAGGCATATAATGCACATGTTACATATAATTTCACAGTACATATAAACATATATGTATGTTTATTGCATTTTTTCTCCAGCAATCAATTGAGGAGTCAGAGTCATTTTATTTAATAATTTGATCTAGTAGATCCAAGCAATAGTCAAAACATGATCATGATATAAGACACTGTCTCTCCTTGATTCAGTCTGAACAGCATGATCAAAACTCCTGTGTGATGATGTCACTGTCATTACCATATAAAATCCCTTATGCTATCCAGACAGTGAAATATATTATTCTTGTAATGTCATGGGCTGGGAAAAATTACACATGAAGCATTGCAGCCGAGTTTCATGACACATTAATTATTTTAATTGACTGTTTCTTAAATGAATATCTGAGGAATTAATCTTGCCATTCCTCAGGCCTCATGACATGTGTAACCCAGTGCAGACCCTTCAGAATCATTATCCTGTGAGAGCCTCAATACAAAGTCAAGATCACTAGAATTTGAATCAGACTCTTACCTGATGCTCAGCTCTCCTCGTCTTCATTTTTACTGGAATTTTCTTTCACTTAGACTCTGGGATTACTAACCAAAGGATCTCCAACATGTTGAGAAAACTATTTTGTCGCTGGATTACGACATAAAAAGGAACCTTAGCTGGCATTCTGCGTAAATCACTATCACCTCTTGGAATTCTTTAAATACATCAGGTTCCCCCTGGTGCCTGCCAGGAAGCCAAAGAATGCCTTAATCCTTTTATTGAATTTATCATTAAAATGAAAAAGATGTGTAGACACCAGCTGTAAATCACCATAAACTGGCCAGAACTTTTATGAACAACTACTCAAGTTGAGAATATGGTTCCCAATTTAGGTGGTATAAACTTTCCTTAAAATTAAAACAAAATTATATGATTTTAGCTGTTAGTCTGTTTTTTCAAAGAAATAATTGTTAATACTTTTGTCTTTTTAATATGTTTTTTCTAATTTGAAACAGAGACAGACAGAAATATGCAGAGAAAGAGAGAGAAAAAGAGAGAGAGAGAGAAAGAGAGAGAGAGTTGGTGTGCAGGGTCTCCTGGCACTTCAAATGAACTCCAGACACACACAAGCCACATTATGCATCTGGCTTTACTTGGGTACTGGGGAATCGAACACAGGGCATTCAGGCTTTGCAAGCAAGTGCTCTTAACCACCAAGCCATCTCTCCAGCCCTGTCCTTTGTCTTAATTCAATGCTTCTTTTCCTCTACTACAATGAAAGACAAGATTCTTAACTGAAGTGCTAACCTTGGGAAACTGGGCATTTAATTATAATAGGGAGTCTCTCACCAAGGATTTCTTGACAATGGCTTTGTTAGCTGTGGGCTGAGAGAGCTGAGAAGCACAGATCCCTCAAGCCTTTAACTCTAAGGAGCCATCAAGAAGAAAGGAGGGAGCTGGAGAGATGGCTTAGCGGTTAAGGCGCTTGCTTGCAAAGCCAAAGAACCCAGGTTCGATTCCCCAAGACCCACGTTAGCCAAATGTGAAGGTGGTGCACGCACCTGGAGTTTGTTTGCAGCAGCGAAAGGCCCTGGAGTGCCTATTCTCTCTATCTGCCTCTTTCTTTGTCGCTTTCAAATAAATAAAAACAAATTAAAAGAAGATGATGCTGGAAGAATGCCCTTTGCAAGTGGGAAGGATCTTGTTTGGTTATTCACAAGTCAAAGTAACATTTCTTCAGCAGGTATTACACACGTGGTACACAGATATAAATAATTCGTAAGCACTTTAGTAAGATTAAACAATGAGAGTTTATCATGAGGTGAGCTGTGTTCATTAATGTCCACGTAAGACTTAATTCTTCGTATTCGGTTATGTTTGCTACCAGCAACATTAATGAGTGATAAGAAAGTTGCTAGGCCAAGCAAAGTGCACTGCAGAGGGTCAAGACACTCAGATCATTGACAAAGAGAAAAGTTTTTAAAACTGCTTGAGGTGTGATGATTTCTCCATCCACAATATAAAATAAACAATGATGTGACTCGTGTAGTCAGTAACGTGACGCATTGCCCTGGACTTCCTTAACCTTTATTGACCTGTTTCTCACCCACCTTCACATTTGTTTCACACACACACACACACACACACACACACACACACACATACACAAAACCATCCATCCTTCCTTAAGATTCCATTCCCCAGAAACAGCTCTCATTGAAGTCTGTCTCCACACACGAACACAGCAGTTAACTGTCCTAACTGCTAACAGTTATCACGGTGGGCTTTTCAGAGCACTGGGGGGTCTGTGTCCCTGAGGGCGCACACATGCATATATGTGAGTACTGGGAATAAAGCCTTTCATTGAATCGCTACAGGTAATGTTCAGTGAATCACATGTGATTACGCCTCACAGGTTGTTTTCCTGTGACGGTCAGTCCACTTATAGCTCAATGACTCCTAAGAGTCTAGAACAATCATAAACCCTTAGGGAACCACAAATAACTTTCAAAAAGAAATGTTGAGCCTTCTGATTGTCCTCCAACTATTTGATTTTTCCTTTGCTTCCATATCATCCATGATTTGCTTCTGACTTTTTTTTTTTGCTTTTAATTTATATATTTGAGAGAGAGGGAGAGAGAAAGAAAGAGATGAAGAGGCAGATAGAGAGAGAATGGGTATGCCAGGGCCTGCAGCCACTGCAAACAAACTCCAGGGGTATGCGCCGCCTTATGCATCTGGCTTATGTGAGTTTACTGGGGAATCAAACCTGGATCCTTAGGCTTTGCAGGCAAATGCAAATGCTAGCCCCTGCTATTGATTTTCTGATTGATAGATTATCCATCCCTCCTTGTGAGATATATATATATATATATATATATATATATATATATATATATATATAAAACTTCTGAGTCCAAAAAGCCTGTCTGTTGTAATTTGTTTTGATGCTGTTCATTGGGTCCGCTGAGAATTCTATCAATTCCTTCTGTAGAATCATCGACGGAGGTGTCACTATGTTTGTTTGTATCTTCAGCCCCAGGTTCAGATATCCCCAGCACAGAGGTGGCAGAAAAGTTGGATGTGCATGACTTCTCTTTCTTAGAGCTTGCTTTGTAAAGCCATACTGCTCAAGGAGCTCCATGTTGTGTGTGTGTGTGTGTGTGTGTGTGTGTGTGTGTGTGTGTGCATGCGCTCACTTGGGAGTCTGTTTCATCATCTGACAGCCCGATTGACCATGACCAAAATATATTTTTTTAACTTGTTTTCTAGTGACACAGGAAAGTAGCAGTGCCACAAACATTTTTAATATTTTATTTTTGTTTATTTACTTATTTGACAGAGAAAGAGTGGGGGAGAGAGGGCGCACCATGGCCTCCAGCTACTGCAAACGAACTCCAGACATATGCACCCGCTCCCTTATGCATCTGGCTAACGTGGGTCCTGGGGAATTGAACCTGGGCCCTTTGGCTTTGCAGGCAAATGTCTTTACCACTAAGCCATCCCTCCAGCCCCCACAAACTTTTTAAATCATGAGCTTAAGGACCGATTAGGTTGTGCCAAGAATATATTACATTTTTGTGGGCTTTGTGTATGTCTGTGTGTTTGCATAGAGGGACCAAATTTTTAATTCCCCTAAAGCACTTTTAAAAGCTTTAGGAGCTTTGCATTCAGTGCGAGGAACGGGCATGAATATTAGTGTCCATCCTCGCTGCTTTGTGCTTCCTCTTAACCTCTTGGTTGCAGAACTGTTAATCATTTTAAAAGATACTAGCAATCACCTACATGTAATGAACACCACAGGACAAAATACCCGTCATTACTGTGATAGTGAAGCTGTCTGGGGACGAGAGGTCATGTGACATAGAGACAGAGACATCACGCACACCGCACTGGCTCACGTTCCAAGCGATCTCCTCAAATGGTATTGGTGACACTTAGCTTCCTCTTGTCTTCCTCCTTTCAGTTATATCTCAAAAATCTGACTATGCTGAGTTTCTGTGAGTGGCTTTTCATCCAGCAGAGTAGGGTAAAGGGCACTGCATTGAACCATATTCTATCCAGTGTATGGAAATTGTATCTGTACAGTGTATTTTTCAAACATTTTGGAAATAAAGAAGAGGCAAGGTTTGATTGAAAACCATCTAAAGTTAAAGTGTCAAAAGCCAAAAGAAAAATTGATAAGGGAGGGATGAAGAACTATTAGAGAAGGAAAGAAAATGTTACAGGAAATGACACCTGGCTCTGAGAAGTAATACACAGAAAACCGAGGGAGATTTTATGATATATAAGAGTGAGTTGTCCCCATCACAGGGCAGCTGGCTTCTCTGAGAACTTGAGTTCTTCTGGGACTACAGTATACCCCAGGAATAAAAATATCCGGAGGCATGTATGCATGTGAAAATGCAGGCAAAGTGCCGCATACATATAATTTCCTTGTGTGCAGGCCAATGACATTAAAAAATAACCTACCGTTTATAGTCCCTCAAAGCAAAGATGATCCCAGCCCAATATATCACTCGTGCTAAGGTTGACCAAGTGGATACATGATCCTCCCAACAGGAAGAGAGACATTGCAGTGTCTTTTCTGGTCTAGTGTCAGAAGTGACACTACCATTGTGGGACCATTCTACTGCAAACAGATTAACCCTCTTGCTTGCTGGAGGAGACCAGACACGGGGGCTCAAAGAACAGGAGGCAAGAACTATTAAGGTCTGTTGTGGAGGCCATCTGTCAGAGGAAGGTTGTATGTAGGAAGAACTGAATTCTTTGTTTTGCATATTTCAAAGCAAATTTGTTTTAGTGAAAAAAAGCTAATGTAAGATGTAATTGATATTTCAGAAGGTATACATTCAAGTTCTTCCTGTTTTCAAATGTGTGGTTGGTGTGCAAGTTTGTGTGTGTTTATGTGTGTGTTTGTGCAATTAAATGCATTAAGTCATTAAATTAACAAAGAAAATGCAGAAAATTATGGAAATATTAATGAAGAAGCATCAAATAGCATTTTAAAGACATGAATTAAATGGTGGATGCTATTGGAATATCTTTTAGTTGATTAAATTCAACAATTGGTTTCCACATTGAAGCAAGGGTCCCCACACATGGGACTGAAATCTACTTTTAACGGAGGCATGTATGCATTAACCAAAAGTGTATGAACGAAAAATAAGGAAGCCAAATGAGAAATGAGCATATTGCACTTAGCTAAATAGCATAAGACTTGCATTTAATGGCAATGAGGTCTAATGGTAGCATTAACGTAGCAAAAATACACCAATCAAAGAATTCCTGGAGCTTTCTGCCTGCTCAACAAGGCACTTCGTGACGTATAAATCCAAAGGAACAAAAAAGCGACGCCTGTTCATGACCGGCGTGAGCCAAGGTGCTTCTAAGATGCACAGTGCATCTTTACAAGCCTGCTAATTAAGTACAGAGTTGATACAGGAACCCAGAAGACTCCCCAACTCCTCAGAGCTATGGGAATCATTGTGAGATCATTAAAGCTCTCTTTTTAGATTATAGTCCATGGAGTGAAGTCTCACGGACAAATGGAAACCTTTTCCCTCCCACTCCTTTTGATACAAAGGCCAGGAAGTGCGCTTCAATCCTAGATCCTCCCAGTCTTCCTTTCTGGTTTCACTGCTCTGGCGAAGCTTTCCTAACCTATGGTAAAGAAATGTTTCCTTTGGGGCCTGCAGTGTAGAGGCAAGGCAGGAGAAGAAAGAGAAGGAAGAGAGGGTGGATGTGATCGCAAGCTGGGGAAGCAGTGTAGAGGCCAGGCAGGAGAAGAAAGGTGGATGTGGTCGCAAGCTGGGAAGCTGGGGCAGGAGAAGAAAGAGAAGGAAGCAGTGTGATCGCAAGTCCAGGCAGGAGAAGAAAGAGAAGGAAGAGAGGCTGGATGTGATCGCAAGCTGGGGAAGCAGTGTAGAGGCCAGGCAGGAGAAGAAAGAGAAGGAAGAGAGGCTGGATGTGATCGCAAGCTGGGGAAGCAGCTGGAGAAGAAGAGAGAAAGAGAGGGTGGGTGATGCCCAAGCTGGGGAAGCAGTGTAGAGGCAGGAGAGGCAAAGAGAAGGAAGAGAGGGTGGATGTGATCGCAAGCTGGGGAAGCAGTGTAGGGGGCAAGCAGAAAGAGAGGAAGAGAGGCCAGGCAGGAGAAGAAAAGAGAAGGGAGAAGAAAGAGAAGGAAGAGAGGCTGGATGTGATCGCAAGCTGGGGAAGCAGTGTAGAGGCCAGGCAGGAGAAGAAAGAGAAGGAAGAGAGGGTGGATGTGATCGCAAGGTGGGGAAGCAGTGTAGAGGCCAGGCAGGAGAAGAAAGAGAAGGAAGAGAGGGTGGATGCAGTGGGGAAGCAGTGAGAGGCCAGGCAGAAGAAAGAGAAGGAAGAGAGGCTGGATGTGAGGGAAGCAGTGAGAGGCCAGGCAGGAGAAGAAAGAGAAGGAAGAGGGGTGATGTGATCACAAGCTGGGGAAGCAGTGTAGAGTCCAGGCAGGAGAAGAAAGAGAAGGAATAGAGGGTGGATGTGATCGCAAGCTGGGGAAGCAGTGTAGAGTCCAGGCAGGAGAAGAAAGAGAAGGAAGAGAGGGTGGATGTGATCGCAAGCTGGGGAAGCAGTGTAGAGGCCAGGCAGGAGAAGAAAGAGAAGGAAGAGAGGGTGGATGTGATCGCAAGCTGGGGAAGCAGTGTAGAGGCCAGGCAGGAGAAGAAAGAGAAGGAAGAGAGGGTGGATGTGATTGGGGAAGCAAGCTGGGGAAAGAAGTGAAGGAAGAGAGGGTGGAGAGTCCAGGCAGGAGAAGAAAGAGAAGGAAGAGAGGGTGGATGTGGGGAAGCAGTGTAGAGGCCAGGCAGGTGGGGGAAGCAGTGTAGAGGCCAGGCAGGAGAAGAAAGAGAGTGTAGAGGCCAGAAGGAAGAGAGGGTGGATGTGATTGCAAGCTAGGGAAGCAGTGTAGAGGCCAGGCAGGAGAAGAAAGAGAAGGAAGAGAGGGTGGATGTGATCACAAGCTGGGGAAGCATGGGATAGCAACAGGACAATAGATCCAAAGTCACTGTTTAAGGTCATCGGATCATTTCTTTCATCAGGGAGGCTAAGTTGCAGCCTGGCTCATTAGGCGACATGTTGCATGGATGTGTACATTCTCCTCCATATGTTACGATTGCTATTTACTTCACACACATGTATACATGACAAGTATGTGGACCATCCAGCTACCATTATTTGCTCATATTTTTAATTGTGAGAGTGCATGCATAAATAGGCCCTGCCCTTAGTATAGTCAAAGTTCGATTTTTCATCAAATGAAAACTAATTAAAATAGAAACTGGGAGCATATTGTAATTTTCCACTCCCCCTGAATAATAGGCACTTGGTTTTGTATCTCAGTAATAAGTTATTAAAGGTATCAAACTAGGGCTGGAGAGATGGCTTAGTGGTTAAGGCTCTTGCCTGTGAAGCCTAAGGACCCAGGTTCAAATCCCCAGTACCCACATCAGCCAGATGCACAAAGTGGAACACGAGTCTGGCATTTGTTTGCAGTGGCTGAAGGCCCTGGAGTGCCCATTCTCTTTCTCTATATCTGCCTCTCTCTCTAAAATAAATAAATAAAATATTTTTTAAAGTCCCAAACTGTGAAATGCCATATAATGAGTCAAAATTATTTATTCAGTTAACAGTATAAGGTTGTTTATGTGAGCTCGTATTAAATATAGCAGTAGCCTGGTCACACACCGGAGCAGAATATAAAAGGACAAATTTGAATGACATTTAAGTCAACTCTGGAACTGTCAGCTTCAGTATGTCCTTGGGGCCTTGCACTGTTTTGGCTTTCAAACATGTGTGGTGCCTTGCATGAAAAATATTGAAAGCTCTGATGGGTGACTTCCTTGCAATACTCACCTTGCATGCACATGGAATAGCTGTCGGCGCTTCGAGCTCAGACACTTGACATTTTCCTTCCCCTGTGTACCCACACTCACACCCCATTCTGACTCTGGGCATCTACTCCATCCACGTCTCCCATCCCGTTCCTGCCACTGCTGTGTGGGAGGTCTGCTTTTAATTTCTCTAGGCCTTCCCCAAGACGTCTATCAATGTTGTCGATCCTCTCCCAAGCAACTTTCAGAACTATCACCAAAGCCACCAGTGTCCCGTGGAGGATAGATGCCAGAGCGAGAAAAAAAAATGCCTGAGATATCTACACCTAGATGCACAGAACATGGTCAACTAAGATGCTGCCAGCAAGTTAGTCTATAGAGACTTCATTGATGAGGCATATAGCGATTCCAACCTTAGGGCCCCTTTGCATCTCAACTGCATTTAGTTTATTATGCCTGTAGGTGTTTCCAGTTTTATTATTTGCAGATGATACATCCCACCGCCCAGATTTTAAAGACTGAGATCACATTACATAGTTGAAATATTACCTCCTTGGAGTATGAAACTTTTGGGACCCAAATAAAACTTTCTAAATCATGTCTCATGATAAGTCAATAATTCGCCAACCCCAGT
The DNA here is from genome assembly GCA_036365145.1 of Orientallactaga sibirica. Classification (NCBI taxonomy): domain Eukaryota; kingdom Metazoa; phylum Chordata; class Mammalia; order Rodentia; family Dipodidae; genus Orientallactaga; species Orientallactaga sibirica. Next base: position 597,156 of record JAEOAD010001895.1, on the reverse strand, counting down.
GCCTCAGAATCACCTGACAACACTGAATAACCCACACGATGCTGACACCTACCCTCGGATATGTGCAGTGAACAATTTACCTTACAACACATTCCCAGGTTTGAATGATGGTGCGAGTCTGTGGACTCTTGCAGAAGGACGTCGTGACCAACTATGCAAAAAGGACACAAGATTTCTGGGTAGCTGACAATCCTGGCTGTTTCTGAGCAGCTCAAGCTGCATGTTTCAAATTGAGTAATCTGGCAATAACTTTGCTTGTATAGTTTCCCAAGTGCCAAAAAAAAAAAAAAAAAAAAATTTCTCAAAGTTATATGTTGAGTCAATCACAGAATTATTTTACTTTCTATCAAGATTCTATGAATGTATATATAAAGAGAGCAGAATGATTATTGGATTTATTGGGCATCTCACACAATACCAGATTGCCAACTTTAATCATCTCATCGATATCCCAAAAGCTCTTGTTTTCTGTGAAATACAACTCAGAGCTGAAGAAATAAGTTATTAGAGCAATTTTACCTGCTCCATGCATGAGTTTCCTAAACGAACCTAGACGTTGAATAGTTATAGCCCTAGTAAGTTACTTTAAAAGCATAAAGTTGAAATAATGTACTTAGACTATTTTGCTTTTCTTTGTAAAATGATTTATTTCAATAGTTTTTGTTTAAAATGTATATAAAATTTTGTTTGATCAATTAATATATGTTTTCTTCTATCTATTGCCCTGTTTTGGTTAAATATAATTTAACTTTAAGCACAATTTCCTGGTATTTGTAAATATTTTATATTATTAACATGCAAAGTAGTAGCTAAAGAGAAAATAAATATTTATTCTATGATAAAAATCCCTGCAAAACTGGATTTAGTACAAACAATACTGCACAAACAATTGTCACAATATTCCAATTTCAATCACAGAAAAAGAATAAAATAACATTATTTGTAATAATAGACAAATGATATAATGTTAATACTGACTGATTCTTACATAACACAATTGAAATCTCAGTGTTATTGCATCCATAAATATTATGCATGAAATCGTGCAAGAACTAATATGGAAAAGTATAAAACTGAGCTAAGCTATTTGAGCACAGACTAAGACGAGTCACTAACCACGTTATACTGATGCTCTACAGATATCCACACAATGTGTAAAATACGCCAAGGCAAATCTCTAGCACTATTCTGAAATTTGAAGGCATACATTTGTGGGTTATGTACTACATGTTAGAGTAACTTTAGTAATGTTTATTTTCACGTGTACATTGACTCTATATGTGAAATCTAGGGAAATAATTGATTTCTTAGAAATTTAGAGTTTTTTTTTTTTTCTGTAATTAATTTGGAGAAGTTCTCATTTAAGGCACCTAGCCATTAAAGTTCCCCACCACAGATGGTCCTGGTACTCTACCAGCACACAGAGCAAAGATATATGAGATGCAACCTCTATCCTCCAAAAGTTCTATTTTTTTTTTAAATCTGACAAACATCAATTTTATATGAACAGTGTAATGTCTTTCTGTAAAAATGAATAGCATAAAGAATGCCTTAAAAACATTTTAACAGGTTATATCGATCATTTTCTTCCTGTAGATGGTTAGGGTACTTGTATTCTCTGTTCTACAACCACGGCTTTGTAATTTGCAGTTGACAATGACACTATGTCAACAGCTAACCAGACACTGTCATGTGCAGAGTAAATGTGAAGACTGTTGCAGGGAATGACAGGCTGCATACCTGTGTTATTCGAGACCATTCTAGATCAACCTGACCTTACTATAGCTCGTGTTCTAATGATCATTGCAGGATGAAGTGGCCCAGCCACTGAACCTCTCAGCTAAACCCAAGACCTCTGACGGCAAGTCACCCACATCACCCACCTCTCCCCACATGCCAGCTCTGAGAATAAACAGTGGGGCAGGCCCCCTCAAAGCCTCTGTCCCAGCAGCCCTAGCTAGTCCTTCAGCGAGAGTTAGCACAATAGGTAAGTTCTGTTTCTTTTCTTCTCGTTGATTTTCTGATTATGGCAGTTGAATGAAATCATCTTAAATGGCACGTTTGTACACGCGCTACACCATGCATGGCTTGGGCTAGATAGAGGAATTTGAATGTAAGTTTCTACATAAGTCTAGTTGAAACATGCAAGTGAAATTTCCAAGTGAGGTCAAAGTTCTCATGCTCCCTAAGGTCTTTCTACATCCGTTATGTTTATATATGTAACTGAAATCTTTTGTTTATGATGGTTGTGATGAGAAATGGTTACAAAATGTTGCTATTATGTAGGTGAATTAACTTTTGTCACTGAAATTTATTTCAATTTCTGTGCTGCGTATGAATGTATATAACACTCTATATGAATCAAAAATCACCCTTCTGAATATGAAGTTCATTCTGTTCCCTTTTGATGGAAAATTCCACAACACATGAGAGCAGTGTGAAGAGAGTTACCTCTGCAGCTGAGATAGAATTAACAACCACTAGGGATACTTTTAGAAGTCGACACAAGAATTTCAATTTTATTTCTTGTGGTATACATAAATTAGAATATACTAATTTAATGCATATTCATTGATTAGTTTAGTACTTGCATACAGTTATGAAAACTCTAGCAGAACCTAGTCCCCAGGTAGTTCTTAATTTACCTGGGGAAAGTTATCCCTATGTGCAGATAAATAAAAGCAAAAGCTGCTCTTCTTAAGCCTAGCTAATATAACCACGTTGTCAAAGAGAGAAGAGTGCAGAGATCTACTTGGGAAGAACCAAGATAGACTGAGTTGGAGATAGTATGATTGCAACTGAAACCAACATTTGGAGAAGAGATGCATTGCTGCGTAATCGAGGCTATAAAGTTACTGGTAAACTCCTGAGAAAGACACTGATTTGACAAGTCTTGAAGGACTACGTGGTGGTGAAGTGGTAAAAGATAAAAACCAAAAGATTTGGATGGGATGAGACTGGACACTCTTGTAGGGAGTTCTGCGCTTTCTTCATACAGCAATGTTCTTAGTACCTTGTGGTGTGAACTAGAGGATGCTTCACTGGTTACAGGCATTTGTTGAAAATCCTGCTGACCTGGGCTCAATTCCCCAGTGCATATTTAAAGCTAGACACACACACACACACACACACACACACACACACACACAATGGTGCATACATCTATAGCAACAAGGGACCCTGGTGAGCTCCCCCCCCAACACACACTTACTTAGAAATAAATGAAATAAATATTTAAAAATTGAACTTTTAGCCGGGCATGGTGGTGCATGCCTTTAGTCCCAGCACTTGGGAGGCAGAGGTAGGAGGATCGCCATGAGTTCGAGGCCACCCTGAGACTACATAGTTAATTCCAGGTCAGCCTGGACCAGAGTGAATCCCTACCTCTAAAGAAAAAAAAAAAAAAAAACCTTTTATTGTGAAATCAGGAAAAGTGTTGTGTTGTGTTGTGTTGTGTTACAGGGCGAGAGTTCATTTCATGAGAAATAATCAAGAATATAACAAAGGGGAGGGTAGACAAAAGAGGTCTTACCAAAAAGAATGACAGGAGTTATGTGCAATAAAATTCATCAGGTAGGTGATAAGCTGGAGACAGAAGAGTCTAGGGTTTAAATTTATGAAGTAATAAGGATCGTGACCTCCCCTTAACTATGAATGAGAAGAGCAACTTGGAACAGAATTTGGCGGAGGACATAAATATGAGTTTTAATATGTGTAGCATGCAGGTCCCGAGAAAAGGGTAGCTGCTCAGCAGGAATCTATGAGCATTAGTCTGATGTATAAAAGGAATGCTAGGATTTAAGATATGGAAATTAATCCTTAGCAGGAACACTGCACCATAAAAGAATGCTTCTGGTAGGAAATGAAGAGTCATGGGTGCTGAGTATCATATTAGCCTTTGGGCACAGAATCAACCTAAAATCTAGCCCCATGTCATCCGTTTATCTGGCAGTTTCCAAGGGGCAGCCCAAGTACTTCTACCAGTTGCTTAGGATCCGCCAGTGACTGTAATGAAGATGCTGCCTCGAGCTACAGTCACCTGTGGGCTTCGCTGGAGATGGCTGGTCTCTCTCCATGATGAGTGGTGTGTGGCTGTTGGCTGGGGACCCCAGTTCTTAGCCGCGTTGACATTCCTTGAAGCTGCTCAGCAGTGTCAGTCCTTCCAAGTGACTGACCCGACCGACACCAGAGAAAGCCACAGTGCCTCATTGGCCTGTCCTCTAACACACTCCTCAATCAGTTCTAGATTCTTCTGACTGTAAGAAAATCACCAGGTGTACCCCCAGCTCTCCTGTACAGGAGCTAGGCTGCATCTTTCTTTGAACACGGAAGATTAATTGCACAGATCTTAAAGCCACCACACCTCTTTTAGGTAGAAATGTAATGAATGTTCTTTCAAAATAAAAATGAGTCTTCCAGAGGTCTATAGCTAATAGAAACATGGAGGAAGTGACACTGGAGGAAAAGCCCACACACACTGAGCATGTGGGAGGAGCTACAGGCAATTCAGGTCCTGGAACAAGCATGAAAAAAACTCAGGGCTGAAGAGGTGGCTCAGCGGTTAAGGTGCTTGCCTACAAAGCCCAACAACCCAGGCTTGATTCCCCAATACCACATGAAGCAAGATGCACATTGGTGCAGGCATCTGGACTTTGTTTGCAGCAGCTGGAGGTCCTAGCAAGCCCATTCTTTCTCTCGCTCTCTTCTCTATCTCTGTCTGCTTGTAAATAAGTGAATAAAAATGTTCCTATAAAACTCATATTGATGAGAAATCCTATTTATGCAAGCAGTTGGAGAAAGCCTTCATTACTGCCATTTACCCTTTAATACTCGAAAGAAGTGATATAGATGAGAATCTTTGTGTATGTCAGCAGTGTAGGGGAGTTCTTGCCCACCCAGCCGCTTTCAGACAAATGAAAGAATTAAGCACTGTCAACCTGTACGTACCCCCAAAAAAAAAAACTAAAACAGGAATTACCGAAAGGTGGTACATTCTACAGAAATATTAAGGAATATAAAGAAGAAAATTAATAATATTTATTATGGACTTCAAAGAGAGGTCGAAAAGAAGTTTAAGTAGAGTGGTTTGAGTTGACTTCCAATTGCAAAGAGATGAGGATCGTGATTAAGGAAATTCCAGCCCATAGTATACACAATAATCTTGTAAGTTTGGTATTGAATGAAAAGTGACCATGCAAGTTGAACAGATGTCAATTTAAAAAACTTTTTATTATTTTATTTATTTTTGAAGAGAGACAGAGAGAGAGAGAGAGACAGACAGACAGACAGAGAGGGAGAGGGAGACAGATAGAGATGGGTGTGCCAGCAGTCTCTCAGCTGCTGTGAAGGAAATCCAGATGCGTGCACCCCCTTGTGGTCAAGTGCGGCATTGCGCCCTTGCGTCACTGCATCTGGCTAAACGTGGGACCTGGAGATTGGAACCAGCGTTCTTAGGCTTACCAGGCAGGCGCCTTAACCTCTAAGCCATCTCTCCAGCCCTAAAAAAATTTTTTTGTTGTTTATTTTTATTTATTTGAGAGTTACAGACAGACACAGAGAAAGAAAGAGGCAGACAGAGAGAGAGAGAATGGGCACGCCAGGGCCTCCAGCCACTGCCAACAAACTCCAGATGCATGCACCACCTTGTGCATCTGGCTTACGTGGGTCCTGGGGAATCGAGCCTTGAACCAGGGACCTTAGGCTTCACAGGCAAGCGCTTAACCACCAAGCCATCTCTCCAGGCCATGAGTAGATGTAGATTTTATAGCATGAATTCATCCTAGTAGAACGGGTGTCACCAGTCAGAAGAAAACCAATCAGTGGAAACTGAAGTAAAACTTTTAGAATTTGGGAATAATAATAAAAAAATACAAGAGTGCTCTTTTATAATTCTGGTCTAACACTCACTTACTTGGCTCAGAATTCTAAATGACCATAGCATTAAAGTTGCTTTTATGTACTAAGTATGTAAAAGGAAAAATATTTGGTTTGGCACAAAGGGTTCCCTTCCATACTATACATAGAGGTTTGCAAATACCATAGCATTGACCTCCGACCTGCTTTTGCACTGTTTCCTAAGTTAAAGAATCTAACAGTCACATGCATGCATTTTAGCATTCATACAGACTTCTTGACTTCTGCCTTCCCAAGGCTTAAGTAGGACCCACTATTTTTCAAAGGCATGAAATCTTGCAATGACATTTATCATATGACTTTCTCCACTACTGAAATAACTCATTTCTCCCCCTGAAAAGTCCTTTCACCATAGATACAGCCATCGTATTTCCAAGGATTTGAGGCCACTACAATTTACTTTTCTCTTTTCAACAGATGCAGATGTTGAAAGCAGAAGCTATAATGAGAAATAATGTAGTTGGATAAAAGCTGTGAGGATTTAATGGTGTTGCAAAGGTCATCGTGAAAGAAAAAAAAATTAATGTTCTATGCCATTAATAAGCCATGGAACACTGTGGATCAAAAGATAACTTCAGTTATCATTAATGGCGCCCGATGCTTTCCTATATATCTATTAGCTGCAAATATAGAAAGGGACTTTTGGGGGGCTGGAGATCAATATTATAGTGTGATCTATAAGAATGCTTTTGATTGGTACAAAAATAATAAGCTTCTCCAAAGAGAGGGCATCCTTTAGAGGCATGAAGAGTCAAGAATAATGGATAATTTTAGAATCTTTGGACCAGATGTTCTATTTCCCTCATTGGTCCTTTCCACCTGTGTTTTACATATGTATAACTCTTTCAACTGTTTTTTCTTCAAAGCATTTTCATTTATTTCTAACTGTAGCTATTCTAAAATTATAGACCCTTAACTAGACAGGGCAGATATCCAGATCATGTAGTCTAAAGTTGTTATTTTACCGAGAACTAAAGAGGCTAAGTGTCTCCCCACGCATCGAGAGTAAGTTCTTTCAGAGCGTAACTAGTAGTGAGACACTGTTTTGTGTTTTGTTGTTCGTATTCATTTTGCTCGTATGTTTCAGTGTTGCAGCTCCAAGGCAGGGCGGTTCACATGTGAATCACTTGCTTCGTCACAAAGCGGCACTTCCAGCCCCTTTGTTTCATTTTAAGGAAATTATGTATTGTCACCTAGCCCGTTGTCGCACTCACTGCCACTAGAGGTTGGGATTAATGAGTAAGTGCAGTTCTTATGCTCTGCGCACGTTGTGCGTTGGTGTCCTCTCGGCACCGGGCTTTTTGCTTAGCTGCGTATCCTTCACTCACACTTCCTTCTGCCCCACCATACAGACGGTAGGCTCTGGGGAGGAGCAGGTGTCCGCCTCTGTGCTGGTGTCGCTTTGTAACCTGTTAGGATGTGTCACGCCTCCTTTTCATTGCTCAGAGACACGTGCAAAGGACAGCTGTACAAATGTGGAAGACACAGATTGTCCCAAATACAATTAAAGGAAATGTGTTCAAGTTCATCCCTGTATATGCTATCTCCATCACTGCCAATTTAAAGGACAGACTATGACATGAAAAAGAATATTGCCTTAAAGTTTGATGATTTTTTTTTTTTTTAGACCGAGTCTCATGTTGCCCAAGCTGGCCTCGAACACCTGGTCTTTATGTCTTCCCTTCTCAAGTGCTGGGGTTATAGGCAGGAGCCACCACTAGCTATTATTTTACGTTTTTAACAAGGGCTGTGTTGAGAAAGTCTTGCATCAACAAGATAGGTGATCAAGGCAGAATAGCGGAACTTGGAAAGCCATCGCATCATCTGGATGTTGGATGTCATTCAACCACAGCTGGCACTTATATTTTCATGGCAGGGCAGTTTACAGTGATTGTCACTTTTATCATCTAATTCTAGCAAGCTTTTGTGGATGACGAAACGGTTACTACATATTGGCTCACTAATACTAGATGGCAAGTGGCCTCCAAAAAGAAAGAAAACACCTGTCGAATATCATATGAAACATATCATGCTCTTTTACTTAAAACCCAGAAGTTTTATGCTAAGTACATATAAGTAAGAATCGGTCTTACTTTGACATATCTTCTGTTAGATCCAGGAACTTTAATAAATCCGTACAGCATGGTATGGATTTCCATTGACACAAAGATGGTGGTGAATGACCTTGGAATTTTAACTGCAGAAAACTCAACTTAGAAGTAATCATTTGTTTCTTCAAACCTACATTCAAAACCTTCACCAGCTGATGTGTGCCACACCTAGCAACTTGAAAGAGAATATGACAAATAGTTTACAAGGATGCAAAGGAGTACCCAAATGTGTTGTCCTGAACTTGTCCAGGAACATGTTTAGGGTACGTCAGAGAAGCCGTTACAAAGAGGTACCGTGTGAATAAATTGCCACACACATAGGACAGAGAGAGCATTTCAGCAAAAGAGGAATTTGGAAGACAGGAAACAGGGTAAGCCCTTAGAGCAAGAAAGTCTCCCTGGGCCAACTAAACACAGGATTCACAAGAAACAGACACAGGAGATGCAAAAAGACAAACAGAGCTGGTAACATGAACAGGCTTTTAGCCACATTAAGCGTTTGGGCATTATCCCAGTATGATGTTCTGGGGAGACATAAAAAGAATTTGGAGAGTTCCAGCGTGCATTGGGAAGGCTGTATTCTGTCCTTGTCTCTTATAAGATGCAACTTGGTTTTGGGTTTTTTGTTTGTTTGATTGATTATTTTGTTTTGTTTGATTTTTGAGGTAGGATCTCACTCTAGCTCAGGCTGACCTGGACTTCACTCTGTAGTCTCAGGGTGGCCTCAAACTCATGGCGATCCTCCTACTGCTGCATCCCGAGTGCTGGGATTAAAGGCGTGCGCCACCACGCCCAGCTGCAACATGTTTTACTACAGGAAGATTTGAAGATTCGTGCAACATGGAATACTTTTAACTTTAATTCAGTATTTCTGACTCTTATTTAAAATATTTTATTTTATTTATTTGAGAGAGATGGAGAGAAGCAAGAGAGCATGGGCATGCCAGGACCTTTAGCAGCTGCAAACGAGCTCCAGATGCATGTGCCACCTTGTGCATCTGGCTTACATGGGTCCTGGGGAATTGAACCTGGGTCCTTCGGCTTTGCAGGCAAGCACTTTAACCACTAAGCCATTTCTGTAGCCCCCGGCTTTTATTTTAAACATTGGATTGTTTTGTTACAGATCATTCTTTAAAGAAATGCTACTTTTTAGGTACCAAGGTACCCACAGACGGGTCTTTGGGTTAGGATATTGACATCCAGATTCTCATGTCTGAAATGTTTGATCTGGAAGTAGAGCAAAGATGGATTCATGGAAAATAATTATAAAGATAGGGAACTGAGTGAGGAGATAAAGACATTGGTTGAAGTGAGAGACGAGGTGATGTTAACAACAGCAAGGAGTGTGGGGACAGAGAAATGTGTCTTAGATAAAGAGGGGGAGGGAGCCTGGCTGAGAGACTTGCTCGCCTTTGGCCATGCAACTGAAACAGTCCGAATCTAGAAAGGGCCGACTGAGGCAGGAGGATAGCGAGTTTGGGGCTAGATTAGGCCATATTTCAGGGCTTTGTGAGACATGCACACTGGCAAGCTTAGTGGAATATGTGGAAATCATTGTTTGAGGAAGAAAGAGTCGTTTCACGGGACCTGGGCTCTCTTACGGGCACATCAGGAACAAGGCCTTGCCCTGTCTAAACAGATATCTGTGAGGATGGTGGCTTTCAGCAGGAAATGTCTTCTCTTCCTGTCCTGAAAGTCAGGTCAGAGGTCATAATGTTAGGAGGGCAGGTTCTTCTGGAGGTCCCAAGAGAGGACCTGGGACTCACTTCTTTCTCCCCAGCTGGCCATGGACGGTCCTTAGCACTGCTCCCCTTTCAGGACTCTAAATCCACGGTGTGCCTCCATATGCAAGACACAGATTGCCCATCTTTTTCTGCTCTTCTAGTTACTCGGCCTCACATTTGTTTTCTTGTAAGACACCTGCCTTTGGATACATAAGACACATCACAAATCCATGGTGACTTTGTTTTTATTTATTTATTTATTAGAGACAGAGAGAGGGGGAGAGAAAGTGAGAATGGGCTTGCCAGGGCCTCTAGCCACTGCAAACGAACTCCAGACACGTGCGCCACCATGTGCATCTGGCTTACATGGGACCTGGGGAATTGAATCAGGGTCCTTAGGCTTCACAGGCAAATGTCTTAACCGCTAAGTCATCTCTCCAGCCCAAGACCCTATTCCTAAATAAGCTCACACTCACGTGGACTTTGGATAAGGCCTTGTTTTTCAAAGAGACACAATTCCAACCATTGTAGGTGATTGAGTTTACTTTTTCTTTTTTTATTCTCCCTGTATATATAGTAGCCATTCCTTATACATTCCTTGTAAGACTCTATCTTTTCTAAAACTGCACTTCTGAAATTGTTCCTTCTTTCCTGTTCATGAAAATACGAACTAAAAGCAAAAGGAGTAAAAAGGGAGAAAGAGAGATAAAAAGGGAGGAAGTGAGGGAGTAAAGAAGGGAGAAAACATTGATAATTTTTTTTGAGGCACTGAGATGAAAACCAAGGCATAAAAAAATGTGAAACCGTGTTGAATTTAACAAAGTTCCAGAAGCTCACCAACCTCTTGCATCAGTGATGCCTCGCCAGCATTTCTCAAACCTCATTTGAAATATTAACCACAACTTATTCTGGCCTTGGATGTCTCTCGTTCCTTCTGGAATTTCACCAAATGTTGAGGTCCACGCCTTCCCCATCCTACACGTGTAGGCAACGTCTTCTGCCTAAATTTATAGAGAGGCAGAACGGAGCACTTCAAGGGGATGCCGCTAGTGAGTCACTGTGAACGCTGCTAGAATGACTCGCACTCCACTGAACCACTGTTATCAAACCTAGGGGGTTGGGCCTGTTCAGCAAGACTCCTTGGCACCGAGCAATAGCCCCACGCCCACTCGTGGGCGTCTCTCTTAGTAGAGAAATGACATTCCCTGACATACTTCATTATCATGGTTAAAGTCATGTAACAGACGTAGCAAGGGTAATCACAGTGGGAAAATGACAGTGAAAGAAGTTACCAGCCTAAATGCCTCCACAATGCCATACTCCACACCCTCTGACAACTTTCATTTAGTTCCTCCATCCACCTTCCATTCATTTTATGGTTGAGGAAAATGGGAACCTACGGAGATTGGGTCTTATTGCTGGTCAAATAGCACCCTTTCTAAGAAATAGAAGCCAGCCGGGCGTGGTGGCGCACACCTTTAATCCCAGCACTCGGGAGGCAGAGGTAGGAGGATCGCTGTGAGTTCAAGGCCACCCTGAGACTACATAGTGAATTCCAGGTCAGCCTGGGCTAGAGTGAAACCCTATCTCGAAAAACCAAAAAAAAAAAAGAAGAAGAAGAAGTAGAAGCCAGGCCAGGCTCAGCTGAATCCAATCCCCAAATACAACTCGAATTGCCACTTTGCAAAGAAAGGAGCAGCGAGTGACAGTCGTGGTGAATGGGCAACGAGTGACTGTCGTGATGGAGGGGCGGTGAGTGGCTGTGAGGATACATGGGCGTGAGTCAGCGTCACTTTGATTTGTCAGGAGACCACATTAACCATCTTGATTGTAGCGCAATTGGCGTTCCATCGAGTTATGTACACTTAAACAATGAGACAAGACTGAGAAAAGCAAGACAACGTGGACAATTCATGTCATCTGGAAAGGGGCAGGGCCAAGATCTTGTTTCAGGCTTGCCCAGTTCCAAACACATACCAAAAAAAAAAAAAAAAAAAAAAATCATTGAAACTTGGACAAAAATTGAAGGAGCGTGTGAAGAAAGTTTCTTGAGCAAGAGTATGGGACTAGAAGAGAGGATAATTGGAAAGTAGAAGGGTTTCAGTGGAGAGTGAATTTGGGAAGGAGAAAATGGGTGCGATGGAAGGGAACTATTATGATTTATTGTCCATGCTTATGGAAATTATCAGTAAATGTTTTAAAAAAATAGTGATGCGTGCATCTGGCATTCATTTGCACTGGTAAGAGACCCTGAGGCATACACACACATGCAAATAAGTAATTTTTTAGATAAAAAAAAGGCACCTTTAATCCCAGCACTCAAGAGGCAGAGGTAGGAGGATTGCCGAGAGTTCAATGCCACCCTGAGACTACATACTGAATTCCAGGTCAGCCTGAGCTAGAGTGAGATCCTACCTCGAAAAACCAAACATAAGTAAATAAATAATTAGAAACTTAAAAAAAAAAAAAAAAAAAGACAGGAAAAAAAAAGAGTATGGAGGTGGAGAAAGCAATCAAAATGCCAAAACAGACACAAGAAGTAATTCCAGGATGACCAAAGCCATCATTGTTCTTGGAATGGCACATGCCTTTGAACTTTGAACTGGAAGACAAAAGAAATGAGACCCAGTGTGAACGGGAGAGTGAGAACGGAATGGGAAAGGGCAGAGTGAAAGGATGCCGAGAAGCTTGACTTAGAGTGCGCAGAAGGAGAGCTGGGCAGAGCAAGCGCAACAGAAACTGCTTGCTAGTTTGAGGGAAGGAGACAACTTGTACTTAAAACGGAGGCGATGGAGAGGAGGGTCAGAGGGAAGATGTAAATCAGAGAACCCTCAACCAAGAGCCAAAGAAAATCTAGCACTTGAATTTGGGTGGGGTATTTCCTGTGACTAAAAACCGAAACCACATTTTCCCTGAACCATGAAGGGGAAATGGAGTCACTACAGAGTCGGAAGGGGATGAGGTCAGGAAATCGAATGTTCAGCCATAACCTTCTTTCTGGAACCCGGGCAAGGACAAGGGCTAAGGGGGGATGGCAGGGGTAGGGATTTGTTCAGTAGGATGTGGATAAAACATAAAAGAGCCGGCAAACAAACCTATTATGATCAAATAAACATCTGAGTGGCTTTGAGATTCAGCACAGAAAATGTAAATGTTAGAATTTCATAAAGCATTACAACTGGAAACCAATGGGTCTCCATAAGCAACAACATTTATTTTTTTATTTATTTGATAGAGAGAGAGGGAGAGACAGAGAGAGAGAGAATGGGTGCACCAGGGCCTCCAGCCACCGCAATGAACTCCAGACGCGTACGCCGTCTTGTACATCTGGCTTACATGGGTCCTGGGGAATAGAATCTGGGTCTTTTAGCTTTGCAGGCAAATGCCATAACCGCTAAGCCATCCCTCCAGCTTCTATTTCAACCTGAACACACGAAGGAGAAATATCCTCTACAAAATACATGGCTCCAGCTACTTGCCTCCATCATCATTTACATTCCTTTTTCATCCATATTAATCATTTTCCTACCCAGTTTTATCTTGGAAGTCCATTAAAAAAAGTATACAGAGGTCATTTTTGTTTTTATGTTTTTACATATGTAAAATGTTTCTACTTACCTTACATGTTTGTATTCTACAACATGTGCTGAACTGTTTCAAATATATTTGTGTTTGGGAGAAGGTAAACAGGCTACATAGAGACTAAGAAGACCACACACACACACACACACATGCACACACACACACATGCACATGCGCACACACGCACACACATGCACATGCACACACATGCACATGCATGAACACACACACACACACACACACACAAACAAACATGGTGGCAGGTGGAATAGAAGCTAGGGTCTTTCTATAAATATGACAGAACAGGAAACACTCAAGAATAATACACGTAGAAGAATGTCCTGTATAGCCATGTCAGGATGTTGAGGTTAATCTACAGCTGAACAGAACCACACCTGGCAGTAAATATTAACTGCAAAAGATCAGTTCTGTGTCTTTTTTTTTTCCCCAATTCTGTTTATATGAAGCAGAGGTGTTTTATTCTCCATATGCATTCCAATGATTAGCTCTCAAAAGCAGTGTAAAGAACAGCTCTCGGGGCTGGAGAGATGGCTTAGTGGTTAAGGCGCATGCCTGCAAAGCCTAAGGACCCAGATTCGATTCCCCAGGTCCCACGTAAGTCAGATGCACATGGTGGTGCACGCGTCTGGAGTTTGTTTGCAGTGGCATGAAGGCCTGGTGTGCCCATTCTCACTCTCTCGCTCTCTCTCTCTCTGTCCCTCTCTCTGTCTCAAATAAATAAATCAGAAAAAAATTAATATTAAAAAAAAGAATAGCTCTCAGTGTTCGCCTTCCTGTCACTTTCCCTGAGATCTTATCTTTGCCCCCCCCCAAGAAGATGAGAGGTTTGGGGGCTGGTGTTCGCATGGTAAGTGAGGACCCCATGGCTCGCTCATGTCGGGGCTGTTCACACTGTAACACTATCCTAATTGGTTACTTCAGGAGCAATGTTTAAGCAGCAAGAAAAAAAAAATATTTTATGTGCTTTGGCAATCAGTAGATCAGATAGAAGAGTCTAGCAATGCACGGAGGATGTGTAATCTGACGTGATTAGACAAGGCTCTTTAGTACCAGAACATTCGTAATTGCGACAAAGAAAGAGTATTAATAACATTTTCCTCACACGACAGTTAACCATTTTATATTTCCTTTCTTTAATCTTAGTGTTTTTCAACAAATCATGGGATTTAATAGCATGTTTTGGCAGATTAGAGGATTTATGGCCCAGATGTTTTTTGTTCTAAAAATGGATTAGGGTGTAAAGTTTGCTGGAATCCATGGAACATGTTGAGGCAAGCCGGTCATTTGATGTGTGATTAGTGGTCGCCTTATGTCTCTCAGTCCTCCATCTGTCACCATTCACCAATGGATATGGTTAGATTTAGCCTCGTGTCACAAACAAGTCCCTTTTCTGGGCAATTTCATATTACAGATTCATTTTATGCCATTTTATGCCCCAGTTAAAATATACGGAGAGGGAATGACTAGATAGTAGTTTTCCTTTAAATATTCCCTAACAGGATTTCCCATCACTGTTCCAACCTAAGATCATGCAGCTCACATGTTCATGCAGCAATTATGTGACTAAGTAACTGGAGTTAAAAATTAAGTTAAAAATCATTTGAGCTCCTAACCCCCATCATTATTATTATTACTAACATTAATTAAAAAAAAAAAAAGAACTAGTTAGGTGGTATCTATTCACTCACCCTGGGTTTGGGAGCCTCAGACTCAAGCTTGGTCATTTTATCTTCTTATTGGAAGTGTGAATTAAGTGTAACTATAGCCGTAGTGCCCACACTGTGTTATCACTTGTGGATTCTTGAGCACACTGTCTGTGGAGTCAGCCTCTTCTCTGTTACAAGTTTAGCTCCATAGTGAACCACGGCCCACTGTAGTTTATTTCCACAATCAGTGGACTTAGGTGCATGCTGGGTGGGTGGGGGAGGGCTGTCATTTGAAACACTTTACAACATGTCTTTTCCTTCTGTATGTAACAAGTCAAATAGTGCTGTCCACCTCCTTTTATAATACTGTGAGAGACTCGTCATTGCTCATAACGATCATAACCATATTTAATTCCTAAGGTAAAATGCAAATGATTATTGCATTAAAGAAAAAAAAAAAACCACAAAACCTCAATGGAAGGTTTCGGTTTTAAGCTTCAAAGCACTCAGATATCAATGAAAAGTGAACTAAATATATATATATATATTTTTCCTCTTCTTTCTGAGTACCTGGAAATAGCCACGTAATGTGCATGTATTTAGTGGAGACTTTGGGCCACATGCTCTTGGGCAGCTGTGTGAAACCCGTTTTGCCCGCAGCCATTATTCGTTTATTTATTGGAGACAAACATATTCCATGGAGGCATCATTATGGCGTGCTTTGAGGAAGTGGTCGCGGTGAGTAAAGGCCTGCCCATCCGTGCGCTCGTACATGTGCTCTGTCTCGTTTTCAGGTTACTTGAATGATCATGACGCCGTTACCAAGGCGATCCAGGAAGCCCGGCAGATGAAGGAGCAACTCCGAAGGGAACAACAGGCCCTCGATGGGAAGGTGGCGGTGGTGAACAGCATAGGTCTGAACAACTGTAGGACAGAAAAGGTGAGCGCAGGCAGCATCGTCCCCCGAGGCGTACTTAAAACACCAGAGTGACCCTCCCTCCCCCCCTGTCTCTCTGTCTCTCCCTCCTTCTTTCTCCTTTCTAAGTGCCAACCTCAGAGTGCCAGTCCTCACTCCTTCACTTGCTTTCCCTCCATCCCCCTGTGAGCACAGAGCTCGCGGGCCCATCCTAATGAAAACCATCTGGAGGCGGGAAGCTCCTCCACCACTCTATCCACCCTCAGACCCTATTGACGATTCATCCCCCACCCCCCTCCGCCGTCAGTTCGTGTTAAAATGAAGTGGCATTTGAATCGCCAAGCCTGAGTGGAAGTAGTGCCACACAGAGGTGCTTAACTTGTGTTTGGGGATCAGCTGGATTTGAAAATGCTGAATCTTCTTTAATCAGCATAAGCTTGGATGATACCCACACTCAGATCCTATGTCTGTCCGATTCTGAGCTCCTCATAACATTTTCCCTGTCAAGTTTTAGGGTCTGGAAAACTGGAAATTTTGACGTTATTGTAAAACAAAAATGTGCTTTCTAAAGCTCTGACCCAATGTATTATGCCTAAAGCCAGTGAGATGTCTGAATCTGTCAGAGACTTAATGATGTCAAGCCATTTCATTTAGGCCTACGCATGTGCTTTACATAGAAAAAAATTATCTGTGCCATTCTAGAATGCTTAGGGTATGGTTCATTTTTTTGGTAGCGTTGGATATGTTGAGTGGAAATTTTGACAAGTTACTCTTATGTAGTCCTCTAGACGCAGTAGGTGAGGCGGGAAAAATGATCAGTTACTTAGCAATTACTTGCAAGCTCATCATCATGAGGAGCACACAGGCCACGCAAGACGCCACAGATTGCTAATTTGGATCGCTCTCTGGTCTGCCAGGTTTTGTATGGAATTTGATATATAATCACTAAGAAGCCAGCCATCTGCCCCGGGCAGGTGACGTGTAGCAATGATCTTACCTATAGCTCCTTTGTGCTCAACTCCTATCGCGAGTAAATATCTAGGATGGCGAGACAAACTCAAATCTGCTGTGTCTCCAGAGGACAGAGCAAAGCACAGGTGAGAGGGTGTCCAAGTGAGACACACGGGAGTGACACACGGCGGACAGAGCTTCGGTGGTCCAGGGGCCAGGAGTGACCAGTCTAAGAAGGAGTGACAGCAAGCACCAAGGAATTGATATCCAAACATCTAAATGTTCTTGAAAGGATGCTTGAACAGAGAATCCTTTTTCTCTGCTCTCCATGTAGAAATGAGCTTCACATTCGGCCAGACAGTAATGAGAAGTGACTCAAGCTATTCCTTGCAAGCATCGCTCAATTGCCATTATTTGTTTAGAATTCAGCTGTGGATACAGCAGTTGGTTGCATTCCGAAACATCGATACCTTTTTTTTTTTTTTTAATCCTTCAAGGCAGAGCTTTCTTTACCTATTCCCCTCTTGCCCCCCCCCCCCCCCCCACCTCCTCCCCTGTGTTGGCTGGGAATTGTCGAGTGACAACCAGCCAAATCCTCCCAGACAGGAAGCCTTCATCCTGACTTCTATATACTTGCAAAACAGGCCTTGTGGTGGGGTGAGGGAGCCCATTAAGAGCGCTTTGATAGGGTGGAAATTCATCTTCATGAAGCGCCCAGGGCCTGAGCACTTCTGTTCAGCTGCGGTTACTGATCAGTCACAGATCAGCTGTTGTCCAGCACAGGCCTCCATGCTGGCTGGCTGGTGACTCCACGCAGCCAGCTGATGAAGGAACAGCATGTGGCCTTCTGCACCCACTTTATGTGCACTCAATGAGGGGAACCTCACTGCCAGGTCTTAGCCCACCTCCTCCAGCACTTCATTTCCCCCGATTAGATTAGCACCTCCAGTTAGGGTTGTTGGAATGGGATTTTATAACAGCATTTTTTTTTTTTTACACATTTATCTGAAGTAACATCGGGCATGTTGGGCAGTTGAGCTGTCTCCAGTCTTAAGATCACTCCCAAACTGCTATACCATGCACTTCCCGTATAAGCACACTTTGAACTCATTGTTTTATAGGATTTCAATTAAAACTCTTAAATTCTGACAATGAAACAGGTTCCATGAGGGTAACAGTGTGACAATTTTTTTTTTTTTAAATAACTGAACTTACCCAAAAGGATCTGAATTATCTCACATGTATGGAATTTGTTTCAAGCATAAAACTGTTTGCTGAAGCTGCATTAGAGCCTGCTATGTATTACAAATAGTCCTGTGATCTGGAGATATTGTTTTGAACTGAAAAACCACCCTGTGCCTACAGTTTAAGACATATCACTGTTCTGACTATTAGTTGTGTGCTTGCACACGTGAGCCCACCTCGCAGGCTTGAGAGAAGGCCCCATAGTGCTCAGCACGGAGTTACCTGTGACAATCAAGATGGCCCGGCTCTTCTACAGGAAGTTAACACCATTCCACATTCTTTGTGGTTAGTTTCCTCAAAATTACCATTTCAGTGGATGTTTATAATCACTCAGGCTTATTCATGGCCAGTTCGTACAAACGTTGATGGGTAGCATGTATGAAATTTCACTTCATAGATCTTGATGGAACACACCAACAGAATATATGATAGATACCCCTTATATTTATGCTGTCATTTTCTCATGGCACACACAATCCCCATTAAAACCCCAAAGCAGGGTACTTTTCTTTCTAAAAGAGGAGTAACAACTCCCTGTGCCCATAAAAATCTATGAAGTGTAAGAAGAAAGATCGAAATGACCAAGGAAGCAAATGAGGAGAGAAGTGAACTTCAGCCTCGTGCTGAACATTGGTCTACAAGGTTACAGACACCACATTCTGAAACCCAGGTAATTAGCATTCTGTGGTGGAAATCTCTACCTTTTATGCTGCGTTAACTCTCCCTCACTTCTCACAAACGTGGTTGTCCCAACTCTAAGGCCTTAATCTTGTGAGCTGTAATTGGCCAGTGAGAACAATTAGAGGTGTGAAGACAGGACAAATGGTTTCCTGGTGATATGTACCAAAACACATTCGTGAAAAGTCATTTTTACTGAAACACATTTTAATTGAAGACTTCTAAAAGATTTTTCACTTCTTTACTTTTCTTGGAAGTGTTTCAACGTACCCAAGAACTGTGTGTGTCAGGTTTCTTGGAAACTTGGACACACTGTTACTTATAATTGTCATCTCTGGTTAATTATAGACTGATTGTATATTCCAATACTGTTGGCTTTTGCCAGAGAGCTGTGCTGCGGATAACATTATAGCATAAAGCTCATTGATGTAGGTGAAAAAGAAAGCTTATCAGGTAGACAGAAGCAGGAGGAAGACCTATATACATTTGGTTTTGTTTGTTTGTTTGATTGATTTTTAAATAAACCTTCCACTTTGTTTTAGTAACCCAAACATGGCATGGTTTGGACCATACTGTCATCAATTTATCTGGTTCTAGATCTCATGTTTGCACTATCTGTACATAACAGGAGATTATTAAAACCCCATTCTGGTCTGTGTTGATCCCACCAGGCTGTGTTCACACAACAGAGAACCCGTGTGCTCACCTGAAATTAAGAATTAACCAAAACTGTTCAAGCTTATTTCCCTCATTCCAAATGTAGCTGTCCCTGGAAATTTGCACCCATGCAATCTTATCCGTTAGAAACCTATTGCTCTACATATATTCAACCATCCAAATGCTTAAACACATCGCATTTAATTGTTGTCAAATAACTTCTCATAAGGAGAAGCTTGATGGCTTTTGCTCACCAACTCAAAGCTATCAGAGTCAAGACCTCTTTGACTGTCTTGTTTTTTCCTCTGGGTCACAAACCGAATAGGGTACCCACAACTATCCCGTCATCCTGAAGGCTGGAGGACTCAGGAGGGGCTGATTTGTCCTCTTCTTGCGAAGGCGCCCTCACATGTGGAAGCTCGTTGGCTTCCACATAATAATTCATCGACTAGAATTGAGTTATGCGAACACGTTGAAGAACATTACTGGCCAAGGGCAAGAGTGCTACTTCATGTTAGCCATGCAAGCTTGTTTTATGTAACTGAATTAGAGAATTATTTTCCATGAGACCAAGGGATACCTTGAGCTCAAAGGTGATATTACAGGAAAGAAAGGATGTGTCAGAAGGGTATTCAGACACATTACAAAAAGAGAACAAAATCACATAAGAATTGTCAAGTCTTGTCTTCATGAAGTGTTTTGTAATTATTGTAATTATTGTCATCTGTGTACCCTTTCCTTTCCTGTTATTACAAGTCCAGTCCCAGATTCCTTTTCCGCCATTCCTGAAGAACTGAATGGCGTTCAAGCGATTGCATGTTTGATGACAGGTAAAAGACAGGAAAGCGTGTTCATATGTATGCTTCCCACATATGAAGACTGATTTTTTTTCCTTGTGTTTCTTATGTCACACACAAAGATAAGCATGAAAATTAACGTATTTAAGAGAGAGCATTTACTCACTAGTCACAACCGGCAGTATGCCAGGAGTATAAACCCCACATATGTTGTAAATTCATCTCAGTTGCAAATAACTCCTCGGAAAATGTTTTACTCATACCTTTAAGATTCAGGTCAATCTTTCGAAACCTTCTGTAGGATAAGGTGACTATTCGGCCAATCGCAACAATGTCCTTCATAGTGACAACCGGACTTGTGAGTCATATTCATAAAAAGCCCAAGAACCTCTGGAGTAATTCGCAAGCAAATGATAATTTTATTATAATCACACTTTGGAATCCCCCTTATACTGCAAGCTTCACGCTTCCATTCTTTTCAGCCCTTTTCTTTCCCTTTACCGGAGCACCAAATACGAAATGACAGTGACCAATGTTGGCTTAATGTGGATGTTTAATAATGGAAAAAGTGTGTCACCCCCAGCATCAGTTACAAATGGCAATAAGTGCATCAGATGGCAGCCCTGTAATAATTTTACATCCGTCATTGTGCACGGATGCTTCACTGGCTCTCTGATGGATGGAGCGCCAGTGTTAACTCTTCAGAAACTGCCGCAGCGGATGCAGCTCAGCCTTCTCTAACACGTGCTCCATCCTCGAGCTAAGAGGAAGGCCTACGAGGCACGGCGAGCTGCACACTCTGCTTTGAAACAGTCAGGAAGAAGGAACAGGCGCCCCTCCCCCCAACTCAGTGAAAATGCTGATTCACGGTTCCTCGGTGCCTCGTGCCAATATTCCACCTAGCGAAAGCTAATGATGGAAGCTACGTGAGAAGTACAGGTGTGATTTTTGAGAGAACCTTGTACAGAGATGGGCGTGCTTGGTGAAGCCGTTGCGAGAAATGAGAGGTGTTTGCAACCAGATCTATGCCAAACCAGATTTTGTTTGCCAGCAGCTTAAATAAGATGTAAAGAAACAATGTGTGGGTGTGGTGTGAGAGAGAGAGAGACAGAGAGAGAGAAATGACCCCAATCTTTTAAATCCTATGGTTAAAATTTGCCTAGAAACAAATTAAAATATCACTAATGATTAATAATTTCCTATGAATAAGAGTGCGTGTTGGTGTAATCTCTACGTGTGCATGTGGTTATTTGGTGAGTGTAAGTAAAAGATATATAAAGATTCATCTTTCCCTTACTGCCACCTCTGTCTTCTGGAAATTTCTATAACATGGCGAGAGAGCAACTTTCCAGGCAACTGGCTATTAGAAAATCTAGACCAGCTCCATATGTGTGAATTGGCATTTGATCCTTGGGTTTTCTTTCTTTTGTTTTTCATTTCTAAAACCTTCTTCCTTCTGAGTGTCTGAGCTAGGGAACCCTTCTTCTGGGGCAGGAGAGGAGGGGAGACCCCCTCAGTGAATATTATCAGCGCAGAGCAGCCAGTTTTCACAAACGACGACAAAAAAAAGGCAAATAGGTATTATGTCATCAGCTATCTGTCATCCTAGATGTCAGCCTTTCAATAACTCCCATCAACATTCTTGACAGGCCGGTGCAAGGTAAAGGGGCTGTTTGTTTCAGGAAATTGAGTCGGGGCCTTCTATAGCCTTTTCTTCTCTGCCTTTTCATTTCTTTCCTTTTCTTTTCTCTCCTTTCCGGGGGTATTTAATTGAAATCCATGCCGAGTTTTCAGACTGCAAAGATCAGAGCTGTTTTCGTCCAGCCGTGGTAACTATGCATTAAACATTTTGATTTGTTTGAGCTTGAAGTTTAGTCCTTTTCTGCCATTTGCTTCACGGAGTTGTGTGTATTTACAGCCTCTGCATTTAATGGCCACATGCCTTATTTTCACAGATGGCCAGTGGAAGACTTTTTCTTTCTCTTACTATAGCCCGCGTTCAGTTTTGATACATTTGTCACGGTGCCACTACTTACAGCTAGCGAGTGCCCACGCTTGGTGGGGAGCAATTATGGTGTGAGTTTTTCAAGGAGCTTTTTTAAAGGTTTCTTTCTTTTTTTTTTTTTTTTTCAGTAAACTTTTTATGATTTAATTTTCAAGCCTGGAAAAGCTGTGCATGTTTTCAAACAGAGAATCTTGTGTTCTCACATCATTCTGGTACAGGGGTTAGGGCAGAATGGCCCAGTAAAACGAGTCTCGTAGGGCATGCCAGAGTGGCCTTTCAGAGAGACACCCGCTGGCCTCCCTAGTGACTGAAATTGTCCCTTCATTCAGAGAATGAGTACACGCTGATGTCGTTCCTGGAAACACCAGCGGAGCACAATTTAGATATTTTTAAAGTATACATTCCACGGTGCGTAGATAAGACAACCAAAGGATTAGACAGCAAAATGCAAACTACAGGTAGGCTGATGTCATGAGAAAAGGTGTTGCTTTGGACCCTAGTTGAATCCTGACCATGTATACCCAAATTTGAGGTGTTCGTCATGTGTACACCTTTCACACCAAGGTGTGGCCAATAAGCAAAGAGCCATGGTCCTCCCGTGGCAAATGCCTCCGGCAATTCTAGATTCGCTAAATTTTCCGCGAGCAAGGGAAGTCTCACTTTTGGTGGAACTGCTCTGACAAGAATGAGACTTCCTCGCCTCCTCATTGGTCCCTTCTTCCTCTTTAGCATCATACTGTGTGTCAAGAGCGAGTCACAGTGAGACATAGAAATAAAGGCGAAGGTTTTGTTGTTTTTTTAATAGCCACCTTCTTGTATTTATTAGCTATCTTGTCTTGATCATTGTTCATGGCCTAGCTTCCCAAGATGAATGTAAGCTATTGAGAAAAATATTCAAAAGTTAGCACCTATCTCAATGGCGCCATCGGGTTTTTCCCATCATATCTCTTCTCCTCTCTTACATGTGAGACTTGCTCATACCCCCGAGCCACAGAAACAGGAAAGCCTCACCACTTGCAGTGTTTTATGTCATATTTGAAATTCTTCTAAGATGTAAGTAGAGTTGTAATTTGTATACAAAACCAGCCTTGACATTTGAGATTAGAGGAAGTCAAGTAGAATGTCATATATTTTCTTCAGACTTCCATTCTTTGTGACTGAATCCAGTCTTTTTTTAAAATAAATTTTCTTATTTATTTGAGAAAGAGAGAGAGAGAAGGAAGGAGGCAGACAGAGAGAGAATGGGCACATCACAGCCTTCAGCCGCTGCAAATGAACTCCAGATGCATGCACCACCTTGTACATCTGGCTTACGTAGGTCCTGGGGAATTGAACCTGGGAGCTTTGGCTTTGCAGGCAAACACCTTAACCACTAAGCCATCTCTCCAGCCCATGAGCCTAGCTTTTGTTAATGGACCACAGAATCCCTCAAGAAATTATTCTTGAACCTACTTGCGTGAATACCTTCTGCCCCATGTAGGCGCGTGTGCCATGCATGCTGTGAAGCACGTTTCTTGAAGATTTATCCTGAAAATCTCATTTCTGTAACCACTGTCTGCACACTTTGTACATTTCCACCAAACTCTGATTCTCCTGGTTCTTCTCCCTTCCTGGCTCTTCCCTTCACTGGTTCTAGAGAACCAGTTCGAAACATGGCAAGAATATACCCATTCTCAGTGACCTGGCGTCTCCTGGCCATTCTGATAAAAGGCCACACAAAGCTTAGCTGCTCCTTGAAACGGGATTCTAAGTATCTATCCTACTCATTCTTCTTCTGTCTCTTCACCTACAGCCACCATGGATAATTGAAAAAGTGAGCTATAACCATGGTGTGCCTGTTTCTATTTATCAGACCCAGCATTTCTGAACCAACCCAGCACTCTATAAAATAGTACGACTCAATTTATTTAACTGGTGTAAGTGCTGGCCGCGGAGGCCACATTTGTAAGAACGCCGACAGTTTTATAGCTTTTATTCCATGCAAAGGAAAAAATTAAAGAGAAAAACCCTATATGTTTCTGCAGCCCAGCAACTGAGTCGCCATTGTTTATAGAGTAATTATCATCAGACAACATTCCAGTTTTGTGTATACAGTTGAGTAACCCCCATCTATGCCTCCCAGACACCCTGCATAGGTTATGTATTCTGATCATTTTTTTTTCTTTTTTTTAATGGGCCTCCTGTTTTTCTCACATTCAACTTTCTGAATTTACTTTGTGCACAGAATGACTAGCCTCACTGGTGTGGAAGAAGAGGAAAGGGTTTTTAGGCATGAGTTGTCTCATGACGATTCATACAGATATCTGAAATCTCATGTCTCTGTGTTTCCTTCTCTTCCTCCCTTCTTCTACATCGACAGACACACGCACGCCATACACGCCATGGTGACAAGTAAACCATGGCCATGGGGTTGCTATGGTGATATTCAAGTTCCCCCACTTCTTTCACTGCATCCTTTGATGGACTCTTACGGACATTCTACTCTGGTGTTGACCTCTCCAAGGCAGAGGGCTATCATGACAAGGAGAGTAAAATGACGCTGTTACAGTTGGACATGTAATTCTGTCTTTTACAAATTACCTGAATCTGTAAGTTCTTATCATGATTTAGATATTTTTCACCCAAAGTATGTGTGTGTGTATGTGTGTGTGTGTGTGTGTGTATATGTGTGTGTGTGTGTGTGTGTGTGATTTATTTTTTTGTTTTTGTTTTTCGAGGCAGGGTCTCACTCTAGCCCAGACTCACCTGGAGTTCATTATATAGTCTCAGGGTGGCCTCAAACTCACGGCAGTCCTCCTACCTCTGCCGCCCAAGCGCTGGGATTAATGGTGTGCGCCACCACGCCCAGCTCCCAAAGTATATTTGAATCACCATTACGTCTTTTGCTTTTTTGTGATTTGCAATGTTTTCCTTGAACTTAAGACAATGGCTATGGTCTCTCAGTGACAGAGTGCCTTTAAGTTCTGTGAAATGTATCATTAATAATTAGAGAAACTGTTCAGTTTGATCCATGTGTCCAAGGGTTGCTCAACCTGTCCTCTGAAATTCAGTCAAGTAGGAGATTAAGATAATAGAAGTACAGGTCTGAAAGAAAATAGAAAAAGCCTTCGAGCCAATCCGTCAGCTGCCTTGTCAGCAGCTCTGACCTGCGAGGCATTTTGTGCATGTGGCTTGATGCATAGGTACTGGGGTACTGGGGAATTGAGCCCAGGGCAGCAGGTTTTACAAGCAAGCTCCTTTAACCACCGAGCCATGCCCCCAAGCCTCACTTTATAATTTTTATAACCTGTGATTGGCATTCTCCTTCGTGTAGACAAATGGTATCATAAATAGCAGGAAGTGGTTCCTTTTAAACGTGAAGGTTCTTCGGACATTTGAGGGAACCTAAGTTCATTTTCTCATACGTCTCCAAGGGGCCTCCTTTGAGGCTCTATATTATCCCTCTGTCATGATGGCAGGACATTGCTAGAGTCATCCAGACCTGAGTGAGGCGCAGGCAGGCACTGTCACCACACTTGTGTTGCTCGTGGAGAAACAGAGTGAGGTCACAATGAAGGTTTTCCTCATAAAGGCATGCAAACCCCTAGCTGTTCCCAGGCCTGCTTGTAAATCCTCTTATGTCACATCTGCAATCGTCTTTTCTTTCTTTATCTTTTTTTAAATTTTTTTTTTTTTTTTGGTTTTTCAAGGTTAGGGTCTCTCTCTAGCTCAGGCTGACCTGGAATTCACTCTGTAGTCTCAGGGTGGCCTCGAACTCACGGCGATCCTCCTACCTCTGCCTCCCGAGTGCTGGGATTAAAGGCGTGCGCCACTATTCCCAGCTTTTTTTTTTTTAATTTTTTGCGAGACAGAAAGGGAGACAGAGAGAGAGACAGAGAGGAAGAGGCAGAGAATGGGCACACCAGGGCCTCTCAGCCCCTGTGAACGAACTCCAGACACATGCACCCCCTTGTGGGCAAGTGCGGCATTGCACGCTTGCGTCACTTTTGCGTCTGGCTAAATGTGGGACCTGGAGATTCAAACAGGCATTCTTAGGCTTCAATGGCAGGCACCTCCACAGCTAAGCCATCCTCCAGCCCTTTCTTTCTTTTTAAATGACATACATTCAGTGGTTTTTTTTTTTCCTTTCTCAAATTTCTTTCTTCATTAATACCAGAAATAGTGTGGTGTTTTTTTTTTTTATATCAACTTTTCAATCTTTAGAATTAATTTTAAAAACTCCTTATAGAATCTCGTCCATTTTGCCTGTAAGTCATTTTACTGTCCTACAACGGTTTTCACCTGGACTCAGACTAGCACAGCGAACACTCCTCTGCCTTCCTTTCCATTCCATCGTCAGCTTCGTGGGGCTTCATAAGGAAACTTGACCTTTTCATATATCTCATTTTTAATCACATGACCTGGTGAAACGATACTTCTATGAAGTTTAGCTATAATTACACTGCAAGAAGTTTTTCATGGGCACTGAGGAGATAGCTCAGCCAGGAAAGTGCTTGCCTGGCAATCACAAGAACCTGAGTGCAAGCCCCAGAACCTGCATAAAGATAAGAAAATACAGTGAAGTGACACATGCTTTCTGATTGCAGTGCTGGGAAGACAGAGATGGGAGGATCAATGGAACTCACGCTTAGCCTAACTAACTGAAGAGTTCCCACCCATGAGAGCAACTGTCTAAGTGCGGATGGCACCAGAGAATAAAAATGCTTACACATGCATGTGCATGTATGTGTCCACATTCCACCACACATACATGTCCGTCCTCACCCAAATGACACACATGCAAATGAAGTTGAAAAAAAAAATTAAGGGGAAATCCAATTGAGGTCTAAAATCAAACTGAATGCGAATTGAGCTTAGGGCTGGAGAGATGGCTTAGTGGTTAAGGCATTTGCCTGCAAAGCCAAAGGATCCTGATTCAATGCTCCAGGACCCATGTAAGCCAGATGCACAAGGGGCCGCATGTGTCTGGAGTTCGTTTGCAGTGGCTGGAGGCCCTGGCCCACCCATTCTCTCTCTCTCTCTGTCTCTGTCTCTTTCTTTCTCTCAAATAAATAAATAAATATTTTTTTAAAAAGAATTGAGCTTAGAAATGGAAAATAGTCAAGAATCAAGAAGAGCTGATTTTTATTATGACTGGACTGGAGGACATGTGTAGACCCTTCCAAACTTCCAGTTCCTTGATTGGAACAGTCCATATATTGCTCCGATTATCTGATGGAGAAAATGATTAGGGAAATATTTTCCAAGGCTTCCAGATTCCAGGACAACTGAGTGTCTTTTTTTTTTTAATTCTATTTTTATTTATTTATTAGAGACAGAGAAAGGGGGAGAAAGAGATAGATAGATCTAGAGCAAGATAATGGGCATGCTAGGGCCTCTAGCAACTGCAAACAAACTCCAGACACATGCACTACCATATGCATCTGGCTTATGTGGGACCTGGAGAATAGAACCTGGGTCCTTAGGTTTTGCAGTCATGCGCCTTAACCTCTAAGCCATCTCTCCAGCCCCAACTGAGCGTCTTTTTACATGTCCCCAGAGGAGAAGGTATGAAAGATTTCTTCCTCCTATGTTTATGTTGTTAGAGGCAAGTGTGCGTCTCTGAGCGAGTGCACGTTTGTGTGAAGCTTTGATATTGCAGTCACACGTAATTGACAGGAAAGTCGTTCTCCCACTTTGTGCTTTTAGATAATGTGGGTGGGTGGTTATTTTGTGGAAAACGGAGATATCAACAAGGACGAATGAAAGTGAGAGTTTGATGAGATGGACAAACACGTTGTTTCTTTACATCTTATTTAAGCTGATGACAAACAAAATCCGCCTCTGATAAATCATTAGGGACATGATAAACCATCTTTGTTCTTCGGTGCCCCGGAAAGTATACATATTGGGGAAGTTTGCTTTTTCCTTCGTGGAAGACCATAAAGAAAGTGCAGCCAGAAGAGGTGTAACTGTTACCACACCAACATTTGACAGGCACACTCTAGTGTCCCAATATAGGCACGTGCTGTTCATGATTGTGATGGCCCTGTGAGCTTCATTTCCGCGATGTCCATTATAGTAGCGGATCCATAGCACATCTCAATGTGCCTGTGCCTGCTGGGGAACAGAAAGCACTTCTTGTACGAGCCCCACTCTCAAGGAGTGATACAACAGGAGAACCATCCGCACACGCGCTATTTAGTTTAGGATGCAGTGACTGACGGAATAGCGACCTCCTCCAAGATCAGCCCATGGGCGTCTTTTATTGTAGCTTGTAGCAGCACTATGAAATAGCAACACAGGACACCTACCCAATCTTTAGCTAGCACAGTGAATATTCACTTTCTTTTTTGTAAATTGAGATTATAGAAGAATAACTCCCAATTCCTAAGGATGAAAAGGAAAAGAAAATAGAAATATAAAGATTAAATACATTTTTTTACATGATTGACAAGGAGGGAAAAACTCACTGATCTGATTTTAATTAATGCAATTTTTAAAATCATATTTATCTCCTATCCTTCCTTTGAAGAACCAAGGACTTGACCTGTCCCTGACGTAGAGGACCGAGGATGTGACCTGTAATTTATGTAGAGGACTAAGGACATGACCTGTCCATGACGTAGAGGACCGAGGACATGACCTGTCCCTGACGTAGATGACTGAGGACGTGACCTGTCCCTGATGTAGAGGACCGAGGACGTGACCTGTCCCTGACGTAGAGAGCCAAGGATGTGACCTGTCCCTGACGTAGAGAGCCAAGGATGTGACCTGTCCCTGACATAGAGGACCGAGGACGTGAACTGTCCCTGACGTAGAGGACCGAGGACGTGACCTGTCCCTGACGTAGAGGACCGAGGACGGGAACTGTCCCTGACGTAGAGGACCCAGGACGTGACCTGTCCATGACATAGAGACCCGAGGACGTGACCTGTCCCTGACGTAGAGAGCCAAGGACGTGACCTGTCCCTGACATAGAGGACCGAGGATGTGAACTGTCCCTGACATAGAGGACCGAGGACGTGACCTGTCCCTGACGTAGAGAGCCAAGGACGTGACCTGTCCCTGACGTAGAGGACCGAGGACGTGAACTGTCCCTGACATAGAGGACCAAGGATGTGAACTGTCCCTGACGTAGAGGACCGAGGGCGTGACCTGTCCCTGACGTAGAGGACCGAGGACGTGACCTGTCCCTGACGTAGAGGACCGAGGACGTGACCTGTCCCTGACGTAGAGGACCGAGGATGTGAACTGTCCCTGATGTAGAGGACCGAGGGCGTGACCTGTCCCTGACGTAGAGGACCGAGGACGTGACCTGTCCATGACGTAGAGGACCGAGGACGTGACCTGTCCCTGATGTAGAGGACCGAGGAAGTGACCTGTCCCTGACATAGAGGACCAAGGATGTGACCTGTCCATGACGTAGAGGACCAAGGATGTGAACTGTCCCTGACGTAGAGGACCGAGGACGTGACCTGTCCCTGACGTAGAGGACCAAGGACGTGACCTGTCCATGACGTAGAGAACCAAGGACGTGACCTGTCCATGACGTAGAGGACCAAGGACGTGACCTGTCCATGACGTAGAGGACCGAGGACGTGACCTGTCCCTGATGTAGAGAGCCAAGGATGTGACCTGTCCCTGACGTAGAGGACCGAGGACGTGACCTGTCTGTGACATAGAGGACTGAGGATGTGACCTGTCCATGACATAGAGGACCAAGGATGTGACCTGTCCATGATGTAGAGGACCGAGGACGTGACCTGTCCATGACGTAGAGGACCGAGGACGTGACCTGTCCCTGATGTAGAGAGCCAAGGATGTGACCTGTCCCTGACGTAGAGGACCGAGGACGTGACCTGTCTGTGACATAGAGGACCAAGGATGTGACCTGTCCCTGACGTAGAGGACCGAGGACGTGACCTGTCCCTGACATAGAGGACTGAGGATGTGACCTGTCCATGACGTAGAGGACCGAGGACGTGACCTGTCCATGATGTAGAGGACCGAGGACGTGACCTGTCCATGATGTAGAGAGCCAAGGACGTGACCTGTCCATGACGTAGAGAACCAAGGACGTGACCTGTCCATGACGTAGAGGACCGAGGACGTGACCTGTCCATGACGTAGAGGACCGAGGACGTGACCTGTCCCTGACATAGAGGACCAAGGACGTGACCTGTCCATGATGTAGAGGACCAAGGATGTGACCTGTCCCTGACGTAGAGAGCCAAGGATGTGACCTGTCTGTGACATAGAGTGTTGAGGACGTGACCTGTCCATGACGTAGAGGACCAAGGACGTGACCTGTCCCTGACGTAGAGGACCGAGGACGTGACCTGTCTGTGACATAGAGTGCTGAGGACGTGACCTGTCCGTGGCGTAGAGAGCCAAGGACGTGACCTGTCTCTGACATAGAGTGCCGAGGACGTGACCTGTCCAAGACGTAGAGAGCCAAGGACGTGACCTGTCCGTGCTGTAGAGAGCCAAGGACGTGACCTGTCCATGATGTAGAGAGCCAAGGACGTGATCTGTCTGTTAGAGTGCTGAGGACGTGACCTGTCCATGACGTAGAACGCTGAGGACCTCACTCACTCTATAAGCCCTATATGTTAGGAAGACGAGCTCTTCTATTCAATGTTGATTTTTTTCACTGAGTTTTCTCCTTTCTGGGAAAAGTGTGTATTTCTTAAATGTTAGTAAACTAATGAGAGTCTATTACATGTATAAATAAACCCCATTTTACAATTAAGCATCTTGAACTGAGAGAGATGAGCTGAATTGCCTAAAGTGACGCTGCTAATCTATGTGACAGAGTTTCATTCCCAGTGGCAAACCCCATATTTTCTCATCTCAAATATGACCTTGACCCATTAATCTCAAGTAGCCTTTTGCCAATCAAAATGATTTTTTCTCTTGACATTGAAAATAGTGATAGCTCTCACGTCTCCTTGCTGATTGGCCCATTTCCCGGTATCGCATGCAAGCAATACACATTATGCAAGCTATTGAGTAAGCCACGAAGCCAAGCTCCTGCTGACAATTTGTTTTGTTTTGTTTTGTTTTGTTTCATTGTTAAGGCAGGATCTCACTCTGTCGCCCTGACTGTCTGGAACTCACTGTGTAGTCCTCAGACTCTCAACCATGTCTCTACCTCAGCCTCCCCAGTGCTGGGATTATAAGCATGCGTGACCACTCCTGGCTTGGGCCTTCTATCTTTAGGTTTGCAGTAAGATGGTCAAGGAGCTCTTTGGAGGATACATGGAGGTCCATTCCTTTTCTATTCTGACCATTTTGATTTCGCTGTTTCTCCTTTAAAAGTTTCCTTAGAATGGGGCATTGTCAAGAAAGTGGAAGAATCATTCCTCTGTTCACTGTTGCATCTTTAGGGTAACTGTGGATAGTACATTTTCAAGAGAAAGTGCAATGAGGTCTTTATTGCAACCATCAGATCTTGTTGATTCTGTGTGTGTGTGTGTGTGTGTCTTTCATTTTAACAGCAGCACTGACTGTGAAGGGGGTCTGTTAAGCTAATGCCCTTTGAGATTAGCTGAGTGTGTACAGCAGAAAGTTCCAGGACTTAGAAAACATTTTAACAAGCACCAGTTGCACACCCAAAACAAACTGGGTCCGATCCTACTTATTTTGAGCTTAATCTGACACAATTCTGTAGGACTAAAGTTGAATATAAACTGTTTTGTGTCTTGTGTCCCTAGTACATTATATACCAATTAGCAATTTTTTAAAAATTGCATTAAGTCATGTGCATATTTTGATAGAGTAAAGGCGTTCCAAGGCCACCGACTCAAGAGAATTTTTTAATCGAGTTGGTACGATCCTACTGGTGTCAAAGGTTTTGCTGAGATAAAGCACACAGAGTATTAAGGATTTCAATATCCTATTAGCTCTTTGCAGGGCATTAGCTGGACTCCTTACCTGTAATTCAATTATCTTAGACGACTATTCTCGGTGAGCATTTTATTGTGTCAATAGCAAGCACACTGTGTATATGATCCGCTTGTACAATGCCAGGCACCACTCCTCAGAAAACATAATTATAAAGAAACTTGAGCCAATGTTATGAGACTCAATAGATGCTGTCCTTAAAACAGCACCGTGACCACGTGACCCTCAGAGCCATGCTGGAAAATGTGACAGGAAGTTATCAACCTTTCACTGTATCTTTTTTTTTTCCTTAAAAAAAAAATCACCCAAGCTCTTAATTTGGAAGCAATTTAATATCGTACGTGGTTTTGATCAAGCATTACATTTTCCTTGAACATAATTTAGTTTGTAGCACTGTGTTCTCCATGAACGCAAGCCACACACTGCGTGCTTTTAAATGACTTGATGTCTTTGAGATCTAATTTTGCCGTATTTGTATCTCAAATAATTCGCCAACTCAATATTTTGGCTCAGCAATCCAAATCCCATTGTGGTCCAACTAGCAGGCACTTACATTGGATGTACAGAGACCTGACAAGCCATTAGCAATGCATATTTAAATGTTCCATTACCCTCACAGGAGAAATGCAGATGGCACTTGCGGAGGCAGCAAGCAGTGGGTACTCCTGTGAGTTTATGTTTCTACCATGTGGTCACCTGACTGTGGGAAGACTTTTTCTGGGCCCCATGCCACCCCTGTACTTCTACTGCCTGGATACAAATAAAGCAGGCTTTCCAAATGGGGACCAGGTTGCTTCTGAGAAATGTCTGTGTGCATTTTCTGATTTGGGAAGGTCGTCTCCAAGGATCCCAGCAGATCTCCCCAAATGCCAAGACTTTACACAGGTTTATAAGAAGCAAAGTTCCTTCAAAAATCCTGCTGTTCATTTTCCTTCAGTAGTTCCACACTAAACTTTCAAAGGTGAAGCAAACATACCTCCAAGAAGCGAACACAGTATATACGGCCCAAGGCAAAAATGTCTTTGAATAATTCGAATTTCCAGATTCTCATTTTAAATTTCTTTTCTTTTCTTTTCTTTTTTTAAAGGAAAAAACTACACTGGAAAGTCTGACTCAGCAACTAGCAGTTAAGCAGAATGAGGAAGGAAAGTTCAGCCATGCGATGATGGATTTCAATATGAGTGGAGATTCCGATGGTTTGTAACAACTATTCACGTATATTCCTGTAAAGTGTAGGCACGCGTATAGAGCCGAGTTCAACTGCTAAGCCTACACAGGACAGTCGCTCATATTTGATGGAAGTGGGATTTTGTGTGTACCAAGCGACCCACGTGCCAAAAACGGCGCTGAGTCCATTTTCAGCGGTCCTCTTGTTTAAACCTTCACACGACCTGTTAAACACTGCTGCAGGTAGAGATGGACTCTGAGCATCTTGACTCTCGCTTTCAAGGTTACAGGGCTCTAAGTGCAGGACATTGATCCCAGGTCACGTGATTGCATAGCGAATGTCCCTCAGCAGTAGCCACCCCAGCTGTCTCTTGTTTCTTTCAACCCTAACTTTTCGGAAACTTACACACATATCGGCTCACTGTGCAGCATCCATGCGTTAAGCCCTGAGAAGATTAATGGTTTCAGAGAATTTTCCAGAGTGTGTTGCATTTTGCAACCGTGTCTTTGTCCCTCCTGTACCTTGTTGCCCAGCTTGGAAATTCCATCCAGGTGCCCCTCCTGCTTCACTCTTTTGTCTCAAATCCTGCCTCCTCTGAACACTGCAAACATCCGAGGTGACCCTGAATTTAACGGATACTCTAATTTTAATGGCATAGTGAAGAAGGAATCAGAAGTGGCGTTCCTTTACTACAGGACCCCACATGGGCACGTCTTTCTGGTGTCAGCTTACAAACACGGGCTTAAAGCATTGGTTTGGTGGCCCGGCTGCAGGTGGAAACAAACTGCTTGTGGCAAACCAGAGAGACAGACTGAGACTGAGAAGGAGGAGCGATTCTGTGACTCCTCCCAGCAGACCCAGCCATCCTTTCTGTACCTTGGTCAATTCTATTTGTTATTCAAGGCTTGCACCATCCAAATCAAGCCAAGTTTGAATATTTAACTATAATAATTATCTTGTCAAAACATTCTTTTTTTTTTTTTTTTTTTTTTGCAGTGCAATGTATCCAAACCTTTTCTTCTATTTTTTCTAAATTACCCAGCAGGATTGATAAAGTTTACATGCTGTTCCTTTTAGTACATATGTTGCTCTAAGGTGTAAGAAGAAGAAAAGGCAGGTGTGCGAGTGAACATCTGCTGGTTACAAACCCATTTGAGAAAGTTGTTGCCATATATTAGCACTTAAGTGTGTCAATGAAAAGACAATTATTGGTAATAACACAACTCATAAAGTGTGTTGAAGTGATGTTAGCAGGGTAAAATATACCAGTGAGTGCCAGCACCCTGGCCTCAAAGTTTGTGCTGCTATTAATTGTTAACTCTGCCCTGTCTGTCTGCAAGATAACGTCATTTCTTCAGCAGTCCGTGGAGTGTATGATGAGTGAGAGACGGTGAAAATGCCACCGAGAGAAATGCTGTTAGTTTTCGTTTGTTTGCTCCAACTATGGACTTGTTCCTAGTTGATTCCCACTTCTTCAAGTTAAGAATGAAGATCAGGAAGAAATAAGAGATGTGCTTTGACTGATGATCCGAGTTTTAGAGCTCCTCAGAGCAGTTAAAACGATGTCATCTCTTATGATGGCAACAGACAATTACTAGC
The DNA here is from genome assembly GCA_036365145.1 of Orientallactaga sibirica. Taxonomy (NCBI): domain Eukaryota; kingdom Metazoa; phylum Chordata; class Mammalia; order Rodentia; family Dipodidae; genus Orientallactaga; species Orientallactaga sibirica. Next base: position 562,255 of record JAEOAD010001895.1, on the reverse strand, counting down.
GTGAGCCCCATCTTTACTTCTGGTTCCCTTTGTCCTCTTTGCCTAAAATCAAGGGTCTCAGCAGCTTCATGTGTTCCGGAAGTTTTCGCAGAGGTCATGTAAGATGTGAGGGGTGAATGCAGCTTCCTCAAGTTTTACCGAGGTTCATGGGATGTGTTTGATCCTGGCTCAGTGACAGTTCCTGACTGAAATATAATTATGAATTGGTCTGTTTGAATAACTTTAAATGTTAAGGGAATATATATACATACATATATATATATATATATTTACATTAATATATATTTTGTCTTATATATAATATATAATGTCCATCTTGTAAATATTATATCTATATATAAATACATAGAGTTATATATTTACCTCCAGCATGTGACAGAAAATTGCTTAAGAAACCACAGTCAAATAATTATTAGTTTTTTCTATTTCTTGTAGGGTTCAAATACCTTTGGGTGGGCAATCTGTCTTTAATGTATCATTATACTTCATGTATGAATCAGCACATAATTTGACAGAAAATCCGACCACAGTCAAGGGAAATATTTATGCTGCATTTTAACCTCAAAGTCCCATCTAGCATGCTTTTTATTTATATACCCTCAGAGAGAAAAAGAAACAGCAGTGGTCCTTTATGTTTTGACAGTCTTTGAGTCGACTTTATTAATCCATCCTGCCACATGGACTAGAAGTTCTCGGTTCTGTCCACTTCTCTACATTTCTTGTAACCCTGCAACACTGGTGTACCAGAACAACCCGTCTAGCTGTTCCCTTTCCCAATTGCATCAAATATTACAAGTTGCGAGTAATTGGTCACAGTACAGAGTCCATTGAAAGAGAATGGGGAGTGTATTAGAGTTGGCTTGAAAAGGAAAAGACAACATTTGCTCCCGCAGGCTTATCATGGCAACTTTGTGAACAAGCATCTGTCTTAAGAACAGCGAGTACCATTATCAAAAGTACTTTTTTTTTGTTTTCAGATATTTTAATAGACTAAGAAAGAAAGAAAAAAAAAAAGCAGCCATGCATGAAAGAGCTGCCAATGTCTAAACACTGACATGAGATGACGCTCTCTGTTTCTAGGAAGCGCTGGAGTTTCGGAGTCAAGAATTTACAGGGAATCCAGGGGACGTGGTAGCAACGAGCCCCACATAAAACGTCCAATGAACGCCTTCATGGTATGGGCTAAAGATGAGCGGAGGAAGATCCTTCAGGCCTTTCCTGACATGCACAACTCCAACATCAGCAAGATCCTGGGTAAGGAAGACATGGAGGAGAAAGGGATGTGTGGAATAATGGTTTTGTTCTGTACTCCGCACTTCTGGCAAGACAGTGGGTAAGACCCAGGGGCTGTGTGTCTGCTGCCTATCTATATATAAGGCCCATCACTAATACCCATTCTGGAGAGGAAGCATCATGATCACTAAGAAATGTGCCCAACATATGTGTGTGTGTGTGTGTGTGTATATATATATGGAGAGAGAGAGAGAATGGGAATACCAGGGCCATTTCAGCTGCTGTGAATGAACTCCAGACACGTGCGCCCCCTGTGGGCAAGTGCGGCATTGCGCCCTTGCGTCACTTTGCGCCTGGCTAAATGTGGGACCTGGAAAATCGAACGGGCGTTCTTAGGCTTGGCAGGCAGGCGGCTTAACCACTAAGCCATCTCTCCAGCCCCCAACTTCTATATTTAATGTAGCCTCATGTCTCCATACTGATTATTATATGTTCTTTTTCATAAAAATTCAAACACAAAAAAGAATCTACTATGACTTAGAAAAAGAATTGCTTTCACAGGAGCCACTAGATATTGGAATTGATGATTTTTTTATTCTTTTCCCTTATGAACTGTGCAGGATCTTGTTCATTTTAAGGTCACCTTCCTCTTTCACCCTCCAGTTTAACAGAGAGACAAGAAATGAGACTGAATTTTGTCTAGAGTGCATTGCTTTGTGGAGGGTGTGGACGGGGACTCGTGAACATTAAGGCTTCAAATCCACCTCTTACAGTACTGGTAACCTTAGGCAATAATGGGGCTTTTAGTAAAGCTCAGGAGTTTTGGGTCATTTCAAGTGTTATTAAAAAGAGGTTTTCTTGCCACTGCAGCTTTAAAAAAAAATATTTTTAAGTTTTATTTATTTATTTGAGAGAAAAAGAGGCTGAGACATCCAGAGAGAAAGAGAGAGAGACAATGGGTGCACCAGGGCTTCCACCCACTGCAAATGGATTCCAGATATATGTGTTACCTTGTGCATCTGGCTTACGTAGGTCGCTGGGAATCAAACCTGGGTCCCTTTGGCTTTGCAGGCAAGTGCCTTAACTGCTAAGCCATCTCCCCATCTAGCCCCACTGCAGCTTTCAATTTAGCAGAAAGCAGAAAATGAGGTGTGTACAGAGATGGGGGTTGTCGAGGCAGAGCACAGATCCATCATGAGGAGACTCACTGTCACCAGTTGGGTCATGAACATGGGAAAAAGAAGATTGCTCTGTTCTGAATCTTCCCTTGACCTCCTCACCACTATTGTCATTATTCTCCCTCCCCATTTCCATTCCCACTTTCATCTTCATGTAGCATTGGATCACTGAAGGAATTTTGATTGATTATCCTTCCCTTGACAATAAGAAATAAACAATAAAAAGGAATCGAAGTATGCTGTTCTATCAAGGAAAAAAAAAAAAAACCTTGGCCTTAACCAATGAGGAGCAAAATATTTCAGATGACTAAAGCTTTAAGAGCACTATAATGAATCTGAAGTTACATACACACAGCTTGTGCCAAGGCAGCCTTGTTGGGGGTTTTGCATGAATGAGTTGATTGCTTAAAAGGACTGAGATATATCCATGCAATTCTATATTCTCAATGAAGGTAGCAGATGTGACCCAGTTCAGAATGTGCACTTATGCTAAGATTGAAAATAAATTATGTATAACGTGGAGTTCCCCATAGTTTGTGAAGAGGCAACCTTGTTGGGGTTTCACATAAAGGAGCTGATCCCTGAAAAGGACTGGACACATTCATGCAATCCTGTATTCTCAACAAAGGTGGTCAATGCTACTCAGCTCACGTGGTGAACTTGGACTACGATTCAACATAAATTAATCACTTCAACTTGTAGCTTCCTATTTTTTCTTAAAGTGGTGATGTGCTTAGAAGGCGAATGTTATCCAATGAGAGACAAGCAAGAGAAACTTTAGATGTTGACAGGAACCACGATTATCTGTGACTGAAAATATACATCTAGATAACATTTTAAAAAAATTGATCAAGAGCGATGTGTAGCTTTGCAGCTCTGATCTTTTTTCCTGTCTATTGCGTATTCTCTCTACCTCATAAAACTTCCCAGCTTTAAAAACACCAAATCCCTTTCATTTGGAAAAGGTTTACAAAATAGGAAAAGATTTTACATAGGTATAGTTTAGGTTTTGTTATTGATTAGTGAATTCGAATTCCAAGTAAGATTAAAATTAAAAAGCTAAATATTACTATCCCTGCCATGGTTTTAGATTTTTATTTTTATTAGTTAGAAACTTTGCTATATGGACAAATCGTGTGTTGATCCCATTCCCTTCCTCCCTTGCCCCCTTTTGAATGAAATGAGTCACCTCTCCCATAGCAGCCAGGGTCCAGGTGAAATCTCAGAGGAATTGGTGAGTTAAGTAGGAGTCCTGCTGCAGCTCCCATGGTGAGCCTGACAACCTGCACCAGGGATACAGCAATAGACACTGAGGTCACACCGAAGTGACTTTTATATCACTTCATTCATGTGTCTGAATACTGAAACAGGAGTAATCAATGATTAAAACTTCATCCTAAGTAGAAAAGAAACAGCTGCTTTTGGAAGGTGAGAGGAAACGATGCTTCTTAGGAAGGGTTCCAAAGTTCCTGATGGTGAGGAGATTGCTAGTCAAGAGAACTCACTTCTGATTTGAAGGACCAGACTCACGATGCCATCATGAGATTTCTGTCCTCATAGGCTACAGGAAAGACAGTCACAGCCTAATTTTGGTCTTTTTGGTACAATGGCATTAATTAAAGACACAGCATTTGTAGTCAGCCAAAAATTAAACACTGAAGTGTTTGGGACCTCGCTATTTAGTCATAGCTTTAAAATAAATACATTATCTTCAAATATCCACAAGATCATTCTAAAATGGCCTATTTCATACGAAAGCACAAAGAAGGCTTGATGTTTTTTCCTCTTTACTGATTGTTTTGGATAACGGCCTCCGACAGCATGCTGCTAATTCATTCTGCTTAAAACAGGCGCTTGAGCTCGGTTGACATTTTACGTAGTCTCTGGGGATCCTAGTTGACATTTTAAAGGGCTTCTAAGCATTTTATAATACCCTAAAATCTGGTTTTAATAAGCCATTCTGCTGAAATTGTTAACATAAGGAATCACCTTTTACTGTTTGGCGTGAGATCAGGGAATGGGGGGACATCTTTTTCTGATTAGATATACAGTAGTTGGAGGAAAATGTGCAAATTCATTACATACCCCACGGAGATGACAGGGCCGTGCAGCTTAGACTTGCTTCTCTTAGTGTACTGCCAGATGGAGAAAGGAAAAGGGAAATTTTCAGGTTTTTTACCCTTAATTCGAGCATCATCTTTTTTTTTTTTTTTTTTTTTTTTGCTGTTGTTGTTGACATGTACTCTTTTGTTAACAGCAGGAATACCCATTGTCCCATCATTTTCATTGGAAAATAGCCAACCTTTATAAAACAGCAAGACATTTCTTTGCTTGGATTTGGGTGTAGGGTAAGCAGCCAGGCACCACCAAATCAAGTAGCTGTTTTCATCTTCGTTGAAGGCAGCAGAAATACCTTCCCACCATCCTCACAGAGTGTATTCGGGGCTCTGCACTGCAGCTGCACTTGGTACCTCTTGTTCCCACAAAGCTAAACTTGCCAACTGGTTATCCTCATGCAAAGTAATTATTAAAGATTTAAAACGGAATTCTAAGCCTGTCATGGGTGGCACATGCTTTTCAAACTAGCACTGGAGGAGACAGAGGGAGGAAGATTGCAGGTAAAAGGCCAGCCTCGCAGACGCAGGAGGATTGCCGATATAAGGCCAGCCTTATTCTATGGCTTTAGTTTAAAAAATAGCTTAAGGTGTACCAAGGCTCTCAGAAAAATTACCCTATCAAATGGTTAAAAAAAAAAAAAAATCGTGTAATTCCTTGCTCATGGCAGACCTGCCAGTCAACACACCTGAGAACGTGTGTCTTTTATTATGCCATTGCCTTTCCTTTGCATTTTTTTGGTCACACCAACTTTAATTTCCTCCAATCATTTGTCCTCCCTGGGCGACTATTTTGGGGAAGCTCTCAGGTTCAGTTTTGATGCAGTCTTGTGGAACCCCCCCCCCATCTATTCTCATACCTCCCTGTGCTGTCCCCAGTCATAATTTCAACCATAAATTCTGGAGGAAAGAGTTTAACGTACCCCCACAAATAGAAGTTTTGGGGGTTTGCCAACCATAACCCCCTTTTTCCTGGGACTTTTAGAATGCTTAGATTCTGGGTAGAATGTTGGTAAATTGTTCATCTATTTAAGCATGCTGATTTCTGTGTTCAGTTTTGGGTGCCTATAGTGGATCACTTAACTCGACTATCAATGATCCATTTTTAATATACTCTTATTTTCCAGTTAAGTTACTTCTGGTAAACTCACTTCATTCACTCCCTGACCTGAGGTTCAAAAAGCTGGCAAGAAATAGCATGGAAAGGTTTGGCCTGCTTCGTTGGTATCCTAACTTTATCTATATTTACAAATGTCCCCCAAACAGCATAATAGTGTACAAGACACCCTACAGAATGGTATTGGCAGATAAATGCTTTGAGGCTGTACATATAAATAATATAACCCAACCAACTGCTGTATTGTTGAAAAATCCTGTTAAGAAAGAAGTTTGAGGGCTGGAGAGATGGCTTAGCGGTTAAGGTGCCTGCCTCCTAAGCCTAAGAACCCGGTTCCAATCTCCAGGTCCCACATTTTGCCAGATGCAAAGTGATGCAAGGGCGCGATGCCGCACTTGCCCACAAGGGGACACACGTATCTGGATTTCGTTCACAGAGGCTGAGAGGCTGCTGGCGCGCCCATCTCTATCTATCTCCCTCTCTGCCTGTCTCTCTCTGTCTCTCTCCAAATAAAAAAAAAAAAAGAAGGAGAAGAAGAAGAAAGAAGTTTGACAAAGGAATAAAATAAGAAGCAATAAGAAGCTCTACTCTTTGAACTTTTTTTCTGAGTTTCTGTGATAAATAGAATGAACCATATTCACCATCTATACTGTTTCTAAATCAATTTATGTTGATACATCCTCCTGTGCAACATCTTGTCAAATGGGAAATAATTATAAGCAAAGAAATATTCTCCCTGTACTGCATGAGCTCTCTCACACACACTGCGTTGGTGTGTGTTGTGTGTGTGTGTTTTGTATGTAATGTTCCATGTTGAACAAGATTTCTCTGTACTTTCAGCTAAGAATTGGTCAACAGTGAGCTATTTTCATTTAAGTTGTGAAGTGCATGTTGAGTAACAAGCCAATTCCAAGGCTGCTAGAACCTTGCTGAGATGACTTGCAAAGACAGGTTAGGGCAACACCCAGCACATACTTGCTGGGTCTACTAGTTCATGTCCGTTACTGTGGTGCTGGACTGAGGGCTGAGTGACTTTACCGAGCTGAGATGCTCATGAGCTGGATTCCATTCTAAGGGCAAGGTGCTACATCTGCTGATGGCCCTCTTGCTGGGAGGGGGTTGAGTACAGAGCTTCACATGACAGAAGAAGGAGTGCCTCTGTGTGTGTGTGTGTGTGTGTGTGTGTGTGTGTGTGTGTGTGTGTGCGCGCGCGCGCATCCTCACCTGCCCTCCAGTAACAGGGCTTCACCCTAAACTTGGAACGAATCTTCATCACTCCCCTCAGCCCCATCTATCTTTAAGCACCATTAGCTGGACCAGGTTTTCATTCCTCCTTACGGCACACAGTGAGGATGAAACGTCAACATGACATTCTGAGGAGATGGGCAACAGTAAAAATGGATGCTGGCGGGATCTCCTATTTCCACTTTTTTTTTTTTTTTTTGGTGCATTAGAGTTGAGATGAGCTGATTATTTTTCAGAGTAACGCACTGTGTGTGCTAGAGGAGTCTGTCTCTATGAAGAGAACATGATTATGACTGTTTTTTAAAATTTATTTTATTTATTTATTTGAGAGAGAGTGAGAGAAATAGGCAGGTACAGAGAGAGAGAGAAAGAGGGAGAGAGAGAGAGAGAGAATGGTCACTCCAGGGCCTCTAGCCACTGCAAACGAACTCCAGATGAATGTGCCCCTTGTGCATCTGGCTTATGTGAGTCCTGGGGAATTGAACCTGGGTCCTTTGGCTATGCAGGCAAGCACCTTAACCACTAAGCCATCTCTCCAGCCCCAATTATGACTGCTTTTATTTCAACAGTTACAGCCATTCTGACAGAACCAAAGCCTTGAGCCACATCTGAAATGAGATTTAGAATAAATGATTTTTAGTTATGCTTCAAGCTTGCTTTTCTCAATCCAAGGTGGATCCAAATCAAAATTCATAGCAAAAGGGGCTGGAGAAATGGCTCAGCAGTTAAGGCACTTGCCTGCAAAGTCTAAGAACCTGGAATTGATTCCCCATCCCCCAATTAGGGCCAGATGCACAAAATGGTACATGCATCTGGAGTTCATTTGCAGTGGCTAGAAGCCCTGGCATGAACATATTCATTCTCTTTCTCTCACTCTCCTTCTCTCTGTTTCTCTCTCATAAATAAATAAATAAATAAATAAAATATTTTTAAAATATTAATAGGAAAAGTAGGGTGGAAACAATATGGGCCATTCTTAATACAGACTGTATCATGGGAAAATATATCTTTATATTTTATTTCAATTGACTTGCTAAAATAAAAAGCATATTGTATTTTTATTATGATATTTCTTCACCTGCTAGATCACACATATACATACATCATGTATATACATACAATCCATCCATATGCATGCATATTTGTATAAGAGCACACTATTTTAGCGCACATTTAGAAAAATTCATGTTTGACTTAGAGTTCCAAACGGAGACTTGCACGGTCTTGGGCAGGTTGTTTTAATCTATGTGAACTTCGGTTTTCTGATCTGTGAAAATGGCTATGAACATTTTCTATCTCATGGGATTGTAGTGTAAAATGGAAATGACACAACTTACAGATCAGATCACAGCAGACTATTTTTATCATATAGCAGTGGCCCAATCCATGGTCACTATAATTTTAAGTATATTTAAATACTTGGTGAAATTAAGTTTTAGCTTTAATCGTCCCCACAGAGACATTTCAATAGTTTTGAAACAATCAGAATGACATGTGTTATGAGAACTTTTGTAATACGTAATGGCCCCTCAGGGGAAAAAATTACACAACAGTCTCAGAGTCAAAATATGTGAATTACTATGCAGTTTTGATTTTTTTAAGTTTTTCATTTGAAAATGACATCATAATGTAATATAGAAATGAAAGATCCATGAAATTCTCTCTTAAGCTTTTAAGCACATAATATACAAGTTTGGTTAAACGGTTCATTGAATCCATAAAACAATGCATTGCCCAGTGTTTATATCTGTGCTTAATTTCCTCGGATGCTACCAACACCCTTGAGAGAGAGAGAGAGAGGAAGAGGCAGAGAGAATAGGTGTGCCAGGGCCTCCAGCCATTGCAAATGAACTCCATCTACATGTGCCCCCTGTGCATCTGGCTTATGTGGGTCCTGGGGAATTGAACCAGGGTCCTTAGGCTTTGCAGGCAAATGCTCTAACTGCTAAGCCACTTCCCCAGCCCCGAGAGTGCACTTTTCAAGTGAGGGTCCATGAATCAGAATCATACATGTGTATGTATTCTTGGGTTTTGGCCAACAATTTTCAGATCTTCTTCTTCTTTGTTGTATCTCTTTTTAATTTCTTTTTATTTTTGTATTCATTTATTTGAAAGAGGGAGAGAGAGAGGAAGAAAAAAGAGAGAGGGAGAGAGAGAAAAGGGAGAGAGAGAGAGAGAGAGGGCATGCCAGGGCCTCCAGCCACTGGCAAGGGACTCCAGATACATGTGCTCTCTTGTGCATTTGGTTTATGTGGGTCCTGGGGAATTGAACCTAGGTCCTTTGGCTTTGCAGGCAAGCACCTTAACTGCTGAGCCATCTCTCCAGCCCTGTCTCTCTTTTTTAAGGATTCTTAAACACACTGTAAGTGGAAATGCTCCTATCCTTTATTTTTCTGCACAGGATCTCGCTGGAAAGCGATGACCAACCTAGAGAAGCAGCCATACTACGAGGAGCAGGCCCGCCTGAGCAAGCAGCACTTGGAGAAGTATCCAGACTACAAATACAAGCCCAGGCCGAAGCGTACCTGCCTAGTGGACGGCAAGAAGCTGCGCATCGGCGAGTACAAGGCCATCATGCGGAACCGGAGGCAGGAAATGCGGCAATACTTCAACGTTGGGTATGAATGTCCCTCCCGTCCCCTGTGCCACTTAGTTGAGCTGTAAAGCCATTTTCTGAAAAAGGAACCTCAACCCTGTATTTCCCAAGACCACGCTCTTTCACCTTGACCTAGATAATTGATGAGCGAGAGATGGACAGACCATAGGCAGCTCCATGTGTAATAACAGATGATAGATGATAGGTCGATAGATTGAAAGATAAAGGATGATATGTGATTGGCAAATAACTGCTAGAACAGATAGATGATAGATAAACAGACAGCCACAGATACATGATGGCTGTAAGATGTATCTTAATGTACTGGAAGCTCCTCACTGCACATGCATTTGTTAATAACTAATATGAAAATGAAATATCTTTAGTAGTCAAGAATTTAAAATTTCCCTAATAAAAACTTAAGTTTTGCTGGTTCTTTTCATCGCTGGTGTTTTTTTGTTGTTGTTGTTGTTGTTGTTTTTTTTTGCCTACTGCTACTGCAGGATTCTCTCAAGTCACCCAGAAACAAAACCCTCATATTTAAAACAGTAAGACTGTGAGAGTTTAGAATAGCAAATACTGTTAGGAATATGGCCAGAGTGTACCTGGGAACAGGAAAAAAAAGGTTTTCCCATTTCTATATGTATCCATGCGTGTGTGTTATATCGAAGCATACATATGCCTTCTCGCCAGGCTGAAAACAATGGCCACCTTTTCCTGAGTCAATATTAAACCTGTGGGTGAATGAAGGAAAACATGATTGGCCATCCTACTGCCCCCGCTCCTGCTAGGATCTACTTAATCTGGAAGGCCCGGTACAAAAATGAAAAGATAGGGTTCCTTGATTGAAAGTGATACTTTCAAGATTCGTACCATTTCTTTGGCCCGCTAGGTTACAATGGTAGACGTTGGATGATACTAAGACCATTTAGGTTACAATGAGATGTCTAATCCTTTAGGGCTTTTGAATTAAAATCGAATCACTTTAGGCTTCAGTACAGAAAAAAAGAAATCATTTCTACATATGACAGTGAAAGCCAAGGAAACTTGGGAGTTTTGGGGTTCTGTCGTTTCATGTTTGCATGCCTGAGAGCGACAGCAAATACAGCATTCTATTAATGATCGCATGGGCAGGTCAAGTAACTGTTTTGTAATCTGCAAAACATAGAGTCCAAGACATACTTCCAACAGCTTAGACAGCTGGGAGAAAACCAGTTCCATAGAGTTGCAGACACACAGAGCCCATGACTTAGATAGTTGAGACCATGTTATAATGCTTGCACTCACAATCTCTCTCTTTTTTGTGTGTGGGGGGGATCCCTGTGCAACAGGCAACAGGCCCAGATCCCCATGGCCACCACAGGCGTCGTGTACCCGGGAGCCATCGCCATGGCCGGAATGCCATCACCTCACCTGCCCTCGGAGCACTCCAGCGTGTCCAGCAGCCCAGAGCCCGGGATGCCCATGATCCAGAGCACTTACGGGGTGAAGGGAGAGGAGGCCCACATCAAAGAGGAGATGCAGGCCGAGGACATCAACGGAGAAATTTACGACGACTACGAGGAGGAAGAGGATGAGCCAGACGTAGATTATGGGAGTGACAGCGAAAACCATATGGCAGGGCAAGCCAACTGATGAGGGCCAACAACAACAACAACAACAACAAGAAGACTTATTGTGTGACCTTAGGACTTAAAGAAGCCCTAGCTGGTTCACCCTTACCAGTGGCCAAGCACATTCATTTTCTCATACACTGACTGTTACTTTGAACTCTTAGTCTTAAAATAGTTGGGACATCAGCTGACTAATAGACCTCAGCCTCAAAAGGCTTGGAAAGGGTACACAAAATACAAGCAAACAATATCGACAACAAGAGATCGAAATAAGCTATGGGTAAAAAAATAATAATAATAATAATGCCAGTAATTCAGCTGCTGCAACCAAGCACTGAACTTTTACCCGTCAATACTTTTTTTTTTTTTTTTAAATAAACTTTATGGCTGTTTGTTCTACAATGTTCTAGAAATTCTCACTCAGGTACACAGTGCCAACAAGTGGCTTGTGAATGTGTTTTGTTTGTTTTGTGCTACGATTTTTTGTTTTTTTAAAAAAAATAAGTTTTGTTTTGTTTGGGGAGGGTTCTGGGTTTGTTTGGTTTTTCTTTTTCCTCTCACTATTTCTTTCATTAATTTTGTTTTCTTCTTCTTCTTTTTAGTTGTCATTGTAATGCACCTGACAGGAAAAAAAAAAAAAAAAGATACATTTCTCTTTCTTCTCTCCACCTACTCCATCTCTGTTTAAAGATGGAAGTGTGAACATGAGGGAAGAGGGAACGAGAGCCTGTTTTAAACTTCCTTGCTACCCATCCCAAAACAAGCAATTATGTTGTTAAAAGACCTTTCTTTATCTATTGCATACCACACTACATCTTTGAGAAAGTGCCAAATTTGTACTCGTGTTGACCAAGTTCCTTTTTTCCCCCTTTCCTTCCTCCTGTTCCTTTCAAGTTAGGACAGTGTTATATCTTAGACAATCCCGTGAAAAAAAACCTGAAATACCACCAGCTGGTGAGATTGAGTTTTTTTTTTTTGTTTTCTTTTGTTTTGTTTTTTAATTTTATGGCAACTGTAGGTGCTGTTCTCAGGTGAAAAGAGAGAGAGACATAAGAAATTTAGAGAAAAAAAATATTTTCTGATCTTGGATTTTTTGTGTGTATGTGTGTGTGTGATTATGGTACTAATAGGGATAACTTTGGACCATTGTGAGTTAAACCCACATCTGGGGATGAAGTCCTATGTCCTCCCGAGTGACTGCTCTAGAAGTAACCTTGGCCTTGACTTTGCACTGCAAACTGACAATGTAACCAAGCACAGGGCTCCGGAATGTGATTTTAAAAGCTTCTAATCTGATTATTATTGGATGGATCTGGTGGCCCTGGAGCATAGAGGTGTGCTCGTACACCCTGGAAGCTACCAGCCAAGTGCTCCCTGGACCACTGGTTCTTCCACTAACATTTGCAACTTAGTGACTTTTTTGTTTTTAAATTTGGCTTGTTTTCCCGTTGATACTTTGAGCAAAACAATCATTGTTTTGAATGTATTTGGGTCATTTTTTTTTTTTTCAGAAATGTAGAATTAGCTTATTTCTCAAACATTCCATTCTTTCCCGATAAGGGATTGGGACTGGGAAAGTGTAAAGTATGTTTTTCACTCTCCATGCAATGAGGTGGAAGCCTTTTGCATTTTACAAGTGTTGGGCCATGTGTATTTCCTGCCATACGAACCAGGATTTGATTAAAAGTCGTTGCAGCACACAGGGTCAAGCCGTGCTGGCTCCTCTTTTCCTTTGCTACAGAGTGAATTTGTGGAAGTCTGAGCATGGATGTCAACAGAGTAAATATGTAGAACAAGAGCCGATGGCCTCCGGACCTCTGGATTAGAGGTTATCACCCTAATGCCCAGGCAGGAGTAGGGCCTGTACGAGGAAATGCAAAAATCATTTTAGGTCAATTGCCATGATTTGTATTTAAATATCAGACAACTAAGTACTCCAACCAGAAACTTGGATGTGCTAGGGTATTCACCCAATTATCATTTTCCTATCTTGCCTCACCGCCCCCCCAAATAAGTTTGGTTTTTATATATATATATATATATATATATATATATATATATATATATGAAAAAATAAACATCCTTTTTGGTTTTCTCTCTCTCAAAAGACTTGCTCTGGAGTTTTGCATAGAGGAGTTATCATTTTCTGCATGTTGAAGATTTTGTTTTGTCTGTTTTTCTGTTTGTTTTTGATGGCTGTATTTTCATTTGAACTGCCTCTTTTTTGCTAGTGTTGTAATGATGATGATGATAAAATAATATTAGTAATAATAATAATAATTAATAATAATGGTCAGCTGTCCCCAGATTAGTAAGTTATGTATAATTTATTTTATTTCTCCCTTCCTGCTTTATTCTTCTCTGATTTGGAAATACAGCCAATAAGCTGTTAGATATTTAAAACTAGTTTCTATTTCCAACTCATGTATAAATCTATATTATACATATACACACATACACAGCTATGTGTGTGTATATATAAATATACATACACACAGATCACCCACACAATTATTTTTTTGCCATAATTTTCTCTATACTAACAATTTTGGCCCAACAAATTCAGTACCAGTGTTTAGTATATGAAAATGAATTAACAGGTGGGTCATGTCCAGTCTTACTTAACTTCTGCTCTCATCACTCATTTTTGTTATATAATTGCCACGGTCATCTAGAGCCATTTTGTTCTTTATTTTTGTTTTATTTTAAGCACTCTGAATGAGGAAGAGAATGGAGACTTGTTTTTATATCAGTATCATGTACAATGTGAAAACAGATTTATGACAATTTTGTTCTCTGTCTCTGTTAAACAGATTTCTTCTGACTGATGTGGGCTTGCCTCTCACATTTGCTGGACTCTGACACCATGTTATTAAAGTTCTTTGTTTTTATTTCATGACTTTGGGCAACAAGAATACTTTGTTTTAGCTCCAGGCAGATGTTACTGAGGGCATTCTTGAGTGAAACCAATCCCAACCACACCAGTGAGTTCGACACCAAGCCTCTCTTTTGCTCTTTGTTTATTTCCTTTGAAAGGGAAAACAAATTTGTAAATGGTGACTTGTAACTGCTGAAAGTCAGAAGTTTCGCTAAGTTCGCGTCCCGAGACTCACTTGTACCTACACTCAGCCACAAAGCAAGTCCTTAGCATTGTGTAGTGCTCTGTTCTGCCATCCATCAGATTCAGTGGAGGTCAAGTTTTCTTCTGCCCTGTTTTTCCCCAAAGGACAACAAAACAAACAAACAAACAAACAGACAACAACAACTCTTTAAAGTGTTTGAATATTTGAAGTCACTTGATAAAAGGCTCTGGAACAGTACCATACTTCTCAGCACGTGAGGGTTCATGATTTCTGTAAAGGACCCTAAAACCTTGTATTCTTTTTCTATGAAAAAGACACCACAGAGGAAATGAGAGGAAGACATTCCTCTTTCTCTCCCTCTCTCTCCCTCTCTCTCTCTCTCTCTCTCTCTCTCTCTCTCTCACACACACACACACACACACACACACACACATACCAACACTGAAGAATAATCTTGCCAGAATTTTTTTTTCCATTGTTCTGGTCAGTTCTTCTAACAATGGTCATATTTTGATAGGCATAGAAAAGAAAAAAATCACTGAGAAAATAGGCGAAATATGTTTATTTGTTAGTTAATAATTTGGTGAGTTACCACAATTAGATAGGAACTACACATTAGCACATTTATAACTTAATCAGTCAAGTGAATTTTCAAAGTTCATTTGACATGTATTAAGAGACCTCTATGTGCTAAATCCCTTCTGAAGAAATGGTTGTCATGGTTAAAACCAAATTCATAAACAAGCAAATATTTAAAATCTGTTTATATATTTCATTTCTGGAATAGACATTTAAATTATTTTTACCATTCTATGCTCCCATTTCAGATATTTTCTTAATCCAGAAGCCATTACTATTGTCAGAAGAAACCTATCACACTTAAAAGCATAAGTAACGACACTTTTGTTATTCATAAGGGTAAATTATTGAATTGTATTAAGCAACTGTATATTTACAAACAGGTTTATAAAATATTTGTCTATCAAATTACTAGCAAAATAAAACTTATGAGTTCTGCAAGGAAAAACATGAAGCCCACTAAAAGTGGTTGAGCTAACTCTTTGTCTTGTAGGGCGTAGGTATTTAGTCAGGCTTATACAGTATTTAATTTTAAAGTTTCCTGTAACTATCAATTTCCACGGTTGAAGATGACGTGTTGAGTTTCCTACTGACGGACTCCTGTCCCCTCCAGTGCTATTGTCACTGGCCCATAAGACAGTATTTATATAGCTCCGCTGGCTCTAAAGCTCTTAGTCCTTCCGACATTTTGGAATTTACAAATAAAAATTTAAAAATAAATAAAAAAAAAAAAAAAAGAGACAATCAAATGCCTGGAGCTTAAAACAAAGTATGTGCGACCTACCATCTCACTTGAAATTTAATAAAATAAATAATTGTGTAAATATAACATAGAGTTATAGATTTATATTTTGTTCATAACACATAGTGTAATATAAGTTGTATATTTTCATGTTTTTGGTTTTATGTTATCATTCATGCCACAATAAAAATGAAACAGGAGTTTATGTACTCTTGGAAAAAAAAAAGATGTGGGTTGCCACCAACCTGTTTTTTTTTTTTTTTTTTTTTTTTTTTTTTTTTTTGTTTTTAATTTTATTTTGTTTTTGCATTCTCTTTTTTTTTTTTTTTTTTCAGTATTACTGCCAGACAAGGCACCAATAAAAACAGCAAATGTGTTCTTTATCCATTATACTGTGTTTCTTTTCATAACTCTTATTTCGGAAGTGCGGCCATTGTATGAAATTCATGAAGCAAAAACGTAGGAAATAATTCCGTCTCATTGATTGATTGATACGGATTTTGAACTGAGGAGGGGTTAATGACCAAACGTGGACATCCCCGGGGCAGAGCCAGAACTTGTAATGTCTCAGACAGAGGTCTAGATCCTCTCAGACATCATACAATTAATTGTCTTCTGCTACGTGAGTATGATGCAGCACTTCAGTCCTGAGGGCCTGAAACCCCTTCACGAATTCCCTGCAAGGAGGAGGCTGGTGATTCCTGTGCTTGGGAATTCTCCCTCATCTTTTGTTTTGATGTCCCTGACTTTTATATTTTGTTCCTTATGACTAACAGAGGCTTTCTTTTTTTTTTTTTTTTAACAAAGTCTTCTCCATGGAATTTAGAAATAACTCTTAAAAATGCAGGTGCCTGGCCACAATCCCGGATGTTGTGAGTCTGTACCTGGGAACAAAAACAAAAGCGTTTTCTGTTGAACAGCTCAGAATAATTCTGTAACCTCTAATGTCTCAAAACAGCTAAGAAGTGGGAATGGTTTACTGCCTTTCTTCAAAAAAAAAAAAAAAAAAAAATCATTTCTTTAGCTCATGTTGTCCACTACGATTTTGTGTTCATCTTAGGCCTCTGTGGAAACCTTGACACTGTGTGTGGGCAGTAGGCAATGGTGTGAGACTCTGAACAGCCTAAGTTTCTTCCCAAGTGGATTTTAGGTCACCTGAGCCACCGTCACCACTAGCCTCTGTTCTCACTGCTTTTTCCATGAGTTCAACTAGCAAAGCAGTAGACTTGGGCAGTTTCAGGGCAGCATGGAGCAGTGAAATTATCATGGAAACATTAGTACTAAACAAAGTGAGTATCTTTTGAAAAGAAAAAAAACAAGCCACTGCAGGGGCTGTGAAATCAACATCCCTATGGCCAGACACAGAGAGACCATCTAGGCCTACAAGGATGTCACTCACCCTCCAGATGCCTCTGGAACCAGTGCTATGAGGATGTGGATTTGAGGGAAATCCTTGTTTGTTTAGGAAACCTCAGCTCTCCAAGGTGCGAAACCCCAACCACCTCCATTGTCACCAAATAATAGTCACCCGGTTTTGTCCCCTTGTATTTGCATTTCAAAACCTTCAATTTTACGATGGCCTTTCTGAGTTTTCTGTTTCCTTCAGCACTTAGGACTAATACAGAACAAGAGACCCTCTTTCTTTCTGTGGCCAATTGCTTGAACAAATAAAAATGTTGGGCAATTGGGCAAAAGATACCCATTCCTTCTTCTTCTTCTTTTTTTTTTAATTTCAAAACTCTGCAAGTTTTAGTTGTTGGATGTTTATGTATGCATTTATAGAACAAACATAAGGCACTTGTCATTTTCACCACTCTGAAAGCTCTGGCGTCATCTCTATTTAAATTTCACATCGTTTCTGAAGCATTGTAACAGTGGAGGTAAAGGTTAGCATGATCCAGTTCAACGTCTGAATTAAAGATGTTTATGAAGAAGAGTCCAATTTATTTTCTCAATTTATAAAGCAATCTAATAGCTAGCAGAACAGACCTGTTTTATAAGTAAGAGCTGTAATTAGTATGTACCATGTATGCAACGGTATTGCTGAAAGTTCTTTAAAATAGTTATGTTTTCTTAAGCAGGCTAAACATCTGTCCTACAATTTGTGATTCTACCAGTTTTATTAGCAAAATATTTTGCCTCAAAGAATGAGCTAAAATAGCTCGATAAAAATAATTTATCATCATTTCTTAATCAGCCAGGCCCAAACACGTGAGATTTCTCATCCCCCTACTACCAGTGTTTATGGATGTAAACAAATATGCTGGAATTGAATGACATTCTGCTGCTCTTCGGAATATAACTAAGAGGATGCGAGCTGTGTTATCGCTAATGTTTCTGCCCATTCAACTTCGAAAGTAAAAACAAAAACCAAATTAGCAGAATGATTGTAGGAACTCAATAGGCCCTAAGCAAACACCACTATTTTGTACATTTGCCTGTTCAATTTATTATTAAATTTCAGAATCTGGAAAGCAATCATAATTACACACAAACTGTAAAATATATTTGAAATAAAGTCTTTGTTTATATAAGATCACTTGTGTTTTTTTTTTTTTTTTAATAACTTCGTGAAGGACTTCAAGAGAGTGTGAGGAACCACTGACATATTCAGACCATTACTCTCGCTGACTTTATACAGGCAGCTCCAAATTAGCCTTCAGCCAGCATCCATTTCACCCTGCACTTCCAAAAAGGTTGACAAAAACAACCAAACAAAAAAAGGTTTTTTCTAAACTCCTGGATTTACTAGTCAATCACTGAGTGGGCGGCACACAGGAGAGAGGTTCCAATATGCATCTCATGAGTTCTGGATGTTTTGTTAACATCCAGAACACAGATTGAAAGCTTTGCAAGTGTTTGGGCCAGAACATTGACTACAGATTTAGGAAAAAAACAATTGATCTCCTCATTGAAGAGTTACCCCTTTCCTTCTAAGTCACTGATTGCACAGGTCTCTATTGTCATAGCCGATGGCACCTGTATGTCCCCTGTCTTTGTCTATCACATTTTCTACTGGAGAGGTGGCTTCCTGTTGTCAGAGCAAAAGTTTCAATCCTTCACGTAATTCTTTCAGCTGCTCAACGTTTCTTCACTTTATTTTGAAAACTTTCGACATTTTTTCAGGGCTTCTGGGAAATTTCTAACACACAAAAGGGCTGTGCTGGTACCGTGGAGAGATATCTTGACACGTTAATAAATCAAAATGTAAGTGAAAGTGAAGGGTAAGAAAACAAGACCATAAGGGGACCGTGTGGTTTGCACTGCCTTTGTCATAACAATTCACAAAATTTGTCAGCTACTATAGGAATGATAATAATGTAGTCTGTCTGGCAATAAAAAGCCTCAATCTTGCCAAAGTTCATGAACCATTGGCACCCAGATTTGTCACTCATTTTCAAAATTTGGTGTAACTCATAAAAAAGACACATTTACCATAATGTCAACCTAATTTTTCATATAGCAAATCCGGAGATAGAGCAGAAATCACAGAAGCTTTAAGAAGAATGATTAGATATATAATCTGTATATACATAGATATATATATATATATCTATGTATATATATATTTCTATATTTATATTTATATAGATAGTTGTATGTATACAGACACATACATGCACATAAGTTGTTGTATATGTGTGTGTTTGTGCACACACACAGGTGTGTGAGTGTGTATAGTGAGTAAGGAGGGCATCTGCAATCACAAAACAAAACATCAGCTTTCATTTTCGAAACAGTCGAGGAAAGAAGATACCATGGATTAGAGACTTCTTATTATCTGACTGAAAGAAGCTTGAAGGCTTATCAGGGAAAAATAAAGCTTTCATTGTCCTAAACTCTCAGGTGGGTTCCAGAGTTAAGGGATAAGAAACAATACGAAGCTGCTCTTGTGTAAGCAGATTTACAAAAGCAGTAAATGTGTTCCCTGTGTGCTTCCTCTACCAGCCCTTGTCAGAGTTCTTTAAAGACAGTTTGCAGGGGGTCGGGAAGAGATGGTGTAGGTATGAATAAATAACTGGATGTGCGGATTAGACAAGGATTCACAAGGCTACAGCTGGAAGAATCCTGATTATCATAAATATTTATTATGGCCCTGGACTAGATTTTTCAACTATCAGAGGTTTCAAATTGGCTTTTAATTACCTTATTTTTTTATCATTTTATTTATATAATACTTCTTCCCACAATATTTGTACTTTGTAATGAAATATGATCAATAGACAAGGAAGCCACAAAACACTAGGAGAAAATTATAAGGGAACCAGAGTCGTTAATGCTACAGGACTTCAAATGCAAAATGGGAATTTTTTTCCTCTGTTTACTGAGGTTCCTTCTTTCAAATAGTAAATAGTAGGCAGTGAAGCCCAAGTTCCCACTGTAACTAGAAAAAAAAAATGGAAGATCCCCAAAACAGTAAAATTTGGTTTTGTTTTATATTCTGAGATGGGGGTCTTGACAAATAATGCAGGCTGCTGTGGAGCATGCAACCATTCGGCCTCGACTTCCCAAGTGCTAAGATTACAGGCACTCAGCACCAAGCTTGGGGAGTCAAAGAGTTTATTTTAAATGCACCAAAAAATTGAGGAAGATATGCAGAATAGATAATCCATAATTCCCAAAAAAAAGCAAGAATCCACTCAAGATCAACCTGACGTTCACTTTATTTTGTGTTTAGTATAGGCATGAGGCAATAATTTTGTACTATTATGCAAGAGAAGGAAAATGCTGGGAAATGAAGAACGAGTAGAAAATTAAAAACAAGTACCACCTATGTTCACACACAACATACACACATAGCAGGACAACAGCTGTGGTCTCCAGAGACAAGTTGGGTTGACCTCAAACTAAGACGGGTTCTCCTGGTGGCATATAGGAAGTATTTGGGGTCTGTGTGGTATGTTGGAAATGTATGTTTTGCTTCTCAAAGAAAAGACTGGAAGCTCCTGCTGTCAGTTAGTGTTTAGGACACAAAGAGGAGAACCTGATTCACTCGCACCTGTGAAGCCCCACTTCCCTTTCCTAGCTGTTTGTCTTCAAAGGGCAGGACACTGGAGACATGGGAGGGAATCTGCAAAGGCAGGCAAATACTCCACAGGCTTCCATGGCCTCAAAACATCAAGGAGGGCTGGAGAGATGGCTTAGTGGTTAAGGCACCTGCCTGCCAAGCCTAAGAACGCCCATTCGATTCTCTAGGTCCCACATTTAGCCTGATGCAGTGATGCAAGGGCGCAATGCAGCACTTGCCCAGAAGGGGGCGCACATGTCTGGAGTTCATTTACAGTGGCTGAGAGGCCACTGGCACGCCCATTCTCTCTCTCTCTCTCTCTCTCTCTCTCTCTCTCAAAAATAAATAAAATCTCAAGGAATCCTTGTAAGCTAAAAGAAAAACAAAAATAAGTAACGAGGCCTCTATGCAAACTATGCAAATCTGAGTTAACGGTGAAAGAAAGGAAGGAAGGGAGAGGGGGAAGGAGAGGAGGGAAAAGTAGACACCATTGAAAGTAATTAAAAGGCACAGAAAGATGATAAGAGCCACAGAGTGGAAGGAAGTGTCCAGAAGCATTATCTCCTCCCCCTCACAATGAGGAACTGATGCTCCTACATGTCATAGCCAGCAAACCTAGGGGAAATACCAGCAATCCCACTGAGGAGGGTCCTCAGGAGAATGGAGCCAGCGAGGAAGGAAATGAGGGTACTAACATATGGTGTGTCTATACGACTTTCTAGTTAGCCCCCCCCCAAAAAAAAAAGTACAAATGCTGGACTCGGGAGATGCATGGCTCATTGGAAAAGCACCTGCCTAGAGTGTGTGCAATCCCTGGCACTAGATAAAGATGAATGAATAAGTAAAAATGAAAACAGCCAGGGGTGGGCAGTCTGTATTTGTCATGCTGGCAATACAAAAGGCTAAAGTTGGAACGCTGGAGTATAATGTTCAGGTGTCATATCATGAGATACTCCCTCAAAAAATTAAAATAATGGGCTGGAGAGACTGCTCAGTGGTTAAGGCGCTGGCTTGCAAAGCCTAAAGACCTGAGTTCAATTCCCCAGTACCCACGTAAATACAGATGCACAAGGTGGCATATGCGTCTGGAGGTTGTTTGCAGTGGCTGCAGGCCCTGGTGTGCCCATTTTTTCACTCTCTCTCCCTTTCTCTCTCTCTCTTTGTGTGTGTGTCTTTCTCTCATAAATAAATAAATATTTTTTTAAAAAAATTAAAATAACATAAAATAGAAAACCAGAGTACTAAATACATGTTTGGATTCTTTCCTGAAATATGTAAAGTGACACAAATGCCCTCCAAGCTACACTGAAGAACTCCACTTGCTATTCTTAGAACGTGGCCATCATTTTTCAAATTGCATTGCCGTTTACCGTAATAATTGTTTTCCAGTGTTGACAATTGAATGAAGGACCCTGTGCATGCTAGTCAAGCACTCTCTCACTGAGCAATATCAGCAGCCCTATGGAAATAGCTCATACACACACACACACACACACACACACACACACACACACACACACACACAGAATGCATACCAGGCGCCAAAACAAATTCCAGATGCATGTGCTACCTAGCGCATCTGGCTTATTTGTGTACTGGGGAAGTGAACCTGGGTCCTTAGGCTTCACAAGCAAGCACTTTAACTGCTAAGCCATCTCTCTAGCCCTATGAGTTCTGTTTTTAATATTTATTAATTTATTTAATTGAGAGAGATAAAGAGAGAGAGAGAGGAGAGAGTGATAGTGTGAGCATGCTAGGGCCTCCTGCCACTGTAAATAAACTCTGGATACACATGCCACTTTGTGCATCTGGCTTTTTATCTGGGTACTGGGGAGTCAAACCCATGTCTTCAGGGTTTGCAAGCAAGCGTCTTTAACCACTGAGCCATTTCTCCAGGCCAGCCATATTTATTTTATTTTATTATTTTATTTTTCATCATTTACTTGAGAGAGAAATAGGCAGGGGGAGAGAGAGAGAGCAAAAAAGAATGAATGGGCGCATCAGAGCCTCCTGCCACTGCAAACGAACTCCAGGCACATGTGCCCCCCCCCACCTTGTGCATCTGGCTTACATGGGTTCTGGGGAAATGAACCTAGGTCCTTTGGCTTCACAGGTAAACACCTTAACCACCAAGCCATCTCTCCAGCCCACACCCGTATTTTTTCATATTGATTATTTTGATTGTCTTTCACAGTCATTAGTATGACTAATGTCCTTGTGGGATGAGGGAAAACTCACTGCGGCAGTGATTCCCCACGTGACCCTGCGGCTGCATGGACTCTGCATGTGATTCTCTTTTGGGGGTCCTGCATCCTTTTGTTTGCTTTCACGATGAGTGTCGGCTCTGGTCCTGTATCACTCAGCCTTCCTATGCTGTAACAAAGTATCTGAAACAACCCATGTAAAAGAAAAGGAAGGTCAGCTGGCCCTGTTGCTTTGAGCCTGAAGACATCACAGCAGAGAACATAGCATGGAGTCGTGTGATGACCTCTCGGTGGCCAGGGTTTAGGATCTCGAGGTCACTTTCAAGACCATGCTTCTGATTTGCTACCGCAGAACAGGTCCCACCTATTAGAGGTCCGACCTATTCTTTCTTTCGTGCAGGTAATCAGAGACCTCACTGGTGTCCCGCCTCCCTCCTCTAAGGTCACCTATCTCATTGGGTTAGGTCCTGATTCTTTTGACTTTGATTAACTCTGATCTCCTCTGACAGGCCTTACCCCAAGGAAAATTCACACTGGGGCTGGAGAGATGGCTTAGTGGAGAAGGCATTTTGCCTGCAAAGCCAAAGGACCCCGGTTCGATTCCCCAGGCTCCGCGTAAGCCAGATGCACAACGGGGAGCATGAGTCTGGAATTTGTTGGCAGTGGCTAGAGGCCCTGGAGTGCCCATTCTCTCTCTTCCTCTCTCTGCCTCTTTCTCTCTCCCCCTCTCAAATAAATAAATAAAATAAAATAAAATAACTTTAAAAAATTTTTAAAAAGAAACTTCATTGAGCATTGGTGCCCTGACATATGCATTGCAGGGGCAGAGTAGGGCACATAGAACTACCACATACAGAGAACAGAGGCTGGGCCTGGGCTCCTTGGTCATTCTTAATTATCAACAGATAAGCCTAATTTACATTCTTCTTAAATTATGACATTTATTTTGCAAGGATTGTGTCACAACATATTTTTAACATAAGACCCAAATACAAATTCCATTTACTTAATATAAACATGTATTTGCAGAAACAGAAGAGGTTTTCTTCACTGGACATTATGGTTGAAATTTCGATATGATTACTACAGATAAAAGGGCTTGGAGACCCCCACACAAGCATAGACACCCAATAAATAATGAAAAGTAAGAATTAAGAACAATTTCTTCTGGGGGCTATAGCCAATTGCTACAGTTCTCAGTGAGCAAGGGTGTGGTCTTGGATTGGACCCCCGGTACTATGAAAACAAACGCATGAAAAAGCTCCAACTCCCATTTAACCCATTTTTGCTGTGTTCGCACCCACGTCTCAATGGACACGGCAACACTGACCATGTCCACGTGTCAGGGAGCTCTGCTGGCCTCTCCGTGGCTAGCCCAGGGACACTCTAGGGCGGAAGGTCACAGTGTCCTCTTCCTGGCTGGAAGATGGACCAGTGATGCATCCCTTTGTGGTCGAGGACCCGTCTGCACTGGCTTGTGGGCACCCCCCTTTCTTCCCTTCAAAGTGACATACTAACCCTTCTCTCCCCTTTCCTTGCCCCCCGGCAAGGTCTTCGGATCAACTGAATTGTGAAAAATTCTATTCCCATAAACAACTTCAGGAAGAAGAAACAATTCATATGGCCATTGACTTTATTTTCTCTTCCTTTTCTGTCAACCTCCTCCTCTGTCCTGGTTAATCTGACTTTATGAATCCCTCCACTACCTTTTGCTAGTGTGTGTGTGTGTGTGTGTGTGTGTGTGTGTGTGTGTACGTGCACATGTGTGTGCATATATGCACATGTGTGGACAACTTTAAGGTATCATTCACGCATGCCTCATGGTGATGGTTGTAGTCAGCTTCAGTTGCTGCAATGAGCTTTCAGAACAGACACATTTTATTATTTACAGATTCAGGGAAAATTCTGTCATGGCAGAAGGAGCTGCCCCTCCCCCCCTTCACAGGTCCATGCACAGAGAGAAAAGCAACTACCACCAACACAAGCAAGCACTCCAGGAATCCCATGCAGAACTAAGCACTCTGCCCATCTTAGGCTGGAATTAAGACCCACCCCCAGTAACAAATATCTTAGAGCTGAACCTCAGGATCTGCCCAGTGACATCTCCTCCAGCCAGGTACCTGGAAATCTAAGAAGCTTTAATAAAACTCCTGAATCAGGTGTGGTGGTGCACACCTTTAATCCCAGCACTCGTGTGGCAGAGGTAGGAGGATCACCGTGAGTTTGAGGTCACCCTGAGACTACATAATGAATTCCAGGTCGGCCTGGGCTAGAGTAAGATCTTACATTAAAAAAAAAAAAATAGGGCAGGAGAGATTGCTTAGTGGTTAAGGCACTTGCCTGCCAAGCATAAGAATGCCTGTTCGATCACTGGGTCCCACGTTTCAGCCAGATTAAAATGACGCAAGGGTGCAATGTTGCACTTGCCCACAAGGGGGAGCATGCATCTGGAATTCGTTCACAGTGGCTGAGAGGCTGCTGGCATGCCCATTCTCTTTCTCTGCCTTTTCCTCTCTGTCTCTCTCAATAATAAAAATGATAATAAAATAAATAAATAAATAAATAAATAAATAAATAAATAAATAAATAAAACTTCTGAATCTACTGGGGAGCACATTGATTCAAACCTCAGAAGTGGTCATTCGCTTGTTTTATAGACAGTCCCTCATTAGCCTGGAGTTTACCAACTACGCGAGGCTGGCTGGCCAGTGCCTTTTCTCCACATCCCCATTTGAACATTACAAGCACGCAGCACCACACACTGCATTTTGTAAAATAGTTTTATTTTTATTTATTTATTTGACAGAAAGAAAGAGGGAGAGGGAGAGGGAGAGGGAGAGAATGGGGCGCACCAGGGCCTCCAGCCACTGCAAATGACCTCCAGATGCGTGCGCCCCCTTGTGCATCTGGCTTACGTGAGTCTTGGGTAATCAAACCTGGGTCCCTCAGCTTTGGAGGCAAACCCCTTAACCACAGAGCCATTCCTCCAGCCCACACATGGCATTTTTTTGAATGAGTTCTGTGGATCCAATGCCAGTCCTCCTGCGGGTACAACAAGCACTTTACCAGAAGTGACCTTCCCAGCTCCTTCCTGTTGCTTTTGTTTCCTTGGATCTATCAGGAGCCTTTTGACACTTTGTAAAGTCTTCTGGATGGGCTTTTCCCCTCAAGTGAGAACATGCCTTTGAGTTTCCCCCTCTGTACCTGTCCTTCCCAAAGCAGCACGAGGTCAAAGGAAAGGGAGAAACCCAAAATGTGGGAGTTTCCATAATAATAATAAGAAGAAGGAGGAGGGGGGGGGGAGGAGGAGGGGGAGGAGGGGGAGGAGGGGAGGGGGGAGAGGAGGGGGGGAGGGGAGGGGGAGGAGGAGGAGGAGGGGAGGAGGAGGGGGGAGGAGGAGGGAGGAGGAGGGGAGGAGGAGAAGGAGAAGGAGAAGGAGAAGGAGAAGGAGAAGGAGAAGGAGAAGGATGGGGTATGAAATGGAAGTGAGGATTCTGGTGGCTTCCAGCTGTGCGTCAGCATAGATTATGGCAATAGGAAGCGGGAGGTCATACTCGGGCCATATGTTGGCCTCCAGTCCCTGACCAGAGAATGAGACCCCTCAAAGGTGAGCATCAATACAAAGCATCACTTCATCGACGGTCACACTCCCCGGGTTCCACCTTTTCACCGCACACACGTGTGACTGCGGCACTCCCCGTGCAGTTTGTTGTCGATGGAGTTGGTTCCAGCGATAACAGGAGAACCTCAAGCACTCAGGTGTTGATTAGATAGGTTGATGGAGAAAAAGGGTTTTCACCATATCATGAGAAATCTTTCTACTCAATACTTTAGATGGCCAAAAAAAAAAAAAACAATTGACAATCACGCCAGCACAACAATATGAGCGTACCATCTGCGGTGTTTTTAAGTTATCATTTTAGGCAACAATCTGAGGGCCAGGAGATTGTCAGTGGGTAAAGCGATTACAGCATAAGCATAAGGCCGTGAGATTACATCTCCAAACTCCCATAATCCCAGCTGGACATGGTCATAAGGATCCATAATCCCAGCATGCCTACACCAAGAGGAGAAGCAGATGCTGGGGGATTTCTGTAAGCTCACAGGTTAGCCAGCCCGGGCAATGCACAGGTGAACAAGAGATCTTGCTTCAACAAGATGGAACGTAAAGACCAATATATAAGGTAGTTCCTTGATCTCCACACACACACTGCGACACACTTACGTCCATAGTCACCCACAGGAATTCTCACATACACACACAGAGAGATTTAAAAAAATAAAAAATAGCCGGGCATGGTGGCGCACGCCTTTAATCCCAGCACTTGGGAGGCAGAGGTTTGAGAAATACCCTGAAAATAGTAAAGGTCAGCCTGGACCAGAGTGAGACCCTACCTTGCAAAACCAAAAAAAAAAAAACAAAACAAAACAAAAAAATAAAATAAAAAATAAACCTGTATGTAGCTATTGGATTCTTCACTTGGAGCCCTAGTTTTTAAAATATTTTTTTTATTTTTATTTATTTGAGAGAGAGAGAGAATGGATGTGCCAGGGCCTCCAGCCACTGCAAATGAACTCCAGACACATGTCCCACCATGTGTATCTGGCTTATGTGGGTTGTAGGGAATCAAACCTGGGTCCTTTGGCTTCACAGACAAGTGCCTTAACTGCTAAGCCATCTCTCCAGCCCTATTATAGTCCTAATTTTTGACTCTCAATTTATTCATGGTCTATTTATGCTGGTCGCTTATAAGTTTCCTCTTTTTTTCACTAATAGTGAGGATTCAGGCTAAGGTCTAAGCTGTCTTTTCCATTGTTCCTGTTTTGGAAGTCAGTGAGAGGCACAACATCAAAAGAGGGGTTGCGTGGCTCTGGGCTGCCTTCTATGACCACATTATGGATCCACTGACCAAGCCCTTCTCCGCCTTGACTGATCAAAATCTGCACATTTCCCTTATCCTAATAGTGTGAGTGAAGGAATAGAGCATCAAAAACATGGTGTTAGCTTGTGTACTTATTTGTCATCAGCTGTAGGGGACCAGAGAAGAAAAGTAACTGCTTTCACACTAGTGTTCCAGTGGCTGCATGGAGGACCTGTAGTAATAATTTAACCGGGAAGCCTCCACAAGGTGATTCTGCATGTCCAGAAGCTTTGGATACTATCGTAGTCAGCTTCACATTGCCGGGACAATCATCCAACCAGACGCAGCATAGGGGATGAAAGGGATTATTTCAGCTTACAGTTTCCATCAATGCTGGAAGAAGCTCACTCCCTCTCACAGATCCAAGCAAAGCAAAACAGCTGCCACAAGCAAACACCAACACCAGCAAACACGAAACAGGCCGGAGCCCAAACTGCTCCCCGCACACCCTGGGACCGGAATTCGGATCTGCAACCCGTGACACTTACCCCCCCACCCGCCCCATCCCATGGCAGCCTGCCAGGGGCTGAAGCTGCACACTCCATCTGAACAAAACATCTGAGTCTATGGGGCCATGCATTTGCACATTCAAACTACTGTGGGCATCATCATGGTGCCTGAAAATCCCTACTGTTACAGATCCCTAATCGGACACCCATGTCACCTCGCTCAGCTACTTCCTTCATGCTGCTCCCAGTTGACAATGTTGACTATTACTCAACACCCGTGTCCCGGATGTAGCAATATTAACTTTTTGCATTATGGACAGAGACTTCCTGCCAAGATCAAACCTTCCCCATGAGTTACATTACAAGCCAATACCGACCATCCAAATTCTCACTATGCCTCATGCATGAGCAGCAGAACCACTTAGGTTTCTGGATCAATCAGAAATAACCCAACACTGGATAACCAACTCTTCTCCCTTTGGCCCCTGAACATTGACCCTCCTTCAGTGTGAGCCCACATTTCACGCCTTTTGAGATGAGCCTGGCTGGCCTTGAACAACTAGCCCATTGGATCACCACTATAGTTTGGATCCGGAACGTTCCATAAAGATTTGTGTGCTAAAGACTTGGTTCTCCACCCACTGGTGCTATTGGAGGAAACTTTACGAGCCTGAGGATGTGGAGAGGAGCTGTGCAATGTTGTCTTCTGCACATTTCAGGCTGTTATGCTCATGGAGTCACAGCCCCTGTGGTTTCCTTTCTACACTCCATCCTAGATGAGGGAAGAGCTCATAAGACTTCATCCTCCTACGTGAGCTATTGGCAGTTAACTGTTGCTGGGGCGGGGGAGTCAGAGGGATGCTCTTCAGTGGTATAGTCACTGGGAAGTTGCCCATGCACCCCAAAATAACCTCCCACCCATACTCAGGCAAGCAACTCCAATTTAAGTCAGTGGAACACACACACACACACACACACACACACACACACACACACACACACCATTAAAAGAGGAAGAGTATTAGCTCTGAAATAGGTGTTTAAGTAGGGGTGTGACAGGGAGACACAAGAGGGTAATTGGGTGAACATGATCCAAACATAGTGTATACATGTGTGGAGTAGCCAAAAATAAAAGAAAATTTTGCATAATAGAGGAAATAATTAATGGAAGGATGAGTGAGTATGGGACACGGAGGTTTCGCTAACATTTCATGTAAATAATTTTATGCCAGTGAGTCTGTGTTCTGCTTTAGAAGGGCATTCACCTGACAATTAATTTTAAACGACTGCAGGAGTTCAGTGTCATCAGCAAGATTGTTTAAAGAGTGGCAGTCATGACACTCTCCCTAGGAAACGTGTCTTTCAAGTTATATCTCCACTTTCAGGCACTGATCCTATTACTTCCTTAAAGTCATTTAAAAAAAATAAATTATAAGCACAGAGAGAAGAAAAGAGGAGATACAGACAGAGAGAATGGGTGTGCCACAGCCTCCCACAGCTGTAAATGAACTCCAGATACACACATCTTTTTGTGCATCTGGCTTTATGTGGGTACTGGGGAATCAAACCCAGGTCATTAGTCTTTGCAGGCAAGTACCTTAATTGCTAAGCCATCTCTCCAGCCCCTTAAAGTCATTCATATTAAATTATTAACATAATATGAATAATGATTTGTCATATGTTCTTTAATCTTTCCTCCTCCATTCAGGAGTAAGCTCTAATTTTTTTTATTTACTTATTTAATTTAATTTTATTTTATTTTTGAGGTAAGGTCTTGCTCTAGCTCAGGCTGACCCAGAATTCACTATGTAGTCTCAGGGTGGCCTCAAACTCACCAGGATCCTCTTACCTCTGCTTCCCAAGTGCTGGGATTAAAGGAGTGCATTCCAATGCCTGGCTCTAATTCTTAATTTTATGAAAACCTAATTAAACAACTGAGACAGTATTCTACCCATGCAGTAAAACAACAACAACAACAACAAAAACACACACACACACACACACAAACACAAGAAAATAATACCCTCCTCCTATAATCAGATGGCTTTATAAATTCCATAATATATGTTTATTCCTCGTTTAGGACAGAGTCAAAGAAAGATACGGGAAATGTCACTTGCACATATTGTTTCTCTGAGGTTTCAGAACTGGTTTGGGCTCCCTCCTTTTACTTGTTGCCCTTGACCAGGACCACTTATGAATGGGTGGCTTTTGAGAGGAAGTTTGGAAATGTTTAGACCTTAGTTAAGATTCCTCCTCAGTGTCTATATCCTGCTAGAGAGGAACACCAAGGAAGTGAAGTAGAAGTGATTCTGATTCTCCAATATTCTTTTGTCTCTTTCCTGATAGAAATTGCAGCTATATGTAGGAGGTGGGTAGTGCCACCATAACCGGCTTTATTCCGTTTCAAAAGAAAAGGTCAATATTTTATCCTATCAAGGAGAAAGAAATCGCATAGACAACTCCTCTAATGACAATAAATACATCCTTGACAGCACATTGAAAACAGTGGTAAAACTTTCTCTTTTATTTTTTTTCCCTTTAAAATTTTCAGTATTTAAATGACAGATGCAGGTAAATGAAGATAAGAAGACAGGTGATGGACAAAATGCATTATTCCCTAAAGCCTCTTCCAGATTTTCTGAAAGAATCATTACATTCAAAGACTGAATTCAAATAGTTTTTATAATAATAATAATAATAATAATAATAATAATAATATATCAGTTTATCAATAAGACAGTAGAGCAGTTCTTTGTAACTGTGTTTTCAAATGTTCCTGTAGCATTCACTTTGTCTGCAAGGACATATAATGTAATATAAACAACCTAGAATGAAAAAAAACTCTGGCTTCATTTTAATATAATGGCTTTTTCCCCTAGTAGTTTTCAGTGTACAGAATTTAAAACTTCAGATGTAATAAATGATAGAGGTTTTCAAACTGTTAATGACTGGTCTTTTGACAAATTTAGTCAAGTAGAAACTGCCTTCATTTGAACCAATAATCTTTTGGGCAGTTTAGGAATTCAGTTCTATAATTTGTAGCCATTATGCAAATGGTCACAGTGACAGCATGACTGGGCTTGCCTTGTTGGGGTCTGGCAATGTCCCACTGGATAAGTGACCATTCTAAGTCAATTATATCAGAATAGACTTAAAGTACACATTAAGAAAATAAAGGAACACAAACTTAAGGTATCAAGACCTTATAATTTAATAATCCAAAGTAACTATATAGTGAACAACAATAAAAAACATACTTCTTTCTGGTTTTAATAAGTGCTGAGAATGTGGAAAGTGTAAAATATGAAAAAAATAAAATATTTATCTTGGAATTTTAAACATTTGCATAGGTACCTCTCTATATAATATTTTCAGGATCTGAGACTATCATAAGTGTTTTATTTTATCAATGTATAAAATTGTAATATTCTAACTGAACATGCCAATATTTAACTTTTGCAATAAAAATAATTTTATTGTGTATATGTGTATAAATATTTGATAGTACTTTTTGCTTCTTTATGAATATTAATGAGTCAAGATCAGAAACCTCTTACTTGGTACGACAATTTAAAATATAAACTATTAAAAATTTTTAAACAAAGGTTCCCTACATGGGTGGAAAAAGATGCTCCCCAAAGCATATGATAACAATCTTAAATTCTGCTGCCTGGGATGAGATACCACTCAACTAATTGCTGGTCAGAAAGGCCACAGAGGCAGCTAAATGAATTGTTTTTTGCTCTCGGTTGTCCATGGAAACTAGACAGTAAGCCCTGTTGCTGAAGACCCCTGTTCCAGTCAGGTTCACATTGCTGGCAGAACTCACCCGACCAAGAGCAGCTTGTGGGAACAAAAAAAAAAAAAAAAAAAAAAAAAAAAAGGTTTGTTTTGGCTTACCGACTTGAGGGGAAGCTCCATGATGGCAGGGAAAATGATGGCGTGAGCAGAGGGCGGACATCCCCTCCTCACCAAATCAGATGGACAACAGCAACAGGAGAGTGAGTCAAACACTGGCAAGAGGAAGCTGGCTATAACACCCATGAGCAGTCCCCCAACAATACACCGCCTCCAGGAGGTGCTCATCCCCAAATCTCCATCAGCTGGGGACGTAGCGTTCAGAACACCTAAGTTTATGGGGGACACCTGAATCAAACCACCGCAACGCCTCGCTCTTGGGTTCTAGGGAAGCAAAGAAACCAAGGTGGAAATGAGCTGGAAGCTTGCTGCCTGATGCTTGCTTGTCTTTGTGTCCGAAGCTGTTCCAACTGCTGAGAGAGAAAAGTCATAAACAATCCCGTGGACTCTGTGCACTTAACAACCACCTTGTAAGGCAAGATGTGTCTGTTCACAATGGTGCCGGGAAGGATACGGGAGTATCTCATTGCTCTTTGATTGCATTTAAGGCCTGCTCACAGAAGCGAAGTCATACCTGGTACTAAAAGTCTGTGGTGAGGGAATCTAGGAATTAGGGAAGAATCCAACACTGCGGTTATGCTAATCAGACATGTTAAACTACCTTCTAAGTGTCCATGTATGGTCCTCATAGACTGGCACAACTCACCACCAAAACATGCTATCTAAACCACAACCTCCAAGACTCAGGAAACCCGGAGGAAGAGGAGGCAGGAAGAGGAGGCAGGAAGCGTGGGAGGTGACGCTGTGAGATGCTGTTTTTCTGCATATGGCAAGTGCGTGAACTCACAGAGGATGGGGCTCTTTCCTGGCCGAGCCTGTTAACATCTAGTGACAGGTGAGAAGCGGGTACAGGAGGCCCTGCACCTCCCAGCGTAATCGTGGAAACGTGGCATCGCTGGGAGAGGCAGTTGTGTCCTTTAGTGGCATAGCTGCTGGAGGACCGCCCATGCTCCAGAAAAATCACCTCCTACCCATGATTATGCAAGGGATCCTAATTTAAATCAGTGGATCAAAAAATAAAATAAATAAGGCAGAGAAGTAAGATGGGATCTAATGGGAAGAAGAGTTTTAGTAGGAAGGAAAAGGAGAAGATAGAATAATTGGAGGGATCAAAATGCATTGTATGCATGTATGAAATTGTCAAAAAATACATAGGTTAAACTTATTTCCATCTCGCACTGCAGCCCATCTTGTGTCCTCCACACTCTAAAGCTATTAGATCCGTGACCAGAGCCTCTGTTCTCTTTGCTGTAGGAAAGATTTCTCTCTCTTTGCAAGCAGCAAGAGTCACACTCACATCACAGAAACGTATCCTCCACTGGGGACAGGAGACTTTTCCCTGCTACTTGACTCCTGAGTTAAGTTTCCTGCAGAACTGTGCAACTCTGCTTGGAAAATCCTTCAAGACAGAAATGCAAAAGAGGAAAACAAGCATCATACATATGGAAAAGAAATAGATTAAGAGAGAGGAAGGAATACACAACGTCCTCTCTCAAGCAGGGCGCTGGCTTCAGTGTGCACTGGGCATGTCTGTCAGAGTTCACATCTGAACATGATGTACTTGGAGTGAGAAATCTTATACTCCTATCCCAGTTGTTTGTTTTTTTGTTTTTTGCAACAGTCTGATGGATCATCTTCTGCAAATCCTCTGGAATCTTTCCAATGGTACTTTATTTATCATTCAATTACCTGATCATCATAGTTACTGGCAAAAGTGACTTCTATATTATTACATTAAATTCACTTTGAGGATTGTTAGAAATATTATTACTTTTATTCAACTGGTAAATGAAAACATTTTTCATTATTTTAAGAAAATGTAGATTAAAAGGGGCTAGGGAGATGGATTAGAGATTAAGTCACTTGTCTGTGAAGCCTAAGAACTTCTGTTCCAATCTCCAGGCGCCACGTAAACCAGACACAGTGACTCAAGCATAGAGCGTCACACATGTGCACAAGGGGGTACACACACCTGGAATTCATTTGTAGTAGCTGAAGGCCCTGATGTGCCCATTGTCTCTCTCTCTCTCCCTCCCTCTCTCTCTTTTTCTCTTCCTCTCTCAAAATAAGATAAATATATTTTTAAAAAATACATTAAGATATTGGGTAATATTTCAGACTTTAACCCAAGATCCCCAGCAAGTATACATGACTACCTATTCTTTCTGAGCAATGAGCTTTCCTTAGGTGGCAATGCTGATATGTGAATGCTTGTACTTTCTGCTGGAAAACAAAGTAGAGAATGCTTATTCCTTTATTCAATATAAAATGTCCTTTTATAAGATACTTACAGCAATGAAATAATTCCAGTAGGGAGAGGAGGTGTGGCTTCCTTTGCTCTAAGGAGCCTTCTGCAAATAACTCCAAGCCCTTTGTAACTTGAAATAATTTCTCTAATAAGGTAAGAGAATTTTCCACCAAGAAAGAACTCTCTTAAACTTTGCTCAGAATGAAGAGTATCATGTTGTTGATGAACAGTTCAGAGCAAGCTGGTGGAGAAGTGTTACTCTGGCTGAAACTGGACTCTGTGGACTTCAGAAGACATTACTCAAATGTTCAGGAACATGGGCATCTTTTTGAAAATAAATCCAGTGCAAATTTAATCAACTGTTGTGAGAATTCTTTTCTATAACGAACCTCCCCGGTGAGTTCCACTTTGAATTCTTATGCCATTAAGCTATTACATATCACCCCAAGTTTCTGGGTCAGTAATTATTATGAAAGCCATGCTAAAGAAAAAGCAGAAGTAGGAGAATTACCATGAGTTCAAGGCTACCCTGAGACTATAAAGTGAATTCCAGGTCATCGTGAGCTACAGTGAGACCCTACCTCAAAAAAAAAACAAAACAAAACAAAAAAAAAAAGAGGGTAAAGAGCTGGGGAAATAGCTTAGTGGCTAAGGCATTTGCCTGAGAAGCCTAAGGACCTGGGTTTGATTCTCCAGGACCCACATAAGCCAGGTGAACAGGGGGCGCATGCATCTGGAGTCCGTTTGCAGTGGCTGAAGGCCCTGGTATGCCTATTTGCTCTTTCTCTCTGCCTCTTCCTCTCAAATAAATAAATAAAATATTTTTTAAAAAAGAAAGATGGTCAAAATAAAAGCAACTATTGTAAAACTGAATAAGAATGAATTAATAAAGACAATTAATGTATGTAGCCATACACATAATAAATATATTTTTTAAATGCTATAAAGATAAACTCGTCTAAATTTTACATGTTGTCAACAGCCATCATAGGAAAAAAGAGAATGTTCCTGAAAGACTATGTGAACTTAGAACAGACAAATAAGGTGCCACAAGGTACTTTTAAGAGTGCAAGAAAAACATGCTCAGGTTTAGAAGGGGCTAGGACACGATCCTTTTCACTTTTGGGGAGAAGGAAACAACAAAAAAATGCATGAAACCGATAATGTGTTCTAAACCATTAAGAGAAGAGACCTGAAAAATTGAAGCAAGAGAAAAAAACATAATGTAAGATACTACCAGCAACTCAAGAGACAACAAGGTTTTAAAAAATGAGACCATATGTATTTTAAGAGGCCCCAGCTGTAATCCAAGCTCTCATGTGGTATTAAGACGAGATTTGAGACTGGTCACATGCCTGTGGTCCCAGCCACTCAGGAAGCCAGGGCAGTATTATTATATGAATCTATAAGTTTGAGGCCAGCCTGGATCTTCTCCTGGAAGAAGGACGCTGGTTTTTCCTTAGGTTCTTGGAACTTGTTAGGATTTAAAATATATAAATGCAAGTGTTACATATAATTAAGAATAGCTACATTTTTCCATTACATCTGCATACAATTATATATAATGGCTGTCACAGAAGTAAGTGAGTGAAGCTTCTCTCCAAATATAGAACACTATTCAAAGGGTAATGTAATGAAACAGGAAGCCAGTAGGCAGGACAGCTTTGAATGGCAGTCAGAAGCAAGCTTCGGAACAGAACCCATCCCAAATAGGGACAGGGGAGACCCAGCAAAGGCCCACAACACTGTCTGCTCTAGGACATCGTGAACCTCAACAAATACGAGGCACCTTCCTACCACGAACGCTTTCATTTCTTCCCCCAACATCATAGCCCGCTACATGAAGATAAGTTAAAATTTCACTCTGAAAAAAAAAAAAAAATCTAGGTATTTGGAAAGAGTCAAAAGAAGGTTTCCCAACTTTTAAAGGGCATTATGGTCACCTTTTGCTAAATAAAAACGAGCCCTCAAGAAAATACTATTTTCGGGTGACAAAGTGATAATGAAAGAAATGTGCTTAAAATGGACAATAAATATGCCTTTCAAACTGAGCCGATTAAATAAAGATCTGCCCGTGGAAGTGATTGAAGCTAGGAAGTGCTGAGACGCGGGGCTGTGCTGCAACGTCTAAACTGGAATAGCTTTAGCAGTGTCTGCCAGGAAAATCAAACTTCATTTAAACAATTTTTTTTTTCTTCTTAGAATGGCTTCATGTCAGTGACATTCAGTGTGTGAGGGCTACGTTAGCCTACAATCTCAGAGAAGCTGTACAGCTGATCGGGGAAGGAAGACAATGGTTTACGCTGGTGTTTTACAAATGTGCTATCTGCTTCCTGGGTCTGAACATTTCTGTTCATGGAAATGTGATTTTTTTTTTTAAGCAGAAGAGTATTCCTCTATGGCATTTCAGATCTTAGGCGTTCGACTTGCCCTACTAAGCCCAAACAAAGGGCTTTTGAGGAGAATAACGGGGGAAGGAGGTTATATCTCCAAAGTCAAGTCAATGGAATAGTGTTCTTGACCGAACTTTGACAATGGAAGAAAATAATCGATGCTCACAATCTATTTTTTCACTGAAAAGGGAGTGATGAGTGAAATTGGGTCCAAGTGAGAGGCATGCACACTTGGGCTCTCCTAAGTTGTGCAGAATTACTATCATCAAGCTTTTCAGGGTGTAGGGAATTTTTTTACACTTACATTTTTTCCTTATGATCAAATAATGTGTTTCACAGAATTTGCTAAGTGCCTGCATAAGCCGGGACAAAACATCGCTTCTTTACGAAGTGATACCTGATGTCAATTTCCTCACAAAACCCCAAGAGGGTTTATGTGGTGATGATGTCAGTGCCTGACTTTCTCACACTGCTAGGGAACAATGAGAAAAATGACCAAAAAAAGAAAAATCAAAACTATCATTGGTTAATTTTTCTTTTGAGAGACCATACACTTGGAGGCTGCCCCTTCAGCAAATCAAAGTGGATCCTACCTTATAGGTCAGAATTCTATCAAAAATTTATTTGGAGGGAGATGGGGAAATGATTTAGTGGATAAACAGTTTGCTGTGCAAATGGCAATGCCTGAATTTGGATTTCCAGAACCGACTTAAAGTCAGATGCAGTAATGTAAGCGTCTGTCATCTTTGCACACCTTACACTGAAGCAAGAGGGGGAATTCGCTGGGTCAATGCCACTGGTGAACAAGAAACCGTGCCTCAAATATGACTGAAGGCAAGGACCAACACATAAAGTTGTCTTACGACCTGAATATGCATGCCTTGATACACACACACACACACACACACACAAAAAAATCATTTGTTTGCATTAACTCAATTTTATTAGTCTACATTTGCCTCTCTAGCCGTATTGACAATGTTATTATTTCTCTAGCCAGAAAGGTTAAAAATGTAAATCTTATCAATACAATACATTTAAACATAGAATTGTGAGATTAAATATGCAATCTATGTGGGAGTTGTTTTTTTTTTTTTTTTCAGTCCAAGATGATTGTATCAGAAATGATAGTTAAAAATATACGATTTCCACATATTTTCTCCATACTCTAAGTCAGGATGTTCATACGCTCACAACTGTGAATGTCGTCTGGAAGTAATATCCATATGAATGCACTAGCCAGTTCCGAGCTGGAGGATGATGGCCCAGCACGCTCCTTTCCACCCTGTGACTCTTACGTTCTTTCCATCTCCTCTTCCACAGTGTTCCCTGAACCTTCGAGGGTGTCATGGAGATGTCTGGTTTAGTGCTGAGCTCTCTATCGCCCCTCCTTTTCACCTTTGATGAGCGTTGAGCGCCCTCAGGGTCTCCTGTCATCTGCCCAGACAAGCTGACCTAGCTGGCAGTGGACACGGCATTCACATTCTTTCTGCAGCCTTGGTTTGTAAGAATCACTTCCTGGTTTGTGGTATCTGCTTTTTCAGAGGAAGAGATTGCTCAACCTCTTCTTTCTGACACGGCGACAGTCCTCAGTGTTAAGGGCCCATCCTCGAACCTGATCAACCTGATTGAAGCTTTCATATCTCCTAACATCCTACCTGAAGTGGTCACATGGTTAATTTTTTTATGCTTACAACGATAGCTAAAATAAACTAGACAAGACATGGCAAGTACTGAGAGAACGAGGAAAATCTGGAAGCCTCCGGTATTCTTTTTTTTTTTTTTTTTTTTTTTTTTTTTTTTTTTGTTTTTCGAGGTAGGGTTTCACTCTAGCTCAGGCTGACCTGGAATTCACTCTGTAGGGTGGCCTCGAACTCATGGTGATCCTCCTACCTCTGCCTCCCAAGTGCTGGGATTAAAGGCATGCGCCACCACACCCGGCTCAGCCTCGTGTATTCTTTTTTTTTTAAACTTTTTAATTTATTTTTTATTATTTTTTTTTTTTTGGGAGAGACACAGAGAGAGAGAGACAGAGAGAGAGAGAGAGAGATGGGCGTGCCAGCAGTGTCTCAGTTGCTGTGAACGAACTCCAGATGTGTGCGCCCCCTTGTGGTCAAGTGCGGCATTGCGCCCTTGCGTCACTTTGCATCTGGCTAAACGTGGGACCTGGAGATTGGAACCAGCGTTCTTAGGCTTAGGAGGCAGGCACCTAAACCGCTAAGCCATCGCTCCAGCCCAGCCTCATGTATTCTTAATGACAAAGTAAAATGCTAGAACCAATTTGGAAAATCATTTGGCATTTTTGTCCAATATAAAGTATTAAGATTCCAAAGTAAATGGAACTGTTTATCCTCATCAAGTCTTTTTCATGGCCATAAAAAAAAAAAAAAAAAAAAAAAAAAAAAAAAAAACTTTATTCAGAAAAGCCAAAGAGTAGCAGCAATACAAATGGTTACGAACCGATGAGCAGCTTAAAGAAAAGGTGCCAAATTCAAATGATGAAAAAGACCTACGCCATGAAACACGACATGTGTCCACGTGCTCTAGGATGTAGGAAGCTTGTAAAAACTGTGTCGCGTGGAAATGACCGGTCCCAAGTGACCGCACATTGTCTGATGGTATTTCTTTGAAATTTGTAAATTTATTTGAAATTGTTAAATTTGCAGGGACAAAAGATTGAGTTGTATTTGCCAGGGCTTACTAGGATGGAACTGGTGAGTCTGCTCATGGGCCGATGGGTCAGAGTTTCATTTAAGGTTGGTGAAAACGTTGTGAGATTAGGTAGGGAGTGGCTGTCTGTGGTTCATAAAGGACGCTAAGAGATCGATGTTGGCTATACCCAAGACCCAGCAAGCATTTAAAGGGATGGTTTAAAATTGTTCTAAAACATATAACAGGATAGTTTTTATCTTGACCATTTTTAATTGTATACGTCAGTGGCATTAAAGTCATTCGCATTGTTAACAACTATCGCCTGTACTGTCTCCAGGATCATAAAACGTTTTTCTCTAGAAACTCGGAAACTCTGCCCATGAGCCAATCATTTTTTCTTCTCCATGCTCTAAACAATGTTGATTACTGTGATTATCTTTCTTCGTCCTTTGAAGTTCACTAATCTAATCTGCTATATAGATAATATATAATATATATATTGAATTATTATAGTATAACTTGAATCCTACAAGTTTGATCCAGCTAATTTCAATTAGCATAATGTCTTAAAGCATGAACTTTATAGTGTGACATTTCTCAACAAACCTTTAAGAAAACACAAAAAAAGTATGTTGGATGTTCTTGGGAGTTCTACCATATTTATAATTGAAGGAGAATATGTGGAGGATGAAACAGAGGCATAGTTCATGAGGATAAAAAATACATCAAGTGAGAGATATTAAAACCTCCGAGACTATGCAGCATAAACACAAAGAAAATCCTTCCAGGGCACACTGGAGTGCAACTTCTGAAAGCCAAAGACCAGGAGACAATCTACACAGGCCCTAAAAAGAAATCATTTTACCCTCAAAGCAGCAACCATGAGACAGTGACAGGACATTTCAACAGGAATCACAAAAAAATAAAATAAAATAAAATAAAATAAAATAAAATAAAAAAATAAAATAAGGTAAGGTAAAGGTAAGGTAAGGTAAAATAAAATAAAATAAAATAAAATAAAATAAAATAAAATAAAATAAAATAAAATAAAATAAAACAAGGTATGTTTTGTGTGGGGTGTGTGTGTCAGTGTACATGGGCACACGTATGTGTTGATGTGTGTGTGAAGGCTGACGGGTGCCTTCCTCAATTTCTCCCTGTCCTCCACCTTATTTATTGAGACAGGATCTCTCACTTAAACTGAGAACCCATGTATGTGGTCCTGGAGACAGTACAGGCGATAGTTGTTAACAATGTGAATGACTTTAATGACACTGACGTATACAATTAAAAATGGTCAAAATAAAAACTATCCTGTTATATGTTTTAGAACAATTTTAAACCATCCCTTTAAATGCCAGCCAGCTTGCCCCAGGGACCCAGTGTTTCCGCCTCTGAGGCACAGAGGTGACAAGTGAGCTGAGTGTCCAAACTCAGGGCCTCACACTGGTGTGGCAAACACTCTTCCACTGAGCCATCCTCCAAACCCCCAGGAAGATATTTTAAAGTGCTGAGACAAAACATTTTTTTTCTGTCTCTTTCCAAAATGCAAGCGATGCAAGGCCATTATTGTATCCAATTTTCAATAGCAGACCTAAACCAGAATAAAATAAAACAAACAATAACTGGAATAATCCGGGAAGAATAAAATTGATCCCAGATGGGCTAGACAGATGGCTTAGCCATTAATGGCACTAGCCCGTGAAGCCTAAGGACCCAGGTTTGATTCCCCAGGACCCACATAAGCCATATGCACATGGTGGCACATGCATCTGGAGTTTGCAGTGGCTGGGGGCCCTGGCATGCTCACTCTTTCTATCTGCCTCTTTCTCCTTCTCTCTCGCTCTTTCTCTCAAATAAATGAAATTAAAAACAAAACAAAACAAAACAACAAACAAGATTGATCCTAGATGGAGAAAATAGGGGACAAACAAAAGAAATAAATAACGGATCAATTAGAAATAAGAATTACCTTTAAAAAAGGAAAATAATAAGTATGTTACTTAAAATGCATGCGTTGCTGATACAGTAGGGAAAAAAGAGTGCAATATACAAAAAATAAAAGGAACAAAAGTGTCAGAAGTTCTATAAGTCTAGTCAAGTGATTAAAAACAGAAATCTGAGCTGTTTCCCTAGGAACTCTGGGTGTGTGTTTTAATCTCTAGGGTGGCCAGGAAAAGATATGTGTAACAAACAATGTAGGAATAAAATGTACAACCAGGGAGTTCTTGGATGGAAGTAATGAATACATATGTTTCGTCAGTCAATCCCAAAGACAGAGTGAAATGAAAAGTTAAATATATATATATATATGTATGTATGATAGAGACACAGGAGATTAGATCAAATGGCAACATTGTGCCCATAGTAAGCGAACTAGCAAACACCTGGACAAACAAACACTCCACAAGAACAGTGAGAATAGATGGCAAGAGATCCTGGAGGAGAACTGGGGTCGGACTCAGAGGGCTGGAAGAGTGTCAGCATGGATCACTGGTGACATTCTGAATGTGAGCTGCTATGGGTAGATGAACAGGACGGTGGATCAATAGCTGATATTCATCTGAAAAATCAGACTGGAATCAATAATGTGTAAATAATAGTATATTGGTTCATAACCATACTGAACCACACTTTTAATATTCTTTTAATATTTTTAATTTAATTAATTTATTTATTTGACGGAGAGAAAGTGGGAGGCGGAGAGAGAGAGAGAGAGAAAGGAGAGAGAGAATGGGCCATGCCAGGGCTTCCAGCCACTGCAAACAAACTCCAGACACATGTGCCCCCTTGTGCATCTGGCTAATGTGGGTCCTGGGGAATCGAACCTGGGTCCTTTGGCTTTGCAGGCAAGCACCTTAACTGCTAAGCCATCCCTCCAGCACTTAATATTCTTTTATATTTCTGATATACTATGAAATTCAACTTGGTTACTTTAATTAGTGATGTGTCCTGGTGTATACCTATAATCTCAACACTCCAGAGTTAGAAGCAGGCACCACAAGTTCAAGGCCAGCCTGATCTACACAGTGAGTTCTAGGCTGGCAAAACAAGAGTTGACTATAACAAGCATAACCTCTTAAGAGCAAATGCATCTAATGTATATTTTGAAATCCTTCCATACTCAGTAAATTTTTCTGTTACATGTCAATCAAGTACTGTCCTTGAAAAGTTAAAAAAAAAAAAACTTTTAGAAAATTTATTTGTGTGACATGACTTTGTTCCTCTGTTTTTTTAAAAAACAAGATTTAGGGCTGGAGAGATGGCTTAGCGGTTAAGGCGCCTGCCTCCTAAGCCTAAGAACACTGGTTCCAATCTCCAGCGGTTCCAATCTCCAGGTCCCACATTTAGCCAGATGCAGTGACCCAAGGGTACAATGCTGCACTTGACCACAAGGGGGCACACACATCTGGATTTCGTTTGCAGCACCTGAGAGGCTGCTGGCGCTCCCATCTCTGTCTTCCTCTCCCTCTCTCTCTGTCTCTCTCCAAAAAAAAAAAAAAAAGATTAAAAAAAGAATTTATTGAATTTTTGATTAAAAAAAAAAAGGCTGTCTTAACCCCCCTTTCTCAGACTCCAATTCTATTTATAGTGGAGAAACCTGAAACACAGTCTCAGATAGGTGGCCAAGGTCAATATCAACACATGTAATGACTGTAACCAAGTGCACCTTTGACGAGATAGGATGAAAGTGTCTTCCTCCCAAACCCCATCCCCCACCCCAGTGCAACAATATGGAACCCATCAGACAGAAGGAGGATTCTTCTACAAAGTTCCTGGTCCCCACTTCTCAAAACTGCCACGTTCCTTAAAGACAAGGCAAGCTTCCCAAATTGTCGTCGCTAGGAGATGTCTAAGGGAACA
The DNA here is from genome assembly GCA_036365145.1 of Orientallactaga sibirica. Taxonomy (NCBI): domain Eukaryota; kingdom Metazoa; phylum Chordata; class Mammalia; order Rodentia; family Dipodidae; genus Orientallactaga; species Orientallactaga sibirica. The sequence goes on along the minus strand of JAEOAD010001895.1, from coordinate 519,094 downwards.
GAATATCTAAATGCTAAATGTGTCAGGCCCTGGGTGGGATCAAGAATCAGATCAAGACGTTAGGAAACAACGCTCGGTGAATACACATGAAGCACGGGCTTGTTCATAAAAAATATGTTGACATTGGCTTATAAATTTTGACCACTGCCCCATACTACTGTGAGGTCTTAGTGCCCAAGGAGGTTGAGAAGACTGTAGACAACCATTCTCTGAACTGTATAATTTTTCTGTATATTTAAAATGTTCCAATAGTGAAAGCTGACTTAAAACATTCAATCATTTTATCTTCCTAGCTATTTATTTATTTATTTATTTACTCATCATCCTTGCCTTTGAAGATATTGACAACACCCACTGCACGCACACACACACACACACACACACACACACACACACAATACCTAACAACTTCTAAGCAAGCATGCATATATATATGTGTATATATATATATATATATATATATATATATATATATGCATAATTCCGACAGATGTACCCTGACTTTAACATATTTTAGCCAAAGACAATGTTATACATCTCTTGATAAGAAGTACTTAATAGATAATGATAAAAAAAAATGTGCTGTGGAAGTGTGCTCTTAATGTCATAGTAAAGTTATTCCAGGCATATTTTCAGGATAACTAATATTTCACAGGTAATATTATTTATGCTGTGGAGAGATGGGGAAGAGATTCATACATCCTGCAGTCAAAGAGTTTATACTATGTTAATCAATCTTAAACCCTGAAAAATGTATATCCTGCAATGACCTTCATTACAGCTGCCACCACATGTCACTTACACGGTGAAATATCTATTCCTGCCACAGTGTTCATATAACAGAGCCTCAATGAAATTTGTAAAAACATCTGGTTCTTTTGCTATGGCTGTTTGCAAAACAGATTCTCATTAAGTCTAGTCTGGCCTCTAACGTGCTATTTGACTGAAGATAGCCCTGAACCCAGCTTGGTCTGGCTGCTGCCACCTCCCAATGACGGGATTATAGGCCAGCACCACCATTCCCAGAGAAAAAAAGTTTTTGTTGTTGTTGGAGAACGGGACTATGTTAATCCACTGATTCCTGTTTAGGCCACCAAGAATATTTAATTGGCTTAAAAAAAACTTACATATGGTTTTAATTCTATTCCAGGCTCCAAATTTTGGGAGCTGGTCATTTTGAAACAAGACCTCACTACATAGTCCAGACTGGGTTTGATCTTGTGAGCCTTCTTCCTTTTCCTCCCAAGGGCTGGGCTGTAGGTTTGTGCTCCCCTGGTCATACCTGGTTGGTAATGACGTTTGGCACCCTTCTCTAAGAATATTAGTTCTTCCTGGGTTGGAGGGATGGTTTAGCGGTTAAGGCGCTTGCCTGCAAAGCCAAAGGACCCTGTTTCAATTCCCCAGGACCCATGCAATCCTGATGCACAAGGTGGTGCATGCATCTGGAGTTGATTTGCTGTGGCTGGAGGCCCTGGCGTGCCCATTCTCTCTGTCTCTGCATCTCTCTCTAATAAATTTAAATTTAAATTTTTTTAAAGAATATTAGTTTTTCGTTATAGAAAATGGCAGTCATTAAGCTGTTCCTGGACTTTCTGTTATAGCACAGAATGTCCTATGTCATTTAAAAAGATGCAATGCTACACAAACGTAGAAGTTGGACTTTCTGTGAAAGTGCCTGAAAGTCTGAGGTATCTCTGACCTCTTTATCGTTTAAATACCGCGAGAACAAAGTGATGTCAGAGGGCATTGATAAGTGCACACAGAAAGCACTCAGTTCCTCATGGTTTCCACTTGCGCAGCCCTGCCAGCAGCCCTGAGAGATAAGAACTGTGATTATCCACACTGACACTTGATGAAAATAGACTCACAACATCAAGCTGCACACCTGGATCTCCAGCCCTGCTGGCCGAGGCTGGGCCGCACTCTTGTGGAAATGGCAGACCCCCCATTGCTTCACAAATGTTTCCAGCTCTCAGAAACCACAAGTCCACTCCAAATAAATACACTTCTCAATACCGCCCTCAGCCCCAACCATCAGCCTTGTGAACACTCCAAATCTTCCTTGAGAAATTAGTGTGAGGGAGCCCTCTGCAGCCCAGGTGAACTGAAAGTAACTCATTTGTGACGTTTGCACACCTGTGCACAATTGTTTTTAGCTTTAAGAGTTTACATCTATGGAAAAATTCCTCACCCGGTTGCTTGCACCTCATGTGAACATTTTTGCCCTTGTGATGTCTTGTGTGAGGGTCAGCTTCTCCAGACAGCTCAGTGACTTTAAGTCGGGCCAAACACTCAATCTTCTCAGTCTCATTTTGAGGATAATCCGTTCACACTCTGCAAGTATGACAGCTGAAATTAACAAATTAGGTTTACCCTTAAAACACAGTGGGGCTGGTTTCAGTTGGTGGCAAAACATTTTCCACTGGTCTCAAATATATGCCTGTCATATCATGGCAATCTGATGAGCAGACGCTTCCACCGGTCTACGTTAAATAGAGATAAAAAACAGAAGCCACGGTGGTGAGATGAGCTGTGGAGAGTTGCCCGTGCGAACGCAGGTCTGGGGCAGTCTCAGACACTACGCGCCTTTCTCTCTGCCTCCTTGCTCTCATGAGGGGAACTGTTTGTTCCAGAACATGGTCCTCAGAGTGACATTCCACTTCAACACAGACCCAAAAGTCTGAAAGTTCAAGTAACTGCACTGAAGCGGCTGAAATTGTGAGCCAAGACAAACCTTTGATGCTTATAAGTTTACAGTTCCAGATATTTTATTATGGTACAGAATAACCAAACAGGGCTGGAAAGATGGCTTAGTGGTTAAGGCAATGCCTGCAAAAACCTTTCCCACGATGCTGCACACGGTTGCATCTGGAGTTCGCTTGCAATGGCTACAGTTTACCATTCTCAGTTTTTCCAGACTGTCTCTATTTTAAAAAATATTTTTAAAATCTAAGTAAGAGAATGCAACAAGAAGGGCAGGGCAATGATATTATGAGACATATGTAAAATTATTTTTTTGAATAAGGGCATGTCTAGAAGCTGGACTTTAAGAAAATTTTCACACCTGGGATGGAATACCTTCCAGTGAATTGTTGGCAAAGGTCCTAAAACATTAAAGGCTTTTGCCAAAGCCCTTGGTTTCCCTAGAGAAACAGATAGTAAGGCCCTATTGCTGAAGACATCTCATGCCTGAGAAGCATGGTCACTGAGAAAGCAGCTGGTGTGGAGCAGAAAACCTTCTCCCTGTAGACCAGCCAACTGAAAGCTGGAAAAAGCTGCATTGCATGCAGCATATGGGAGACATGGCCATCAATAGTGAAAACAGTGGACCCAAGCTGGCATGCCCCAATGACTGAACTCAATAGTGGCATGTCTCTCTTGGGGTAACTGCTCCATAATTGGACTGAAGGCCCTCTCTGTCTCCTAATAAAACCTAAAAAGTCTATGGTAAAAATATTTTGACTAAATCATTTTATAATTGCCCTGATTTTTATTGATATTCACATATTAATACTACTCTCACTTCTGGTTAGAGAAGCTACAGATGGTGATGACAAAAAGGCAACATAGTGCTGAGAAGAACCGATGGAGGAGTGCCACTGAAACACTCTGTCACACCCTCCAAGGCTCAGGGACCATTGCAGAAGAGGGGTGGATTCCCAAAGGAAGGTTTACAATGCAACTGCCCAGACAGAAACTGGCCTCGATATCTATGACCTTGCAGTGCCTAGCAATACCATCGCAAGGCCCTCAAAATAGAAGATAAAGATGGTGACATCAAATTAAAAGAGAGACTAGTGGAGAGAGGGAGGGGATATGATGGAAACTTGAGTTCTAAAGTGGAATGGGGGGAGGGAAGGGAAATATCAGGTGGTCTTTTTTGTATGTAAGTATAAAAGTCAATAAAAAATAATAATTAAAAAAAATCTTCTTAAAAAAAGAATAACTGAACAGCACAAAATAGCGACTAGCTTTTCTTCCTATTTTTTTTGCATATTCCAAACCACTACCATCTTCATTAATGACATGATTTTTTTTTCCTGAGTGGAAATTCTACTTAAATTTGAGCTAAACTAGAGGGCTCATTTGCCCTGAAAGAGGGTTCTCAGATGAGTGCGGGCACTGATAATTTTTGGTGGGATCCCAACTTACCATCATCTTCTTGGGCAAAATGAAAAGTATTGGCTTAAAAGAACACTGGTCTAGGGGGCTGGAGAGATGGCTTGGTGGTTAAGGCATTTGCCTGCAAAGCCAAAGGATCCTGGTTCGATTCTCCAGGGCCCATGTAAGTCAGATGCACAAGAGGGGCGCATGCATCTGGAGTTCATTTGCAGTGGCTGGAAGCCCTGGAACACCATTCTTGTTCTCTCTCTCTTTCTCTGCCTCTTTTTCTCTCTCTCTCAAAAAATAAATAAGTAAAATATTTTTTAAAAATACTGTTTTCTAAAAAAGAACACTGGTCTACTGTCCAGGGTTACTTCCTTGACGCAGTAGTACTGACACCTCTACCTTCCCAAACATTTTAAGAGAATCACTTAAGAACACAAATTCATGTTGTGTAATATTCATCAATTTTATGGCAGATATCTTGGGGGAAAATTGAACCTACTAGTATCAGGGTCCCATTCACCAATGATACTTCATAAGGTGAAAAATAATTTAGTTCGTAGGGCAAGAGTTTAAGTGAGCCTCTCAGAACCATTCATCTAAGAATGTGTTTGCACTATCTACATCCTGTTTCTCAAAACAAGTACCTGCGAGAAGACCATAAACTCACAAGTGTGTCAATGCCTTTGCGGGATCTGAGTGGAGTAAACCTTAAATGGTAGAGCTTTGGGACAATTGAATTAGCCAAACATGTATAAAGTAAAGAAAAATTGAAAACGGTTGCTATACTGTGCAATAATGTTTTATTTATAGTATTTAATTGATCCCGGGGCTCACTACATATCTCGGGGCTGATTTGGAACCTGCTATGTGAACAGATGGGTTTTACATCATGCTGGTCATCACTTTCCTTCCTCTTCCTCCTGGATCCTGGGAACATAGGACTGCGCCACACCAGGCTCTGTTTGACAGTCTCCATGATTGATTTCCTGTTCTTCACACCCGAAGTCAAGACCTCACTTGCATTTTCTCGTGAAGGTGAGACGCGGACCAGGACCTTCCATCAAATACAACAAAGATTATGATCTCCCTGCAGCCCAGTGCTGTGCGGCAATTGAGATAGGGCCAAAGGTCATTGTGTCGTTGGACACCACAGAGGAAGAGATTCTTGTAATAACTTTCAAAGCTATGTACTTAACCTGCCTGGGGGATGGACTGCTATTCAACCTCAGAAAGAATTGCTATGCTTGCCAGGAGTTCAATGTTCTCTCTCTGTCTCTCTCTCTCTCTCTCTGTCTCTCTCTCTCTGTATGTGTCTGTCTCTCTCTCTGAGCCAAGGTCTTGCTATGTAACCCTGCCATAGTGGTGTTCACTATGCAGCCCAAGGTGGCCTGAAACTTACTGCAATTCTCTTGACTCAGCTTCCCACGTGATAGAATTCCAAGCATGCCTGGGTATAATCTTGTTTTTTTATCTTTTGAAAGTGCACCTTCTGAGCCAATGTTGTTGGCCCTACAGCTTTTTACCTCACATATGGTGATATGGGTAGGAATGGTGAATTCTATTGTTTGTCATAAGGAAAACTTACAAATTCAGAATCTGAGTTTAGAAAGGCTTGCAGGCAGTAAGCTTTCAAGAAATGAGTAAGCTTTTTAAAAATATTTCATTTTATTTATTTATTAGAGAGAGAGAATGGGCACACCAGGGCTTCCAGCCACTGCAGACGAACTCCAGATGCATGCGCCACCTTGTGTATCTGGCTTACATGGGACCTGGAGGATCAAGCCAGGGTCCTTAGGCCTCACAGGCATGTGCCTTCACCACTAAGCCATCTCTCCAGCCCAAAACATGTTTTTGTTTATTGATTTATTTGTGGATGTGTGTGTGCGCACACGTGGGCACATGCATGCACAACAGGATCGTTTTTTCACTGGAAAGAAGTGCCAGATGCCTGTGCTACTTTCTGCATTTGCCTTTATATGAGTGCTAGGGAATTAAACCCAAGATGGCAGGAAAAGACTAAGCTCATGAAAGACTCAGATCCAGTGAATTTACCAGATGCACTAAGGAAGGGGTTTTATCTGGAACTGGAATTTTCTTAAATGCAAAAAGACGTTGATCCCTAATATAACATAAATAATTTAACTTATTACCCAATACCTACAGCTTTGTTGATAGAATTATTTTTAATGCATATGTTGTATTAGCCAAACAAGAGCTAAGATTCACTTTTCCCCTTAAAACGTGGTTCATATTAGTCTAATGGTAGGAATGTGGAGGGGCAGTTACTTCTTTTTCACCTTAAAACTTGGTAATCTGATGAAAGAATAAATCTCTCAATGAAGTAGACTTCTGCTGGCATTAGTATCACATCCCCTTGTTGTTGTGAGAAAATTCTGTGTCACTAAGCTCCATCGACAATGTGGATCAAACATTGAGTTATTCTCCAGCTATAGGCGAAATTATTCTGAGTGAAAAAATGAACTTTCTCATTTTGCGTCTGTGCCTAGGTTTTAAGAAGAAAATACTTTAACGTCAGTAAAACAGTATATTTTTAAGGTTTAAATTAAAAGCTGTTAAAAATGACAATGATCTATTAATTTGAACTTGAGAGCCCTAAACTTTCTGCACTACTTATAAAATAATCCACATGATGTAATTTTACAATCTATATCATTATTCTTTATATAAAACAAACACATAACTCTGTGATGTTATTATTACATGTCATAAATGTCATCATAATTTGTCTTTACACATCATAAATATCTTAGTTTGTGACATTATTATACCTTCGGGTGTCTCTTTCCATATTTATGGTAATTACATCAAAGTATTTACTACAATTATGTCATTTGATGAAATTACAGTAATTACTTCAAAAAAAATGATAGCCCATGACTAATGAATTAAAATAGCATGGAAATTCACATTAAAAATGACATTAAAAATAATACCAAGGATCTGAGATAACTGACAAGATCAAGAACATTTATTCTAAGTTTTTAACCTCCAAACTCATTTCCACAGGTTTTTCCTTGGGGGAGATTTTATCTGTGTCAGCTCTGAGCACTGCTTTGTAATGGGACGGTAGGGCTGGGAGTGGCTTAGTGGTTCGTGAGCCTGCCTATCATGAGACAGCTGTACCTCCTTAGGACATGTAACAAAAGAAACCCACTGAACAACATTACTTCTTGTGACTAGGCCCACCCGAATTATGACTTAAAAACAACTTCCTGTGAATGGAAGGTACTCCACCTGTACTTTCTTTCACTTTGTTCTTCACAGTTTGTCAAAGCCAGGCTTCTATCAACTAGATGATAGGTTTCGGGTAACAGACTGGGAAGGAACTCGATTCATGAGGCACTTGTCAGGAAGAAATTCAGGTTGGCGTATCCCAAGACGTGGTCATGGAGAAGAGAGACACCATTTCATTCGGCCTCTGACTCCACGTGAAGGACTGTAAGTACCACTGTTCTCTCTGGGGATGCACACTCAGAAACCCATTTTGAAAGCATATTTAAAATTAAATAATCATACCCATTAATACATTCTGTTGTGGCATTTCATACATAGATGTCCTTATACTCTGTTCTGATTCACCACCACCCCCAACTCTCCCCATCTCCCTTCCCTGTTTTTTTATTGTTTTTATCCCTTCCCTCTCTTGCTGGAGTCTTCTGGAGTCTTCTTATTCACCCTCCCCCTTCATGTGCTCTGCACCCCATCTCCCCTCCCTGTCATGTTGGTCCCTTTCCATCCCTTCTACTTCAAGTCATCATACGTATTCTGAATTTTTTAAAAAATAATTTATTTCTTCACTTATTTGCAAGCAGAGAGAGAGAGAGAGAGATACACGAGAGACAAACAGAGAGAGAATGGGCACACCAGGAACTCTAGCCACTGCAAATGAACTCCAGATGCATGTGCCCCTTGTGCATGTGGCTTACATGGGACCTGGAGAATCGAACCTGCGTCCTTTGGCTTTGTAGGCAAACGCCTTAACTGCTAAGTCATCTCTCCAGCCCTGTATTCTGATTTTTAAGGTTCATTGTTCTCTATTGTCAAGAGCACCTTGCATGCCTATCTCTGCACTGTGAACTCTCTTCTTTGATCTAGCATAGTTCTATTTACGGTTGTGGAACAAGTGAATAGTGAAGGAAGGGGACCAGCAAGAGAGAGAGGGGGATGGAGAGGGGAGTGAGAGAGGTTAATAAGGAAAGGAAGGGAGCCAGCAAGCAAGGGATGGGGGAAGAGGACTGGGCATGCGTGGGGGTGAATAACAACAAGACGCACTTCCCTGCTTTCACCCCACGCTGCTTTGTTGCCTTTGTCGGGCCAATTTTCTCCTCCTTATTCCATACAACATTTTTCAGATTTTGATATACGTACTTATACAACGGACAGAAGCTGCGCTGCCTGCGAGGTACCATCCCAGGGTCTGGGAGTACATACACAGTGGCAAAATCAAACAGCGGTGTCCTTGCAGAGCTTAGGCACACAGAAACCAAACAGGAGGGAAATCGAAAGGTAAGAATTCCACGTGAACACACGCTTCACAGCGCGGTAGAATGGAATGAGGATTAATCACGCTTTGTCACTGTTAACTTACCTCTTAGTTCTGGGAGGTCAAAGTCCTGCTGCATCAGCACACGTTCTGCGGTGATGGCTGCTTCCAGGCCACATCACCTCACTGTGCTGAACGTTCCAAGTTCAAAGTCCCAGTGGCCCAGCACACGTTCTGAGGTGACAGTTGCTTCCTGGCCACATCACCTCATTGTGCAGAAAGCAATGCTGGGCCTGTGTGGAAAAGGAAGCTAGAGACCACATCTCAAATCAGGAGCAGACAGAGACGCTGGCAGGGGCCAGGCTGCTTCTCTTCCAGCAGACCTCTCTGAGAACTCCAAGGGGCCTCATGAGAGGTATCTCATGCCCCCATCCTCTAATGACCTTCCTGTATGAGCCATGTCACAGCAGTGGCCACCTGGATGAAAAAGCCTGCATGACAAACAACCTTTGGGGCACCCCAACCACATCTAAACCTAGCACAATGCATGATACGGTAGGACAGGTAAGTGCTTTATGGAGTAGGGAATACCAGGAACAAATCACGAGGCATAGAGGAAGCAAATTTTAATAGGTTTGTGACTTTCAAAAAGGTCTGACTGCCGGGTGTGGTGGCGCATGCCTTTAGCCCCAGCACTCAGGAGACAGAGGTTGGAAGATCGCCATGAGTTCAAGGCCGCCCTGAGACTATAGAGTGAATCTCAGGACAGCCTGGGCTAGAATGAGACCCTACCTAAAAAAAGCAAAATAAAAATAAATAAATAAATAAATAAATAAATAAATAACATTTAAAAAAAAAAAAAAAAAGGTCTGACCGAGAAAAGATTAAAAGCAGGAGCTGAGCATTGAGCACATTTAAAGAAAGAACATTTTCGATGGTGAAGCATGCTGGAGGATCACACTGACTGGTGTTGGATGGCTGGGGAACATGCTGGAACAGAGATGAACAAGAAATACGGAGGTGGACTTAGTAAGATGGGAAGGGCAAGTTTACTTTTAGAAATACTAAGAACCTCATGGGGGCTGGAGAAATAGCTTAGCAGTTAAAACCTTTCCTGTGAAGCCAAAGGATCCCAGTTCCATTCTCCAGGACCCACATAAGCCAAATGCACAAGGGGGTGTGTGCATCTGGAGTTCATTTACAGTGGCTAGAGGCCCTGGCATGCCCATTCTATCTGTCTGCCTTTCTTCTCTCTCTCTCTCTCTCTCTCTCTTTCTCTCTGCTTGCAAATAAATAAATAAATAAAAATTTAATTGAAAAAAAAAAAAAGGATCTTGTGGGGCATCCAAGTAGATAGCAGAATGGACAGCTGGGTTACTCATGACAGGGATACAAATGTGAGAAATCTGAGCCTAGTGATGCCATATAAGGTCATGAGATGGGACCAGGTTGCTTACAGAGGGTGCAGATTAATCTTGTCAGCTTGAAGGGATTTGGAATCACAATATAAATAAACCCTGGGGCCTGTCCGTGGGGAAGTTTCTAGATTGGATGAATTTGGGTGGGAGGCGACAGTGGACTGCACATTAAGCATACAGTGGCTGAGCACAAGAATGGACGTCCCTCTGCTTTCTGGCTGACCTGCTGCCTGAAGCTCCTGCCACCCAGCCTCTCCAACCATGCCACACTGTCCCTGTCCCTCCAAAGGCAAGCCCAGATAAACCCTTCCTTCCTAAAGCTGCTTTGGTCACAATAAAATGAAGAAAAAATAAATAAATAACCGATCTGGGGGTGAGCGCCACAGACTGCAGGGGAAGTATAGCTTGTTATCCTGGGGACCTCGGATGATAATGATCAGACAGAGGGGCTCCAAGACGAGCAAGGACTACCGAAGAAGGCTGGTTACCTAGAACTCAGAGAGCTGGATTCTGACTGATCAATGCATCTAAAGGAAGAGAGGCTGACAACCAGAGGAGGAAAAAGAGAGACCACTGGACACAGTAGCAAGCTGGAAGATGTGCCTCGTCTCTGTGTTTACCCCCGCCCCCAAATAGGAGTCCTTCAGACAATTCATCAAAACGACTAATAGCTGAAGGCACAGGAGGTATTACTTGCTCTATCACATTACACAGCCAGGAGACTGTTCCCACTACAGCTCCACGTGATGTATAGAAGAAAGCACATGGAGGGTTAGGGTTAGGGTTAGGGTTAAGGATTAGGGTTAGAGAAAGCATGGCCAGAGCAGAAAACTACCACTCACACCTTCACATCAGCAGGGAGGGGAGAGAGATAGATAGAGAGAGAAGAGATAGGAAGATAAAAGAAGGGGAGGGAAGGGAAAGGAAAAGAAAGGAATGAACAGAAAGGAAAGGAAGGGAAGGGAAGGGAGGGAAGGGAGGGAAGGGAGGGAAGGGAAGGGAAGGGAAGGAAGGGAAGGGAAGGGAGGAAGGGAAGGGAAGGGAAGGGAAGGGAAGGGAAGGGAAGGGAAGGGAAGGGAAGGGAAGGGAAGGGGAGGGAGGTAAAGGAAGGAACCAATACCTTGTCTATAATTTTTATACATAGATCCCACCCAATTTTCCATATGGATTTATGTCCAGAATGTAAACTCACAAGTCAGTCACATTTTCAATTGCTCTCTATCCACAAACTAATTAGTTGAAATAATTATTTTGTGACAAAAACTAATCCTGAACATAAGCCAGACATTCATTTTCTGTGCATCATTTTTTTGGGGGGGGGTGGAGAAAGGGAAAATACAGGAATTCAGTGTCCTATTTGAGAGAGCTTGTATTTGTGAACACACAAGGTCACAGTAACTGTACACCCTGTCTCATCTCTTCTGCCCCACAAATGCAGATTCATTGCTACAAACACAAAACCTTGTAAAAATTATTATCTATCCCCATTTGCTATATCATTAAAGTAAGTCCTTGATACATTTGGAAAATTTACTAAGAGTTGAAACTAAAACAAAAAGAAAAACAGAAAAAGGATCGTGTTTATTTGGAAAATTAAATTTGTCAGAACAAAATATCCCATCCTTTGGTGATAATCCCAGTTTTTTATAAAAATAACTGTCATATATTTTTAGGTACATTATTCTAAATGTTGTGAGGGAAGCAGTAATAGTAATAACCTTTTCTAGCTGAACGTTAACAAAACCAGGAAAACAAATGTGATTTTTTAAAAATGACTTCTGTTTCTATCCCTTTCACATGTAGGGAAATAAAATGATCCATTAATCAAAACCACATTAAAAAATTCTGTTAATAGTATCTGCTTTAAAGTGTTTTCTTTTGCTGTGTTACCTAAATTATTTAACCTTAATACTCTTGCAAGATTTTGAGCTTCTTTCTACATTAATGCTACATTTGCTGTCACGTCGTGGAAGGAGAGGTTAACTGGAAGGGATTAGAAATGAGAGATGGAATCTGGTCCCCTTAGGTCATTTGTTTGTATCCAGCTGAAGTCAGCAGTGGCTAGAATTCATTACCATCTGGCAGTTTTTCCATGGCCTCGGTGACAGAACTTGTGGTCCTAGACTAGTACATACTAGACAGATGTCCAGGTCATAAAAATCACAACGATACTTGGCACGGTGTCACCCCCTTGTTGACAGTACCATCCGACAGGCCAGAGACCGAAGCAGAATAAAGAATGAGCTGTCTCCATCCCAACCAGTGGCCCATTGGCAAACAGACACTCAGGCCTGATGCATTCTGCGTGGGGGATGCAGTTCTTGGCGGTATACTCAAAGGAAACAGGAATAATGCCGTTACACCAGCACTCACAGCTCAGCATGGCCGGGTCTCTGACTTACCTCCTTGCACACACTTGAAACTGGGTGAAATAGCTAAACCTTCTACTCTTTCCTTCTGTGTGGCAAATAAGGTTTTATGGACACCAACTCGGCGAAGTTTTTCAGACTGTTCTGTGGAGTGCAGCAGGCCACATCTGTCACGGTAAGCACAGTCTATGAAGCTGAGCTGGCAGTATAAACATCACCTGTAAAAGCTCTGTGAACGTAGGCAGTTTGGACCCATTCTCTGCCCCTTTCAGCCACCCAAACACCTCCCCTTGACAGAAGTATGTTCTTCCATAGGTTATTAGAAAAACAAAAACAAAAAAAAATGTATTTTATACCTTTTCTGTGAGCTATTCTTGTACTCCTTGTGCTAACTAGAATCTGTGGGTCATAACAATAATTCCCAGCCTTAGCTTCTTAAAATGTGCCTGGTTTTCCTGCCACTGGCCATTTTGAGAGCATTGTTCTTATGTTTGTGATTTCAATATTCTCATGAGTTATCCTCTTAAAAGGCTCCATCATGGGCTCAGTTACCTCTATAATCTCACATTACATGTTCTTAATTCTTTTTTTTTTTTTCTGGAAACAAAACCAGCCCTCAGTCATTTAGTTCTGTTACTTTTTCAGCATCTCTGCCCACTGAACACAGTAGCGCTGTTTCCTCCTCAGCCATCAGTACTGCTTCCTATACTCAATCCTCAACTTTCTTATTTTTTCTCTGTGAGTTACATTCAGTGAAAAAAAAAAAGCTACAACTTCATTAAATTTCAACTCTCTTCCTGCATTGGCACCACATTCAAGGGCCTGGATGCGGTAACTACAGTCAAATAAATTTTGACCCAAATAAATAAATAAAGATACATAATGACCCAAACTGAATCTTTTTTTTTTCACTATGTAGTCTCAGGGTAGCCTCGAACTCATGCAATCCTCCTACCTCTGCCTCCTGAGGGCTGGCATTAAAAGTGTGTGCCACCACGCCCAGCCCAAACTGAATCTTTGACCATGAACTTCAAACGAAGCTTTGATAGTGTGTTACTACTTACCAAAAATCTAGTGGTTAATTTTCAGTTCTAATTATATTCAAATTCCCAACATGTTCTTCCCTTAGCTATGAGGGTCCTATTCTCTTCTGTAACCTCTTAATTAGGCGTTCGTTAATTATTAATTCATTAGCTATTCCATCAAGATCTTCGTGCACTGGAAAGCGGTTCCACCAGTTACAGAAGTGGAGATAGGATGCATGCTATAACACAGCTGGATATCAAAACCTCCACCACAAAAGAAAGGCACTCATCATTTAAAACCCTGTTTTAAAGCACTGTTCCCAGTATTTGACAGGTTGAACAGGGTGACTCTAAATATTCACATGCAAAAGGGTGTGAATACATGTTTTCATTTCTTGTGACGGTGTCCTGAGGACTGCAACTGCTGGATCATGTGGTAAATCTAGGTTCAGCATTTTGATGGACAAATAGCTGTTTGGTTTCCTGTGCTTGCTCTCTCTCTCTCATACTCCTAAACAGCATATGTGAGTTTGAATCCTTAGCCACATCTGTCTTTAAAAACAATTATTTATTTATTTTTTTAAAGTTTGTTTAAAACATATTTTATTTATTTATTTATTTATTTGAGAGAGAGAAAAAGAGGGAGAGAGAGAGAAAGAGAGAGAGAATTGGCATGCCGGGGCCTTCAGCCACTGCAAATGAACTCCAGATGCATGCTCCACCTTGTGCATCTGGCTAACATGGGTCCTGGAGAGTTGAACTGGGATCCTTTGGCTTTGCAGGCAACGCCTTACCTGCTAAGCCATCTCTCCAGCCCTATTTATTTATTTTTAAGCAGGGAAGAAGAGAAGGTGGAGAGAGAAAGTGACAGAGAGAGTGAAAGAGAGAGAGAGAGAGAGAGAGATATTATGGGTGTGCTATGGCCTCTAAACACTGCAAATGAACTCCAGACGCATGTACCACTCTGTGCATCTGGCTTTATGTGGATACTGGGTAATAGAACCTGGGCCATTAGGTTTTGCCAGCAAGCAGCTTAACTGCTAAGCCATCTTTCCAGCCCCATGTCTGCCTTTTTGATTACTGGCATCCTATTGGGTGTGAAGGGCTGTTCTCATTATTGTGGTCTTGAGTTTCATTTCTCTGGTGGCTTATTTTGAACATATTCCTATACGTTTGTTGACCAATTGCACACCTTCTTTAGAAAGGGAATGTCTATTCATTCCCTTTGTCCATTGTAAATGTTGGGTTATTAGGCTGTAATAGTTCTCTTAATAGTCTAGATATGAGTCCCTTATGAGACACAGGCTTTAAAGATGTGCATGCCTTCTGGGAACGGGCACTTTACTTTGAGTGCTATCTTCGGACACATGAAGAAATTTGACTCTCAAGATGTCTTCTTGTACATGTTGATTTTGATGATTAGGGTTGTGTGTGTGACAGGAAGAGAGAGAAAGAGGCAGAGAGAGAGAGAGAGAGAGAGAGAGAGAGATGGGCACACCAGGGCCTCCAGCCACTGCAAACAAACTCCAGATGCATGTGCCACGTTGTGCATCTGGCTTACGTAGGTACTGGGGAACCAGGCATTGAACCGGGGTCCTTAGGCTTCACAGGCAAGAGCTTAACCGCTAAGCCATCTCTCCAGCCCTCCCACCCACCTTTTTTATTGCATTTGGTTATAGTAAGATCACTTAGAGGGCATTAGAAGCCACTTGTTTAAAAAGTGTTTTTATTTTTAATCACAAGAGAGTGGGCTTTGGAGATGGATTTTTTTGTTTCTTTTTTTAAATACCTTATTTATTTATCTAGTTGTTGAATTATTTATTTAGTTTCAAGGAAAGAGAGATAGACAGATGAGAGTCAGACACATATACAAAGAAAATGGGTACACCAGGGCACCTAGCCACTGCTAATGGACTTCAGATGCATGCACCACTTTGTGCATCTGCCTTTACATGGGTGCTGGGGAATTGAACTTGGGTCATTAGGAAGTGACTTAACCGCTAAGCCATCTCCCCCAGCCATAGATGGAATTTTCGACAGCATTTGTTATTGCTCGCTTTCCTAGGTCATATGTCATTCGTTCTCAGTTTAAGGTGCTGTGGAGACAGAAAATCTATCATCTTAGATCAGCTGGACCTACTCAAATATCAGGGAGCAACTGGGTGCAGTGGTTGTTAGATACTTAATGAATAAGTGATTGAATCTTATGGGGTTCATATGCAGGTAAGAGAGAAAACTGCAGAAGTAGCTGAGCTCCATCCACATATATTGAACAAGGCAAGATGAAATGAATATATATATATATATATATATATATATATATATATATATATATATATACATGATCTCCTAGATAGCAGAGGAAAAGGGCAAGGGCTTAATTTTATCTTCTTATCTATCCCAGAATCAGAAGACAAAATGTCAAGGAATGAGTGTCAAGTTACCACTATACATTTAATCCCAGCACTGGGGAGGCAGAAGCAGGAGGATCTCCGTGAGTTTGAGGCCACCCGGAGACTACATAAATTCTAGGTCAGCCTGGGCTGGAGCGAAACCCTACCTCGAAACACCAGAAAAGGGCTAAAGAGATGGCTCGACAAACCAACAAAATAAAAGAAAAGAAAAATGGTTTCTATGGCAATCTTTCCACGTCTCATTGTCCTAACTGTAGGGAGACTACAAAGGTGCTGCCCTCCCCTTCACATGTGGCTTGAGTTTTCTAATTCGTGGAGTCACAGTCCCAGTTATCATGAGTTACGTCATGCGTCACTCAAGAATGCGGCGGATGGTCACATTTACGGGAGCCTCTCCATTGCCTTTAACAAATGGTGATGAGGCAAGATCTGAAATGCATCGGTCAGAAATACTTACCGCATGACACGGTGACAATGTGCCATTAGGCATGTGACTGTAATGTCAATATTATTAAAACCCTGCACTCAGCTAGTCCATGAATATAAATGATTTTGGGCTCAACCACCCTTTATTATTTATTAGAATGAATGTAATAGCTATGACTAGTCCATTGAGACAGCCAGCAGGCACATCTTTCAATACATTGTTGCAAATTGCTCTGCTCATTCTGTAACATATGAGCCACCAAATAAGAGAAGAAGAATCTATGGATAAACGGAACTAGATGTTGACCGGAGGGCTAAGGATGTGGCTTAGCCAAAAAATGCTTGTTGTGCGTGCATGAGGACAGTGAATGCAGTCCCCAGAACCCTAGCAAAAGAAGTTGGGGAGGAGGGGGCTGGAGAGATTGCTTAGTGGTTAAGCGCTTGCCTGAGAAGCCTAAGGACCCCGGCTGGAGGCTCAATTCCCCAGGACCCACATAAGCCAGATGCACAAGGTGGCGCATGCATCTGGAGTTCGTTTGCAGTGGCTGGAGACCCTGGTGCACCCATTCTCTGTCTATCTATCTGCCTCTTTCTCTCTCTCTGTCTGCTGTCACTCTCAAATAAATGAATTTTTAAAAATTTAAAAAAAGAAGAAGTTGGGCATGGTGACACAAGGCTTGCAATCCCAGTACCATGGAGGCAGAGAAAGGAGAAACCCTGAAGCTCAGTGCAGTGCGTCTAGCCTACCTGCAGAAGACCAGGTCAATGAGACCCTGTTTACACAAAAGCGGATGGCTCCTGAGCAATGACTCAACATCGTCCCCTGGCCTGCGCGTGCGCACGCACCCACACACACACACACACACTGGCACACATATGCCCCTGCACACACACAAACATATGCTGACACATTAGTGAATTATTGCAAATATGTATCAATGTATCTCTAGTAGGGTAGATTTGGGTGATAAACCATGAAATTGGGGAAGATTGAACCTCTCTAATCTGAGTCTGTGGTCAGCCAGAGTGGTGTGTTTCTCAGTTTCTCTCTCTCTCTCTCTCTCTCTCTCTTTTTTTTGCAAATAGAGATGGCAGTTGATTATAAAAATAGTGATGCACCCTGAGTGTGAAATTATTTTAAAAGGTTTCCCCACAAAAACCACTGCTATCTCTATAGAGCACAATTGGGTATTGGGTTTTATTATCCCCATTAGAAAGAATGTGGTGCAATGTGCAAGATTATTTCCCTACTTTCAGGTTTTGAGACACGAGGATCATTCCTTACTTAGGCTGTATCTTCTATTTCCCAGCCAATAATGCTTGCCCACTTTTAGGTATTTTTCGTCAATTAAATAAATGTGAATGTGTGTGCCCATGAACCCCCCCCCCTCCGCTTCTGTTGTCACCGCTGTCAAATACAGAGGGAAAGCGACATGAGCAGCGCCATGCAAAAGGTGGTGGGAAAAGGGACCTGTGTAGTCAAAGGGTGGGGGGAGTAGTGTGAACACGTAGTGGCCTTTCACATCCAGCTAAGCACAAACAGCAGAGGCCATGGTTGAAACTATGATCATCTCCTGACAAATTTGACTTCTTCTTGAAAAAAATAAATAAATAAACCAACCTAGAATACTCACTAGCAGTCATGTGCACTCCCCCAATACGAGCTCCGTCCTTTCCTGCTTGCTGTTAGTCTATCTTTCAGAAGGGGCAAGTCGAGGGTTCTTTAGCAGAAATGTTAATGGCTGGTTCCTGCAACCAGTTCCCCACGACTCTCATGGAAGTTTGTATGCCGTTCATACGCATGCCGTGCTCTGGAGATGAGATTTGGGCATGAAATTGGGACAATCACAACTCATCTAAAACCCACTCAGCTTCAACGTGCTCTCCACATTAAGAGTGGATATTATTGTTATTATTAAGCCTAGCTCTTTCCTTATTTAGAGATACACACCCATTTCTGCAGGACATAGAGGACGAAATCTCTGGAGTGGTGTCTGAAGGTCAATGAAAGCTGCACGGAGAAGGCAGCCACTCAGAGCGAAGGAGGGGAATTCTGATTTAAAAGAGCATGTGTTTGCTCCATCTAGATAATTGTCAGAAAAGCGAACGTTCGTGCCATGCCCCGGGAATTGTACAAAGGAAACCTCCCATCACAATTCCCTGAATAACAGTTGATAGAAACCACTAGCAGTTACTTTTTGATCATCTAGGTCACGTGCTTATGGTTAGATTGTTTCATGGTTTTATTGTTGCTGTTGGTTTGGGCTTAAAAAAAATCTTGCAGAAATGTTAGCATCTCAGTCACAGGGTGGTATGTGAACTTTCCTGTGGCACGCAAAATATTAAAATAGTTCAAAAACTATGAAAAACTATGTTAGGTTTCCAATGATTTGACACAAATAAAATAGTCAAAGGAAAGCATGCTTAAAGGAGTTAGGAAATAGAGGTACAGCATGGACCAAAAATCCATAAATCTAGGAATTTTGCATCTGAAGATTTAAATGTAGCTCAGCTGTAAAGGCCTTGTTTATTGTATGTGAAGCCCAGGGTTCAATCTCCAGGTTTAGAAAAAAACAGCAAAGATTTAAATATATGACTGGATATAAACAAGCATCTACATTATTTTTTTTGTTCATTTGCCTTCCATACTTCATTATAATGGAACAAATTCACTGGAAAAGCCCATGGAAAAGATAAGTATATGATTCATGTACACAGTGAAATGCTCAGTTCACTAATAGGAAATGCAATTAACAGAAGAAATCCTGTGTCTTTACTATCATAATAGACCTCAAGTTCAGTGTCTTGTCATCACCTGCCCTGCTCTCAAGCTGATCCCAACTATCACTGTCTCCTCCTTAAATCATTGCTCTAGGTCACCCAGTCAATTGTACACGATCTGTGTCAGACTATGTTATTCTTCCTTCTCAAAATCCTAGAATGGCATCTAATTTCCCTGAGAAAGAGCAGATCTCCCCATAGGGGCCTTGGCGTCTGTATCATTCATGGTTAAAATCGGGTCCTAACTCATGCTGTGTCTTCTCAAGTTTGCACCCTTAGCTGTATGTACCTGTACTAGGCTAGAAGTATCTGTGATGAGTTTTGTGGTAGAACACGGATCTCTTGGGCCATCAGTGGGTTGATTTGATATGACCAACTTGGCAATAAGCGCCTGACTGGTGGTCTCCTGGGAAATCAATGTGACAGACATTCACAGCAGCAGAGTTATTATCAAACTCAATAATAAAAAGGAATGCTCTTGAACCCATGCTTACTTTCTATTTATGCCACATGGTTATTTGGTTCTTAAGAGCAAATAGGAGCACAAAGGGGACTAAAAAATGGAGTCCAGTTGGATCGTCTTCTCTACATGATGGTCCAATAGCGTCTATGCAACTTCTGTTTTCTGGGCTGTCTTGGTGCAAAACACAAAAATGAACACACTTTTAATCCTTTCCTAGAAGTCTACCACACTGCTTGTTCACCAAATTTCTTTCTTTATTTCTAATTCTTTTTGAGAGAGCAAGAGTGAGAGAGAGAGAGAGAGAGAGAGAGAGAGAGAATGGGCACACCAGCAGCCTCTCAGCCACTGTAAATGAACTCAGATGCATGCACCACCTTGTGGGCAAGTGTGGCATTGCACTCTTGTGTCACTTTTGCCTCTGGCTAAATGAGGGACCGGGAGAATCCAATGGGTGTTCTCAGGCTTAGCAGGCAGGTGCCTTAACCACTAAGCCATCTCTCCAGCCCTCACCAAATTTCTTTTATTTAGGTCCTGTACCTGTAGTCAGTCAAGACATCTGACCACCTAGAGGGTCTTCCTACATTTGTTCCTCAGGCCATTTTTAACTCTAAATTAAATCTGTAAAGTGATGTAATTTTCCAGTCCCTGCCACCAAGCTTCTCCTCATCCCAGAGTCCTGAAGGGTGGGCAGTCAGCTTCTGGTTTGCAGCCATAGTTTCAGCTAAGTTATTGATGAACCGGGACTCGGTTTCTTGTCTCGCCTCTGCTAGCTGATCATTGAGCCCCTCATGTGAGTAGATCAAGAGAAATAGTCTACGATGAGTGACATGACGTCAGGTCAAGCAAACCACCTGTGTCGGTCTTAACTCATGCCTGTTCCAGTGGCACATCCACATGGACAATTTGTGTATCTGACAACATGCATGGAATGTGTCAGGTTATAGAACCATTTGATGTCCATGGTCACGTTGCTGTCTCTACAATGGCAAAGTGAAATCAGGATGATCCATCCTTTTGTAAAAAACATTTTTTAAATTTTATTTATTTATTTGAGGGGGGGGTAGGCAGATAGAGAGAAAGAGAGAATGGGTGTTCCAGGGCCTCCAGCCATTGCAAACGAACTCCAGACACATACACCACTTTGGCCATCTGGCTTACGTGGGTCCTGGGGAATTGAACCAGGGTCCTTAGGCTTCACAGGCAAAGGCCTTAACCGCTAAGCCACTTCCCCAGCCCAGGATGATCCTTTATGAATGCCTAATAGCGCTACAATACATGGTTCACGACAGCACTGCCTTGCTATATGATGAGTTTAGGAGTTCACGGAGGAAGCTATGGTAATGGACATATCTGAGCTAAATGTCCAATTACCATTTGCCTTTTACAAACTACCACTCCGAGGTGAACCATAATGAGGTTCAGAGTCCTAATGTTTAAATATTAACCACTGCACTGATCCCTGAAAGTTTTAGGCATTTCTTCTTGTTTGCTAGCGCATGCACACCCTAAGACATGACCCTAATAAATGAATATATATCACTTTGGTTAGACTAGAAGGCATGTCTTTTCTTGTAAATGTTTGGCAGGGTTGGTCAGGTGATCTTGCCTCTCATCTCATTGGCACCCTTTGTGTGGGAATACCGTGGACGTCTGTGATTCACCTAATTAGCTTTTAAAAGATCAAGAAAGGGCTGGAAGGATGGCTTAGTGGTTAAGGTGCCTGCCTCCTAAGCCTAAGAACGCCGGTTCCAATCTCCAGCGGTTCCAATCTCCAATGGTTCCACGTTTAGCCAGATGCAAAGTGATGCAAGAGCTGTACCTGTAGTCAGTCAAGACATCTGACCACCTAGAGGGTCTTCCTACATTTGTTCCTCAGGCCATTTTAACTCTAAATTAAATCTGTAAAGTGATGTAATTTTCCAGTCCCTGCCACCAAGCTTCTCCTCATCCCAGAGTCCTGAAGGGTGGGCAGTCAGCTTCTGGTTTGCAGCCATAGTTTCAGCTAAGTTATTGATGAACCGGGACTCGGTTTCTTGTCTCGCCTCTGCTAGCTGATCATTGAGCCCCTCATGTGAGTAGATCAAGAGAAATAGTCTACGATGAGTGACATGACGTCAGGTCAAGCAAACCACCTGTGTCGGTCTTAACTCATGCCTGTTCCAGTGGCACATCCACATGGACAATTTGTGTATCTGACAACATGCATGGAATGTGTCAGGTTATAGAACCATTTGATGTCCATGGTCACATTGCTGTCTCTACAATGGCAAAGTGAAATCAGGATGATCCATCCTTTTGTAAAAAATATTTTTTAAATTTTATTTATTTATTTGAGGGGGGGATAGGCAGATAGAGAGAAAGAGAGAATGGGTGTTCCAGGGCCTCCAGCCATTGCAAACGAACTCCAGACACATACACCACTTTGGGCATCTGGCTTACGTGGGTCCTGGGGAATTGAACCAGGGTCCTTAGGCTTCACAGGCAAAGGTCTTAACCGCTAAGCCACTTCCCCAGCCCAGGATGATCCTTTATGAATGCCTAATAGCGCTACAATACATGGTTCACGACAGCGCTGCCTTGCTATATGATGAGTTTAGGAGTTCACGGAGGCAGCTATGGTAATGGACATATCTGAGCTAAATGTCCAATTACCATTTGCCTTTTACAAACTACCACTCCGAGGTGAACCATAATGAGGTTCAGAGTCCTAATGTTTAAATATTAACCACTGCACTGATCCCTGAAAGTTTTAGGCATTTCTTCTTGTTTGCTAGCGCATGCACACCCTAAGACATGACCCTAATAAATGAATATACATCACTTTGGTTAGACTAGAAGGCATGTCTTTTCTTGTAAATGTTTGGCAGGGTTGGTCAGGTGATCTTGCCTCTCATCTCATTGGCACCCTTTGTGTGGGAATACCGTGGACGTCTGTGATTCACCTAATTAGCTTTTAAAAGATCAAGAAAGGGCTGGAAGGATGGCTTAGTGGTTAAGGTGCCTGCCTCCTAAGCCTAAGAACGCCGGTTCCAATCTCCAGCGGTTCCAATCTCCAATGGTTCCACGTTTAGCCAGATGCAAAGTGATGCAAGAGCACAATGCCGCACTTGACCACAAGGGGGCTTTGCAGGAAAGCGCCTTAACCACTAAGCCATCTCTCCAGCCCCAAAATTGAATTTCAATACTCTTTGTTATGGTTAGAATGTGAACCATCCCCCCCCCCATAGGCTTATGTGTTTCAATGCTTGGTCCCTAGCTGATTCTGTTTGGTAAGGTTATGGAACCTTCAGGAGCTGGACTCATTGGAAGAAGTGGGTCACTGCAGGTGCACCTTGAAGTGTTATAAGCCGGCCTCACTTCTGGTTTGTTTTCTGCTTCCTGAAATGTGACCAGATGCTTCACGTTACTGCTGCCAGGCCTTCCCCACCATGATGGACAGCATCTTGGCTTAAACGGAGAGCTAAAACACATCCATCCTCCTTTGAGTGCTTTCTTATTGGGTGTTTGCTCATAAGCACGAGAAAAGGAGCTAATACACAATTTCTTTGCAAATGTCGAGGTTTCTCTAATGGATAGTGACAGGGCATTCCATAGTTATTTGAGCTGATACATGAAGACAGCGTATTCATTTCTCTCCCTGAATACAGTGTAGCAAGTTCCTTGAGCCAAGTCTGCCTTTAGTTAGACAACTGCCACAAAGTTATCCATGGGGAATCATTGTGAATCTGTCACTATCCACCG
This sequence comes from Orientallactaga sibirica, assembly GCA_036365145.1. NCBI lineage: Eukaryota > Metazoa > Chordata > Mammalia > Rodentia > Dipodidae > Orientallactaga > Orientallactaga sibirica. The sequence continues at coordinate 495,843 of JAEOAD010001895.1, read as the reverse complement.
TAGTCTTTCCTGTCCTCAACCATGGCACTGATCTGTGCATCAATGGCCGTGGTATGCCCATGTTCTTGGCCATGTGATGTTGCAGTTGTCCCTATGGTCTTCCTGCTCTGGATGACAGCGTACAGTGCCAGGGAGGGTGTGCCAGTTATGAGAGAGACCGTGACGATCCATACGTGAGGTCTTGTACTGAGAGGACCCTCCCGTCCTCATCTTCCTTGGTGACACAATGCCCTCTCACTTGAACCAAGCATAGACAATCATGACAAAAAGGCTGCAGGAAACTTAGCCACCAAACAAGCTTACCATGCAGCAGAGCACCCAGCCGATGTCATCAAACTGCCACATACCACATAGCATCTGACCACGTCCCCCAAGCACATATTTATGACAGTGCTCCACATCATTTCTTTTGGCTGTAGCAAGCTGATACGGTGATCAGGAGATTTTATGACAACCAACGATGCAACTATTTTTCTTTTTGAGGTAGGGTCTCACTGTCACCCAGGCTGACCGGGAATTCACTCTGTATTCTCAGGGTGAACTTGAATTCTCGGCAATCCTCCTACCTCTGCCTCCCAAGTGCTGGGATTAAAGGCAAAAATGACTTCATAGCTATTGCAAAGTAGTATTGTACCTTTTGAATTTTTAAAATATTTTATTTATTTGAGAGAGAGAGAGAGAAGAGAGGCAGATAGAGAGCATGGGCATGCCAGGGCCTCTAGGCACTGCATACAATCTCCAGACGCATGTACCGTCTTGTGCATATGGCTTATGTGGGTTTTGGGGAATCGAACCAGGGTCCTTGGGCTTCGCAGGCAAATGCCTTAACTGCTAAGCCATTTTCCCAGCCCTTGATTTTTTAAATTCAATTTAATTTTTGTTTAAATCAACTTATGTATGTATTTAGTTTGATTTTCAAAGACCGAATCTTACTCTGTAGCCCGGGTCTATTCAGCTCAGGCTGGCCTGAGCTCCTGCTGTAGCTTCTCTTGTCCTGGCACAGCAGGCATGAACTACATTGCCCAGTAAGTTTATAAGTGAAAATCTTGGCTATAGTAAAATAATTTCACTTAGTATCACAATGCTTTACATAAAAAGTGTACCTTTTCTCTCACAAGTTTTTTTTTTCTTTTTTTTCCTGCTGGGGGTGGTGGTACGGGGAAGATCATGAGTGTGAAGTCAAACAGAATGACATACAGAGAGCTGGAGTCAAAAATACAAGCCGGGCGTGGTGGCGCATGCCTTTAATCCCAGCACTCGAGAGGAAGAGGTAGGAGGATCGCCATGAGTTCAAGGCCACCCTGAGACTACATAGTTAATTCCAGGTCAGCCTGGGCCAGAGTGAGACCATACCTCGAAAAACAAAAAAAAAAAAAAAAAAAAAAAAAAAAAAATACAAGCAACCAGCGGAACAGCCAACTAACCCAACAACCCATAAAGCACCAAACCAAATAAAAATAAATGTTTTTCTTTATTCAGTCTCCAAATTTGTAGATCAGTGATTTTTTTTAACATATTGAGAGAATATAACTATCGGATTCTTTGATGCTTATATAGTTTTGTTTTTCCTGTTTAAATCAATAGGAAGTAATAAAATACTTTGGGTTTAGGATCCACGTGTCAGCATGCCCATCACCCTTCCAATATCCCTTTCCTGCTACTAATGGAGGCTCATTCACTTGTGAGTAGAAGACAGATTACCTCATTCCATAAAGACATCTCGGATCCAGTGCAGTGGGTGGTGAGTTGTGTGTCTGATATAACAAGGAACATTTTCTGTCAACGTTGCGCTAGAATCCAGGAGTGCGAAACTGCCTTCTACAGAGCAGAAACAAGTCTCATAGCCCGAGAGTCAAGTAAATTAATAACAGTTCTTGACTTAAACTACTGCTGAGAAGTACTTCATTTCCCGATTCTTCCTTCTCCGAATAGATGAAGGGTTTCCTGAGAGACAGCCTGTCCACATTTGCCCTCGGCAGAGACCTCACCTGACTGCTTGCCGATCAGATTCCTCGCAAGTCAATTGGTTTCTAAGTGTATCATTCTTTACTCTCTGTCCCCGCCTTCCTTCCTCCCTTCCCTGTCTCCAGTTACTGCCATCTTCTCTTTACTTTGTTCCCTGAATTCACACTTTGGATATATTTAAAAAAAAAAAAAAAAAAAAAAAAGAGGGCCTGGAGACAGCTTAGCTGGTAAAGTGCTTGTGTTCCAAGTGTGAGGACATGAATTTGACCCTCAGAACTCATGTTCAGAGAAAAGCCAGCCATGGTGTTACACATGCATAACCTCAATGCAAGGAGGTGGAGATGAACCGATCCATGAAGTTTACTGGTTATGCAGTCTAGACTACTTGACAATTCAAACAAATAGGAGGTCCTTTCTCATAAAAGATGGATGGTACTTGAGGAGAGACACCTGAAGCTGTCCTCTGACCTCCACACACACATATGTGTAAATACACACACACACACAGACTAAACAATAATCTCTATCCTTTACAAAATAAAACAGACAAGAGACTGGCTTACAGATGCTTTCTCATGGGATCTGTATAAAGTTAGGCAGACATTACTTTTGTACCTGCTCATCTTCAACTCACAGCGCCTATGAAGAATAAGTCAGACAATGTAGTGGGTGGCACAGACATGACTGTTGAACGGGTCATGTGTTTTGGAATCAAGTTTGGCCATACAGAGAAGAGTCTCCTTCAGGTGCATAGGGATTCTATTCCATCCCTCATATATTGGCAAAGAAATCTTTATGATCCTGAAGCTCCAGTTGGCTTCACTGAAAGTGACTCACTCCTGCATCACATGTGTTCTTCCAAAATGCACACATCTAAGAGTGACCCACCCTGGATCACTTGTGATCTCCCTGACTGCACACATCTAAGAGTGACCCACCCTGGATCACTTGTGATCTCCCTGACTGCACACATCTAAGACTGACCCACCCTGGATCACTTGTGATCTCCCTGACTGCACACATCTAAGAGTGACCCACCCTGGATCACTTGTGATCTCCTGACTGCACATCTAAGACTGACCCACCCTGGATCACTTGATCTCCCTGACTGCACACATCTAAGACTGACCCACCCTGGATCACTTGTGATCTCCTGACTGCACACATCTAAGTGACCCACCCTGGATCACTTGTGATCTCTCTGACTGACTGCACATCTAAGACTGACCCACCCTGGATCACTTGTGATCTCCCTGACTGCACACATCTAAGACTGACCCACCCTGGAGCACTTGTGATCTCCCTGACTGCACACATCTAAGATTGACCCACCCTGGATCACTTGTGATCTCCCTGACTGCACACATCTAAGACTGACCCACCCTGGATCACTTGTGATCTCCCTGACTGCACACATCTAAGACTGACCCACCCTGGATCACTTGTGATCTCCATCTAAGACTGACCCACCCTGGATCACTTGTGATCTCCTGACTGCACACATCTAAGATTGACCCATCCTGGATCACTTGTGATCTCCCTGACTGCACACATCTAAGACTGACCCACCCTGGATCACTTGTGATCTACCTGACTGCACACATCTAAGAGTGACCCACCCTGGATCACTTGTGATCTCCCTGACACACACATCTAAGACTGACCCACCCTGGATCACTTGTGATCTCCCTGACTGCACACATCTAAGATTGACCCATCCTGGATCACTTGTGATCTCCCTGACTGCACACATCTAAGACTGACCCACCCTGGATCACTTGTGATCTCCCTGACTGCACACATCTAAGAGTGACCCACCCTGGATCACTTGTGATCTACCTGACTGCACACATCTAAGACTGACCCACCCTGGATCACTTGTGATCTCCTGACTGCACACATCTCCCCACCCTGGATCACTTGTGATCTCCCTGACACACACAACTAAGAGTGACCCACCCTGGATCACTTGTGATCTCCCTGACTGCACACATCTAAGATTGACCCACCCTGGATCACTTGTGATCTCCCTGACTGCACACATCTAAGAGTGACCCACCCTGGATCACTTGTGATCTCCCTGACTGCACACATCTAAGATTGACCCACCCTGGACCACATGTGTTCTTCCAGACTCTGCACATCTACGGAAACCATCACAGAAGGTAATTAGTGCAGGGTGATAGGTCAGAAGGTTTAGTCATTCTGCTACATCAGTCTTCCAGGGTGTGTTAGAGGTAGGATCTAGACCTAAGTCGTCCTAAGCAGAAGTGTGTCTCTACCCATTCCCTTCCACTATTGTTCTCATCTATGGCATTAAGGTCACAGAAATGTTCCACTCAATTCAAAAGTCTCTAGAAAAATCTTCCAACCAGTAGATCAATTAAGACACTGCACACACACACACAGAAAGAGAGAGAGAGAGAACAAAATAATCTTCAGCAGAGATAACAATGATCAAATAGGTTTATAGAAAGACTTAAGTTTCACAAGAATATTTGGAAAAGCAAACACACATGATTTCTTCTTATTCTAAAATCTGCGTGGTTTGCAGTGGCAACAGATGTTCTGAAGAAACCATTTCACTGCACTCCCTTGGAGAGTAAATGAACAAGTTGTGGACCTGTGTCTTAAACTGGCTTCGAGGAGTAAATATGGTAGGGCAGATGGACAGGAGCTTGTGTAAACGCGAAGGAGCCCACACCCCAACTTTGCACCAAGTCATCCTTGAAAGGAAAAGGAGCCGGAGTTTCTCTGACCCAAATACATCAAACATATCCAGCCCTTACATATAGGGTGTAATATCAAGGAAAGTGACATAGGAGGCTAATAAGGCATCAGAACTTTCTATTGATTTTGGAGAGAAAGAGACGAGCGGAGTGGAAAAGCTGTCAAGAGATAATACATGGTCATTTTTCAAATGTGTTACAGGAAATATGTTCTATAATAATTGAGGAAAATAAAACCCCTTCAGGAAGTAGTATGGGATGGGAGGTTTGGGGAAAAAAAAAACATACAAACAAAACAATTAAGCCTGGGGCAAGCAAAGCAGGCCAGGAGAAGAAAATAATTACTCTTGAAGATATGTTCTGTCACATAATAGAGGTAATATATGACACTCAGATAAGAGTCAGATATATTAATCCAGTCCCGCCTCCAAGGATAATACTTAGTTAGCCTTAGGTAGGTGCCGGGCACTTGTGTGAAGTCCCTGTTACCCTTCAATATGTTTAACAGGCCTGCGTTGTCAACAATGTCCAGAAGTACACTGATGTATGCAAAGCAAGGAATGAAGAAGCTTCACTTGGTTCGTGCTCTCAAATTCAGTATTGGATGGTAGTCAGGACTCTTCAGAGGCAAGAGAGGCCGAGTGCAGTGTATATCCTGCCTTGTAGGTTAAACAGCTGCCCCAGTTTTCCAACTCTTCAGCCCGTGTCTCACTTCGTATGTGGGGCAGTACCGGCCTTTCTAATGCTCAAGCTTGTAGACTGCTATCATTAGATTGCCCAGCATATATTTCGTAAATGAATCCAATCAACCCAGCATATATTTCATAAATGAATCCAATCAACCCCCCTGTTAGCACATGTCCTCTGTTACTCTGATGTTCTGGAGAACCCTGACTGACATAGTGGGTGGGTTAATTAGAATTCTGCTACATGGCTGGAGACATGGCTTAGCCGTTAAGGTACTTGTCTGCAAAGCCAAAGGACCCATGTTCTATTATCCAGGATGCATGTAAGCCAAATACACAAGGTGTTGCATACACCTGGACTTGACTTGCAGTGGCTGGATTTCCTGGCACACCCATTCTTTCTCTCTTCCTCTCTCTCCCTCTCTTTGGCTGTTGTTCTCAAATAAATAAAAATATTTTTTAAAAAAGAAGTCTGCTACACATTAAGGTTAACTTATTTTTTACATATTTTTTAAAGATTTTTTTAATTTATTACAGATAGAGAGAGGGAAAGAGGGAGAGGGAGAATGGGCGTACCAGGGCTTCTAGCCACTTCAAATGACCTTCAGATGCATGCACCTCATTGTGCATCTGGCTTACATGGGACCTGGAGAATCGAACCAGGATCCTTAGGCTTCCCAGGCAAACACCTTAACTGCTAAGCCATCTCTCCAGCCCTTTTTTATATTTTTATTTATTTATTGGCAAGGAAGAAAAGAGGGCGAAGCTAGGGATAATGGGTAAGCCAGAGTCTCTTGCCACTACAAATGAACTCCAGATGCATGTGCCACTTTGTGCATCTGGCTTTACGTGAGTACTGGGGAATTGAATTTAGGCCATCAGGCTTTGCGGGTGAGCACCTTTAACTACTGAGATATCTTTCAGCCTCAGGATTTAGATTGATGTTACTTGACATATAGATGCAACTTATGTTTGTCTGCAAAGTACAATAACAGATGTGTGAGAAATTTATCATACCTTGTGTACAGCCTTGTGCTCAAAAATTGAGTGATAACACTCATGAGTGAAAGATGAATGCAGAAATCCAACTCACTTTCCTAAGTATGGACTTCAAAAATAGGAAAAAATTGCCCCAACTCTCTGAAGTTGATTTCCCTTAATTATGAAGTGAGAATTGTGTGACATTGCATATGATGTCTATAGGTATTAAAGGAGTGGAAATATGGAAGATGCTTACAAAGCCGATCAAAGTTGTAATTTCTCCTCCCATTTCTTTAGGACACAAATTAAAGTTATTGATACTCATTTAAACCACATTTATCTTATTCTTATTGATTTATATCATACATTATGTACCAAAGAGGAGGGAATAGCACTCTGATTTCTCGGAATCTTTGATTGATGGAAATCCAAACACAAATGCAGGAGACCTTGGGTTGGCATTATGACAAAACAACAATCTAATTAAGGATTTTGCATATTTACTGATACCAGACCATCTCTTGCGTGAAGCGTTACATTATAAAATATGGGATTTCAGGAAACTCTGTGTGTAAGACCTGTTTCATTATTTAAATGTATAAAATAAATAATATTTGGCTCCAGGTTACCTTAAGCCACATGACAGTATTCTAATGTAAAAAAAGAAGCAATAATGAAAATTTGAATCACCTCAATTCATTATGTTATGATTAACATAGTTTAACATTTTTTCTTAAAGAGATTTTTTTAGTGGCTGTGGATAAGGGTAAGAGTTAATAACACACACACACAGAAATATAAAATTGTTGAAATGTTTTCTTAATTCACAGGGTATCAATAGCATTGAAAAATGATGGCAAAATAATAATATTTTCTTTTTATCAGCTCAGCCAGTGATCTCAGATCTTTTAAACATACTACATGCTGAAACAAGTGGTTTCAAGGGTACTCATGTGGGAATAAATAAACTCTACTATACAGAAATAACTATGTTGAGCCTCTAAAACTGTAGATGAGGGATTTTTTTAACTGAAATTTACCAGAAATGCTGGTGCGAATCACAGACCAAATACAAAAAGTGTTCAGATCTTCATACTTGTGATCCATTTGGATCAGAGATTCTGCAGATGAGGGTCAAAATGAACAGCTGGCCAGTTGAAGAACTGAAGGCGAAAAGATTTTTATTGTTTCAACCACTGCATATCCAGGGTCGTAACTAAAACAATGAGATTGAAAGTATATTCATTTGGCATGCGTATTTTAAGGTGCTTGGGAAAATGTTGGCTCACTTAGATCTGCTCGCCCCAGTGCTTTGTATCTAGACTGTATTTCAGGAAACTAAACATCTCCAACTTTGTAACAAACCGATAACTTAATGATCAGAGCGTTTCAGCTGGAGCATGCATTGTGTAATGTCTCAGTGCTGGCCACCGCAACGAGCAACTGGAAAAAATGGCAAACGAGAAGGTCTTTGAAAGTCTCTGTGTGACAAGTTTAAAAGTCAAGTTTAAGTATCGTCCCGTGAAAATATCTACGTCTGCCAATTGCCAGGCTATGCCTACTTGACACAAACGCTGCTGAGTGGTCACTGAGTGACTTGTGCTCACCAACGTCTTCAAATTTTACTTTCTCTTAGAAGTCAGCTCCAGGACTTCATCCGCGCCCTCAAAATTAGCCCTCAATGCTCTGGAATGTTTCCTCCAATGTGGCTCAAACGTCTGCATGACGACAAGTCAGATTTTGTACTTCTATCCATAAGGGGAAAGTAATTCTTTCTCGCAGAGGGAGTAGGGCAGGGTTGCTCTCATAATTAAGGCTGCGTTAGCAGAAACGTGAGAAAACACAAATACATTTAGTGCAAAATGTAAACATTGCAATACAGTGGGATGGGCACCTGGGTATCATCTGGATTTCTCTAGAATCAATTATAGCACACAGGTAAACACAGGTGTAGGTCTTTTCAAACGTGCAGTATGCTACTCTAAAATTATATGTAAAAATCATCTTGCAATGGCCACTTTAACTAACAGCTGCACAAGATTCCAAAGCTGACTAAAACGCAATAATGTTTGGCATAATGAGGAAGTTTATACACACACACATGCAGACATTTATGTCAAATAAAAATCTATAGTCACAGAGAAAACCTTTTTTTTTTTTTTTTTGACAAAAAATTGCCTTGAAAGGTATTTGGAAGCAGACGAATTGTAAATGGTATGGGGAAATGGTGAGGAAAGTTCTATGTAATGGTTATGAAATAACAAGAAATAGAAATGCAGAGGCTCATTAGCTAGGCTTGTCTATTCAGGAGTGACGCTCACCTAAAATTACTAATAGTTATTAACTACATGTATAAACCGGAGACTGAGACCTGGCATTACAAGGGAGCAATCTCTTCCATGGTCCGCTGAGCTGCAAAGTCGTTAGCATACATGCATGTGCATGCTGAGCCCAAAACAGGCATCTAACCATGTAAGAATGTCCAAAAAAAATTGTGAAGCCACCATGAGATGGAATAGGACTTTCTGATGTAAGGATTCTACCGGACGTCATGATGTGTAACTTGTCAATCAAGACATGATCTAGAACTTTGTAAGCTCACAGCCCTGTTTTGCCAGGGAAACTTTTACCCAACTCAGGGCATATAGATCAATAAAACCGGTGTACAAATCAAACCTTTCCTGATAATAAGCTATAAGGAATGTACTTTAAAGCACTTCTTTAGTATCCATCTAATTTTACCATTTATTAAATACAAAAACAAATTTGCATATTAATGAGATAGATGTTCCCGTGGCTTATTTTACAAAAAGAATTAAATAAATAAAAGGCTTCATATTGCTGTACACGGAGTAGAAATGTTCTGTTTTTCGGAGCTGATCAATATTTTGACTTTATGATTGTCAATGCTGAGGACACCACATCACAGAAACACAGAGTACAAAGTGACAGAAGTATATTTAGGACCAGCTCAGAAAAAAACAAAATGGAAATTCTATTTTGATCCCAAACCAAAATCATAATCCATTTAAAATGTTTTTTTTTTTTTTTTTTTTTTTTGTTTTTGTTTTTTTTTGTGTGTGTGTGTGTTTTTACACTATTCAAGTCAGTATCTCCACCAGCATTTTGAGGAAGGTGAGTGGCAGGGTCTCATGTCCAAAGATGACCTTGAGCTTCAGATCCTGCCTACACCTCCGAAGTGCTGGGATTACTGGTGTACACTGCCACACTGAATTCATGTGGTAGTGGGATTCAAACGGAAGACCTCAGAGGTAGGAGGATCGCCATGACTTCAAGGCCAGCCTGAGACTATTTAGTGAATTCCTGGTCAGCCTGAGCTAGAGTGAGACTCTACCTCAAAAACAAAACAAAACAAAACAAAACAAAACAAAACAAAACAAAACAAAACAAAACAAAACAAACTGAAGACCTGATGCATGCCAGGCAAGTATAGTACCCAGTAAGCTACATCCTCAGACCACCAAACGGCAAATTTCAGAATCAGTCAGTTTAACCATACGCAACCCCATGAAACGGTAATTTGGTAGTCACTAAGGCATGATGATAGTTAAAGATGTCCGTTTTCCACGGCTAAACTATGATGTTTCTGTGAGAGCAGAAACCTTTGCATATACAGTAAGATTCACTGCGAATGGTAAAGTATGACGGTCTTGAATCGGAGTCCAGGTGTTTCATTAGCATTGCACAGTGTGACGTCATGCACAGTCAGGTGCACATGGTGCGTGTTCAAGAACCAAGGCAGTGATGTTAAGTGACACGAACAGGGGAGCACAGCCAGAAACACCTCCAGTTCATTATGCACTTGATTTTGAATCGGTTTTGGGTTGCTGGGCATTCAAAACTCTGTTTCTAACATTGACGATATTTTGCAACTGCCACATTCATTTGTGTGAACCCATACGGGGTCGTGGCCCACCGTTCATAAAGCTGGGAAGGCTCAACGTGAAGGGTCGGGTGAACAAGCTCGTTAATTCCCGATCACAGTGACGGCGCTAATTGGAGCGTGATGTTGAAATTCTCTGGGAAACGGCAAGCATGCAAAGTGGAAATTAGCACAACTTGCTCTGGGTAGAACCCTGTGAAATAATAACTACCCCTTGTGCAAACAGTGGGAAGTGCTCCTAAGAGCCTGGTAGAACGCAGGAGCCCGCGCTGCACCAGTCCTGATCAATAGCTGCAGCTTCCAGGCAGCCCGCTCCCCAGCGCTCACGGCCTTTGCGGTTGACGCGAACATTGGCGATTCTACTGGCCTGGGCTGCCCTGCGCCCCTTTGGAAGATGCATGAGCTTGAGGGACATCATGGTTCTAAGAGTTCCCAAAAACCGTGGGCTTCAGAGTAAAATAAATCTGGTCTTTGTAGAAGATAATATGACGAGCTTTTCTCTCACCCTTGAAATTCTTAATCATATCTGACAGCACCTCAAGATGTCTCAGATACAGCCAGGTAGGATCCTGTGAGATGTCCATTGATTCTCTGCCGCCTGCTGATAGCTGACACTTACAAGTCTACTTGAAAATGACAGTCACTCTCCTTTTCCTTGAGGCAAGAGAAAGAGAGAGGCCCTGGTGTAGCCAGAACTGAAGGCATCAATAAACCTGGCTTTGCCTACATCCCCATTCAACTAAAGCCACTCTTTCCCACCTACAGGGGGAGGTTGGCTCCCTCCCCATTGAAGAAGTATTTTTCTTGTTTTTCTTTGACTTTAAAAAAATTAATGATTTTATTATTATTAGGTATTTATTTGAGAGAGAGAGAGAAAGAGGCAGGTGTAGAGAAAGTGGCACTCCAGGGCCTCTAGCCACTGCAAACAAACTCCAGACACGCGTGCCACCTTGTGCATCTAGTTCATGTGGGTCCTGGGCAATCGAACCTGGGTCCTTTGGCTTTGCAGGCAAGAACCTTAACTGCTAAGACATCCCTCCAGCCCAGAGGTATTTCTTATGAAATTAGGTTAATATATATCCTTGATAAAAAGAATTCCTTGGACCTTCAGCCAACAGTCTCTTTGTCTGCTTGTCAAGGGCCCAGCCTTGCAGCATGCTTCACACTTTACTGTGCTATGCTTTGGGAATCCTTTGTGTGACAAAACAGTGAACAAGTCTATCCGCCTTTCACTTCACCAAGCACATCCAACTATCCTGGAATCCCTTAACATACTACCACGCTGCATTGCTGTATTTGAAGTACGTTGATGATCTGTTATCCCTCCCATGCCTTCCATTACTTCTTCTAGCTTCGATTATTCTAGGCAAATTACCCACATAAAATCTTCTTAGGGTGTAATTCTCTTCTTGCCTGCTCCAAGCCAATCACAGTCAGGTCAGCAACACCACACAACTTGTCTTTTTCCCAGAAAAGTGCTCCGTGTCTTACACCACCACACAGGCGTAAAATACTTGCCATTGAGAGGGAAAGATTTCAGTTTTATTCATCCTCCATGAATGAAGTGTCTTATAACCTCTGGGGAAAAAAATCACTCATTTAGGGAGATGGCTGAGCTGGTTAAGGTGCTTGCCTACAAAGCCAAAGGACCTCGGTTTGATTCCCCAGTACCCATGTTAGCCAGATGCACAAGGTGGCGCATGCATCTGGAGTTTGTTTGCAGTGGCTGGAAGCCCTGGCATGCCCATTCTCATTCTCTTTCTCTCTCTGCCTCTTTCCCTCTCTCAAATAAATAATAATAATAATAATAAAAAAGAAAATTTTTTAAAATCACTCATTTATCATCTGATTTGATTCCATAACATTATGTCATGTTATTAAAAATAATAGAAATGATATTCCAGAAAATAGGTTACCATATAGAGACGGGACTCGAGAGGTGACTCAGTGGTTAATGGTACTCTCTTGAAAAGCTTGTGAGCCTGAGTTCAATTGTCCAGTGCCCACATAAGACCAGGTGCACAAAGTGACTTATGTGTCTGGAGTTTGTTTTCAGTGGCAGAGGCCTTGGTGTACCCATTCTCTCTCTCTCTCTCTCTCTCTCTCACACACACACACACACACACACACACACCTTTCTCTCTCTGTCTCACATAAATAAATATTTTGGGGCTGGGCAGATGGCTCAGCAGTTAAAAGTGCTTGCTTTGTAAAATATAGAGGTAGGTATCTATGGCTTTCAAACCTGGAATGATGTTTTACATATTTTTAAATGTAATATTTTAAATTACAAACTTACCTTTAAAATTATAGCTCCACCTTTCAATCACCAAAGACTTCATTTCCCAAAGAATACTTTAATTTTAGGTGAAAAACACAGATTTGTATTAAGTATGTTCAAGTTTGTTTAGGAGGAATTAAGTCTTCTGAGCCATAGAGACTACAATCAAACCGTAAAAATGGCTGGAGAGATGGCTTAGTGGTTAAGGCACTTGTCTGTGAAGCCTAAGGACCCATGTTCAACTCTCCAGGTCCCACATAAGCCAGACACACAAGGTGATGCAAACACACAAGGTCGCACATGTGCACACAAAGTGGTACACACACCTGGAGCTCAGTTACAGTGGTGCAGGCCCTGGTGTGCCCTTTCTTTCTCTCTCTCTCTCATAAGAAATGGCCAGTCTGTCGGGCTTGCCTCAAAAAAATAAAACAAAATAAAATACTTGTGCTAGGTTGGTACCGAAACCTGCTGTTCTCTTTCCTGGTTTTTCCTATTTAGTTCAAATGCTCAACTGTTCATCAAGGCCCAGATATCTTAATCAGTGGAGTTTTTATTTTTGGCATTCTCACATTCCAAATTAAAATTACATTATATTTTTTTGGGAAAAACCCCCCACCAGTACCATCTGTGAATTGAATGGTGTCATTACATCAAAGTACTGCAATTAGAACAATAGGGTAAAATTAATGCCAATGTTAAGTACAGATGTGCCAAATATGATGGGTAGTTGATACACAATTAAAATTGACAGCCACGTGCAATGTGGAAAGTATCCAGGCATAACCCCAGATCCAGTTGGCCAATGGATGTCATGATTGTCTCCCAGAGAACATATTTAAAAGAGATTTATTTGGCAGTAAGAAAAAGTTCGTTTGAAGAAACCATGGTCTTTCACAGGTTACTCACACAAAGCTATCATTTTTTCTCTATAAAAATGGGACCAGAGAAGATAATCCAGAGGGCATATATAATATCTCAGAACCATAGAACACAATTTTGGTTTCTTTTCTGTTCAGGGATACGTTGAGTGTTTGTGCTCTGTGGTGGGTTGTATGACACTATTAAGTTAATGGCCTTACTTGCTCACTATGGTAGCTAAGAACTATTGATATTATCATGCAAAGGGGATTTCTTAGTACAGGTTGGGAGGACAAGAAATTTTAGTATTAGAGTCGCCATCTCTAAAAGTAAACTTTTCAATGCATGATTATATTGCTGTTAGCTGGGGATTAATGTGGTTTGAGTGTAAAATATCCCCCACAAGTTCGTGTGTTTGAACACATGACCCCCATGGGGGGTGCTCTATGGGAAAATTATTTAACCCTTAGGAGGTGGAGCCTTGCTGGAGGAAGTGGGTCACTGCAAGCGGGCCTTGGGTTTTATTTATTTATTTTTGAGAGAATCAGAGAGAAAGAGAGACAGAGAGAATGGGGGCACCAGCAGCCTCTCGGCTGCTGTGAATGAACTCCAGACACATGCGCTCCCTTGTGGTCATGTGCAACATTGCATGCTTGCATCACTTTCTGCACCGAACAGGCATTCTTAGGCTTAGCAGGCAGGCGCCTTAACTGCTAAGCCATCTCTCCAGCCCGACCCTGGGGTTTTATAACCTGACCCCACTTTCAGTTGCTATCTGCTTGAACATGGAGGCAGCCAGCCTCCTGTTTCTGCCATCATACCTTTACTTCTACGATGCAATGCAGTCCCTTTAAATGCATTGCCTTTTCTTCCTTAACTTGCTTCTTCTCAGTCATTTGGTCATAGCAATGGAAACAGAACTAATTCAAATATCTTCCATTTTCAAAAATATATTTATTTGGCCAGGTATGGTGGTGCATGCCTTTAATCCTAGCACTTGGGAGACAGAGGAAGGAGGTGCACCATAAATTCAAGGCCAACCTGAGACTACGTGGTGAGTGTTAGGTCAGCCTGGGCTAGAGTGAGACTTTGCCTTGAAATAGCAAATATATATAGATTATTTGAGGGGTTTTGAGAGTGTTTGGGTATGCCAGGCTCTCTTACCACTGCAGACAACTCCAGACACATGAACCACCTTGTGTGTATGGTTTTTTGTGGGTACTGGGGAATCAAACCTGAGCAATCAGGCTTTGTAAGCAAATGCATTTAATTGCTGAGTCATTTCCCCAGCCCAGTTGTTCCATTTTTGTTGTTGTTGTTTTCACTAAGGTTAATGATGCAAGGACTGGAATCAAATTCTGATAAATCAAAGATGTTTTAATCTCTATCATTTGATGTTCAAATATAAGTGGTTGAGGATGGGACAGTATCAGTGAGTCAGTGACAACTGTCTCTGTCAGCTTGGAAGCTACAAATGGTAAACAGCATTTTATGTTAAAATGATTTTGTTACTAAACCCAGAAATTGTTAGCAACAAATTTAAAACAAACATGGTTTTGTGCGTGAATAGGCATAATTAACCTATAAACCTTACAGTAGCAGCTTTTATTTAAGCAAATAAGTTTCAAAAATGAGACAATATTTATAAAGCAAGAATAGCAGTTACTGGGTCAACAATTATTGGGAGATATCACCTGATGTGTTTTTCTGTTCACGAAGGCTGTCTTGAACTGAGGTCCTAATGATACGTTCCTGTAGAACAAGGAAACTTCAAGCCACGAATAATGGAATACCCATGTTCTCCTAGGAA
The DNA here is from genome assembly GCA_036365145.1 of Orientallactaga sibirica. NCBI lineage: Eukaryota > Metazoa > Chordata > Mammalia > Rodentia > Dipodidae > Orientallactaga > Orientallactaga sibirica. The sequence goes on along the minus strand of JAEOAD010001895.1, from coordinate 480,629 downwards.
AGGCCACATTTCCACATTCTTTCCTTTCATTATAGCTCCATTTTCTCAGTTTTAAGGCTTAAGGTGGAGAAGAAATTTAAAATAATATGAACATTGGCTGAAAAGAGGCATATGCTCTCATTGTTTACCATTTACCATTGTTGATCCCCAAAGTGACTAAAAGTCATTTTATTAAAAATAATGCAGTTTATGGGCTGGATTGATGATAAGGCTGGAAGATGGATAAGGTAGTACATGCATCTGGCATTAATTTGACGTGGCTAGAGGCCCTAGTGTGCCTATTCTTTCTCTCTGTCTCTCCCTCTTTCTTTCTCTCTCTCTCTCTTAAATAAATAAGTAAAAAAAAAAAACATGAATTCCATGTAAACAAAATAAAAAAAAATAAAGAATGTAGTTTATCTAATAGGCTCCAAGTTAATTACTTTTATCTAAAGTTTGAGCTGGGCATGGTGGCACACACCTTTAATCCCAGTACTAGGGAGGCAGAAGTAGGAGGATCACTGGGAGTTCGAGGCCACCCTAAGACGACATAGTGAATTCCAGGTCAGCCTGAGCTAGAGTGAGACCTTACCTCAAAAAAAACCAAAAAACAAACAAACAAAAGTTTGCAATTACTGGGAACATAGTATAGACAAAGGTGCTATAGAGGGAGCAGTACTAAGAAGCACTCAATGTGACTGTCTTATAACGGCTCTTAAATATAACTGTAGGCAAAGCTGAAGTGATAAAAATGATATGAGATAATTAAGAGGGTTCTGGTGGACAGAACAAGCTACAATTTAAAGAGGGATATTAGGAACTCCCACATAGTGGTACACGGGTTGTTTTTGGTTGAGTTAATGAAGATCTCGAAATGGAGGACACAGCAAGTGAAAACCTTACAAGGATCTGAGACTCGTGTGTTCATGGGATGAAGAAAAGCTGGTGGCCGAGGTTAAGGTGGCTGAGCAAAGGGCAAGAAGACCTCTGATTAAGGCAATGTTTTGATTGTAAATGTCAAAAATGTTGGCTGGTTGTGAGGTGTAAGAAAGGAGGAAAAGTCAAGGTTCACTACAGTCAGAAGGAGCTATCATAAAACAACCACAAAAGTAAGCACTTCCAGAAGAGGCCAGCTGTGCAGGTCCTTGGATGCATTAGATATCCAACTCTGGCCCAACAGAGAAGGGGGCTGCGCATTTCATGTCACTGTGAATGATTCTGAGCAAGTGATGTCACGAAGAAGCTGAAGCGGGCATGAACGGCATGGGAGCACATTATGTCTGCCTTCTCTTCTCTCCTGGTGGGATGCTGGGAGCACTCATTGTCGGCTCACTGTCTTCTCCTGGTGGGATTCTGGGAGCACTCATTGTCTGCCCACTGTCCTCTCCTGGTGGGATTCTGGGAGCACTCATTGTCCATCCACTGTCCTCTCCTGGTGGGATTCTGGGAGCACTCATTGTCCATCCACTGTCCTCTCCTGGTAGGATGCTGGGAGCACTCATTGTCCATCCACTGTCCTCTCCTGGTGGGATTCTGGGAGCACTCATTGTCTGTCCACTGTCCTCTCCTGGTGGGATTCTGGGAGCACTCATTGTCCATCCACTGTCCTCTCCTGGTGGGATTCTGGGAGCACTCATTGTCCATCCACTGTCTTCTCCTGGTGGGATTCTGGGAGCACTCATTGTCGGCTCACTGTCCTCTCCTGGTGGGATTCTGGGAGCACTCATTGTCCATCCACTGTTCTCTCCTGGTGGGATGCTGGGAGCACTCATTGTCCATCCACTGTCCTCTCCTGGTGGGATTCTGGGAGCACTCATTGTCCGTCCACTGTCCTCTCCTGATGGGATGCTGGGAGTACTCATTGTCTGCCCACTGTCCTCTCCTGGTGGGATTCTGGGAGCACTCATTGTCCGTCCACTGTCCTCTCCTGGTGGGATGCTGGGAGCACTCATTGTCTGCCCACTGTCCTCTCCTGGTGGGATTCTATATTTATTTGCAAGAAGTGAGAGGAGAGAGAGAGACACACACACACACACACACACACAGAAAGAATATGAATAGGCATGCCAGGGCCTCTTGCCACTGCAAAAGAACTCCAGGTGCATGCACCACTGTGTGCATCTGGCTTTCCATCGGTACCACTAATTGAAGCAGATTTCCAGGCTTTGCAGGCAAGTGCCTCAAGGACTGAGCCATCTCTCCAGCCCCGGATAGCTTCTTTATGGGAGAGATTTATTCTCCAGAGCAGTAGTGTGTGACTTTCCCTTCAGATGCATGAGTACATGTCTGCTCACCCAATGACAGATAAAATCAATAATTCTGCCAAAATCAACTGGTGAACCAAAGTTGTGTACTGGGATCATGTACGGGCGTATGGGTGACCCAAAAGCAGTTGCATCATCCAGAAGCCCACCCAAGCACTGGTGATGACTCCTGAAAACTGCATCCATGCGGTGCTCCCTGTTCATCTTGCAGCCAATTCCACTGAAGAGAGCTCCCTCTCCTCAAGCCACTGTTCAGTTCTTTTATAAACTTGTGGAAGTGTCTTGTGAATCTTGTCACTTTCTGAGCTTCCTAAGCATTGTAAGTCTCATGAGCTTCCTCAGCCTCTGAAGTTTCCTTAACTTCCTGTCATACTGGCTTCCCTTCAGCCTGTCAAAGGGGATGTTTCAATTCAGAGAAAATATGAGCAAAACAGCTTATCCATGTGGAGGCATTTTCAAGCCTCCAATATGGCAATATTATGAACATGGAAGACATGCTTTTCCTCAACTTCTATTTGAAAAGCTTCACTCAATAACTCCAGTGGTTCATCTCAAATAACAAGAATTTGGCTAGACCTGTAAATCAGCCATTTGTGAATTAGAATCTATCTCTCTTTTCATTGGCAGCCCACTTATCTCTCCAGGAACAGTCACTTAGGATAAAGGAGTACTTTCCAGAAGAAAGGAACAAACTGGCAGGAAGGAATAAATAAATTACTATCCATCAAGTCAGTCTTAAAACTAAAATATTATGTATGGAAATAAATGTATGAAGTGTATCAAAGCAGATTCTGCATTTCTCATCAGTGCCACCTGCTGCCCCTGCATCTCTTTAAGATAAAGTTTCCTAAACCATCCTTTTTAAAAAATAATTTGAATTTTTTATTGAGAACTTCTGTACTTACAGACAATAAACCATGATATTTGCCTCCCCATTCCCCTTCAGAACTCCAGTCTTCATCATATTCCCTCCCTCTCTCCATCAGTCTCTCTTTTAACTTGATGTCATCATCTTTTTCTCCTATTATGAGGGTCTTGTGAAGGTATTGCTAGGCACTGCAAGGTCATGGATATCACGTCCAATTTCTGTCTGTACAGTTGCATTATAAGGAGTGGTACCCTTCCTTCGGCTCTTACATTCTTTCTGCCACCTCTTCTGCAATGGACCCTGAGCCTTGGCGGGGGGGGGGTGATAGAGATTAAACCATCCATGAATGATTACACTTTCATTCATTTTGTTCTTATGCTATCTTCACTTAGAAGATGGCCCTGCACCACCTCTCCAACACAGGATACTTTTCAATGACCTCCTCATTGAAGAATTGAGTGAGCAAGTTACAACCCATTTTGTTTGGTGCATTAGAAATACCTACTAATACATGATTCCCTCCCTGTGGTTTTTCACAGTGCTCTTTAGAAGTTACCACTTACCACTGGGCTTTCTGTTGTGATCTGACCGGCTTCGACCTCTATTCTTCTTTCATTTCCTACCTAAACTTATTCTCTTTTTGGTCATATCATGTGTATGTGGTAGGAGGAGGGGCTCTGATCTAGTTCTCTAAGGGTTTGGGGTTCATCCTATGGGCAAACCACGAATTGGATGCCCCAGTATAGACAGAAATTCAGAGATGCCACGAAAATAAAGGCAACTGGTTTACTATGAACCAAAGCTCCCATCAGAATGGGAGGGGAACCAGAGCAGGGAGTCCATCTAAGGGGATCCAGTATGGGGTTTTATAGAGTTGCCCACTTTTCTCTTCCCTTTCCTTATGAAAATGGACAAATCCAGTTCCTCATCTTCTTATTGCTTCCTCTTGTCAAGGAGTGACTTCCCTTCCTCCAGTGGAGTGTAGGTACTTTCCAGTCTGCCTGAGATTGGGGATGGGTCTTCTCTGAGGCCCTTTCTAAGTGCATCTTCCATCCTGCAATAGGATGCACCTTCCTTCATGTCCACAGTTCCCGACGCCCCATGTCACAATGGGCAGTGGAGGCTTGGGCTAAATGTGTGTGCCAAACATACCAGCTCTGCTTGCCCTAGGACAGTGCTCATTCATCCAAGGCCTTGGGTGCTGGAGCAGTAGCAGGTGATGCTGGCTCATAGGCACTGTGGTCATTGTGGACAGGGTGGGGCTCTTGCACAACAGCTACATCTTGGAGCCCATGGCCATGCTCATTTCTTGATGGCAGGACACTGAGATCCAGGTGCAGGCAGTGGTGCATCTTCCACCCAGGCCATACGACACAGCGGCACTGTGCTCTGCAGGCTGGAGGAGGTCACAGCACAGTTGCCTGTCAGCATAGGTGCCCTTCTCAGTGGCTTTTAAAACTCCACTACTGACAACATTTAAACTGGCAACGTAGGAGAAGGATTTGGATGGAAGGTGGTGTGTTTCTAGGAAGAGGTCAGGATTTGGGATGTTATAGCTAGCTCACCATTGGTGGATCTTGGCTCACTCTCTTGTTGCTACTTTCCACCTGCTGTCAAAATAGGTGATGTCCAGGCTCTGCCTGTGTCATGCTTTCCCTTGCCATCATAAAGCTTCTCCTCGAGACTGTAAGCCAAAATAAATCATTCCATCTAATTAGTTGCTTTCAGTAGGGAAGTTTGTCCTAGCAACATAAACTTGGTACCAGGAGTGGAGTTGTCACTGCTAGAAACTTGACTGTATGGTTTTTGATATTTTTAAACTGTTTGAGGAGAAAGAATAGAAGGATTTTATACATCAGACTAAGAGAGACCTTGAATTGCCATAAAGAGAGTTTGATAAATTCTTGTGAGAGTCGAGCCAACTCAATGCAGGAAGAAGTAGACTGTGAAAGCTTGGCTTATGTAGGGATAAAGAACTTTAGCAGAAATAGGCTAGAGGCAGTTTGTAAGAGGAACCAGCTACGCACTTCCCATGATCAGAGAACTTTAGCAGGATTCAGTTTAGAAGAAATGGACTGGTATGAGCCTAAACATATTGCACAGAAAGAATTGAACATTTGGAGCTGGAGACTACAGTTCACTTCAGCTGAAATTATCTGAAAGATTACCACCTCTGAGATTGAGCCCGGTGTTCTGCATTGGACAGTAGGAAGGATGCTGAAGGAATTTTCTTATTTTCAAACTAGGCTTTATTCCCCTCCCTGGATTAACAAATTTGGCAGCCTTGCCCACATTATACTGGTATTGGAAGTAAAAGAAACTCAGGCAAGAAAGGGTTACTGAATTTGCAACATAGTATTTTTGAGATGTCCAATTGGCAATGTTGGGGGTCCTACATGGAGGCTTGGTAGACCCATGGCATAAACCAAGATTTGGAGTGGAGACCCCAGGATTTTGGAGATACTAAAGACAATAGAATGGCTGTCAATGAGAGCTGCTGGCATGAATGGACTTTTCCCTGGGCTGTGGGCAGCCAAACTGTAGGGATGTCATTGGATCCCAAAGATTTCATCATGGCTCTCTCACATTAGCTCTTACATTGGTTCAATCTTTTCTTGATTTGCCATATTGCTCCATGTGAATATTTAGTCTGTCCCCTTATGTGCATGTAACTTGTGTTTTGTTTCTATAGGGTAACTTCTTTGCTGCTGTTTGCCACCTGATGTGACAAGGAGTGATGTCCAGCCTCTGCTCTAGGACCTCCCTTTCCCTGCCAGTGTGAAGCTTTCCCTTGAGGCCATCAGCCAAAAGGAACCATTTCTTCCCATCCACTGCCTTTGTCCCAGTGTTTTATCTCAGCAAGGCGAGGTAAGAACAGCTTCTCACCATATCATGCTAATCATAGAAATGCCTTCTCACCACATCAGCCCGGTCATAGGCATGGCTTAATTTTATATTTTGGTACTCTTCACACGTTTGCAATAGTCATTCTCTAAAATAAGAACTGTGGGCTGGAGAGATGGCCTAGTGGTTAAGGTGTTCACCTGCAAAGCCTAAGGACCTAGGTTCAATTCCTCATCACCCACGTAAGTCAGATGCACAAGGTGGTGCATGCGTTTGGAGTTTGTTTGCAGTGGCTGGAAGTCATGGCACTCCTATTCTCTCCCTCTCTCTCTCTCTTTTCCTCCACCCCCTTTTTATTTTCTTTCTCTCTCTATGCCTATTTTCCTCTATCTAAAATAAAATAAAATAAAATAAAATAAAATAAAATAAAATAAAATAAAATAAAATAATAAAAGGACTGGGATTGGCAGACCAAGAGAGAGAAAGAGAGAGAGAGAAAGAGAGAGAGAGAAAGAGAGAGAGAGAATTTCCTGTGGGCTAAATTTGAGACCAAACCCAACATTTTCATTGTGGGTATATAACAAGGCATCTTGGGGAAGGGTTGCCCCACACCACATGGTCCAATGGCTCTGGAATTTGGTTTCCTGATATTGGCAAGAATCTCCATTTCTGTGCCTCATATGTTTCTGGGTCTAGTGTCCATTCTCTCCTCATGTTGGCCTTGAGAATTTTGGCTTATTTTCTTTGAAGCTGGCAATGTATTATCATTGCTGATTATTGAATCTTATCCAAAAGCTCTACATATTTTACAGTGTTTTTTTTTCCTGAATACCTGTCTGCCATATTGCAAGAAACAGCAGGAAGCTTAAACTTTATAGTTAATTTTAAAACTGTCGCATGTTGATGGTTTGGTGTTGTTGTTTGGGATGGGGTAAATGCTACACAATAACAACTGTGTTTGGAATATTAGTATGACAACAGCAGCAGGCATTTCAGAACTATTGATAATGAAAGGTGACTTATTTTAGGTATGTAATACCATATTAAAAACTGTCAGCCGAAAGGGATATTTTAGAAAAATATCAAAAGTTGGTATGACACGCAAGAATCTATTTGTATAAAAGTTAAAGTGCAATTCCTGCCTCCCACCACACCTACATTCTAAATATATGAAAAACATAAACAAGCAAACTGAAAAAGAGGATGACTTCTTTAGAATACGAGATAATGTTTTCACATTAAAATTCAAAATCCAATTAAACTGTAATTAGTGATCAATTTAAATATCTAAAAATACAATTTGAATGGCAGATATCACCATAAACAGATTCCGAAAACAAGTAACAAACCGAGAAAACACTTGTAACATACGTCACATAAGACAGGCCAGTATTCTTGATACATAAGTAACTCCTACAATTTTGAGAGAAGATAGAAATTTTACAAAACAAAATAAAAACTGCTTTGGGCCATATGGAAACAATCCCCACCTTATTCATAACAAGAGAAAAAGATGGCATTTGCATGTATCACTTTGGTAAAAATTCAAAAGTTTGATCACACTGTTGTTGAGATTTTGGAAAAATAAACACTTTCATACAGTATTGGAGGAAAGACGAAGTGATACAGTCTCTGCAGCATGGAATTAATGATATCTAGTAAAATTAAAATTAGAAACTTGGGCTGGAAGATGGCTTAGTGGTGAAGGTGCTTGCCTGAAAAGCCAAAGGACCCAGATTCCATTCCCCAGCACCAACATGAGCCAGATGCACAAGAGGTTGCATGTGTCTGGTGCTCCTTTGCAACAGCTGGAAGCCCTGGTGCTCTCATTCTCATTCTCATTCTCTGGACTCCCTGGCATACCCATTTCCATTCTCTCCTTCCCTCCCTCTCTGTCTTTTTCTCCATCTCTCTCAAATAAATAAATAAAAATAAAATATTACAAAAAATAAAATGGATTAGTGAAATATCTCAGTCTGTATTTTAAAAAAATTAGGATCTCTAAGTATTGCTCCTCCAAATTCTGTAATTATAAAAAATCTGTACATGGCCATTGCATATTTCATTATGTATCACTGTAAAATTCCAGAAATAATACACAGGGCCAGCTGAACAGATTGGTTAATAGATTATAGCCCTTCTAGCCCATGGTTTAGTGGAAGAAGTTTTTCTAGATGTGGAGATAACTAACTCTCATGATATATATTTTTTAAATATTTTATTTAGTTATTTGTTTATTTGAAAGAGAGACAGAATGGGCTAGCCAGGGCCTCTAACCACTGCAAAGGAACTTCAGATGCATGTGCCACCTTGTGCACCTAGCTTACATGGGTACTGAGGAAGTGAACCTGGGTCCTTTAGTTTTGTAAACAAGTGCCTTCACCACTAAGCCATCTCTCCAGCACCTTGATAGATTTTTAAGTTAGAAATGCAACATGTAAAGTAGAATGCATACCATTCAACACCATGTAAAAAGAATGATAAATAAAATACTGTATATGTGTGGTTCCCATTACAAAAAAAAAAAAAAAAAACACAAGGATACAGAAAGGATAAACCCAAAACAATGTACAATATTATAAACATAAGCAAAGGAGGAAGAAGACACTGAGAGAAGGAAAGGGCGCCACACATCTCTGCATCTACCTTTTCCCTTTTTACACTCTTTGTATGTTACACAGATTTTAAAACATCCATCCACAAAGGTAGGTCAAATCTCCTAAGGTGAATATGAATGGTAAGAAATGAGCTTAAGTCAAGATTCACTGGGCAAAACCAGAATGAAGAAAAACAACTTATTTAACTTCTGAAAACAAAACTCTGTCTATCTACCATCCACATAAAGACACAAAGAATGACTAAATAGCTTATTATTATCATTATTATTATTATTATTATTTTTGGTTTTGCGAGGTAGGGTCTCACTCTGGTCCAGGCTGACCTGGAATTCACTATGTAGTCTCAGGGTGGCCTCGAACTCTCAGTAATCCTCCTACCTCTGCCTCCCGAGTGCTGGGATTAAAGGTGTGCACCACCACACCTGGCTCTAAATAGTTTTTAAATTTTAGGTCACAACTTTGTAGTACATAGTGGCACTGGAGGAATTAATTCTGAATTTTTTTTTCGTGTGTGTGTGTACTGTGGGAATCTGGAAATTGGCAAATAAATAGTTTGATATTGTCAACGGGTGTGATTCTCGGTGCAGATGAAAGAAGGTAAAACTGGACATTTAGAGACTGCAAGAAGAATCATCTGACATTAGATTACAACTTTACCTAGCAATACAAACCAGTAGAGATCCAGGATTAAGTTTCATGTGTTTATGATATATGAACTATGGGCAACTCATGTTATAGATGCCACTTTAAAGATCTGAGAACAATGAGACATCTTCAGAGCAATAAGCTCATTTGGCAACTCTATTTTAGTTCCTAACTAGTCACCTCCACTAAAAACTTATAAAAATGGTGTAACATGCCTGCATAAAGAAAGAACATGCTCCTCTTTTTCTTTTTTTCTTTTTTTTCTTTTTTTTTTTTTTAAGGCAGGGTTTAACTCTAGTCCAGGCTAACCTGGAATTCACTATGTAGTCTCAGGATGGCCTCGAACTCACAGCAATCCTCCTACTTCTGCCTCCTGAGAGTGATGGGATTAAAGGTTTGTGCCACCATGCCCAGCTAGAAAGAACATGTTCCTGAAGTTCCTTCTTGTAACAGAACCCAACACGAGTTCCATAATTTAAAGGGGAACATGCTAACAGCACAAAAACCAACTGCATGGAATTTTCATTGGCCAAAGGTTAGTCCAGATCATCAGTAAAATGAATAAAACCATTAAGGGAGGCAGAGCACACTGAATCTCAAAACATGGGAGGAAAGAGATAGCGAGGGAGAAAAAGAGGGAGGAATGAGTGAAAGAAGGCAGAAAGGAAGGAAATTTGCTGAATGTAGAAAGGAGAGGAGAAGCTAAGTGGAAATGATTTTGAATGTGATGCTGTGCTGATACAGATTTGAAGGAAGGAAGCCATGTTGGCTGATAGGTAGCTGGAGACTGGCCCACAGAACCATGGAAGCCATCGTGCCTGCTCTGGCAGGACCAGAACTCTTATGTGATCCAGTCTCATGCAAGATGGCTAAAAGCAGCCACCTCCTAACCTTCCCACCTCAGCAAGAGCTTCCTTTCTCTTCTTCAGTTTGGCAGAGTTCGTCCCATGGATGGGCCCTTTCTGAGTCAGTGTTCCTTCTGGATTCAAGAACCAATCAGGTTCTTCTCTTACACACCTCTGGTGATGAGACTGATTCTAATTGGATGTGTCTTTCAATCCCCTTGACCCTCTTATCCTTAGCCTCTTCTCTTCTTCACTATGTTAAAAGGATCTTCTCCGTCTCCCCTCCACATTCAGAGGGGAGAATTTCTCTTTGCTTATTTATTTATTTATTTATTTATTTATTTATTTATTTATTTTTGCTTGGCTTTCCTTCCTAACTCTCCATCCAATAAATCTCATAATTCACATACCCTCCACTGAGTCTGTGTTCTCGATTCTTTAACATGGATAAGAGGCCTAGGTGTGAGAGCTGCTGGCATGAGAGTTCTGATCTCATAGAGCACTCCATCCCACATTGATATCAATAACTACATGTTGGAATAGGTAGCAGATCACTGCTTTCAACATCCACATCCACATACTAATGGATTCATGGTAGAAGTATCATTGCAAGCAATAGGAGAATTTGTTGTGGGAAAAAAGGGTATTTTTCCACAGTTGAAGGTAGCCACCAACTATCACATATTAATTGCAAATGGAAAAAAAAATATACCTTTATGGTGTAGAAATTGGATGGATACCACCTCCAACCATATAGCCAAATTTCTGATCAACAAAACTGGCACAAAAGTTAGTCTAGTGGCCCGGAGGTGTTGCCTGAACAAAGTATAGCTGGTGGAGGAAATGGGGTGACAATCATTCTGGATGAGAAGAGCCTGGGTGCGAATCTCCACTCCCCCACTTATTAATCGCAGGTCTTCAGCTTGGCACCATCTCTGTAACTGAGTTTTGTGTCCAGATTTGAGAAGATAAATGGGAAATAGCCAATTGAGGAAACTGAGGGCGTAGCGCTCTCATCACTTAAACTATCATTTACTGCTGAATGCTTCCACGTACTGAAGCCAACTTCAGAACAGCCAGGCAAATCAGGGCTCCGTCCCACACCACCTTATGACAAGGAGATCTGCTCCACCTAGGCATCCTGTTTGCATCAAAGCCCTCTCTCTCTGCACCCCCCCCATGCAATCCTACGTGAAAAACTCCACATTTTTTCTATACCCAGCTTTTCCCTATCACAACTCTCATTCTACACCATGCATGCTTCTGCCTAGTAACACTTCAAATACTGAAATAATGGGTGATTTAACTAATATCCTATAATGCAATACCCATTAGTGCAATACAAAATAATATTATGAGATTTTATTAGCTCATATTAGTAAACACAGATTGCATTAAAAGCTGTTCCTGTTTTATTTTTGAAATGCTTGGATATGATAGACTCATAAAATACCCAAATTATGCTGCTCTGAAACTCTAAAGTCGAGTTTCCTGCTGAGCAGGTTATGTTAAATCTTTCCCTTTTCCTTTATTCTTATGAAGGATAAGGAAATGGTGGCTACAGGGTTCCTCTTTGTTCCCCTTCCCTGCTGCACAGGAAACAGTTGAAGAGCACTTCCCAGGAAACTGTTCCTGACCTCCTGTCCCTTGCTTTCGAACAGATACTAGCAACAACATCAATGCCACGTCTTCAGGTTAAAAAAATTAGATAGTATCTAACATCAGGCTCTACCTAGCACAAGGTAAAGGGGCTCTTTGGCAGATAGCCAGGTAATTAGCTCAATGCAGACAAAACAAGACCATTCGAAGCCTCATTGGAGAGTCCTGGCGAGGCCACTAGAGCATCCCTCTTATCATTGCTATGGGACAACCTGTCAAAGGATGGATTTAATATTTCCAGTTTAAGAATTCCTCTTTTGAATTTTATCCACCCCCCACAAGTACGCCAGCTCTTTCATTGAACAAAGCCATTATCACACCAAGGTGAAGGCTCTACAAGAGAAAAATATGCTGCTCAAAATAATAATAATGCCCCATCTATGACTTCCTATGCTAATGATTGTGAACATTAGAGGACAGTGACACCAAATGACCATTTCTAAAGTCTATTGGTTAATATGCGTGTCCTCTATCAAGCCATTAAAAGGAGCAGGCATCAGTAATAGAACCAGATTTTGTAAATCTAACTGGAATATTGCTGTTTCTTACATTGCACATAATGAATTTTTAATGGCTTTAAATAAGGGATGAAATGTTTGAAAGGTTGGTTTGTTCAAACATCCATGAACATGTGGGTGACACTTATAGATGGCAAATCATAGAGAAACATCCTGAAGTCGTGGCATGCTTCCTCTACAGCAGGCACATTTCAAGTTGTTTTCTATCAAGAGTATTAATTAATTAGTTAACTTTCAAGGGCACACTAGACCGATGATACACAAACTCATACACAAAATTGTCTAGTAAGCAAACAACTCCTAGTTAGACTGCCCAGAATGAAAGGTATATAGTTAAATAATCATTGTAGTACGTGATGGAGGTTAAGTATATGAAGATAATGTTGTGGTACTTTGAATGTATGTCCCTCACGCCACGCCACCCCCCCCCCCGCCATAAATTCAGGTGTTTTATTAGAGCTTGTAACTTGGACCTCCAGCCATCGGGTTGAAGCATGTGGCACTAGGGTGTGGATCCTAGAGTCCAGCCCTAAGCAGTGTTTGGTAGCAGATCAGATTTCCAGCCCGAAGGTACCAGAGTGTTTTGAGCTCTGCCTGGGGTCCCCCACCCTGCTGCTTGCTGCCCATGTGTGTGCTTGTTGCTTTTGCTGTTTGCTGGCTGGTGATGGTTTCTCTCTGCTTGGATGTATGGGCGCATCATCTTCTACCACTAAGGAAACTTCCCCCTGTATGTGTAAGCTTGAAATCAACCCCTTCCTGTCCTAAACTCTGCCTGGTTTGGATGTTCATCCCGATGGGAAGCTGTCTGCAACTGTCTTGATTGTGTGTGTGTGTGTGTGTGTGTGTGTGTGTGTGTGTGTGTGTGTAGACTGTAAAGATGCACATGTGTGTGCATGCACGTGGAGGCCAGAGGTGGGCCACAACCTCAGGTATCATCAACTTGTTTTTCACAGTCTTTCACAGTTCTGGAATTTGCCAGGTAGACTACAATGGCTAGCTGGCCAGTGAGCCCTAGGAATCTGCCTTTCCCTGTCTTCCAGTTCTGGTATTACAAGATCAAGCCATGACCGCCAACATTTTCTTCTACATATAGATTTTCTAGATGATTGAATTCAGGTCCTCGTGCTTTCAGACATGACCTTTGCAATCTGACAGCCATCTCTCCAGGCCTGCCTTGATTTTGAAGGATCACATCATTGGGAGCAATCAGCTGACTTTTGGTGCGATGCTATATATGATCTTGGGCTTCCTGGAACATGAGTTTGATTCAAGCCTTAATTTCCCATTTAAAGTAATTTGGCACTCTTTTTCTTTTAAGTGCTTCATATGTGAATATATGAGTAATTTAAGGAGAAATTTATCAGAATTCATAACGATCAGTGTTCATCATTATTTTAAATTGTAAAAACAAATTTGTGCATTTTTTTGATAGAAATGTATAATTCTACCTGGGGATCTGCATGTACCTAGAAAGCGCCCCAATTGAAATATGCTGATCTTATGGCCCTTTATGGATAGCTAATAAGTGGCTCTTTTTGGTTTTGCTGTGCAGCCTTTATGGTGGGACAGATGACATGTTTTCATTTGCTGCAGTAGGGCCACACAGCTTCAAACAGTGCTCCATTATCCATGAACACACTAGTGTGTGTGGAATGCTGTTTTATTTTTTTTGAGAGAGTCAGAGAAAGAGAGAGAGAATGGGCAAGCCAGCTGCCTCTCAGCCACCGTCAAAGACTCCAGATGTGTGCACCCCCTTGTGGGCAAGTGCAGCATTGCACCCTTGCATCACTTTTTTGTGTCTGGCTAAATGTAGGGCCTAGAGAATCAAACAGGCATTCTTAGGCTTAGGAGGCAGCCGCCTTAACTGCTAAGCTATCTCTCCAGCCCTGTGGAATGCTTTTGATTTTATAGACTATGGAATAAGACAGCTCCCATCCATGCAGTCAGGAAGGCCTTTAAAAACATGGTTATTGGTAACCCTGAAGTCTTAGGTTTACAGAATATTAATAGCTTACGAGACAACTTTTTTTTCACTGTTGAAACTTTACTCACAAATGAATTATTCAGGCATGGCACTTCATAACGCTCTTTGTATCTAAAAGAGCCTCCACTGTGGTGGAGGACAGCCACCACGTCCAACAAGAAAGCATAGATAATAGCATGCTCGGCTCCTTCCGAATGGTTTCCTTTTGGTGTTTTTCTTGAACTGTGCACTTGCTAATATTTTAATTGAAGACATGCTTTCTCAGAACTGAGGTTCAGCAAGTGAACCAGAGCAGCTTAACTTGTCAAAACATTTAGGAAGCTGGATACAATAATGAAAAAATTGTACGGAAAAATTCTACATGAACCCATGCCAAGCACTGTCACACAGTGAAATTAGGATCAAAAGGCAGGGACAACAAAGACCTAATGTGTCGGCACAATTCTGTAACTGATGTCACAACTCCCAGTAAGAGAAAACTGTTGGGGAGACACTGGGAAAAGAATCGTGAATGAAGACCATGGGAAATTACAGCCGAACGTTTTGTTTTTAATACGGTAGGGATTTCATGAGCAATCCTACAGTTAACCTTTCCTCCTATGAATGCAACATATCTCTCTCTCCAGCTACATGCCAAATATGTTGCTGGAGTCAGGTGTCCCCCATAAGCTCATGTGTCTGAGTGCTTTGATCGTCAGATGATGGCAACTTGAGAGGTCGAGGCTTGCTAGAGAAGGTGCTGCCAGGGGTGGATCTTGATGGTTCATTAGCCCTGGCTTGCCTGTGTTAGTCTATTGACCATTCTGCCACTGCTGTTTGCCACCTGCCGTGGCAAGGAGTTTACATCCAGCGTCTACCCTACCATGCTTTTTAAATAGTTTCTTTATTTTATTATTATTATTTATTTATTTGAGAGAGGAAAAGAGGCAGAGTGAGAAAGAGAGAGAGAGAATGGGCACATCAGCGCTTCCAGCCACTGCAAATGAACTCCAGATGCATGCGCCACCTTGTGCATCTGGTTTACGTGGGTCTCTCCAGCCCATGCTCTACCATGTTTTCCTGGCCATCATGATGCTTCCCCTTGAGACAAAATGAACAACGTTCCACCCACCAACTGCTTTGGGGGAGGTTCTTTGTGCCAGCCGCAAGAAGGGAACTCCAATAACAAACAAAGAATGGTTCCATGAACATTTTCACCTTCCATGTTCTTGAAACAAAACAAAACATCATGTGTCGTACCCTGAAGATGAAGATACCTACGTGTCACAAATGGAATTACTTATCCTCCCCGACAGGTCCTCACCTCATTTCCTACCACGTGATACTCAGATCACAGACAGTGCCAGTCACCCTGCTTACAAGTGTAACACGTTTACTTGATTTTTTTTTTCCTTAAAAATTGACTGTAAAACTCTTCAGTACAACCCATCATGACCATGGACATCCTGTGACTTGTCATAGGTAATAAAACAAGTTGCAAATACCAAACACAAACCAGCGAATATGAATTGTCTGTCTTAAAGGGTAAATCAGGGCTGAAGAGATGGCTTAGCGGTTATGGCGCCTGCCTGCGAAGCCTAAGAATGCCCGTTCGATTCTCCAGGTCTCACATTTAGCCAGACACAAAAGGGACACAAGGGCACAATGCCACACTTGCCCACAAGGGGGTGCCCATGTCTGTAATTCGTTCACAGAGACTGAAATGGCCCTGCCCATTCTCTCTCTCTCTGCCTCTCTCTCTCTCTGTGTTTCTCTCTCTCAAAAAGAAAGAAAGAAAGAAAAAGAAAGGAAGGAAGGAAGGAAGGAAGGAAGGAAGGAAGGAAGGAAGGAAGGAAGGAAGGAAGGAAGGAAGGAAGGAAGGAAGGAAATGTAAATCAATGAGTCATTTGAACCTGATGTTGTTTTCAGGTATGTTCTGTAGTGGCTGACACAGCTGTCAACTCGAGAATCAATGCTACAGTTTTGATAGTTTCTCTTTCTTTCTTCTTTCTTTCTTTCTTCTTTCTTTTTTTGTTGTTTGTTTTGTTTTTTCAAGGTAGGCTCTCACTCTAGCCCAGGCTGAGTTGTAAACCATCCTGTAGCTCCAGGCTGGCCTTGAACTCACAGTGATCCTCCTAACTCTGACTCCCTAGTGTTGGGATAAAAGGTGTGCCTACCTACTTTTGATTTTTTTAACCTTTATTGTTCTCACCTCACCTATCTTTAGGAAATTAATATAAGTTATTTCTCCCTTATTAATTCCCTTTAGGACAATTTTCATTGCCACCATCCAAAAAGGAAATTTTTGGAGCAGAAACAGGGAAACACTTCTGCTTTCAGTAACATTAAATGGTTACCCTCTGATCTCTCTCTCAAACAAAGAATGCAATTCTGGAAATTTTGATCTAGCTTTCACATGACTCAACACTCAGGTTTTGAAGTACGTGGCCTGTATCTGAATTTTCCATAATGACTCTTCATTCACAAAAGAATTACATTTTTCATGGCCAACATCTGTCCTAAACATTTGAAAATATTCATGGACTAGTTCAGACAAATAATGAAATAAAAATATGTTGATCAATTTTGTGGACAGCATAGTTTATTCTAGATATAGACTGTCCCACTTCACTCTTTCAATGTGATATCCCAAGGAAACCAATCTTGCGTTTTATTCTATTTGTCCACAGATGTACTTATTTTATTACATACATTTCTAAATGAAATATGAAGTTATTTTGGGTGTTTTGTAATGTTAAACAAATGGTCTCCTGTTGCCCAGAGTCTATTGTAATTCTAGTATCTTCATTGTTTTGATGATTTTTGTGTGGCGCTGTGTGTGTGTGTGTGTGTGTGTGTGTGTGTGTGGTGTCTGCATGTTTGCCTATGGCTGTAGGTGAGTGTGTGTGTGTCTGTGTCTGTCTGTGTATAGGCCAGAGCTGATGGTCAAACACTTTCTGCCTTATTTCCTGAGGTCATGTCTTTCATTTGAATGCAAGACGTGCTAATTCAGCTTGTGCAATCAGCTTGCCCAGGCAGCAGTTATGTTGTGATCTCAATTCCAGTTCTCTGGCTTATAAGGCAGGTGCTTTATCTACACAACCCTCTCCCCAACACATAGCTTCTTGTTTTCACCATAGCTTACACTTTGTATTGTTTGATTTCAACACATTCATTTATTTTATCCTTGGTGGATTTGAGTTAGCTTCTTTTTTATAATTTAGCTTTGTTTTGCAGTATTAGGGGATAGAACCCACAGCCTTGTGTGTGTTGGGTGAATCCTGTACCAGTCAACTACACTCTTGATTTATATTCTTGGTATTTCACTTACAAAGGACTCCCTGTATCCATGGGTCAGAGATTCTTCAGGGTATAAAACCAGCTGTGAGGACCCAGGAGAAACTGCTGAGGAAGAGACATCACGCACACTGCTCTTACTGCTAGCCTGACAACCAGCCCCAGGGTGATGGTGGCAGATACAAAGATGAATCAAAACCTATGGAAGAAGAAAGCCAGAGGCTTACAGCGAACTCAACACTAAATCAGACTGCCAACAGGCATGCCATGGCTCAGGGACCATTGCAGAAGAAGGGGCAGAGATTATAAGAGCCACAGGGTGGGTACGAATACCCTGAAGCACATTCCTCATCAGCCCATAGGGACTGAAGGAGGCCTTCATGATCCCACAGCAAATACCATAATGCCATGGACGAGGGCCCCCAGGGTCATGGAAGTTGGGGTGAGAGGATGAAAGTGTTTAACCTGTTATACTATATATAAAATTAAATTAAAATCCAAGATTGAGGGCATTTCCCAACCTTTTTAGGGAAAAAAAAAATAGCCATGTAATCCCTACAGAAATTACACCTAAAATATCCAACCAGTCTCCAAAGTTGTGCTGACTCGCATCCACACAGGCAGAACAATGTATGTTTCAGTCAATTCTTGGATCTGGTAAAACTTTTCTTTATTGAAATGCGATTATTTGGCTAATTTTGTAGGTGTGGCATGTTTTCCAGTTTTCATATTTTACATTGAACTTTTAAAATTAGATATGTTTATGCATTTTGATTTTAGTTTTGGACATGTATGTACATAAATACATTTGTGTGTGCGTGTGTGTGTGTGTTTATCTGAGTGTGTGTGTGTGTGTGTGTGTCAGAGACAACCTCAGGTGTCATTTTTCAGGAACACGGGTCCATCCTTTTTTGAGTTAAGTTCTCCCTTTGGCTTGAAACTCACCAATTAGGCTATACTGGCTTCGTGGCATGCCCCGGCTGTCCTCTGTCTCTGCCTCCCCCGTGCTGGGATTACAGGCACCTGCCGCTGCACCTGTCCTCTTTTGATCAGGTTTGGGCATTGATCTCAAGTCTTCACGCCTCCAAGGCAAGCATTTTACTGCCTGAGGCATCTTCCCCTCCCCACCCCCGTTTATTTCTTTTAAAATTTAAATGTAATTCTTTTATAAATTTAAAATTTTTGTTTGTTTTTTGAGGTATAGTGTAGAGGCAAAGAAATTTAACCTTCCTGGGATTATAATGGTTTTCACCGTGATTTGGATCTCTTTTTATGATATACTTGACCATAGCTTATCTATTTTTTTTTTGAGTTGTGTGTAGTGGTGTTCTTAATAAATTCAGAGCAAACTGTTATAAAAAGGGGCTCCTAAAATTTCTTACAGACGTTCATAGGGGTGTTTTGTTTTGTTTTGTTTTGTTTTTGTTTTTCAAGCTAGGGTCTCACTCTTATCCAAGCTGACCTGGAATTCACTATGTAGTCTCAGGGTGCCTTCAGACTCACAGTGATCCTCCTACCTCTGCCTCCTAGCTGAGAAGTTCACCATTTTGTCACTGCTGTGTCAACTTTTCCTCTGTCTTGGGCTAATGACTACTGTACATGTTTTGAGGCACGAGACGATCTCGATTTGCTTTCCATTACTAATCACCATTTGCTCAGAAACAAAAATTGAAAATTCCATTTCTGAAGAGACGGTGCTAAGTGTGTACCAAATGGAGCTTTTTAAAGCTGTAAATTAGATTTAAATTATTGGCAGGAAAATGGATGGGAACGGAAGATCATCATTTCAAGTAAAATAATCAGAAAGACAGGGATCAGGCATTCTCTCTCCTATGTAGAACTGAGAGAGAGAAAGAGAGAGAGAGAGAGAGAGAGAGAGAGAGTGTGTTATATATATGATGAAAGTAAGAGGGAGAAAGGAGGAAGGAGGTACCAAGGGCTATGAGAGCAATGGTGTAACTATGGTTCAAGTCTGTGAAACACTTGAAATAAAATGTCATTATCAGATCCATCACATTAAGCAATATATAATAATAAGTTTTTGAGTGTTTTGTTTCTCAACCAGCATGAACCATAATGGAAATCTCATTAAACTTTCTTTGTATTTGGATAGTTCACTTCCAGCATTTTTTGTGTGCCTTTTAGTGATTTTCTCAATTTCTTTTCCGTCACCACACTGAACTACAATAACTTGAAAATGACTTTATACTTGGAAATACCTCACCTTATGGAGTGCCATGAAAAAATAATGGATGGAATTTGGGTGGAATTGTAATGCATGCGTCTTCATTCATCTTTTGAAGTGTTATTCAGCAATTGTTTTGGGAAAATATCTGCCTAGGGATGAAATGGTTAGCTCTTGTTAATGTAATACCATAAGCTGACATGAAAACCATCATAAGTCACGTAGCCACTACTGTGATTTCTGTGGCCAGGAGGGAAGAGAAAGGAAGGGGATGGGAGGAGAGGTAGGAGGAAAAAGGAGGGAGAGATAGTGGGGAGGGAAGAAAAAGAAGGAAAAAGAAGGGGAAGGAAGAGGGCTCTGGGAAGGGAGGAGAGGACAGAAGAAGGAGAGAGAAGAAAAGGGGAAGGGAAAAGGTCCAGGAAGGGAGGGACTCCTGGAAGAGAGGAAGAGCTTTGGGAAGGTTCATGTGAGTAGCTATGACATTTTTCTTCTTGTTTTAATGAATTCCTTAGGTCCTTAATTCAACAATCATAGAGTAGAGAAAAACAAAAGCTTGTCTGTAAGTTCGAAAGTAATGATTGCACGCTTTCAAATGAAATATGAAGATTGCTGTCTAGCAACTTTAGGCGTGATTCTGAGGTTAAAGTATTTCTTGTGACTTCTATAAGCTCAGATTTAAATAATGATGCTTAATAGGGGCTGGAGAGATGGCTTAGTGATTAAGGCGCCTGCCTGCTAAGCCTAAGAACCCTGTTCCAATCTCCAAGTCCCACATTTAGCCAGATGCAAAGTGACGCAAGGGCGCAATGCCTCACTTGACCACAAGGAGGCGCACGCATCTGGATTTTGTTCACAGCAGCTGAGAGACTGCTGGCGTGTCAATTCTCTATCTGTCTCCCTCTCCCTCTCTGTCTATCTCTCTCTCTCTCTCCAAAAATAAATAAAATAATAAAATAAAATAAAAAAAATGATTAATGGATGTTGAGTTATAACTATTGTTTTTCTACATATGTTATGATAATAACTAGCTATTTTTAAATTTGTTGATTTGTAATGTTGAATCAGAAAAGTGTTCTGAGTCTATGACTGCTTTGGTCATGAGGTATCATTTTATAGATCCAATGATATATATTTAATTTGCTAATTTTCTTTAGTATTTCTTTTCCATCAATATGCCAATTAGGTCCACAATTTTACTTTTCCATAATGTCTTTGTTTAAACTTGCTTTCAAATCATTTGGTATATGTTTATGTGTTTGTGTATGTATGTGCGTGTGAGTACAATGTGCATGTATGGGTGCATGTGACAGAGGACAAGTGTTCCACTCTGCAGCTTACACATCTCCCATTGCTATGAGCACACTGAGGTCACCGGTGCATGGGTGACTTTGGGTGCAGCTTTACATGGGTGCTGAAAAGGATCAAACTCAAGTTGGCAAGCTTGCAGGAAAGCACCTTTAAGCACTGAGCCACCTCCATAGCCTTATGCTAGACTTCTTAAATGAGATAGGATTATCCTTTCAATATACTCAGAATGGACAGAATAGGTTGAAATTGTCTCTGATGCTTCAGTAGAGCTCTTCCTGAGAAAATGTGTAGGCCAGATCGTCTTTTTGCTCCTTTGCGAGGGGAAGTAAATCAATAGCTTGTTTGTAAAGCTGTCCAGTTGTGATATCTCTTGTGGAAATAGTTTGTTTACTTATTTTCTTCATTGCCCTATCTGAGGCTAGGAAAAGCAAATTTTCTTGATTCCTCTTAGATAATTGATAATTTTAAGTTTTCCAAAGGACACCTATCTTTCTTTGGAATACTGTTTTACTTCTATAAAGCAAATGATTTCAGCTGAAACCATTCTATATGTGTTCACTCTTAATTCCTTTAAAATCTTATCTAAGTGACATATAAGCAATAATTTACAGGGCCAAACCTCTATTCGCTTCAAATATGAAGATATCAATTTTATAGAAAAATAACCTTTTTTTAAAAACAAAAAAGATAGCTTTGGTCTAGATCAATGTGTCCCACATTCAATGCTATGAACATATTGGAACCATCTAAGAGGGTTTTTTTGTTGTTGTTGTTGTTGGTAGCTATACTATGCTAATCCAAAATCTACTCATTTTTAAAAATATATTTTTTGTTTATTCACAAGCACAGAGAGAATAAATATGGGCATACCAGGGCCTCTTGCCACTGCAGACTCCAGATACATGCACCACTTTATGTGAGTACTGGCTTTATGTGGGTACTGGGGAATTGAACCCAGGCCATCGAGGCTTTGCAAGAAAGTGCCTTTAACTGCTGAGCTCTGGTCTCTCTCCAGCCCCCCAAATATAATCTTTATTGGGGGCGTATGTACATGTAGTATGTTTGGGGTGATCGTGGTGTTGTATGTGTGATATATGCAAAAGCATGCAGAAGCGCACACATACCCCATTTGGCGTCCAGGTATCTTCCTCCCCCACTGATTACCTGTGAGTTTCCTTGAGATAAATTCTCTCACTGAATCCCGAGCTGGTACTTTCTGTCAGATTTGTTGACCAGTAAACCTCAGTGCTCTCCCGTATCTGCCCCTGCAGGCCTGGGGCTATATGCATGTGTGGCCATGTCCAACTGTTTAAGTGAGCGCTGGGGAATTAAGCTCGGAAAATCAGGCCCTTGTGTTTGTTTGCGTGGCAAGGGTTACCTCTCCCTGAGCCATCTTCCCAGCCCCCTTTGCATGCTTCTACATTAAAACCTATTTGGTATCCATCATTTTGGCAAGGTATTTTTTTTTTAACTCTTCTGCTTTATGAAAGCAAATAAGGGGGTGAGATATATAGCTGTAAAGCATTAATGCTATCTTGTAGCTGATATCCTAACTCTAGTCATAAAATCATAATTCAGTTTGAATGGAAGTTTAAATGGAAGAAATCTTAAATGGCTCTCAAGCTTCTTACGCAGTGTAAGCATCTCTAATAACATTTCTAGAAGTTACGAAGCTGTCTTAGGCCCACAAGTGTTTCTGTCATGAAATGCCGTGATCTAGTCAAGTTTAATATCCTAATGTGGATAGCATCACCTTTTACAACTTGGTTTTTTTTTTTGGGGGGGGGGAGACAGAGAGAGAGGGAGAGGGAGACAGATAGAGATGGGTGCACCAGCAGCCTCTCAGCTGCTTTGAACCAAATCCAGATGCGTGCGCCCCCTTGTGGTCAAGTGCAGCATTGCGCCCTTGCATCACTGCATCTGGCTAAACGTGGGACCTGGAGATTGGAACTGCTGGAGATTGGAACCAGCGTTATTAGGCTTAGGAGGCAGGTGCCTTAACCACTAAGCCATCTCTCTAGCCCACCTTTTACAACTTCTTGCAGAATTAACCTAAAGCAGATTTTGCTTGATTGAAAGCCACAAACCGAAACTTGAATATTATGGCAGATCCTAAACGCTGTGGAATAAAACGCTGCAAGGTAAAGGTGATGGGTCTGGATCAATGGAGGTTTCCTACTATTGCTTTTGCCACTATATCGATTTGCAGCCTTAAGACAACACCACAATGCAGGAACTATCACCAGTCCCATTCCATACTGGGTAGATGCCCAGTTGAAAATTCCATTGAATAATATATTTTTTAAAAAAACATCAGATAATAAGAATATAATTAATGCATCTAGAATTAATGACTGAACACAATTATGCATGTGTGAGTCAGGGGATTAAACAATAGACTCACAGAAACTGGACCTCATGGATCTGAGCCTCTATTGGCTCCTTCTAGTGGCTGTATCACACAGAAATGACAACGTTATGAGCAGGTATAAATTAGGGTTACCACCGTGCAAAACTTACGGCCACTGGCATGTATCTATAAACAACTTGTTTCCCAATTTCAAAGCACAGCAATGGGTTACAGACGATGCCTCACTTAAAATTTCCTGGATTTTTGCACTTCACATGTCAACTTTTCTATGGTTTACGACTTTTATGCTTAATCTGCTCCTTCATTTGGATAATGCTAATGGGTTCTTATTGACAGTGTCTCCAGCACAGCTCATCACACACTGGGCAGTGTTCTCAAAAGGCTCTTGTATGCCAGCTGAAAGTGGTAGTGGTTTGAAGGCAAAGAGCCAAATTCATCAAAAGGATAATGGCTAAATATATTTTGTTTTGTTTTCTGAATTTTAATGACTGAATGGAAGATTTATTCATTATTTATCTATTTTTGAATTTTATCAAATAGTTCTAGGGGTAATTACCCTATCTCTGTATTTATAGAAAAGTGGCACATTATCACGATAATAGCCTGATTCCATATTTATGAAGGATCTGTTAAAATTATAAATATAGATACATGGAACTGTGTGATTAATGCCAGGGAAAGCCACTTATAGGTTAAAATAACGGGGGTGCACAACTAGCCAGCACCTTTGGTGAAATTAATATTCTCTATTTGAGTTCCATTTTGGGGAAAAACATTATTCCCCTATAACACATGCAATTTGTTTAAAAGAGAAATGTGCCCTTGTTGGTATTAATCAACATTATAAAAGTAAAAAAAAAAAATACAATGAGTATTTCATTACATACTCCATTACAGATTAAATTACATTGAACATTGTTTTTCTTTTCCATTGGTATAAAATAGTTCAAATCAGCAATTTAATATAGCCACACTTTTAGTTATACTTCTGAGAATTCTTACTATATCATTGTAGTGAAAAGTATCAAATAAGTCCTTTTTATCAAGAAGGTATTTGAAAATAGAAAGGAGATGAAGACATACAAACTATTAGGGACGAGGAATCAGAAATGAAGAATAATAAATTTTATGATATTTGAACATTGCTGCATTAGAAATAAAGTAGGGTAAAATTATTTTAGCTTTTTAAATGCTTGCAACTGAAAATTGAAAAAATTGTAAAAAAAAAAAAAAAAAAACTTTAAACTCAAAAAGTTGACAGATTTATTTAATTTAAATGCCTCTCAAATTTGTCTTTTCAAAGTTGACATTTGGTATATATATATATATATATATATATATATATATACACACGCATGCACACACACACACATATGTGTGGGTATAGTTTGCATATAAGTGTGTGTAGTGTGCACTTTACACTGACAAAAGTTCATTGAGGTGGACATGAATTTCCTTTTCTCCTCAAAATGAGAGGAATCAAAGTTCATTAAGCCCCTTTCTAGACTTTGCCACACAGGCTTTCTGTGTAAGGAAATTTCAGCCAATCTCAATGTCTGGAGCCTTGAACAATTCTTTCCCGATACCCTGGGCCACCCTAGGAAGACACACCACTTGTTACTCACCAGAAGAGCAAGAACCACTGACCCCTGCACTTTGCTCTCTTCTAAATACAAAACTAAGAATAAAAATAATCCAGAATGTGCCACGAGACTGAACCCTCAACATTAAATGACCCTAACCACTTTCCTCAACTGCATTCTTATCGGAAAAGTACCTGCAGCCATTTTCTGTCAATTAGGATATTAATGGAAAAGCCTGCATTCTAGTTTCTGCTGGCATCCTAATGTGTATTCTCTCTTTCTTGTGCTTTTCTTAGCCTCAGATTTGTATTGACTTTCTGTCCTAGTCTACTTACATCACACACTGATGGTACCCTCACATCAAATCTGACACACCCCTTGAAGAGGGGCTGGCCATACAAGCTTTTTTATTTTATTTTATTGTTTTATTTTTCAAGATAAGGTCCTCCTATCTCTCTGACTTCCAAGTGCTGGGATTAAAAGCATGTGCCACCACGCCCGGCAGAAGCTTTATTTTAAAATATCAAATTAAATTTTGAAAAGAGAGGGTAGTGGGAGGGGAGTATGATCATGATATATCATCTACATGTATAGAAATTGTCAATAAGGAGTTAAAAAAGAAAAACTTAGCGGTTAAGGCATTTGCCTGCCAAGCCTAAGGGCCCCGGTTCAATTCTCTAAGACTCACATAAGCCAGATGCACAAGGGTGCGCATGCGTCTGGAGTTCATTTGCAGTGGCTGGAGTCCCTGACATGTCCTCTCTCTCTTTCTCTCTGCCTCTTCCCCTCTCTCTTTCTCTCTCAAATAAATAAATGAAGTATTTTTTTAAAGAGAGAAAAAAAGTCCATATGGATAAAAAATTGAAAGGGTACCAAACAGGAAAAAAAAAATGCAAAGAACCATTACGAATAAATTGTTTATCTAAGTTATCTTTCCATAAACTGTGGACATTGTCTTTACAGATCAATGGCATGACCATCGAGAAGAGGAAGCCAGCACTCCCAGGCCACACATCTTTCACTAGAAAACCACTAAGGTGATGTTCTGCCTCCACAGCGCCATCTCTGACGGTGCCTGACTCCTAAGGGCCCACACGCACTGCCATCGCTGTAGATCACCGGCTGAAGGTGGTGTTTTCCAGGTGTCCACAGCTCAAAGCCACTCTTCCCTTTTAACTTAGCAGCTGTTTGGCTTGGCTGTCATCTGAAACAACTTAACATGTCATATGTCCCTTGACACATGCCCATGTACTGTTGGGCTTAAGGCTTCTTAGTCTTCTTTGATGGACTCTAGTTTTGGTGGGCAATCTTCATTTCAGTGGTAATTTGCTCAGAAGCGATGAAAGGGGGCGGCCCCTTCGAGATGTCCTCGGAATCTTTTTGTTACTAGCCTTCGTCAAGCATTTCCTGGTTATGTCTTGGTTTCTGGAATAAAACACCTTTCTTTCCTTCACTGCAGCTATAAACCATGCCATTTCCCCAGGGATCCTTGGTTCTCTGAATAGACCATGTTGTTTAGGGGTTTGAATTTGGAAGATAAATGTGTTTACTACCAAGATGTGCAACTTTGATATATTCTTAACCAGAAAAAGAAGAAAAGAAGCTGAAAAGAGATATGATGAGTATGTATTTGTGAATATACGTGCACACATAGGTACACATTATATCTGTATGACTGTCGTCTATCTTTATTATTATTATTATTAAGTAGAAATTTTGTATGGCCACATCATATGTTGGTACCATTTCCCTCCTCCCTGCCCCCACTCCACTGAGGCCCTCTTCATGGGGTTGCTGGTATTCACCATGGAGCTTGTAGACTATGAGTTGTGACAGCAGCGGTCTGTCACTGTGGGGAGGGCTATGTCTCTTCCCAGCCTGTGGCTCTTACATTCTTTCCATCCCCTCTTCCACACACTTTGCTGAGCCTTGGTGGGTGTGCTTTAAGTCTGCTGGATTTCGCTTTGGTGCATTTTGAGTATCCTCAGCGTCTGTCTGCATCACCCGCCCAGGTGGTCAGGCTCGCCCTGGAAGCAGCACTCTTGTTCATCTCGCCAATTCCTCCGGGATTTCACCTGGGCCCTGGCTGCTGGGTGAGGGGAGGTTCCTCTCTATCCCCATCCATTCTCAAAAGTATGTGTAACCCCAGTCACAAACTGGTATCTCTCTGTTAATACTTATAACACTCTTTCCAAACATGAGAAACGCACTCGCATTTCCAATCCCATGCTAATTATTTTCCATTAGCTCCTCATGTGAAACCATTTGGTGCTATTGTTGATATGATATGTTGATATGATGGAAAGAAGAAAAGAGATAATTCAAAAAAAATGATAAAAGGCAAAGACATCTACCTTGCAATCCCAAAAGCTTGAATGTTAGTCCAAATTTTATGTGATAGAATTTGAGCCTGAACTTGGAGGAACAGGTTACTATGGGAAAAAAAAAGGTATTTTCTCCAGGATGAAAATGGCCAGAGTATGGTGTTAATAAAATATTTAATACCCACATATTTGCTTGAAGAATGAACTTAAAATCCTGTTGTTCAACCTCTCTCACCTTATCTGAGAAAGGCCTATAGGCCATGGGTGTACTGCAAAGATTCCCTCAGTTGTGTAAATGTTCTCTCCTTCAGGCAGCCCAATTTGTTTACTTGTTTGCTTCTTTGTAGAAAAATATTCCATGTCAGCAGCTAAGGTTAAAAAGAAATGACTGGGGATGTAGAGATGGCCTAGTGGTAAAGTCACTTGCCTGCGAAGCCTAAAGACCCAGGTTCAATTCTCCAGGTCCCACGTAAGCCAGATGCACAAGGTGGCACATGCCAGATGCACAAGGTGGCACAGTCTGTAATAAATAAATCAATCTTAAAAAAAAAAACAATAACAAAAAAAAAGAAATGTTTGTTTGCAGTAGCTGATCTGGCCCTGGAAGACATTCCCCATTCTCTTTCTCTCTCTCTCTCTTCCTCTCTGTGTCTTTCTTTCATAGCATACCTAGTGAACAGGAGTGTTTTAACCATTGTATTCCAGACAAATGAAAAAAAAAATACTTATGTGAAACTTGAGGCAACTTATTACAGGAAAAAAAAAAAAACCTTTCACACAAAATCAACCTTAGGTCAAATGGTTTTGCTTCCACTGAGTCTTAAGATTCCACCCACCAGTGATTTTTAAGAAAAAAAAGAATGCATATATCTCTCTGTCATCTTCTCTCAGGTATACCCAAGTGACAATGGAAACATGGGCTGCTGTTTAACTTTCAGGTTTGTACGCAAATCTGTTTCTCAGAAATTCAAGTTGAGGTCCAGCCCGTTCCCTGAGAAGAAAAGGGGGAAGAAAGAAAACGTAGTTATCTTCTTTTTCATCAACAGTCTCAAGAATAATATTGGTAAAATAATGGAGTGCAGGTCTTCCTGAGTTTCTGAGCATGTTTTATGGGCTAACAAGCATCTTCTGAAAGGGCTTGTGGTCTCGTCTAGTCTTCAGCTCCAGCAGTGCTGGGAAGTGGGAAAGCCTTTAAGAAGTGGGCTCAGCGGGAGGGTTTCTGGTTATTGGGGTCTGTCTCTGTTTCTCTCTTCTTACTTCTCTCTCACTTGTAGCCATGAAGTCAATATCTTTGCTACCATGGGACCCTCCCACAATATACTATCTCCTTACCCAGGGGCGGAAACAGTGATATTCTCAAACTGGGAGCCAAGGTAACATTTCCTCCTTACTAAGTTGATTGATTTCAGGGGACTTTACAGCACTAGAAAGGAAAATAACATCAATTAGTGAAGTTAATGTGTTGGAAGGTTTAAATAAGCAGCAATACTAGTGCTATTTAGTTTTAACAGCTTTTTCTTTTTAATGTTATTATTATTATGACTATTAACAAGATGTTTTGTGTGGCTACACCATGCGTTAGTACCCTCTTTTCCCTCGTCCCTGCCCCCATTCCGTTGCAGACGCTCCTCGGCAGAGTTGCAGGTATTCCCCATGGGGTTGTGGTTTATACATTGTGGGAGCAATAGTCAGTAATTTTTTGTAGCGGGGGGAGGGAGGGAGATGCCACTGGGCATGATGTCTCAACCTGTGGCTCTTATAATTTTTTCGCCCCATCTTTTGCAAAATTCCCTGAGCCGTGGTGGGTGAATTTT
This sequence comes from Orientallactaga sibirica, assembly GCA_036365145.1. Taxonomy (NCBI): domain Eukaryota; kingdom Metazoa; phylum Chordata; class Mammalia; order Rodentia; family Dipodidae; genus Orientallactaga; species Orientallactaga sibirica. Next base: position 451,544 of record JAEOAD010001895.1, on the reverse strand, counting down.
CAGTCTGCTTCAGTGATGAGCTCTTAGGAGCCTCTGGATCTCTCTTTGGTAGGTGTTGTGTGTCCTCAAGGTCTGTCTCCTTCACGCTGGCGCTGATTATCAAGTTCAGCACGGAAGCAGCACTCTTGTTTGTCTCCCCAATTCCTCTGTGGTTTCAGCTGTGGCTGGGCTGAAGTGTGAGGGGTAGTTTATCTCCTTGGGTCTTGCTACCTTCTGAAAAAGCAGAACAAATTCTCCAATGAAGAGTGAAGTCAGTATAGTTTAAATGGGATAAGCACTGTTAATTTGGGGAGATTTTGATATATGTAAACCCTCTTTTAGCCAAAGACTAGTGACAGCTTGACATTGGAGAATGTAACCTTTGTCTCCATAGGATTCTGATCTGGTTCCCAATTCTAGATATGGGTTCCTTTACACTGAGCAGATCTCTTAGCCAATCAGAAAGCCATTGGTTACCCACCGAGGCTGTGTGCCACTATTGATTGCACTGGCATGTACATCCTGTCAGGTTGTTTGCTTCTGAGTAGCTGAGACCACTGGTAGCTCAGACGGTTGTTGGTCATTTTCCCCCAGTGCTCATGTAGGGCTAACTGTCTGGGGACTGGCTTTCTTCTGTATTCCAGCGAGGTCTCTCTGTGCTCTATGCCAGCAGCATATGGCGTCTTCAGCAATAGGATCTTAGCTTTTGCCTCAAGCAGGTCCTTTGACAGAAAGCTGTCTTAATTTGGGGACCTCGTAGGTCTCTGATCAGCAGCTCAATGTGGGTAGCAACCAGTCTCTGGTACTGGGAGTTTCAGGTCAGAGACAGAAAAAAAAAAAAAAAAAAAAAAAAAGTTTTCTTTTAACCTTTGGATTCTTTTTTTAAAAAATATTTTTTTATTTATTTGTTTGAGAGAGAGAAAGAGGGGGAGAGAGAGAGAGAGAGAGAGACAGAGAATGGGCATGCCAGTGCCTCCAGCCACTGCAAACAAACTCCAGATGCATGTGCCCCCTTGTGCATTTGGCTTACGTGGGTCTTTGAGAGTCGAACTGGGATTCTTTGGCTTTGCAGGCAAACGCCTTAACCACTAAGCCATCTCTTCAGCCTTTGGCTTCTTTTATAATGATTTTAAAAAACAAACAAAGATGGCTTCATGGCAGGAAATAGAAATAAATAGGAATAAATAGAAATAAATAGGAACAACTGAATGTATATAAAACAAAACTAAGGAAATATGTATACAAATAGCTTCAGGTAGCAATCAGATTTCCAGAAATAGTATACATGCATCTCATACATCAAGGAATAGGCCACGCTCCATGTCTGTCTCGTGCTGAGTGAGATGGCATTTTGGTAATAAAGCTGAGCTCTGATAATATACCACATCAGGTCAGTGACAGAGATAACATGAAAGACTTGACTTGGTCAGTGTGCGTGTGTGTGGGGGGGGGGCACAATGGAGTGGCAGGGAAAGATGACATCACACACTCCTTACCTAAACCATGTATCCCACGTAATATAACCTGTCAGATGTTACAGGCCCTCTAGCAAGGGTACCAGTAGTCAGGAAGTATAAGTAAGGAAAATTAGCAACCAACATACTAACTGTAACAGACATGACAATAACAATGGCACTGTTGACTTTTTTAAATTTAATTTCTTCTTTTTAATTTTTTTTTTATTGACAGCTTCCATACTTAGAGACAGTAAACCATGGTAATTCCCCCCACATATTCCCCTTCACAACTCCACTCTCCATCATATCCCTTCCTTCTCTCCGTTAGTCTCTCTTTTATTTTGATGTCATTGTCTTTTCCTCCTATTACGAGGGTCTTGCATAGGTAGTGTCAGGCCCTGTGAAGTCATGGATATCCAGGCCATTTTGATTTTTAACACCGAACCCTTGAGGGTTTGTCATTGTTTAAAATCCCAAAGAGTCAAAGGTGTGCCCTCAGACTGCTTCCGACCTCTCTCTGCGATAGGCGGCTTTGGCCTGGGGGCCTTCACTCCCTCTGTGGATTGCACTAACCATTTGCCTTTACAGTCTGCCGGGAACATGTGTATTTTTCCACAGCTGCCTTTGGACACCCCCTGGATTGTGCAGGGTTAGCCTCAACATGCGTATTTCCATCTAATCATTTGTTCACCCATTCACTCAGCTCACAAGATTCAGGAAGGATTTATGAAGCCTTAGCATTTCCACGTGCTAAGGAACCTGACAGCTGCTAAGGCTAGGACTGCCTGGAATAGATTCCACAGTCATTGTGTTTCCAATTTAATGATGGATGAAATAATGAATGAGCTGAGCCTAAATGACCCAGATGGCTTCATTCTGAGGATGAACACGGTCACACTAGCACGACATGATTGGATTCCCATGGCCTGTGTGGACCCTTCTGCACTGCTGTCCACCCTCCTCTGAATGCTGACGCACAGTTTCTATAACTTCTGCCTCTTGCTCCTTTCAGCTCCATGTCTCCGTGAATGCTATCTTTATAAATGAGTGCTCCATGCACTCTCCCGTTTGACCATGCTGCCTGTTTCCTGCTGGGACCCTGGTGATTACACAAAGTTACCGTTTTCTATTTCTGGGCCTCAGAAGAGACCCTCTTCCCTGTCTTTCAGAACATACTCTTGCCCCTTGGGCTGCCAACTTCCTCTTGGCATCTCCAGTACCTCCTGGGTATTGAGAACATCTGCTTTCTCTAAGTGATTTCTTAGCATTTCCATACAACCACTGCTCTGCCCAGGCATCCCAGAGCAGCAGTGTTCCGGGTGCCAATCATTCCTGTAGCTAACACAGCCAGGGTTGCTTTAACCAGTAGGCACAGTGACTCAGGATCTGTGAAAACCCCTTTTGATATCATGAAAACACTTCAATTTCCTTTTTTTTTAAACTCAGAAGTGGAAACTTTTAGCTTGGAATATTAACATAGGAACCTGTACACTGTGAGGGTTACCCAGCATCAACTTGGTGAGGTTTAGAATTACCACGGGAACAAATCTCTGGGTGTGTCTACAGTCGACAAGGCTATGTCCAGAAAGGATTAAATGAGAAGACACACTGCGTATGTGAGTGGCTGGGGGTTCTGGAGCGTGTATAAAAAAGGAAAACGTGAGCTGGCGGTGAGTGTTCATCTCTCTGCTTTCTGACTATGGACACCATGTGACCAGCTGCCTCCTACTCCTGCTGCCAGGAATTCACACCGGAAAGGAATGTGTCCTTAACCACGAGTCAAAAGAGACCGCCTTACTTCTTTCCTTTTTCTTTCTTTCTTTCTTTCTTTCTTTCTTTCTTTCTTTTTGTTTCTTTCTTTTTGTTTTTTTGTTTTGTTTTGTTTTTCATTTTTCGGTTTTTCAAGGTTAGGGTCTCACTCTAGCCCAGGCTGACCTGGAATTCACTATGTATGCTCAGGGTGGCCTTGAACTCATGGCGATCCTCCTACCTTTGCCTCCTGAATGCTGGGATTAAAGGCATGCGCCACCATACCCGGCACCTCCTTCTTTCTTAAGTTGCCTTTGCCAGGTATCTTGTCACATTAAGAGGAAAAAGTCATCATATATACATATATTGTATATATGTATGTATTCAACACAGTAAAATACACATTTCTTTATATATAGTCTCTCTCTCACTCACTCTCTCTCCCTCTCCAAAAAAGAGCTATGAACATAAAAACACTTAGAACCACAAAAATCAGAATTCAACCTTGGTTTCGGTTCTCACAACCAGTGTGTGAATCTTGCTGAGCTGTGAAATGGGAAAGCTAATGTCCCTTTTCTCAGAACTGGAGGGATGGTTCCTCAGCAAAAGGCACTTGCTTAGAAAGACTGGCAGCCTGGGTTCGACTGCCCAGTACCCACATAAAGCCAGATGCACAAAGGGACACATGCATCTGTGTTGCAGTTAGGTTCACACTGCTGGTAGAAATCACCTGACCAAGAGCAGCTTATGGGGGTGGGGGAGAGGTTTACTTTGGCTTACAGGCTTGAGGGGAAAGCTCCATGATGGCAGGGAAAAGGATGGCATGAGCAGAGGGTGGACATCACCCCTGGCCAATGTAAGGTGAACCATAACAACAGGAGAGTGTGCCAAACACTGGCAAGGGGAGCTGACTATAATACCTATAAGCCTGCCCCCATCAATACACTGCCTCCAGGAGGTGTTAGTTCCCAAATCGCCATCAGCTGGGAACCTAGCATTCAGAACACCTGAGTTTATGGGGGACACCGGAATCAAACCACCACGCTCTGGGAATTGCTTGCAGTTGTAGGAAGCCCTGCTGTGCCTATATTCACTCTCTCTCTCTTTCTCCCTGTCACTCTCTGCTTGTGAATAAATAAATAAAATATATTTTAACATCCCTGTTTCACACAAGCATTCCTGCGTCCCTCACTTCCGAATGTCCAGCAGCAATCCATCCATGTTCAGGTCCCACACAAGGGTGTCTGACATTCTTCCAAATAGTTTGGCCATATCAAATAGTTTAGCCAACTACCAATGGCTTTGACCTCAAGCAGAGACTCCTTCTGCTATGCAGAGACAATTGTATTGGTATGGATGGAACTGGATTGGATAATTGAAAAAGTCCATAGGTTTTTCGGAGCTCACCTAACTCAGTCTGGGGAAACCGGGCAAGGATGTCAGAAATAGCTTCTGTATTGAAGCCTGTGGTGTAGGTAGGACAGGTCAGGGATACGAGGTCAGGGGGAGTGAAGGGGTGAACCAGAGCAGGTGGCTGGGGCTCTGTGGGAAGAGAGGGTTGGCAGTGGTGGGGCTTGGGGGGGCATGATTGAATCGGTGAGGCCCATTCATTAGAGGTCTTAACATGCACTTGGACTTCCATATTTGTTTATAGTTGAATACTATCTGGTATGTTCTAAAAGAAACCAGTAGAAATATAATATAAAGTCCTTTAAATTCGAAGAGAAATCCAGAGGAAAAGGGTTGATCCCCCCCCCCAGGCTTACTGGTGGAAGAGGGGAGAGAAGAGAAAGTGTATCCAAGAGGAGGCAGCAGACAGATGGTGGCCAAGGTCAAGGAAGTTCAATGGGTCTTAGGAAGTGTGACAAGTAAGTCTTAATGATGGGTGGGAAGAACAAGGTCCCTGCTGCTGCTGGGGTTTAGGGATCTAGGAAGCGGGGATGGGCAAGAGAGTCAAAGCGGGCGAGGGGAAGGGATGGACTGGGGAGGGTAAATCAGGTTCAGCAGGTCAGGTGCGCAGTACACCCAGCTCAGTACATAGCACATGCTTGGTGGTGGACGGCACTTGTGACGCTTAATCCTTAATCAGAACATGACTCCTCTCGGGACAGAGTTCATGTTTTTCTTAGTCATCAGGGAGTGGTGACATCGATTCTCAAATAGCTGAAATAGCTGTTGGTGACAAATAAAGTCAGTTTGTGTCCCCCCCCCCGGGGGTGTGGAGAAAAACAGCCCTTAATTCTTCTCCGTTAGGATGCCTGACAAAGTCCTGTGTGCTCTGGGCCCTCCGCCTACTCATGAGCCTAATTCATCCCTCATCCCTGGTCCCTGAGGAACGAAGCCTTTTGTTCCTCCAACGGTAAGGTGTCCTCTGCCTCTGCAACTTTCTGTCAACATTGTTAACCCCTGTGTGTCTCGCAAAAGTGCTTAGCACAAAATACAATCCTTTGTGACCCCGTCTTCCGTCTCTCAGGTCTGCCTACGCCTACCATCTCCTTCTTCTTTGTGACCCGTTTTCTTCCCAATGCGATGTTTAATCTCTACCTACCTCGGTCGGTCCTCAACTTGACAGAATTCAGAATCACCATGGGAACAAGCATCTCTTAGGGTTATCTTCACGAAGTTACTTGAGATAGGAAGACTCACCCAGACTTTGGGCAGTGCCATCCCATGGGCTGGGCATTCTGGACTACGTGAAAAGGAAAGAGCTGGCTGAATGTTAGCATGCATCTCTCTCTCTCTCTCTTCTTCTTCTTCTTCTTTCTCTCTGTTTCAGGAGAGTGGACCTAATGTGACCAGCTACTTCACGTTCCTGCCAAAGTGTCTTCCCACTGTGATGGACCATATCCCCTTGCTTCGTAAGCCAAATGAACCCATCTTTCCTTACATCACTCTTGTCAGGGACCAGCCACAACAACAATGAAAACTGATTCACCACCATTCTTTTCACAAACTCCTTCCTGCCTAGGCAGCCATCACACAAGCTTTTCTCACTCTTCTCTGCCCATTATACAGATCCCACCTTGAAGGCCCCATATTCTTAGCAAAGCCTTCCCAGCCAAGAATCTCCCTTCTAAGCTGACTCACCAATACATTCCCATTCTCTTACTTGTGCTCCTTTACCCTATAAAAGCACATGTCACACGGGATCATTTTATAGATATTTGTGCATTTGTCTAGGCTGTATCTCCAGCCATATTATAATCTACATGATAACAGAGCCACATCTGCTATGTTCTCTAATATTAAATCAGCAATGACCCCATGTGGATTTAACAAATGGATAAATTAGTGAATGAATAACCGAAGTGCCCTCTCTGTGCCAAAGGATATGTCACATATGCCACGTATGGTTGGTGCTGGGGAACGGGTTGCAAACTGAGTCCCAGTGCCCACAGCATGGAATGTTCCTCCGTGGAAAACAGTAGCCATGTAAGTATAGATTCCCTGCACACTAACACGTCTTTTTAAAAAAATATTTCATTTTTAAAATTTATTTGAGAAGGAGTGAGAGAGGAAAGAGACAGACAGAGAGAGAGAGAGAGAGAGAGAGAGAGTGTGTGTATGTGTGTGTGTGTGTGTGTGTGTGTGTGTGTGTGTGAATGGGCTCACCAGAGCCTGCAGCCACTGCAAATGAACTCCAGACACATGCGCCCCCTTGGGCATCTGTCTTACGTGGAGTGAGATTGGCTCCAGTGAAGACCACGTGTAATTTGGGTCTGAATAAGAAGCGATGCTCAGTAGAAGGGAAAGCAGAGCGTATGCACAGAGCTGATAACCCTGTGGAGGAGCATGGAATTGCTCAGTGCTTTGGGAGGCCCATGGGTGTGCACTTGTCTGAACATGGCAGAGAAGGGAGTGGAAAGAGGGTAGATGAGTAAGGGATGCAGGAACAGTCTGAAAATCTTCTGATGTTTGGTTAGGCTTCATCCAGAAAGGAATGAGAAGTCACTAGCGATTTCAAAGTCAGTGAAGAATGCAGTCAGGCTAAAGTCACAGTGAGTTTAGCCTGGCAAAAGGTGTGTGTGTGTGTGTGTGTGTGTGTGTGTGTGTACATGGGTGCATAAGTGTGTGTGTAGGGAGGTGTGAGTATAAATATGTAATGCCTTCAGTCAGGAAAGTATTAAGAGAAATTGTTAGCTCACCTGCAGACAGTGGAAAAGATAACAGGTGGATTTGAGGGGTTTTTTTTTTTGTTTTTTTTTTTAATAAAGAGCAATGTCACCGGGACTTGGGCTTTCAACGCTGAACTCATTCCAGCCCCCGAATTTGATGACTCATATATTCGCTCTTAATTGGATTTCAGAATTTGGGTGACAAATATTTGTACAACATGTCTGTTTTTCAAAAAGTAAACTCAGATGATGTCTCTGTCTTTGATTAAACTCCAAGTCGAGGATGCATTATATAAAGAAGATGTGTATGGTTAAGACCAGAAACCACACAAGAAAAGATCTTCCACTGCATCATTCGTAAGTGTGCAGGAAGCACACCCATGTGATACGCTGGCACTCAAGCAAGCCATCTGAATAGAGTGGTCTGTTCTCCTCTAGAGATTTTATCTTAGCTAGGCATGGTGGCAAACACTCGTTAATCCAGGAGGATTGCTAAATTTTCCTGAGCCACAGAAAGACCATGACTCAAAAACCAATAATAATTAGCAATCACACACACACAAAAAGACTCAGCCTGAAATGAATCTATTACAAAAGCAAAACAATTCTACACACTCACTGTGGGGCAATGGCAGGAATGACATTCTTTTCATTCTCATGAATGTGGTGTTTGGGTCACAATTTACTAGATGTTAACAAAAACCAGTGGCCGAATTTAAATATGGTATAGGTACAAAACCCCCAAAGGTTAGGACTGAATAGGAGGCAATGTAAAATAAATGGTAGTTTATGTAAAAGGGGAATGAAATTAGGACCTGTGTCAACAGGTTAGAGCTAAAAAAAAAAAAAAAAAAAAAAAGTTTATACAAACTAAGCAATCTAACTGTGTATATATCAATTTAGCGGGATTATTTTTGTGGGTTGTTGTTGTTGTTGTTCAGTATGTGTGTGTTTCTTGAGACAAGGTTTCACTCTGTAAACCAGGTAAGCTTTGACCTTACTATACAGCCCAGATGGCTGGGAACTTAGGGCTATCCAATCGCCTCAGCCTCCCTAGTGCTCACGTAAGAGGTGGTGAGCTTCTATGGATGAGTGATTGTGATGTCTTTGTGAGATCCGTTCTGAATTGTCTTCAATATCCATCACTAAGTGACACCAACAGTGAACTGAAACCCTCCCTTATCCCAAGGGTGAGCTCTCCAAGGTTCAAACGGCTGCAAAAGGATAGAGGGGATAAGAGTGTCACCAGCCAAACTGTGACTGTGCAGCGGCTTCTGGAAGCATCCTTGCCCTTGCCAATGTGACATTCTTCTTTCCGCAGTAAAACTTTATGGAATACAGCATGCAAAGCCATAACAAGTAATTTGAAAGGGTTAGTACGGGAGGGAATTATTCACATGCTTTAAATAGTCATGTGTTGATTTATTTCACTCTCAGGAGAAGAAACAATTCCAAGAATAGTCTCCCTTAGTTCCAGAAAAGCCAGTAAATATACTACAAGTGTCTCAGAGACCTTATCTTTAACCCCAACACAAACATTGCCTTAAAAATAGTTCCAAAACTATTTGGTTAAAGTTGGTAGCATGTGATCGTCCCCAGCATTCCTCACTTCTGTGCAAGGAACTGGTTTTAACTAAAATAGAGACAAAATAGTAGCTTCACTGTGTTCCCAGAGTTCTGACCTCAGAATCATGGCCTGCTGAATCATTTTAACCTTTGTCATATGTCCAGTTCCTGCAGTTAATTAATTATTAGCCACCCGTCGCTTACAATTTCTAACCTGGCTTCCAAAGCTAGACCCCCTGGGCTGAATCATTTCACATGAACATCTTAGTCTTTCTCATCCATAAAACAAATTTATATTACGTTTCTTTGTATAATTTATGTGGCAAGAGTTAATTAAAGACAAACATGTCTTTCTCAATGCATATGTGAGTGCACATGAGCGCTTATGTGTAATGAGTTTTATACAAATTATTTTAAGGTGGTTGTCTTATTTGTGCTGGGTATGGTAAAACACACCTGTAACCCCAGAACTCAGGAGGATTATGTCCAATTCAAGGCCAAACTGTGCTACAAATGGAAATCCTGGGAAATAAGGAGACTAGGGGTATGTGGGAAAGGGGAAAAGAGCCTGTTAGAGCGGGATGAATATGATCAAAGTGCATCACATATTTGAAAAAAATTTTTTAATAAAACCCAACAATATGTAGAACAAGCATATTCCAACAAAAAACAAAATACTCATGTTTCTGGAGTCATTTCATTACCAAAACCAGTATAGTGCACTGCATAAACCATTTCAAAGTGTGTCCATGGTACTTTCAAAGATTTGCTAGTTCTAGGCATGGTGGTGCAAACCTTTAATCCCAGTGCTCAGGAGGCAGAAGTAGGAGGATTGCTATGAGTTCAAGGCCACTCTGAGACTACAGAATGAATTCCAGGTCAGCCTGGATGAGAGCAAGCCACTACCTTGAGAAAAAAAAAAAAAAACAAAATTTTAATTTCACATAATCCTAAAATCTTAGGTTTAAATTTGTTCACAGTTCAGGCATGTGCAGGTCAATATTCTATTTAGGAAGAAGGCTCCTTCACACGATATCGGTATGACTTTGAACAGTTGATACCATCTCTGTGTTTCATTGTTGTCGTGTGAAAATGGGATAGTAATAAAGTTTTCTTTGTGGTATTATGCCTACATAACATGAATGTTGTTGCCAGGATAAGTCAGGAAAAAACAAAAAACATATGAATTGGTTGAAGGATAACAAGGGTGTGTTGTCCCATCAATTGAGCTATCGACCACAGGATAGGAACAGGAAAGGCCAGAGTCAGTCAGTGCTAAACTGAACTGCCTCAGAATTTTATGAGACATGGGGGCATGCTCAGTATAGCTCTGAAAATAAGGATTTTAGAGTCACTTTCCCCAAAAGAACACACTGTACTGAATGGCTTGGAAAGCCAGCACTGGGTGGTTTAACCAGTCCACTCCTTTGACTGACAGTAGAAAGAACCTTTCTTTAGCGCGCACAATTGGTTGTTGAGGTAGCCGGTTACAATGAAGGCTTTCACGAAACCCTCTGGCAGCCATACTCAACCTGTTGTTCCTTCTTGAACCTGTGATTCGCTGCAATGAATGGCACCCAGCAGAAATGACGCTGCGGTACCTTCCAGTCTAAGTCTTAATATACCTTGGCGATCTCTGCTTTGTACATCTAGAAACCCAGGAAGCAGGCTGGCAGTGAAGACAAGAAGGCTCCAGGATGTGCTACGTGGAGGTGGCTTGGAGAAAGTCCAGATGACCCGCCTTGCAACTCATGCCAGCATTGATGAATTGGCGTTCATCCGTGCTTATCTTCAAATCTGGGCTTCCACGAGTCCCTCCAATGCACAGAATTATAGGATGTAACACTTACGGTGAATTGTTACAGAGCAATAGCTAATTGCAACCATGGCAGAACTGGACAGGACCTGAGGCCTTCTGAACTCGAGAACCAACATCTTCCAGGGAAAGGGATTCACTCCATTTGGATTCAGTGTTAGTAACTTCTTCTTTGGCCATAGTCTTTTGAACTGCAAAATGTATAGAAGAATGTAGATTCTGGTTTGAATGAAAGCTATCAGTTGTTAAGCCATGAGGTGGATCTGTCAACAATCAATCTAAAATTAATCAATATATAGCTACTTCCTCAACATCAATTTTACTCAGTTCTGTTCCAAGGAATATCAGGAATAGAGGGAGGGAGAGAGAGAATGGGCACGCCAGGACCTCCAGCCGCTGCAAACGAACTCCAGACGTGTGAGCCCCCTTGTGCATCTGGCTAACTTGGGTCCTGGGGAATCGAATCCAGGTCCCTTGGCTTTGCAGGCAAATGCCTTAACTGCTAAGTCATCCTTCCAGCCCTCAAGTTTACAGTTCTCTTGACAGCTGTGTTCTTTGAGAGTTGTGTCAAAAACTTGTGTTGGGGTTTTTTGTTTTGTTTTGTTTTGTTTTTGTTTTTGTTTTTCCAGTTAGGGTCTGACTCTGGCTCAAGCTGACTTGGAATTCACTATGTAGTCTCAGGGTGGCCTCAAACTCTCAGTGATCCTCCTACCTCTGCCTCCCGAGTGCTGGGATTAAAGGCGTGTGCCACCACGCCCGGCTAACTTGTGTTGAGTTTTAACTACTTAACAGACATGTTTGTTTGAGAAAAATCACCAGAACTTCATGAAAATCGACACGGTACAGTCTTCTGAAATAAACCCAGTCCAAGGAAGAGGAGATCAGGCTTTGACGAGTTTTCATTTTTTTTTTTTTTTTTTTCAGGGAGGCAATGTTTACCTGGCATGCATCTTGGAGTTTAATCATATTTTTGTGTGTGTATGTGTCTTAGGTGTGAAATTCTATAAGTCCCTGGGCTTAATATTAAATATCACTGTGGAACAGCAGGAATCTTATTCATTTCTATATGAGAATTATTTTTGGTTGGGAACTTCTCAGAAGTCCGTCTCGTAGCATCTGACAGCTTGACAGGGCTCGTTGCCATGGAAAACGTTTGTGATGTTATATAAATATATTTCTAGGTCATGAGTCGCCATGTAGTTTTTGGACACGGATGGAAAGAGAGAAATGACTAGACATATTTTTTTAGAAAAGAAGAATAACACAGTAAACAAAGAATAATAACAAATGATAAATATGTCTTCCCTGTAAGCTGGTGCTGTATTTTCTTAAGCATTAGACTTAAGTTCTAATAAGCTTATTTTAGTTATAAAAGTTCATTTATTGCAAAAGCTCCTTCCCTGAAAATGTTCTTATTACCGGTCATTTTGCAATATTGATGGTTCCAGTATTAATAGACTGAGAGACAAGGGAGCTTATTCCTTTTTTTTTTTTTTTTTTTTTTTTTAGTTTTTTCGAGGTAGGGTCTGACTCTGGCCCAGGCTGATCTGGAATTCACTATGTAGTCTCAGGGTGACCTCGAACTTATGGCACTGCAAACGAACTCGAGATGCAATGCATGCACCACCATGTGCATGCTGGATTACATGGGACCTGGAGAATCGAACCGGGGTCCTTAGGCTTCACAGGCATGCGCCTTAACCGCTAAGCCATCTCTCCAGCCTGCATCATCGTTTATGCAACCTGTGATGGGAACTGTGGATTCCTCAACCTGGGCGAATACCAGCCACCCCAGGGGGCAGCTCTGGTTTCCTGAGGGATGTTGGCTTTTTCATTTCCACAGTGGCATCTGCTTCCTGTCACACCCTGAGTTGACCTTGGCCTGTGAAATGCTGTCTTTGTCTCTTAAGTGACTGTCAAGTGTCTTCCTATCAGAGCCCAGATCTCACAATGGGTTGGAATCCATCGCGAGAAAGGTCACAAATGATTCACTAAGAAAAAAAAAGAAGAAGAAGAAGAAATCCATGCATGCGTCTATAAATTAGGCACTTTCAATAATGAATTTACAGAAATCAAGTTTGTGTGCAAAACAACACTCGTAGTCACTTGAATTATGCTGGGCTTTATTGAGGAGGCAAATCCCAGCATGCAGTTCTTTGGTTCCCTGTGTCTCGTATTCAGTTCTCCAGCACCTGTGGCTCAGATTTCTGCCCCTTTGGCAACATCATGTCATGGGTGTTAAAAATAAAACCAGGGCTGGAGAGATGGCTTAGCCGTTAAGGCGCCTGCCTGCTAGGTCTAAGAACCCGGTTCCAATCTCCAGGTCCCACGTTTAGCCAGATGCCAAGGGGTGCAAGGGCACAATGGCGCACTTGACCACAAGGGGGTGCTCACATCTGGATTTCGTTCACAGCAGCTGAGAGACTGCTGGCGCACCCATTCTCTCATTCTCTGTCTCCCTCTCCCTCTCTTTCTGTCTCTCTCTGTGTCTCTCTCCAAAAATAAATAAAATAATAATAAAAAAAAAATAAAAAATAAAATAAAACCAAGCTGGGCACCGTGGCTCAGGCCTTTAATCCCAGCGTTCGGAAGGCAGAGGTAGGAGGATCACTGTGAGTTCAAGGCCACCCAGAGACTACCTTGAAAAAAAACTAACTAACTAAATAAATAAAACCAATGATGGGGAGGACATTGGGGATCTAATGTGCGTGTATATGTATGATGTATATCTATGTATGTGTGCATGTATAGATGTATGTGTATAGGGGTATGTTGCATGTTTGAAGTGTTTGTATGGTGTGTGTATGCAAGTGTGTATGTTGTGAGTGTGTATAGATGTAGGTGAATGATGTATGTGTGTACGACTATGACATATGTTTGATGTGTGTATGTATATGTATGTGTGCATGTATAGACATATATGAGCATTGTAGGAGTATGATGCCTGTTTGGTGTGTTTTTATGACATGTGTGTGTGTCCATTACGTGTATATGTATACAATGTGTGTATATACATGTTGCATGGGTGTACACATACCATCGGTTGCATCAGAGGACAATCTCAGGGTCTTGTGCTCAACTTTTCAACCTGTTTGAGACGGGGTCTCTTGTTGGTCACACAACGGACAAACTAGCTGTGAGCTTTGTGGAAATTCCCCCGACTCCACCTCTCGTCGCAGTAGTCATGTTGGGATCATAGACACACAGAAGACTCACTGCATCAGGCTTTGGTGGGCTCTGGGGATCCAAACTCTGGTTGTCCGACTTGAGCAACAAATGCTTTCTACCATTGAGCTATATCCCCACTCCTACTTTTGATTCTATTTTTTGACTTTTGTTTAATTTTAAATTTTATTTATTTGAGAGAGAAAGGCAGATAGATAGATAGATAGATAGATAGATAGATAGATAGATAGATGATAGAAAGAGAAAGAACGGTACAACAGAGCCAGTACATACAAATTACAGACACTTGCGCCACCAAGTGCATCTTGCTTATGTGGGTACTGGGGAATTGAACCTGAGTCCTTAGGCTTCGGAGGCAAGTGCCTTAAACTTTAAGCCACCTCTCCATCCCAATTTTTTTTTTGATTTTTATAATTGCAAGCCATTTTAAATTCTTGTCTTCTTTCATTATCATCAACATTCCACAAGATTGTATAGTAATTTAACAGTGAGAAAATGAAGATCTCGCGTGATTTAGTAATCTTCTCAAGTCACACTTTACGTAAGAAAAAAAGCCTGCATCCTTTGACATAGTATGTCACCCTGCTAGCAACAGAGGCAGGCCTTGTTATGCACACAGTTTGCTTTGAAATACTTTCCTTTTTTTTTTTTTTTAAATGCTCATCTGGGGGCTCCTTTCCCTTAGGAAATCCTCCCCGCAATGATGGAGCCAGAGGAGGAATAACTAGGTGGGAGCTGGCACCCTCTTGGCTTCTTTGGCCTGCTGTGGAAGTTGGAGAGCGGAGCGTTGTCTGCCTTGGCAACCTGGGCCTGCTGCGGGGGCTGATCTTGGCCTGCCACAGGGCTGATCTCCTTGGAAGAGAGGCCCTGTTTTCTTTCTTTCTTTTTTTTTTTTCCTTTCTTTTTTTTTCCTCTCCCCATGTTTGCAGCTTTCTCTACATTCGAAATGGGAAGGACAGAAATAGAAGAGATTTGATGACTTTCGAACTAAGAAAACAACTCATTTTCTTCTTCAACGTAACACCTCTGACTAATTTCTACTATAATTTATCCCAGTAATTTTGTCTGCAGAAAAATAGAGCAAAAGTAAATGTTGCTTGAATTAAGCTTTATTCTCTAATTTCCTTCACAGACATAGGCATAAATCAAGAGTAGGTTGGGAGTAGGTCCACGTAGACACGCAAATTTGAGGGGAAAAGTTTCAAGTTTTCCACCTTATTTCTTCAGTTGGCATTAGTGTTTATTATTTTAAATGTTTTTAACTTTTCAAATTAAAAAACGTAACTAAAAATGGAGCAATTTTCTGCTTCTAGACAAAACCTCAAACACGCTTTAACCTTCATGCATCAAATTCTTATGAAATTTATTAAAATCTAAACTTAAAGTATAATTAGATGTTTTGGTACTATACTTGATATGTTATCTTTTTCTGATGGTTAATCTCCCCATCTGCAAAAAAAATACAAATTGACAAAATATAGTCATGATTAAGCATATTATAGTGCTGTATTGCAAGCATTTAAAGTAAGTAATTCCATTTTCCTCTAGATAGCTGATTAGGTGGTCATTAGGGCTGCATAGAAATAATCTAATTATTTTCCACTCAAGATATGAAAATATTGCATTTATCCATTCTTTGAAAGTTGGAAGGAGCAATGTGACTGGTCTTGACCAGTGAAATCTGGGTAAAAGTAATAAACATCATTTTCAGGCAGAAATAGTTTATCTGGCTGAACAGCTTCTTCTTCTTCTTTTCATTTTTTATTTTTTTCCAGCAACAATCAGGATAGCATGCCCAGAGTCCAGGAGACTCTAAGGACAGTCTTCTTTGGTGATCATTTCCTAAGCCTAGTTTACCCTTTCCTGATGGATAGGGTTTTAAGGATGAGGAAACGGAGGCTAGGGGAAATGAACTGACACATTCAAATTGGCATAGCAAAGTTCCACATTAAGTTTAACTCTTTCTTCCATCTTGCAGTTACAAATTGATCCAGCCTACTGGGTCTCCTAGGGAGTTCAAAACCAAACACTTGGTGACACGCACATGTATTATATATGTGCATATGCAAATAATTTCTTCTTTTGATTGACTTGAAAAATCGGAGGTTACAATTATAGTCAGGTTGGATATTAAAATATGCAAGATGAGACCTACTAAAACAAGCCATTTCATAAATAAATAAAGTTGCAATGTTGCAGCTTCCTTATTACAGGGAACAGGGCAGTCTCTGGGTCATTGAAAACCTACGAGCATTTTCATTCAGACAATGAATGGCTGACGAGAAATTGGTTCTTCTAGCAAAATAGTTACAGTAAGAGATTAAGAAGAGGACTATCAGCCAAGAAGGCATTTCATAGAACATTTTGGGACTAGATGAGATGTTTAATAAGATTATAAGAGGCAGAAAAATCCCCTTGCCATGTACATTAAAGTGCAAGGCTCTCTGTCCCCTGGAGACACTGATCTGTGTTCCAGTGGAAACATACTCTGTACACAGGCTTTTAGTTGAAATATGTTTTTACAAGATTTCATGACTTGGAAACCATATTTCTTTTTTTATGCTAACGATATATATTTTTTTCTGATGCATTTAATATCTTGGCCATTTCAAAGTCCCACAAATTTCACACTCAGGTTTTCACTCTGAGTTCGCTCTTACTGGTGATATTTTCATTGCCTTTGTTTAACTACTTTTTGTGTCATTTAACTCTTAGTCTTTTTTGGCAGCCTGCAAGCTTTAACCAGAGCCAACTGCTTTATTTCTTTACCTGAAGCTCCACTCATTTCCTCTGCGGACTAATCTGCCAGGATTTATGTGATATATATGATTTTTGCTTTAAAAGAGTCAAGACTAATAGTACTCTTAGTCCATGGGAAACAGGAAACACGTTATAATTCGATTTTTAAATAGTAAAGTGGTCACAACTCACTCGGGACTATATACCTCAGTTTACCCACCTACTACATCTGGGTGATTGTGGTCTTCTTGATTTAAACTCAGGGCCTATTGGGAGGGGTGTGAAAATGTGCTTCTAAATTTCATAAGTCTTGTTAAAAAACTATGCCATATACTTATGCTATATGAAAATGAAAGTGTTTCTAAATTGCTTGTAGTCTTATCAACAGGTCTGATTGATATATATGTATATAAAATCTGTGTGAATCGACCTGGATACAATAAGGATTATGTCATTTCACACTATAATGCCATGCACTTAGAACTGACAGTACATGCCTGTAATCCCAACATTCTCAAAACTAAGGTAGGTGGGTTGCAGGTTCCAGGCTAGGATTGGCTACATAGTAAGTCCCACCACAGCCTGAGCCACAGAGTGAGGCACTGTCTCAAAAATAGTTAAATAAGATAACACAATTATACTATAATATTTTGAATTAGTTATCGTGATAAAAATTCAACAGTTTTCACTGGGCTTGGTGGCGCACGCCTTTAATCCCAGCACTTGGAAGGCAGAGGTATGAGGATGGCTATGAGTTTGAGGCCACCCTGAGACTACATAGTGAATTCCAGGTCAACATGGGCTAGAGTGAGACCCTACCTTGAGAAAACAAAAACAAACAAACAAACAAACAAACAAAAAATTCAACAGTTTTCAAGTATTAAAGTAAATTGCAAGTTGGTTTCCCAAAGGAGTAATCAGATGATATCATTTCTGAAAATCAGACATCATGCCTGGGGGAAAAAAAAAAAGACATACTTGTAATTTTGTTTTAAATCAGAGATTGAAAAAGAAAGAAGAATCTAAATTAAGTATAAGAATATTTTCCATTTCTGGGGCTCCTTGGTATTAATCAGAACTAATTAATTAATTCTCACATGACTTCCTGCATCTCCCTCACCTGGGTGTTGATTGTCCCCTTTTCATTGTAACATCCCCACCACAACTGCAGAAGGTATGAGTCATTCTCACCATTCTTTATTATTTATTTATTTATTTATTTATTTATTTGAGAGAGATTGAGATGGAGAGAATGGGCATACCAGGGCCTCTAGCCACTGCAAATGAACTCCAGATATATGCACCACCTTGTGCATCTGGGTTATGTGGGTCCTGGAGAATCGAACTGGGATCCTTTGGCTTTGCAGGCAAACGCCTTAATCACTAAACCATCTCTCCAGCCCCGTTCTCACCATTCTTATTTTCACAGCCATAAGCAGTGCTAGAAGAAGATCATCCAGTAACTCAAGATCACACAGCATGTAACAAGCTTATCTCAGTTGTTACCCAAACATTCTAATGCTTGCACTCATGTCTTTTATCATAATTATATAACTTTTGTGGTAATTGATCAAATGATCATGGGAGGTTACAGAAATATTTCAGGACAATAAAAAAAAAAAGTCAAAGATGATAGGCGGATCTCCTTTTAAGTTTCATTACTGACGAGGAAACAGAATATCACCTCAATTGTATCAGAGAGAAAAGGCGACTATAATGGGGGGAAGTCTCTGAACCATGTCAAGCAGTGTGCGTTTGCTTAAACTCCGATGCTTTTGGTCTCATAGAAGTTAGGAAGAGAATCACAGTTGAGTTCAAAACCTTTTAAATCTGTCACATGATCCAAGAAGGAGCCAGCCTGCAAGTTGATTCCCCAAGCACAAATGGAAGTCTTTCCATGGAAGCTAGTGTGGGGACGTTTCCAGTGATTCTATAAACATCCCATCAAGCATCACTTCTCGGGCACGTGTCCACAAATAGCACACGATGAAAACCCGTGTCAGAAGTCGCTCTGGTTTATTCCTAACGCATAATTATGGGTCATTGTGGCCGTCATCACAGGGAGTGGGGATGGAGCCAGGCGTGGTGTTTCACCCTTGAAATTCTAGCAATTTGGAAGCCCAGGTGAGATCAGTGTCCAAGTGCAAGGCCAGCCTGAGCCACATGGTGAATACAAGGATTTGCAGGGCTACATAGATACTTTCAAAAATAAAATAAAGGGCTGGAGGGATGGCTTAGCAGTTAAGGTATTTGCCTGCAAAGCCAAAGGACTCCGATTTGATTCCCCAGGATCCACGTAAGCCAGATTCACAAGGAGGTGCATGCGTCTGGAGTTCGTTTGCAGTGGCCAGAGGTCCTGACGCACCCATTCTTTCTCTGTCTCTCTTTCTCTCTCTCCCTCTGCCTCTTTCTCTCTCTCAAGAAAATAAATAAATAAAATATGTTTAAAAAATAAAATAAAAAGAAGCCAAAGTTTCCGAAATCTTTCAGAGGGACTCCTATAGAGCTTGAGTTCATCTAACACCCTGTGTGTGTACACAGAGAATTTAATGAAATGTCACTCCTCTAATTCAAGTAACTTCAATTGAACTGTCCTCAATTACAAGTGTGCAAGGAATGTTGATTAACTGTGAGAAATGAGAAAGCATATGCCAGCCCATGCCTATCCAATTGATTGTATCAAATAGCCATCGGCCTACTTTAGAGAGATTTGCGCCTATATCTACCGCTCTCATTGTTCTCCCATATCATGTCATTATCTGCAAACTTAAAGTGCTCAGACGGAAAGCCACGTGCTGTTAGGGGTTCTGCATTCCCGTTGCATTCTCTACACCTATACAGAAGCTCAACCCAGCAGCTCCTCAACAAATAGCTGTTGAATGCATCGCGCAGTGAATGCAACAAATGACGTCATCTCAAGACTTGTACAAAAAAATGGTGATCCAGAGCAGACTAACAGTATTCAAGTTACAGGATTTGCAAGCCTATTTTTAATTGTGTGTGTGTGTGTGTGTGTGTGTGCGTGCGTGTGTGTGTTTAAGGGTACCTGTGTGCCACAGTGCACACGAGTATCTCAGAGGACAACTTCAGATGTTGTTTATCACAATGCACCTTGTTTGACACACGGTGTGTTATTGTTTAGCACCGTGTATGCTAGGCTGGCTGGTCCATGAGCTCCCAGGGATTCTCTTGCTTCTGCCTCCGTCTTACCATTGGCGGGCTGAGATGACAGGTCTGTGCTACTGTGTCTGCTTTACATGGGCTCTAGGGATCTGACCAATGGTCCTCATACATGCACAGCACTGAGCCATCCCATCCCCCAGCCCGACTTCTAAATTTATTTTTAATCTGTCCCATTTGTGCACACATTGACTCCAAAGACTTGTCTAGGCAGAATGCTTACATTACAACTATGGCTCCAATGGCCTAGAACATTCCGGTTGAATCAACAGAGCTTTTCTTTTTTTTTTTTAATTATTTATTTATTTGAGAGAGAGAAAGAGGCAGAGAGAGAGAGGAGAGAATGGGCAGCAGGTGGTGAAATACCTCCTAATCATAGGATCGGCCTATTGTGCAGAAATATTCTTTGCAGGTAAGAGGGATGGCTTAGAGGTAAAGGCACTTGCCTGCAAAACTCAAAGGACCCAGGTTTGATTCCCCAGGACCCACGAAAGCCAGATGCACAAGGGGGCACATGCATCTGGATATTGTTTGCAGTGGCTGGAGGCCCTGGTGTGCCCACTCTTACCTCTCTCTCTCTCTCTGCCTCTTTTTCTCTAAAATAAATAAATAAAAACTTTTTTTTAAAGAAAGAAATGTTGTTTTCCTAATTCTTTCCCCTTCATGTGACTTTGAAACTTGATATTTATCATCCGTATGACGCAGAATCCGCGTAAACACTAGTTCAAATCCCATGCCCCCATAAACTCATGTGTTCTGCGTGCTTGGTCCCCAGCTGGTGACAATTTGGGAGGTGGCATCTTGCTGGAGGAGCTGTGTCTCTGAGGGTGGACCTTGTTGGTTTATCAGCCTCTAGCTTGCCAGGGTTAGTTCAGCTCACTCTCCTGCTATTGTGGAGCACCTGCTGTGGCAGAGGTGCTGTCCTGCCTCTGCTCAAGCCCGGCTTTCCCCTGACATAGTGGAACTTCCCCTCCAGACTATAAGCCAAAGTAAACACCCTTTCCTCCCATCGACTGCTTTTGTCAGCTATTTGATCCCCACCAGTGAGAAAGTAACTAGAGCCTCACGTTATCTATGCTTTGATGATGTGTATAAGAAGTTCTGGGAGCCATGAGCCAAATACAAGCCAACGAAACCCCAGAGCCTGAGCTGTGATGTAGAACCCAGCACCATTGACGGCAAACTGGTTACTCCGCAGGGAGTTCTAGCTGAGTGAGGGTTTAAGTTGAGTGAAGGCTGCTACTAGAATTCAACAAAAATGTATTGATTCATTAAAAACAAAGAAAAATGTGACTATACCCATCTAGTCCTCCAAGAGCCTGGCTCCTGTATTGTGAACGAGCTGGGATGCACTCACCAAACCCCAACGTTCCTCAGTTCCTTCAGGATCAAAAGATTAGTCAGCAACAACTAATTATTAAATTACCCATCAGACCCCTGGATGCATCCCACTATTCTCAAACTTGCTGAGCCATGCCAAGATCAAGTCTTCATTTGCCTTAAAATTAACCCCATTGCCCTAATATCTTCATTTTGTGGAAATGTGGATTTAAATTGGTGATGGATCTTCAAGCCCTATACAAATTTGAAAGCTTTGATGGAAAATGTTCTAAACATTTTTAATCTCTCTTCCTACACATAACAGTAAAAAGTAAAACAAAAATAAAAATAAGCCCTTACATAACCTGGCCAAATATTTAGATAAAGAATGGGTCCGTAACCAGCAATATCTTAAAATGTGGTTGAGTTATTCTATATGCTGTTTAAATAGTTAAACTGTCAGCCTGGGATTTTGTATATATTCCTCATTAGACTGCCTCAAAGACCCCAGGGTAGGTATATCTGCATTTTAAAATTTTGTATTTTCCCATGGTTTATATACCCCATAAAACGCCTTGGAGAACTTTACGAGGGATGTTACATTAATATGTGTTATTATAAATATGATTTAAATATCTAAAGCATTACAGAGTGATTACTGTTCAATAAGGCAGCATGCATAAAAGGGTTATCTCCACACTGTGCTGAGGTTTCTGCA
The DNA here is from genome assembly GCA_036365145.1 of Orientallactaga sibirica. Lineage (NCBI taxonomy): Eukaryota > Metazoa > Chordata > Mammalia > Rodentia > Dipodidae > Orientallactaga > Orientallactaga sibirica. Next base: position 429,719 of record JAEOAD010001895.1, on the reverse strand, counting down.
ATATAATATAATGAATTGTTCAATATCGTTTGCATGCCATTTGTCTCTGTTCCTTCCGAGGCTCAAGGGAAGCTGATGTGCAATCCTCTAACAAGGCGACCATAAATTGCAGAACAATAAACAGCCCTTGAGATTTTTAGATAGTATGTGGTTAGCATGCAATCCATCCTGGGGAACGTGATTTAATGCCACCGAGGAGCATTTCTGACAATGCTCAACATTGTTTTAAACTACTGCTAAATCAATTAGTGCACTGGAGAATCTTAATGTCTCTGCCTCCCGCCTGGCCCATCCCCAAAAACTCTGGCTTGTTGTTTTGCAAAATAAAAGATTTAAGGAGCCACTACATGGAAGCTGAAAACACTAAAGATGATCCTGCTCAGGAAGAGGGCCACAACAGCTTCCTTAAATCAACATGATCTGTGTGGGTCTTGTCTCCAAAATTCATGTCCATTCTTCTAAATTACCCACACTGTAGCCAATACCCACACTGTAACCAAGATGTTAGGAAGAAGAAAGAACATACTATTACTCTAAAGCCAGTATTTAACTAGGCGTTTAATACCAACAAAAGTCTTATGAGACAATTTTTTTCTATATTGTATATATATTTCCTTTGGCATATATAATATATCTTACAACTATTTTTATATTCTATGAGAGTAACTAAAACACTTATAGATATTATCCTCACACATTTATTAACTTGTAAGTAGAAACACAACTTTAAATATCATCAACAATAAACAAACTCTTGCTAATGGAAGGAAGTGACACAAACAATTTTTGTGACAGATAATTCCGTTCTGGTTGTGCGTTACTGAATGCAGTGAGGAACTTAACAATTGCTTCGCAAAGAGGGGACATAACTCTTTTCCATGGGATGGTGTCTCTTGTTCCTGATTAATTTATTGAAGACAATTCTTTTCTTTCTTTTATCTTTTTCATCCATCCTTCTGCGGAGATTTTCCCCCCCCCCACTGTCTCATAGATAGTTCCTGTTCCCTGTCAGCTTGAGTCAGAAAATAATCCTCCTGCAGATGCTTCATTTGTACTGGAACGAGTTCCTCCACTTTACGTACCTCCAGCTAATTAGCTACAGTAGAAACCAAGTGTGTTGAAAGAAGGCAGCACGCATTCCAATCCATTTTCATTCTGCTTCCCTTAAGTTGACGTTAATATTTTGACTGAAAGAATCACTATCCTGTCCTTGTGATGCGAACATACAAGCCTTCTAGAGCCCAAAGCTGGTTTCCTCTAGGAAATTGGGGTTTTTAATATCCTGTCATCTCCTTCAAAGATGCATGGCATATGTCTTTTCTGGAAGTAATCTATGCTTCATACTAACTCCCATTAGTATGAAAAGCCATAGGGTAACTGATATTTTCCCCCTTTTAAATAATAGAATGAAAGCTGGGTGCGGTAGCTCACACCTTTAATCCCTGAACTGGGGAGGCAGAGGTAGGAGGATCGCCGTGAGTTCGAGGCCACCCAGAGACTACATAGTGAATTCCAGGTCAGCCTGCGCTAGAGTGAGACCCTACCTCGAAAAACGAAAACCAAACTAAACTGGTTGAATCCAGTTTTCCCAACCCATAAGTGCTATGGACAAAGATATACTTCACTTTTTTTTATAGTGCTGTTTTGCATGTGTATAGAAGGTGTTTCGTGTGTGTGTGTGTGTGTGTTATATAGTGTATATGTGTGTGTTTGTGGTGTTTTGTGTGTGCATGTGTGGTGTGTTGTGGTGTTGTGTGTGTGTGTGTGTGTGTGGTGTATGTGTGTGTGTGTCATGTGGTGTGGTGTTTAGTGTTGTGTGTGTGTTGTGTGGTCTGTTGTGGTATGTAGTGTTGTATTGCTTGTGTGTGTTGTGTTGTGGTGTTATGGTGTGTTTGGTATGTATGTCTTACGTGTGTGCGTGTGTGTGTGGTGTTTGTGTGCGTGTGTTGTGTGTGTGTGTTTGTGTATGTTTTGTGTGGTGTGCTGTGGTGTGGTGTATAAACATGGGTGTGTAAATGCACGTACCTTGTACACATGGGTGTGGAGACCAGAGGGGAATATTGGTTCTTCCTCCTTCCGCTCATCCACTTGCTTCCTGAGATGAGCGTCTTCCTTGTTGAAACTGGAGCTGCCATGCTCTTCCCTGTGAGGGTGGTTGACCAGTGACCCTCCAAGATTTCCCTGTCTCAGGTCCCTACCTCACTGGGATAAACTCAGGGTGCATCAGGCCATCTTGGGCTCTTAACTTCTGAACTATCTCCCCAGCCCTATAATGTTTTCGTTTTGTTTTGTTTTGTTTTTTTTTTTTTTTTTTTTTTTTTTTGGTTTTGTGAGGTAGGGTCTCACTCTGGTCCAGGCTGACCTCCTACCTCTGCCTCCCAAGTGCTGGGATTAAAGGCGTGCGCCACCACGCCCGGCCTATAATGTTATTTTGAGACAAAGTAAGATTTAATTAAATCATTTCCTTTCACCTTTTCCTTCATTCTATCACTCCATTTTAGGATTGTATGTGTACCTTTATAATAAATTATATTAGAGCTAAAATAATTTCACATATTCACATGTGGCTAGTCTTCCTATAATGATAATGATGGGGTTCAAGACACGATGCCCCAGGATGATATAGTGTAAATTGTTATTTATATATTTTTTTATGTTTTTGGTTTTTCAAGGTAGGGTTTTGCTCTAGCTCGGGCTGACCTAGAATTCACTGTGTAGTCTCAGGCTGGCCTCAAACTCACATCAATCCTCTAACCTCTGCCTCCCAAGAGCTGGGATTAAAGGCGTTTCAAGGTGTGTGTCAGGTTCCCATTGTTAGCAGAAATCACCTGACCAAAAGCAGCTTGTGGGGAAAAAAGGTTTATTTTGGCTTAGAGACTCGAGGGGAAGCTCCATGATGGCAGGGGAAGGGATGTCATGAGCAGAGGGTGGACATCACCTCCTGACCGACATCAAGTGGACAACAGCAACCTGGAGTGTGTGCCAAACACTGGCAAGGGGACACTGGCTATAACACCCATAAGCCCGCCCCCAACAATACACTTCTTCCAGGAGGCCTTAATTCCTAAATCTCCATCAGCTGGGAACCTAGCATTCAGAACACCTAAGTTTTTGGGGGACACCTGAATCAAACCACCACACATGGCTAGTGTAAAATTTTAAAAGAAAGATTCACACCCAGTTTCTCCAGGGAGACACTGATGGATTTCTTTTAGAAGAGTGGTTTTAAGGTGTTTGTTTGTTTGTTTGTTTGTTTGTTTGTTTGTTTGTTTGTTTGTTTTAACAAGGAAGAGCATGGGAGGGTTCTAAAGCCAGAGTAGAGAGAGAGAGAGAGAGAGAGAGAGAGAGAGAGAGATACTTTAGTTCTGAGGAAAACAGTGAGGTGTACCTTCTTAGAGATTTTTTGGAAGAGAGGAAAGTTCCATGCCACTTGACCCGGCATATATACTAGAGCCACAGACGTGCTTGGGGAGTCAGGAAGGCACTAGATAAGACTCAAGGCCATAACTCGGGTGGCCTTAGGGGCCCTGGCCACAGGAAGATAGTCTTGCTTTTTGCTTGGCTTTGGGCCCTGGGCAGCATCTGGCCTCTTAAAGTGACCGTGTCTGCGTTCTTGATATTTGAGAAAGTATCAGAAGTAGGCCACTGTTACCTCCTCTTCACTTTCCTTCCTTGAGGCAGTCAGAAAACCTAGAAAGATCTTTCTCTGCCTCTCTCTTGTCCTGATATTCTTCCCTGATTCAGGCTGTGAGATGCCCATTTGAAAAGTGCACTCCCTCTCCACATAAGAGAAGAACACCTTTGTTTCTGAAACCATAGGAATGGGAGGAAGAATCTAGAATCTAAAAAGAAAGAAAGAGAGAGAGAGAGAAAGGAAGGAAGGAAGGAAGGAAGGAAGGAAGGGAGGGAGGGAGGAAGAAAGAAAGAAAGAAAGGAAGGAAGGAAGGAAGGAAGGAAGGAAGGAAGGAAGGAAGGAAGGAAGGAAGGAAAATTGGGCCTTGCTAAATCCCTCTCCTAGGTTCTTGCTGATGCTTGTTCACAGCCACTTTATGAAAGCTCACTTCTTGAGCTGGAGGGATGGCTTAGCGGTTAAGGTGTTTGCCTGCAAAGCCAAAGGATCCTGGTTCGATTCTCCAGGATGCACAAGGGGGTGCATGCATCTGGAGTTCATTTGCAGTGGCTGGAGGCCCTGGCATGCCCATTCCCTCCCTCTCTGTCTCTCTCTCTCTGCCTCTTTCTCTCTCTCAAATAAATAAATTTTATATATATGTTGCACTTCTCCATGAATACCCACCTCGTAATGAGCCCAACACACACAAAAGTACAGAGCTCTCCATTTCCTTGGGTCTTCCTTCCTGGCAGTTTCATACCACATCAAACTGACATGACATACATTTGTAGAGGTCTGTCTTGTTAATCTATATTTGGTTGTATGAATATCCAGGATGAGGGCTGGAGAGATGGCTTATGGTTAAGCGCTTGCCTGTGACGCTTAAGGACCCTGGTTCAAGGCTCCATTCCCAGTACCCACGTAAGCCAGACACACAAGGTGATGCATGCATCTGGAGTTCGTTTGCAGTAGCTGGAGGCCCTGGAGTGCCCTTTCCCTCTCTCTCTCTCTCCCTGCCTATTTCTGTATTTCTCTCTCAAATAAATAAATAAACATGATTTTAAAAAAAAGAATATCCAGGATGAGTCTAGAGACAGAGGAGGGAGGGAAACCTCCCCTCTTTTGCACTTCATAGAAAGTGGCAGACACAGTCCTCATTTTATGTAAGAATGGAGGCACAATGTCCGACCAATGAGACTGGGACAAGCCAGTGCCAAAGTCAAGCAACTTAAATATTTTAATAACTTCTTGCAGTGTTTTGATTGGAAAAGAGACTTGAAGTAAAATTAAGAGAATGTGTCTTAGGTATCCTTGAACAATTATGCAAGTGTTTATTCTCACACTTTCTCCTTCTGTCCTCTGAGGCATTAAAGAGATGTGATTCCATAGTGGCACTTAGTCATTGCAGCTGTATTTGCTTTCGTGGCTTTTTTTTTTTTTTTTTTTTTGCCTGAGGTGATTTGGATCACAGAACCAGCGTCTGCGAATCCCATCCCCTCGTATCTTTCATGGAACCAAAATAACATGTTCCTTGCAGCCAAATCTTTGAGTGATTTTCAAATCTAACAGGAGCCACACAGCAGGTTTCCAATAGTCAGCAACGGTCCCATTGATTATGACAGAAACGACTCAGTTCAAAACACGAGCTCTCAGGATGTCAGGGGGAAAATGACACGGCACAGCTCCTTGCCGTCTTTCCCTTTCTGCAATGATCCTATCCAAGGGTGTTTTCTCCAATTTCCCCCTTTCACCTCATTCAGATGTTTCTTTGTGCTCTGGCCTGCCCATCGTTTTAGGCAATCAGAAAGAAGCTCGTGGCTCAGTGTGTGGGTTGCTCTGCCCTGGTGTTATTATTTCCCAAAGCTTTTGACTGTCATATGACTATTTCTTCCCTCCTTAGATTCTTTGTGAGAAAGTAAAGACAAAAAGACATTGACATGAAATGTCTACCGCGGGTGAGTTTCGAAAGGCCTTCCCCAAAAGAAAGGTGCAAAGATGTCTTTTCGTCCATGGACTGATCTAAACTTTGTGTTCCATGAATGCAGACCATTTAGTGTTCGACTTTTTAAAAGCCTCTTCAAAATGCATCACATCTATTTATTTCCACACTGCTGCTGTACAGATTTTATTTATTTTTTTTTACCATTTCACACGTGTTAGTCGCTGTTCATAGATGGAAACTGTAGCATGCCCTAACAACAGGTAGAATATTAAACCCCATATTGCAAACAATACGTTACTTCAATGGAAGTAGCTATGTCAAGAAAACAAATTTTCTGGTATAGCATAGGAAGGCTTTATGGAAGGTGACTTTTCAGTTTGCTCTTGTATATTAGATGGCAGAGAGCCATTACTAGTGAGCCTAGAAGTTAATTTTGTTCTGTAAAAGAGTCATTAGGTGTGTTATACGACAGCGGTCAGTAATGTGCTTGCCTTGCAGGCATGAACACCTGAGTTGGATATCCAGAACCCACGCAAAAGTGCCAGGTATTGCTGGGCATGGTGGCGCATGCCTTTAATCCCAGCACTCGGGAGGCAGAGGTAGGAGAATTGCTGTGAGTTCAAGGCCACCCTGAGATTACAGAGTGAATTCCAGGTCAACCTGAGCTAGGGCGAGACCCTACATCAGAAAATCAAAAAAAAAAAAAAAAAAAAAAAAAAAAAAAAAAATCACGACTGTGTTACAACAATGTAGACAGTATTCCTGAGGAATGACACCAAGGCTGTCCTCTGGATTTTACACATACACCTGCGCGCGCGACACACACACACACACACACGCAAAAGAAAAAAGTCAACAGATGTTTTGAAAGAAAAAGACAGAATCCAACACATTATTTTCTAAATTTTTGTTAGTCTCTTAATTATTTTCTAGTCTGAAACTTCCTCCAACAAATTGATATTTAAATTCATAATTTTTCATGATCCTGCAGTAAAAGAAAAATCTGATCTCTTGGCTTACTTCTCCATCCAAAACTAGAACTTCTGGCACTTAAAAATCAAAGAAAAGTTATGCTGCATGAAGCAAGCAATGTCAGCCGGAGGTATAGCTCATCACTGGAGTGTCTACTTCATGTGGCTCAAGGACAGAGCCCTTGCCTAGCCTGTGCCAGACACCTCAGATAACAAAAATAAAATCGAACAACATAAACTTAGAAAAAAAAAAAAAAAGCCGATTGCGATGGTGCACACCTTTAATTCCAGAACTCAGGAAGTGGAGGTAAGAGGGTCACTGTGAATTGGAGACCAGTCTGAGACTATAGTGAGTTTCAGGTCAGCATGGGCTAGCGTGAGACCCTACCTTGAAAAACAACAACAACGCACAATGTCATCAAAAAATCAGCAAAGGAAGGTTGGAGAGATGGCTTAGCGGTGAAGGTGTTTGCCTGTGAAGCCGGAGGACCCAGGTTCGATTCCCTAGGACCCACGTAAGCCAGGTGCACGAGGGGCGCATGCATAAAGAGTTCATTTGCCATGGCTAGATGCACTGGTGTGCCCATTCTCTCTCTATCTGTCTTTCTTCTCTCTCCCTGTCTGTCTTTCTTCTCTCTCTCTCCTTGCAAATAAATAAATTTTTTTAAAAAAAGAAAATCAGCAAAGGAATTAGAAATTAATCCTATTTACTTCAAATAGATGAGGTTTTCAAGAGTCCTGGCTGGATGTGGAGGTCCACGCCTGTAATCCCCATACCATGGGGTGGTATGGGCGGATAATGAGTTCCAGAAAATCCTGGGACACATAGACAAAGTCTGCCTCAAGAAAATGCAAACAACAAAGAAACAGGGGTGGCTCTTTAACAGTTCTGAAGCCTGGTTGTCTTCACTGTCCCTCCACACCAAAACCTTGTAGCAATTTCTATGCCTTTTTTAGACCCTTGACCAACTACTACTTGAATTATTTCATATTTTTTTTTATCCCAATATGTTCTTAGCAACATGTTAGCTTCCATCTTGGGTAATCCTAAGTCTCAAGTGGCATTGTTCCCCAAACCAACATTCCAGAAGGGATAAACATCTTACTCATCTGTATGCCCCAAATAGCATGAATCTTTGCAAGTTTCATAACTTCTCTGGCCCTCTTGCTGATTTTGTAGGATTATCTTGGGTGGTAAATGAGTTTAGTGTACTTAAAACACATCACAAGCATTTAAATTTTATGGGTTTTTGTTTGTTTGTTTGTTTGTTTAGTTCTTTTTGTACCAAGTAGGCAATCCATTGATGTTCAGCAAATGAATTGCTTTGCGCTTTTCTGATTGAGGAGTCATGGTATCACATTTTATTTTATAGTCAAAAGCAACTTGATAATGTCACATTTTATAGACACCGAATGGTTGCATGTTGGGTCATTGCTGAAGTGCCAATGGCTTGAAAGTCGCTGCGTGGTCTTCATTGGAATCACACTCTGTGGCTTCATCTCCACATGCCACCTCTAAAGTCCAGGGAGGACATAATGACCAGCAGCATCCTGGGAAGGGAACGGCCTGGTCTCTTCCTTATCTGCTTGCATTCTGCCTGCAGCAAGCCTCTGATACCATATGGAGGGTGCTTCTTTGCAGTCGGGACATGGCCCCGCAGTGTTGTACAAAACCCCCTTTTCCCTCATTAAAGCCATACACAAGTCTAAAAATAAACTCTCTGCTCTTTCATCCCTTGCTTTGTAGCAAACCTCTGGGGACAATTGCCAGCCAGCTGGTTTCTCTTGGTCTGATGAGGACAGTGAAGGAGAAGGGCTCTCAGAGAAAATGCGGCGTGCCGAGACTGGGGGCTCAGGCAGTGGATCCAATGCCTTGGAAAGATGAAAAGCTTATTAGAAGGATTTTTACCATAATGCTTTCCACCGATGGCTGGTCCTGAAGGAGCCTCCAACTGTCAAACGCCAGGAGAGGTTAAGATAACTGGTCACAGTCATCTGGGATGTCTGACATTATGGAAGGACTAGGAACAGCAGCAAAGGCAACAGGCAAGAAGTGGTCAGCTGGGAGAAATATCTGCCTCCACGCTCAGCCTCCACGTTAAAACAGACTCCTCTGCAGAGTAAGAATAGCCCTAGGTGATGTACCCCTTCAAGAAGGCAGCTCTGATAACGATGTTATCACTGCCTAAACGTGTTCCCTAACACCATCACCCTTAGGAGCTACCAACACGTGACTTTTGAAGAGACAGCATTGTAGGTAGGCTATTGATGCTTATGGTATTAGTTTGTTTTGTTTGTTTTTTCAGCCAAAGAAAATGCATTTTCCAAAATAATAATAATAATAATAATCCATTGAGTATATATCCACCAAAATGATGTTTAATTAAGAGGGAACTTTTCTTTGTTCTCCAATTGAGTCTAAAACTCCTGATTATTATTATTATTTTTCATTAGAAAATATCAGAAACTTGAGAAAGGGCTGTGACTTTACTAAGGGCAGTTCTGCCTCAACTCACATTTGCAGACAGGCTTTGCAAGCAAGTGCATTTAACTGCTGAGCCATCTCCTGGGCCCTTTGACCAAGTTTCATAAAAAAAAAGAACTGAGCTTTACGGAATATTTATTTTGAGCCTGTTTTCTTTAAAAGGAGAGTACAGATATTCTGAGTTACATCAAATAATGTATTTTCATGCAATCCAAATGTTCTATTTATCAGAATTCTGGGGGAAAAAACCCTCTATATTCTCAATTTTCTCTTAAAAGTGCCTTTAGATATGATCTTTAGAAACACAGACAAATGGCTATAGTTTCATTCCCCTGCATACATTCTCTTTAAGAAAAAAATGCTTATTGCTTGGTGTGAGCAACTCAGTCTTGGAGAGGGGCTGAGATCCCAGGACAGATGTGTAAGGCTTTTTTAACATGTTTGGTTGAATTTGAAATGTTTCTGTGTTTCAACGCTCTTTCAGACTGTTTGATCTGTCAACTATATCAGACATCTTGTTAGAGATAAGATTTTAGAAAACAGTTTCTCCCCATTCCAATTTTAAACCAACATGAATACATTTGTTCAAGAGATTTTTCATCAAACACAGACGCTGAAAACGGATACTCACACAGCACACACCAGTATGAAGTCGGAGAAGGGAGTCACACTGTTAATTGTATTGATCGCCTATGTAAAGAATTCCAAGCTCATCAGTCACTCAGAGAGAGCAGCACAGGGCTAAGATCATCAGAGGGCAATTAAGCAGAGTCGTTATGCAATGTGAACTCAGCTTCCAACGCAGAACCAAAGGGCTCCAGGAATCACGCACTGAAAGTCATACTTAATATATAAACGACAAAAATATATGCACTCACACAGATTCACAATAGCAGTCTTTTCTAATTCATTGTGGTAACTTATTTAGAATTGCCTTTCCCGGGTCTCAAGGAAAGGTGGTACCATTGCAAAAAGTAAGGTGGAAGTACAGGGTCGGGGAGACGGCACAGAGGGTAAAATAATGCTTACACACTGACATGAGGACCCCAGTTTGGATCCCCAGAACTCACATAAAATGCCAAGTGTGGGTGGTATTCCCAGTGCTAGGAGACAGAAATGGGGAACCCCTGGGGCTCACTGGCTACCTAGTTTTGACAAATTGGTAAGCCCCAGGTTCAAGAAGAGATCTTATCTCAATTTGTAAAGTGGAGAGCCACTGAGGAAGACATTCCGCAATGTTGACCTCTGACCTCCACAACACACATTCACATATGCACATGCACCTGTACACACATCACCTGTATGTGCACCAGCATAATATGCATATGGACACAACAGACAGACACACGTCACATCACGTCACACACACAAATAAATACAAGTACGTGTAATTCACACTTCGTGGGTTAAACTCTATCACCAAAACAATGACTCATTTCCTTTGAAAGAAATCCATTGGTAACACATTTATAACAATGAAATGAAATGAAATTATATATATAAAAAAAAAGCAATGAATATAGCAAGTTCTCACATCTGAACATGGAAGAGCAGACCTCAGAGGAGCTCTAGTCATGTTGAATCAAGGATCTATAGATACAATCAGACTGTCTGCTCTGATTAAAAAGCTGCAGATAGTGTGGCAGAGGAGTGACAAATCCACGAGACATTGACATGGCCTGTTCAAGGGTTAAAACGATGATTGTGTCTGTGATCAGCATGGGAAATACTTCAGCCATGAGCACCCTTCTATAAAGTATTGTTTCATCATCTTATTTCCACTTGATGTCATGACATACATAGCTGGCTTTCCTCCCCCTTTACAGACTTGGGAGTGCAACCCCCCACCCCCCGAGTCGCATGTGACACCTGCAGATGCGGCCACACTGCTCGCGCCACGCACATCCTCTGATGGACAGGTGCGGGATGGATGGCGGCTCGGTAACAGCGCTGGGAATGGCCGCCAGTGGTGAAGAGAATAACAGCAGGCTGCAGTTCTGATTGGTGCTGGCACGGACTGTTTCTTCCGAGATCCAAATGCCTTGAGAACCAAATGTTCCTGGGATTCAGGCTTTTTGCAGCCAACAAAGCTTAGGTCAAAAAGCTAATTGGCTACTTGAAACTTTACTTTGATATCTTTAATGGGGGGGGGGGATAAAAAAGAAGTTGTTTCTGTTGCTCACGTATTCATATACCAAGGAGCTGATGGCCACACAGATAGAAGACAAAAAGGCAAATGCTGTTTTCAAAGAGCTTTTCTTTCAAGGTGAGGTGAAGAAAAGTGTTTGAAATAACAATGTGAAGTACATTTCCTAGGGAAACTTTCAACGAGCACTCTTTTTTTTTTTTTTTAAGTCTTACACTCAGTGTGCAATTATGCTCCTGTTTGTTTAAGAAACTCTTCTCCAGTATAATTGTTCAAAGTTGAATGAATCTACGGAAAGACAAGAAGGAGCAAAGAATGAGAGGAAAGAAAAAAGAAATAAAAGAAAAAGAGGAAGGGAGGAAATAGAGGAAGGAGGAAATAAAAAGAGGGAGGGAAGGAAGGAAGGAGGGAGGGAGGGAGGGAAAAAAGGAAGGAAGGAAAGAAGGAAGGAAGGAAGGGAGAGAGGGAGGCAGGGAGGGAGAGAGGGAGGCAGAAAGGAGGGAGGGAAAAGGAAGGGCGTTTTGGTATGTTTCAAGCAGAATCTTAACTTAGCATCACTGTGACACCACGGCTATGGACTTGCCCTTTGTACGACATTGACCTTCTTTCTCCTTTGCCCCTCAAATGCCACAGCCACTGCAGGGCATGGCACAAAGAGCAAACTAACCCTGTGGCATTCTGATGAGACTCTAACAAGGAAAGGTTTTCCACATGCTCTTTCTCCTATGGACTGTGGGATGAGAGCGAGATGAGGAGGTATGCCTTCTCAGACACTTGTCACTAATGAACATCAGATTGCCACAAACTCTGTGTGGTGACACCGCTGGGGACCTTGCAGAGCTGCTCCCAGACACTCCCCCTGCTGCTGTGTATGCTCACAACCATAAACAGGTTACAGTCATCAGAGAAAGCTGGTAACATGCCACTGTGAGATCATATGCAGGACAGGAACATTCAAGGGTTGTGACGTAGAACTGGTCAGTGCGTGAAGCATTGTTCTCTCTGCCCCATTAAGGAAAAAACAAAAAACTTTTGTTTTATTCAATGAGAAATTGAATTATATTTCATCAGTTCTAGATGTGGGAAATGACGAGGTTTTTATGTAAAGGGATGGTTGAGGACAAGAGGATGCAGAATACAGCAGGCAGGGTGGATCTCAGGCTGACCAGGGCATTCATTGTAGGAAAGCTATGGACAAAGGGGCGTTGCCCAGAAGGCCACAGCCAAGGACGGGGAGGGGAGGCTACTGCTGCCCCATGTCCCTTGATACTCACGGGAAGCTCCACTGATCTGGGCTTTCTCTTGAATCCCATTACCCTGGTGCAACAAGCCCTCAGCATCTGGTTGCTTCCTAACTGGAAGACGGGTAGCTGGTACTGCTACGTCATGCCCTTCACGGTGTCATGGGGAAAGAAGAAAATGCTGATGTGACTCTGTTCAGAATCTGCCTACGTCCTTTGACCACTCTTCCGTGGCCAGAGTCAGAGTGTGAGGAAAGATACACTGAGGGAAAAGAAATGAATTTTAAAAGCTCAAAAGGAAAAAAAAAAAAAAAACCGGGTGTGGTGGCACACGCCTTTAATCCCAGTACTTGGGAGGCAGAGGTAGGAGGATCGCCGTGAGTTCAAGGCCACCCTGAGACTACATAGAATTCACAGGTCAGCCTGAGCTAGAGTGAAACCCTAACTCAAAAAAAAAATAAAAAAGAAAGAAAGAAAGAAAGAAAGAGAAAAGAAAAGAAAAGAAAAGAAAAGAAAAGAAAAGAAAAGAAAAAGACAACTATGATAAATTTGCTTCTACAGTCATCATTAGGTTCAGCGTTCTGTGACATTACTGAATGCCCCATTTCCATGCTTGGATGCAAGAAAGTGTCCCAGGAATTCATTTTCATTCTTTTTCCACTGCTAAATGATTTGCGCTAATATACATGTTTATTTTATTTTTAATTTTTATTTATTTATTTATTTATTTATTTATTCGAGAGCAACAGATAGGCAGAGAAAGAGGCAGAGAGAGAGAGAATGGGCACACCAGGGCCTCCAGCCACTGCAAACAAACTCCAGGTGCATGCTCCCCCTTGTGCGTCTGGTTTACGTGGGTCCTGGGGAACTGAGCCTCAAATTGGGGTCCTTAGGCTTCACAAAAAGTGCTTAACCACTAAGCCATCCCTCCAGCCCCTACACGTTTATTTTTTACAAAGGGCGCTTCTTAAAGTCAAGGAGATGTTTCAGTCAGCAAAGTGTGCCCTTCCAAGCACGGGGACCTGGGTTTGTCACCCAGTACCTACTTTCATTGCTCAGTGTGGTGTCGTTCACTCACAGTGCCAGTTTTGGAAAGGCAGAGACAGGAAAATCTCCGTGACTCCCTGGCTGACCAGGCTGACTCCAATCCAACGAGAATCCATGGATTCACCATAGGAAGATAGAGAACATAAGGATAAAACCCAAGGCTGTCCTCTGACATGCACATGTATGTTCACTTGCATCCATACACACAGACATGCCCACAGGCATTGGAACATGTGCACATACATGTGCAAACTCCTAACACCCAGCTAAATAAAGCAAACTGAAGGGGTCCTCTTCCCCAGCTAACATGATCTGATAGCAAAACTATTACAAATACCACCAAACCAGCAATAATGCAAGCTCATAGATAAGTTGTACAGTTTGATACTGTAAGGAGTATATTTATTATTTATATCATATTTTTATTGTAAAATTATATTAGCTACGGAGCTACCTTGCTGAACTAATATTGCTTTGGCTCTTTGAGCAGTGCACTGGCCGAGCTTTGTGAAAGTCTAAATTTCTTCAAAACCCATGAGAGGGCTGGAGAGATGGCTTAGCAGTTAAGGCGTTTGCCTGCAAAGCCAAAGGACCCTGGTTTGATTCTCCAGGGCCCATGTAAGCCAGAAGCACAAGGGGAAGCATGCATCTGGAGTTTGTTTGCAGTGGCTGGATGGCCTGGCATGCCCATTCTCTCTCTCTGTCTCTTTCACTCAAATAAAAAATAAAATAAAATATATATTAAAAAATAAAAGAAAACATGAGAGCTTATGAACTCTGATATGGTCCAGACAAGAACAGTGGAGCAAAGGTCAAAGTCTTCCACACTATTTTGCCCAAGAAAGAGGAAACAAAGAGAGCTGTTACAAAGATCAACTTGTATCATCCAGTGAGGAACACATGGCTCATTTATCTACGGCAATATTTCAGTGAAAATAAAGGAAGAGAACTTCACATTGAAATGTGCTCTTGGGAGCATTTGGGCTATGGAGACGGGAGTCTTTAAAACTTGGATGAGCGCAGTTAGCACGTGCAGAGCAGAGAGGCACCTGTGGGGAAGGCAAGGGCATGGTGCAGACCACCCCAACCCCACTCCTGATCTCCCCCTCCCTTGTTCCATGCTATGAGAAAGCAGGGAGGAAGATGGGGCACTGCTGGAAGCCTTTATGAGTAAACTTGCATTTATCACGAAGGAGGGGGAGAGAGGTCATCGCCCCTGATTCCACTCGGATATTATCTCTAATCTTCCTCCACAGATTCGGAGTCACTTACTTTTTATCAGAATTTTCTCAGGATAATAAAGAGCTGCATATTTGGTTGGCTACTCATATATTTTCTCATTAACTGTGTTCCTTTCACTTGGTTAGTAGAGTTTTTATCAATATAAACAGGATCTTGTTTTTAAGATTTCCATTTTCACAGTGTCATTGCTGGTACTGACAGCTGCCTAACAGCAATGTGAATATATAATTGCCTAAGGAAGACGGTTCTAGGACCAATTTTTTTTCTCTCTTTTATATTAAAAAGAAGTTAGGCAGGCTTACTAAGCCCCAGGCTTCTGAACTTTATGTCAGTTAAGAAATTCTTTTTTTTTTTATTTTCCAGATATTGTATTCATATATTTTTCTACATATATCAATGATTTTTTTCCTGGAATTATTTGGCAATATATTTCTTACCTGCTTTGTCCCACAGATTTTTTGGTACTTATTCTAGACCTTTCTCCAACGAGCTCCAAGTAATTTCCGACATCATTTAAAATCTCTAGTAATAATAATATTAAGTCACTTCCCAAGTTTCAAATATTAGCTAATCTGCTTTTAAGATTTCAATATTGAACTTAATGTAGAGCTTCCATGTTTTCTTTAAACATGATAAAGGGCTGCACACACCTTCTTTTTTGCCAACGTGGTTGCTGATACTTTAGTTGTTCCTCACTGTTTGCAAGAAAGAGTTGTGTCCTTCCGAGCATGCCCCATTCCACTCGTCTTCAAACTCACCCCCTCTGAACCCCTTTTACCTAATCCATACTCTCATTTAGGACTGACTAAAAAGGAAATTCTTGAATACCTTAGGATGGCTCCCTTACTGTCCTCAGGGGCCAGTCACTGGCATTCCTTCCTCTTTCTAATTGCTCATTGTTAAGAGCTGATCATTCTGTTATGATCTCTGCCCTCCTTTCCAACGGATCCGTGAATATGACATCCCGCTTTCTTTGCAAAGTGAGGTTGAGGAAGTCAATATTCTAGGAAGACAGAGAGTCCTTCCTTGGGGAAGAAGATGACAAGGATGGTGCAGTTCTGGAGGCTGAGGCGTTAACAGAAGGACGCTCACTTTACATCAGATTTAATCTCAACAGTAGACTTCAGGCTACTGTCATTGTAAGTTACGTGTAAATGCCTTTCATCCTCCCCCTCAGCCACAGCACAGACTTTGAGGAATAATGAAGCAGAGACATGTGCCACACTCCTTCTATGTGCTTGTCTGCCCTCCAATTATTACAGACCTCCCAGACTCTGCTTATCGCTTAGGGTCCTGAACGAAAAATCCCCATGACCGTTCTTCAGTCCACCAAGTACCAACAGGCAAATACTCATATTGCCCCTCTGCCATGGCTGGCTCCTTTTCAGAGGCTCAAAGCTCCCATGCTCTCGTCCAGCCTCGGATGGTTTCATGGCACTAAGGGGCCACGATGTGATCTGAGGGCTTCCTGGGCTCCAATTCCAGTGGATCTGGACGCAGCAGTGTGTCCAGGAGGTATCTTGGGCACAACCACCGACAACAGGGTGCTTGGGCGTGTGTACGTATGGCGGCTTGCCTCGTTTGATGGACTTTGACAGAGACGGGAGGATGACATGCTTTTAGGTTTTGGACTTAACCTCAGGGTACTGGGGCAGCACACACAGGACTGGGAGTTTACTGTGTGCCTAGTAACTCAGGGTGAGGAAAAAAAAATGGGACACTGGAGGGGGCCCCTGGTCTTCTCAGAGGAGAATTTCTCTACCAGATGAGGTTTAGTTTGTCTCCCATGGTCAGCTTAGTGAAGACTTGTCTTCTCTTGTTGTCCTTGATTTCTTTTCTTTTTTCAAAAAGATTTTATTTATTTATTTATTAGAGAAAGAGAGAGAGAGACAGAATGGGTGTGCCAGGGCCTCCAGCCACTGCAAACGAACTCCAGACACATGAGCCACCATGTGCATCTGACTTACATGGGACCTGGGGAATCAAACCGGGGTCCTTGGGCTTTGCAGGCAAATGCCTTAACCGCTAAGCCATCTCTCCAGCCCACTGTTATCCTTGTTTTCATATACAAGCTGATGACTGGTGAGGAACAGAGAGAACGAATCCCAAGATGGGAAGGCTGTGGATCTCGACCTGAATGGAAATTCTTGTCTCTTTAAATAGGTCCCTGCCACGTGTCACTAAGCACACATCACTCTAAGCTCCGGCTGTGATTCCCGAGGGGTCAGTATAGTAATGGGACAGTGAACATTCGGTCATCTTTTTCCTTCCAAAGATATTGCCAGCGAAGGTAAGAACAGCCTGAGTAGGGAAGAGAATAAAGGAGGAGCTACCTACAAGGTCTGCCGGTGACAGGCAGGAAACAAACTTTTGCTTCTATCTTATGCTTTCTATCTTGTAACTTACAGTTCACTTTCCTCTCTCTCTCTCTCTCTTTTAAATCAATTTTAAATGATCGTTTTTGTAGATTCTTTAAACTTGGTTTTCAGGATTTTCTTTTTTTTTAGTTTGATGTTTCTCTAGAATGAAATGGCATACTTTTATATGCACTGTTTGCTTTTGCATGAACTCGCCCTTTGGCTTTAAAATGTGTCCTGTTTCAATGCCACCTCGCTTTACGACCTTCGTTCCCTTTCATTTTGTGGTTCCCACCTGGTTTTAATGATTTTTACTCTACTTCCCCCCTCAGCTTTCGAGTTAGACGCTTATCTTCCCTTTTTAAAATTATCTTCACCTCTGCTCCATAGACGTCGGGAAGGAGACATAGACATGGAGGCAAATCCAAACAGGGAAGCCCCGAGAACAGGAGCACTTCTGTACTCTCTTAATAGCCCCAAATCCCTTTGCATGTTGAATTTGCTAAACCTTGAACTTGAGAGGCTCGAGAGACCACAAAGTTTTAAATTTCCTCCCAGGATAACGCCAGCATTACCTATGCTAGCAGTACACGGAAGCCGCTGGGATGGCCTGATTTCCCAAGCTCCTTTATGAAGAGGGACGTTATTTAAAATCCGCAGCCTCTGCCATATAGGATTGTAGACGCTGGGCAAATCTCCAGGTCAGAACTGGGCAAAGTTACACAAAGCTGAGGGAGGTGTGTAAGAGACGCCTTTCAGCTAGCAAAACAGACCTACTTTGACTTTACCAAGGACATAGATTTTCTTTGCGCTCTCACTAAGGCACTCAGAAAGGTGACATTGTAGAGGCATTTTGAAGGATATGCTACTTGGAGTTAGGATTGTAAAGAAAAGCAATTCAGCTGGTTGGGTTCTGAAAGGAAGAAGGAAAAAGCAGTCCTAAAGAACAGAGTCTCCCTGCTTTGTTGTAAAGATCTAAATGTTAAAGTAAATGAGTTAATAAAAATCAATGAGACGTGACAAGGAACCCCCTCTTCTGCCCTCCCCCTGGGAGTTAGAGGAATGGGAAATACACTTTGACAGTGAAGGGTTTACTCCATGAGCCCTGGAAAGTGCCAAGGTGCCAAAGGTCTCCAAAGGCAGCAGAGTCCTTGCCTACTATGACCTGAAAGCTCCAGACACCCTGCCCAGCTGCTCCTGTTTGGATAAGATGTGAAATATCCTGTTTTTTGCCATCCATGCTGAATGCTGGAGAATACCAGCAATTGTCCACTGAATCCTCTGTTCAAAACTCAAGAGATCAGGGAACAATGTTCCTAGGCTGGCTGCTGGCTCTCGGGACATTCTTCCCAACTATAGTGTGGGGTCACACCCACTCTCAAGAGAACAAGGGCTGGAGAGATGGCTTAGCTTGCTTGCAAAGCCTAAGGACCCAGCTTCGATTCTCCAGGTCCCGAGGAAGCCCGATGCACAAGGGGTCACATACTTCTGGAGTTCATTTGCAGTGGCATGATGCCCTGGCATGTCCATTCTCTCCTCACTCGCTCTCTCTCTCATAAATAAGTAAAATAAAATATATATATTTTTAAATAAAGAGACATCGAAGCAGAAGAGGAAGGAGGAAGGAGTTCAGCAGAAGGGCAGGAAAAAGGGGCAAGAGAAAATAATGAAGAAGATTCTGATCAAAATGCATTGTACATATGAATATAAATAGTCATTTCTCTCTCTCTCTTCCCCCTTTCTGCCTCTCTCTCTCTCAAATAAATAAAATAAAATAATTGGAAAACCATATGTAGAAAAAGGAAACTAAACCCACTCATCTCACCATACACAAAAATCAAGTCCAAATGGATTAAAGACCTTAATACAAGACCTGAAACTACTGGAATCAAAAATAGGAGGAACTCTCCATGATGTAGAAGTGGGGAAAGACTTCCTGAAGCAAACCCCCAGTAGCCCAGGAAATTAAGCAATTGCTCAACCAATGGGATCTCATGAAGCTAAAAGCTTTTGCACGGACAAACATACCATAATCAGAGCCAGTAGACTACCCATTGAATAGGAGAACATCTTTGCCAGCTATACCATGGACAGAAACCTGGGCTGACAGGTGTGGTAATTACACACCTCTAACCACTGAGCCGTTTCTCCAGCCTCCTCTTTTTCTCTTAAGTTGCTGGCTCCTTTTGAGCCTTTACTAATCCATGAGTTATGTAATGACTGCATTTCCATTCAAACTAGTTGGATTTTAAGGGCTGGGGATTTAGCTTATTGGTAGAGCACTTGCCTAGGCTGTACAAGCACTATGTGTTTGATCCCCAGCACAGGGGAAAAGTTGAGGCTTTATTTGCAGTTCTATTAAATTTAGAGAATAATTTTCAGATAATGTACATGGTAAAAGCAGTTTTTCTATTCTTATGTCACACATCAGCTTTTTTATTTAGAAAAATCTTCAATCATGTGATTCACTATGTTCAAATTTTCCCAGTCAAAATCTTACACAAATTGATAAGCTTATCCTTCAGTTTCCTGAAGGTTTCGTGTGGCTCGGGAAGCAGACATCTTTGATTATCAGTCTGTGCACTATTTGTTGACGGCATACCAGAGCACCTTTAATTCTGCCACACTGCTCAGCTTGGCATTTGTGCCTGTACTTTCCATAGATAATATCGCCTAAGAATAGGACAGTTTGGGGTTAAAAAGCCCTGCACAATGTTGAAGAATAATGCTCTCTGAGTGAAGCGAGCAGGATTAAGGGTCAGCTGGTTCTCACCAGAGGTGCTAATCTGTAAGGGACGTCAAACCTTCGCTGGAATAAATCAAACACATGGTGCCAAAGTACTCAGGTTTCCACAAGCAATTCCTTATATTATTGGCAAAATGAATATTGTTCCTGCTCTCGCCAAAGTGGCTGTGTTTGAGAATGGAAATTTAAAAAAGAAAGAAGAAAGAAAGAAAGAAAGAAAAGAAAGAAAGAAAGAAAGAAAAAAGAGAAAGAAAGAAAGAAAAAAAAGAAAGAAAGAAAAAAGAAAGAAAGAAAGAAAGAAAAAGAAAAGAAAAAATATACCTTGCCAGCCAGCTCCAGCTCGCAACCAGTCACCTGAATTTGGAAGTTACCGACAGCCGCGGTCTCAAACAAGCAGGAACAGTATATGACTGTTCACTAAGAACGAGTGGTATTCCTCATTGTAATACATTTATACCTTTGTTGTATGGGACATCATTTCCCAAACCTGGCAGGTTTGGGAAAGAAAATAGACACAATATAAAATTCAAGAATTAGAAATGTCTTGCCTTTTTTTTTTTTTTTTTTTTTTTTTTTTTTTTTTTTTGGCTATAGACACAGGAACAAGTTATTAAGCAAATCTCTATGCGAGCACAACATTTATTAATAGAAAAATGTCCTTCCATCTTCACCAGCTCAATTGAGCAAACATTTCTTGATGAAGAGTTTGAAAGGAAACTAAATTATTGGCCAGCATAATTTTGGTCTTGACCAAGGGCTCTGTCTACTGTCCAAAATGCATCTAAGCAGGCCACTTCTTCTTTGTGGATATATGAATACCTAATTCACCACTTTCCAAAAGACAGAAATTGCCAGAACTATCAGCACAGTTGTGTGTACACATGTATGCACACAGATGAACTGAAATACATCACATAAACTTGGAACACAGGTTATGGGCATGTGTCCATCTGTCTTTGGGGGAGAGAAGACATTTTGATATATTTTGACACATCCTTGATTTTCTTCCTTTTTTTTCATTTCACAGCCAAACATTTATATTATTTTGATCTTTGTTTTTGAACAGTTTTTTGGATCTATGACAATATCTCATATTTCCGTCCTGCCACTCACTCGTATTTCATTTGTTCTTTAAGTTTATATTTTTCCCCTTCTTTTCCTTTCTCCATTGTTATAGTTTCTAGTTTCTGCTAGGATTTTTTTTTTTTTAAGTTTTCCCCATCATTCACTTTGTGGCATCTCAGAAATACTGCAATAGAGTGAAAAGGAACAAAACTAACCAAGACTGGGGATGTGGAAGGAAAAAATATATATATAAGAAAGAGAGGAGGGTGAGAGAAAGGAAGATAGGGAGGAAGAAAAAGAGGGAGAGGAGGTCAAAGAGGGAGATGGGGAAAGTGAAGGTCAAGTGGAGATGGAGGGTATATGGGAAGAGTGAGGAAAATAAAAAATAAAATTTAAAAATTAAAAAAAAAAAAACCTTTTCTAGAGTGATAAAGGAGCATTGTGGAGATCAGCTCCACAGTTCTTCCAAGATACATGGTAGATCAAAGGCTTAGAGAATTCTCTGTAGACTGCCAAGTTATAAGTGTATTTGAACAAATACAGTGATAAAGAGGGCTTCAAAACATACACAGGGTGTTAACTGAAGATGAAAGGAAAATCATAAAAATTAGAAGGACCGAGATGATGAAACGTGAACAAACGGCAGGTGAACTCCCCAGTTCAGCTCAGAATACACAGAACATTGTTTTATCCCATGGCCACCCCACGCTTGTCTGCATTCCCACAGGAGCTGGCTGGTCCCAGGAAGAGTTACAAGTGTATGACCCAGAAGAGCGAGGATATCATCATCCCTCGGCTGGAAAGGCAGAAAGCTTACTAGCAGGGGCACCAAGCAGCCTAAGAGGTTGAGAAGACCTGGGAGTCTTTAAAGTCCCAGGAAACTTTAGAGTCCCTCTGCAAATTCAAGCATCAGAGTGGTGCCGTCCAGGTCAGATGACGAGCCTGGGAAGGGGATAAATAAAGCCTTGAGGAGGCAGAGCCTTGCTGGAAGAACCGCATCACCGTGGATGGGCCTTGACAGTCTAGAATCTGGTCCCGCATCCTCTTCTTTCTCCCTTCCCAGTTGTGGATGTGATGCCATCAGAGCATCTTACTCCGGCTGCCAGGTTTTCCCTGCAAAGATGAAACACACATCCTGCATAGGTAAGCCAAAAGAAATCTTTTCTTCCATAAGCTGATTCTTGTCAGGTATTTTGGCCCAGCAAAGAGTAAAATAACTAATACCGTTTCCACTGTGAAAGAGTCACCTGCCTCCTGACAGTAAGGTGTTGCAAGCTTTATCCAGTCCTATATTGTTGTGTGTACAGAACAGCTTCGTTTTCATCATAAACTCCAAGATGATACGCTACAGTTCTTTTCAAATTACCTCTCTGACCACCCCTTCTAAAAATTCCGAAATATTATTTGTCACGTAGGTGCTTTCTATGTCTCAAATTCGACCAATTCAAGGAAATGCTGGCATGCTTTCACGTCCATAATCTATGCTCTCTTTTTGATCGTGTTGGGCAAGGACAAGAATGAAAAGCATAAATTCTGAATGGAAACCCCTACAACAAAGCTTGAGGATTTCTTTAAACTTATGATACGGCCGGGCGTGATGGCGCCCACCTTTAATCCCAGCACTCGGGAGGCAAAGGTAGGAGGATCGCTGTGTGTTTGAGGCCACCCTGAGACTACATAGTGAATTCCAGGTCAGCCTGAGGTAGAGTGAGACCCTATCTCGAAAAACCAAAAAAAAAAAAAAAAAAAAAAAAAAAGTTACGATATGCTCCACAACAACACAGTGGGCTGTTAGCTCCTTATCAACAATCAATGAAACTCGCCTGTGCCCCACTTTCCAGTTACTAATTTCTCTTCCAAACACACACCTGGACAACTTTGCCAGGCTCCATCTGGATTACTGTGTCCCCGGGCAAGTGATTTTTAAAGCTCAGTTTAAGATTTCTATTGGAAATGACTTCAGAGGGCTGGGAAGATGGCTAGATACTAGAGTTTGAACCACCAGCATCCATGTAAAGGCTGCTGCGCGTGACAGCCTGCCTGTGACACCAGCGCTCAGGAAATCGAGACAGGATACCTTAGGAAAAGTTGCCTAGCTAAACTAGCTGACTTGGTGAGATCACACCACCGTGAAATAAAGTGATAGAGGGAAACACCTGACACCAATCTTAGGCTTTCCCTGCATGTGGGAGCCCACACTCAAGTGAACATGCACACCTGCATGTATGCACACACACACACCCGCCCACACATACACATGGAAAAGACAAGAAGAAGAAAGGCCATCCGCATGCCTGCCTAGAGGCAACTGTTCAAGAACCTTCTGTCCCATTACACCCAGCTGGCATGTAGGATGAACCCATTGCTCTTGAAATGGGGCTTTGAGGAAACAGTGGTCCCCAAATGAATACAAAATGTTAGCATTCTCATTGTTATAAAAAAATCAAATTAGTGTCTCATTATCCCTTTAGTTCCAGGCACGTGTTTGTAAACAGTCATAAATGAAGCAGAGGAATGATGGTGCTTGGAATCCAGTTACTGAAGTCACCAGTGAATTCGTTGATTCCATTTCCCCACGTCCCAGCACCACTTGCCAAATATCTCACTCATTGGGTGATTGCCAAAGCGTAGACTATCCTAATAAAGAATGTTAGCAGAGTTATTAAGTTATTACTGCTCCTGTCCCCTCCCCCCTCTCCTCTCTTCTGCTTTTCTTTCCTCTCCTCCTCAAATAGGGGCATTGTCTGCAAATGGGTTAATCATCCGGCCCGGCTTTATCACACCATTAAGACACTTTCAGAGCCAACCGAAATAGCAAAGCCCACAGAAAAGTGAGCTATTAACAAAGCCGGCGTAAGAGCAACCGTGATTATGATAAATACAATGGAAATGTACTCATTAGGAGGTATTGAGTAGGACACTGAAGGGTGGTTTTTTTTTTTTCTTTTTCACTTACTTTGATGAAATTAGCAAAGCATAGGAAGTCAACCGAGCCCTTATCTTGACCTGCTTGCTCTCTGTGTTAGCTCATGTCCCTTCCTTGGTGTGCAGGTGTGCCTGTCACATTAGGGTGTGCAGCCAAAACTCTGTATGTCCCTTTGGATGTCAAAGGGACCCACTATTTCAATGGAGTAACACTCCCACTGAGCTACCATGCACACATTCCACACACAACTATCCTCTTACACAGCACGACTCATTGTTGGAAAATTCACAGAGTTGTAAAGCCATCAACGCAGAATAATTTTATACTTTTACTTCTTCCCAGAAAGAAATCTATTAGCAGCCACTCATGGTCCCCTGATTCCCCTATCCCAGGACCATGCTAATGTACATTCTGCCTCCATATATGTTGGCCTATTCTGGTGATTTCTTGTGAGGGGAATCACACGATACATGAACTTTTCTAACGGGCTTACTTCACGTAGCATCTGTGTTTCACCCAGGATCAACTGCAAGTATACATGTACAGCCAGATGCACAAAGTGGCACATGCATCTGGAGTTAAACTTGAGTGGCTAGAGGGCCCAGCACACCCATGCTCCCATTCTCTCTCTCCTTCCAAATAAATAAAGAATTGATAAAGACCATATTATTTTTTATTAGACATGGACCTATTTAGTATGTAAACAACACATGTTGGTACCATCCTTTCCCTCCTCCCTGCCCCTTTTCTGAAGAGGCCCTCCTCATTGGGGATGCAGGAAAACCCTATGGGGATTGTGGGTCATGCATTATGGGGGTGAGAGGCAATGTCTCTGAGCAAAATGTCACAACTTGTGGCTCTAACATTGGCAAAAGAACATATTACAATCAAAAAGAGATAGTTTGACTTTCTCTTATATAAAATACTTGCTTTATTTTTTTTCTTCCCTGGTTGAATAAAACCTACAATATAATGTTAGGTGGGAGTATTAGAAGAAGGCAGCAGTACCTGTTCCTGTTCACTGGGGAAAGATTTCAGATTTTGATCATTGCATATTATATGAGCTGTGTCTTTTCAAATTTGTGCTCTCATTCAAGGTAAGGTAAAACTTCAATCCAATTTGTTAAGTGTTTTTTTAAATTAATTAATTAATTATTTTTTTGTTTTGTTTTTTTGAGGTAGGGTCTCACTCTAGCTCATGCTGACCTGGAATTCACTATGTAGTTTCAGGGTGGCCTTCACGGCAATCCTCCTATCTCTGCCTCCTGAGTGCTGGGATTAAAGGCGTGTGCCACCATGCCTGGCTAATTTGTTGCATGTTTTATTTTATTTTTAGAGAGAGAGACAGAGAGACAGAGAGAGAGGGAGAGGGAGACAAATAGAGAATGGGCGCGCCAGCAGTGTCTCAGCTGCTATGAACGAAATCCAGACCTGTGCACCCCCTTGTGGTCAAGTGCAGCATTGCGCCCTTGCGTCACTTTGCATCTGGCTAAACGTGGGACCTGGAGATTGGAACCGGGTTCTTAGGCTGAGCAGGCAGGTGCCTTAACCGCTAAGCCATCTCTCCAGCCCTGCTGCGTGTTTTAACTGTAGAAAAGTTTTAGATTTTTGGTCAAGTGTGTTTTTGTCTGCACCTGTTGAGATTGTTGTTGTTCTTTATTATAATGGTACATTTTGTCTATAGAGTTTTGTCAACTTGGAACAGCTTTAAAACGGTGCGATATACTGCACTTGACCATGGCATAGAATTTACATAAGTTGCTAAATATGACTTGCTAGTATTTTCTTTGTATATGTGTGCACATGTGTATGTGCATGTGTAGTTATAGATGAGCCTGGGGGTGCATGTTTACTTGTGTGCATGTGCGTGTGGAGGCCAGAGGGTGACGTTCTTCAGGCTAGACTCACTGGCCCACATGACCCGCTACAGAGCTGAGATTCAAGTGCATGCCATGATGACTGTTTTTTTTTTTTTCTTTTTTATTTTCTAACCTGGTTTCTGGGGATGTAACTCAGGACCTGTAAGTATTTTACAGATTGGTATACTGCTCTGTTCCCACATTTTTCACTGGCGTTTTCTCAAGAAGTTTGACTTTTTAACTTTTATTTATTTATTACAGTCAGAGAGAGGGAGAGAGAAAGAGAGAGAGAATGGATGCGCCAGGGCCTCTAGCCACTGCAAATTAATTCCAGATGCATGCTCCACGATGTGCATCTGGCTTATGTGGGACCTGGAGAATTGAACCAGGGTCCTTAGGTTCGGCAGGCAAGTGCTTAACCGCCAAGCCATCTCTCCAGCCCTATGACTTTTTTAAAAAGATATTTTCATTTATTTATGAGAGAGAGAATGAGAATGTGAGAATGAATGGGCAGTCCAGGACCTCCTGCCACTGCAAACAAGCTCCAGACACATGCACCACATTGTGAAGTTTGATTTGATCTGTGTTGATCACTAAGAAATGTTGGTCTGTAGTTTCCTGGCAGGCTGTTGGGTTCATGCTGAGACTAATGTCCCTGGAACAGTGGGAGCACCCAGATTCTTCACTCTCCTTTAGGAAGACCTTAAGAAGAATTGATATCAATTGTTCTTTAAATGACTAAAAATCCACCAGGGAAACATCTGCTTTGAGACTTTCCTTTGTGGGAGATTTTCTTTGCTGTTCTTTTTATTTTAACTAATTCAATGTTTTTACATGTTAGAGGTATATTCTGGTATTCTGCTTATTGGGGTTCAGAGTCTGAGTTTTGTATACTTTAAGTTAGCTATTCTATAGGCATGTTGTGTTTATCTTATTTCTTTAAAATTCTGTTAATTTCTGCAGCTATTGTTCTGATGTTCCTTTTGTCATTCCTGAGTTGAAGCTTCTCTCTCTTTTTTTTTTTCTCTTCAACAATGTAACTATAGGTTTTGAGATGTTTCAAAACAATCTCACTCAAAAGTCAGCTTTTTTTGCTTCTGATACTTAACCTTCATTTTTCCATGTTTTAGACTCTTTATATACACAGTAATGATACTAATTGAAGATCTTCTATTCTCTTATATGCATTTGCATTTTGGAATCTTATTCGGAGCACTTTGAATCATTCTATAAGTTTTACAATTTGTGTTTTATTTCTATTCGTACTCATGTATTCCTAATTCCAATTAATTTGTCTTTAACCTCTAAATCACTTCAGACTGTGTTAATTTCCACACATTTCTAGCAGAGGGTGAGACCGCATGACTAAGACACCAGAGACCCTTAGATTTCTCAGTTCTAGCTGGTGAACTTGTCCGGAATGAGCCTGTGCAGTCACTGTATGCCTCGTGTCAATCTCCAGAGGTTACTAACGGCTGTCTCGCCCCCAATCAGCTGGTTGCTTTTGAGGAGAGAGGATCGGAAGAGCGCTGTGCTCTCTGATTCCATGTCATGGCTCCACTAAACATGCACTCACATAAAGAAGTGTCAGCCTCCAATCTCTACCTTCACTTAGTGAAAATCACTATCAGCCACTTCCTTAAATATTGCAACAGATGATTAGAGACGGAAACAGAGTAAAACCTTTGGTAAACAATTGCTGAAGCAAGTAAGTAAACAGCTTAGGTGTTCCAAGTAAGAAAATACACTTAGTAAATGCGGAAATGTCAGGATGGGTGGCTGCTGTACCACCTTTAGCTTATGCAGTAGCTGTGACTGTCATTATTACAGTATGGGCACACGAGAAACACTCAGTAAGGGTGCACATGCATGTGGCAGATATATGGTGCATATACATGCATATACATGCACTGTATGTGGTATCTTGGATACACATGCATGGGCTAGGCGTCAAGGGTGCATGTATGGAGAATCGTATGTGGGAACAGGGGGCGCATGCATGTTATAATGTACGTGGGGAACAGGTGGTTCATGTATGTTGTATTGGACATGGGGCTAGAGGGTGCATGCATGGTCTACTATGTATGGGGCTGAGGGTAAAGACTTGGGCTTTGCCCTATAGAACTTGCACTCTAGTGAAAAAAAAAACAATCAAAGAACGTTATTGAAGGGTAAATGGTATTAGTAAAAGACTGGAAACTATGGGGGCTGGAGAGACGGCTTAGTGGTTAAGGCACATGCCTGCGAAGCCTAAGGCCCCTCGTTCGATTCTCCAGGTCCCACATAAGCCAGATACACAAGGGGGAGCATGCATCTGGAGTTCATTTGCAGTGGCTAGAGGTCCTGGCATGCCCATTCTCACCCTCTCTCTCTTTCCCTCTCTCTATCTCTAATAAATAAAAATAATTTTTTAAAAGATTGTAAATTATAATATTCATAATATGCAAGGCCTGGGGTGACGGCCCAGTGGAACAGTGCTGGCCGTGAGTTCAGATCCCAGAACACACGTAACTGTCAGGTAACACCTGTCTATAATACCAAGTAAAGACAGGATCCCTGGGACGAGTTGCTTAGCTACACTACCAGACTCGTGAGTTCTGAGTTCAAGTGAGGATGCTGCCTCAGTAAATAAGGAAGAGGACAGCTGAGCAAGACACCTCACACGTACCCCTATCTTCTGCACACACATGCACATCACCCAAGTGCTCCCATGTGCATGCAAACATGTAAATGCATACATACACTACACACATATAAAGTAGTAAATAAGAGTAAAAATCTCTTTCTTTCTTTCTTTCTTTCTTTCTTTCTTTCTTTCTTTCTTTCTTATTTAGTTATTTTGGTTTTCCGAGGTAGGGTCTCACTCTAGTTCAGGCTGACCAGGAATTCATTGTTGTCTCATGGTGGACTTGAACTCATGGCAATCTTCCCACCTCTGCCTCCCCAGTGCTGGCATCGCCCAGCAAAACCCCCTTTAACATGTAGACAGAAGGCTGGAGAAATAGCTTAGCAGTTAAGGTGCTTGCCTGTGAAGCCTAAGGACCCAGATTCAGTTCCCTAATACCCATGTAAACCAGATGCACCAGGTGGCTGGAGGCCCAGGCACACGCATTCTCTCTCTCTCTCTTTAAATATATATATATATATATATATATATATATATATATATATATATGCCTCAAATCAAAGAAATAAAGAAAAAAATTAAAGATAGATAGATAGATAGATAGATAGATAGATAGATAGATAGATAGATAACAACTTTGGGCACCTTAGAACAATCTTTCCTAAAATAATAAATGTTCAAGAATCTAAAGGAAGAATGGAAAAGAAAACGATAATATTATTTGCAAACAACATCTCAAAATCTGTTAGCTAAGACAGAGTATTACATATTTGAAGAACATAAGAAAGGATGTTGGCCTACTGGAAATTTTCAGAGTGAAAGGGACCTTGGTGAACAAGATACAAGACGAAATGTAAAACACTCAATACCATTTCAAAGAATTTTTTTGTCATGAGGAAGAAGTCCCAAAATAATCCAGTCTATTGTCATGGTCCTTGGCTGCCCACCAAGACTGAAAGGTAAGACTCAACTGCTAAAGACATCCCACCAGATGGGTTCAAGGAATAAAGAAATCAAGCTGGAGCTGAGGTCGAAGCTACCTTCCTACTGGCTAGCTTTCAAATTTCTGGAAGTTTCTGTGCGGACTGCTTGCAAAGAAAACTCACCTACATTACCACCTAGTTGGGAACTCAGTCTTCTAAACTACTGACCTATCAGGCAAGATGTGCCCTTCCTTGCAAAAGTGACTTGAAGGTTATGGTGGGTTGGGGAGGGGGAATATTTGCCTGGTACTAAATCCAGGCCAAAAGCCCATAGCTATGGAGAATGTGGGCCCCAGAGAAGAAATTAATATTGCTTATTGCTAAATGGATACGTTATTAGACTGCTACCTAAGTGTTCATATTCACACCCACAGATCAGTGCTCCTCTCAGTCATATAAATAGATTAAAATTTATTTTTGGTGTGTACACAGTAGAGTGCATTCATGGTTTACAGGGCTATGAATTTTTAAAATATATTTATTTATTTGAGAGAGAGAAAGAGGCAGAGAGAGAGAGAGAATGGGCACACCAGGGCCTCCGGCCACTGCAAACAAACTTGAGATGCACACGCCCCCTTGTGCATGTGTCTTACTTGGGTCCTAGAGAATCAAACCAGTATCCTTTGGCTTTGCAGGCAAATGCCTTAACCACTAGGCCATCTCTCCAGCCCTACAGGGCTATGAATTTTGACAAATGCTTCCATGTACCCATCACCACACTCAAGAAGAGATTTTTTTTATCACATCCTACATTCCCCCCCTTTTTTTTTTTTTGGTTTTGCAAGGTAGGGTCTCACTCTGGTCCAGGCTGACCTGGAATTCACTATGTAGTCTCAGGGTGGCCTCGAACTCTCGGCGATCCTCCTACCTCTGCCTCCCGAGTACTGGGATTAAAGGCATGCGCCACCATGCCCGGCTTCCTAAATTCCTTTTTATTGAACTGTTATAGTTAAATGTATAATCAACTCCCAAAGACTAGCAACCTTTTCCTGAGTGTCCTATAAGAATAATCATGCAGTATGTGACTTTTAAAAACTAGCTTTTGTTTTTCACTCAACTTGTCTTTAAGATTCACCCAAGCTGGGGTCAGCCTATTCCTTTGTATTGCCGAACGGTATTTCATTGTGTGACTATATTAGAGTTCATTGACCCAGTAGTTGAAGGGTTTGTTACATTATTTTTTCTTTCTATTTGGGGTCGTCATTAATAAAGAGGTTATAATCACACATGTAAAGCTTTATTTTTCTCAGATATATACATATGATAAATGTGAATTCAAGATGAATTGGTTAAAGTGCTATACCATGACTGAACAGTCATGAACAATGAAGGAGTTCCCCATTAAATCCCAAGGGTTGTTTCTGGTTTGAAGGCACATGGCTAATTTTTCAATATTTGCTACTCACTTGGTAGTTTTGAGGTTGTTGCAGTGACTTTTGCATTGCTGGGACAAGCACCCAATAGGAAATAGCTTACAGGAAGAAGGGGTTTATTTGAGACTTACAGAATCCAGGGGAAACACCATCAATGGCTGAAGAAGCTCGCTCACTTCCACAGATCCAAGCAGAAAGACATCACCAACAGCCAGAGCTCAGACTGGATCAAAACACACCTTTGGGCTGGACTGAAAAGATCTGGCCCCACTGACACCTTCTCCAGCAAGCTGCTAAAGACCTAAGGTTATAAGATTAACCTTAATCTGCTGGAGAGATGGCTTAGCGATTAAGGTGCTTGTCTGCAAAGCCTAAGGAGTGCATGCTCGAATCTCCAGGTCTCACATAGCCAGACACACAGTGACATAAGCCCTCAATGTTGCATATGTGCCACAAGGGGGCACCCATGACTGGAGTTCATTCACAGTGGCTGAAAGGCCCTGGCATATCCTCTCTCTCCCTCCCTCTCTACCTCTCTCTCTCTCTCTCTCTCTCTCAAAAAAATAAAATAAAATAATAAAATAAAATAAAATAAAAATACCTGAGGCCATGAGAAGACACACTTGACACACTTTCACCTTCAAATGACCATGGAAGTATTTGCTAGAACTTTGCAGGCATTTCCTATGTATGCTTATAGCAATAGTTAAATTTCTTTTTACAAGCAATATATGCCTTTTTATTCTTTTTTCTTGCTATCTTGCACTGGATAAGACTTCAAATTCGATGGTGGGGGTCCACACTGAGATGATTGCCTGTTTTTTTTTTTGTTTTGTTTTGTTTTGTTTTGTTTTGTTTTTTTCTCGAGGCAAAGGGAACATTTATTTTCTCACCATTAAGGATCATAATGATTGTAGGAATTTTTTTAAATACTGAACTGACCAAGAATCCTCTAGACATTATCATTTGGTTATGGATGTATATATGTAAAATTTTATTCTTTTTATTATAACATAGTTGGTCTCATATTACTATCATTTTATATAATGATATTTGTATTGATATTCATGAAATTTCCTATTCTATAATTTTATATTCTTTTGATTTTTTTTTTGTCTGTTTTGGTTTCAAAGTAATGTCATCCTTTTAAAAATGAGGCACGAGAAATTCCTAATTCTTAGTTCCAAGAAGTTGTATATACTGGATATGATTTCTTGTCTAAATGTTGGAAACATTTACCAGAAAATCCATTGGAGACAGAAGTTTTATTTTGGTAGACGTGTGTTTTTTTAAACTAGAAAATACATATCTCCATTTGGGATAGACATTTGTTTTTCACTAGATTTTTGCAGTTAGTAAAATTTACCTAAAAATATTATCTATTTTCTCTTTGCTTACAAATTTATGGGCATACTATTATTTATAGTATTCTTTCATTGTCCTTATTCTCACTGGATTTGCCCTGAAATTCCCTTTCTAATCCTCACATTGGTGGTTTGTGTCTTTGTTTCTTGTTTGGTCAAGCTGGAATTATTAATTCAATTAGAGTTTTTTTTTAGAAAAAAATTAGTTTTTAGTGGATTTTTTTTTGTATTGTGTCATCCTTGAGTCACCTTTCCAGCATGAAAGAATTATTATTTTTTATTCATTTTGTACGAGTTTTTAGTTCTTAGTGGATAAGATATTTCATTCAGTGATTTAAAGATGTCAATAACTTATGGACTGAGTGTCCTTTCCTGTTTTGATTCTCAATAGTTTGAGTATGATATGACTGGATGCTTTTCTTTTATTCTCTGGGGCTGTGGTACATGTAGCCTGACGTCTGTGGTTGTGGAATGTGCAGCTCGATGTCTGGGGCTATGGCTTATGCAGCTCCATGCCTAGAGTTATGGTATATGCATCTTGATGCCTGGGGTTATAATATATGCACTTTGATAACTGGGGGGTTATAGTATATGTAACTTCATGTCTGTCATGAAGTTTGGACAATTCCCACATATTTACTTCTCAAGTATTTCTGCTGCATTGTTTTTCTCTTTCTTCTCCATCTGTGATCTCAGCTTGATACACCCCAAAGGCACAGTTGTAATCCTTACTCCCCATTTTTCTCTTTGTCTTTCACCTTTTGATAAATTCTAGCAAACCTCAAAGCCTCTGATTCTTAATGCGGATGTCTTATAAGCTCATTGAAGGGTTCTTCATCTCTGTTATGATTTTTGCTTCTGGTGCTCTTTTATTTCCTTTCTAACACTTCCCACCTTGTATACTCAAACAACGTATCTTGCATGTCTTCTGCTTTGTCCATTACAACATCTAAAATGCTAATTGTCATTTCAAATTTCTTGATTTGATAGTTCTAATGCACCTCATACCTGACTCTGCTGCAAATGGAAAAGGTTACCCAGTCTATTGACACCATGTTGCTTTTCCTTGATTCTCTGTATGGCCCGTGGCTCATCGTTCTCCTGCAGAGCCTCCTATTTAGAATAATGGAGGCTAAAGTTAAATGGCCAGAACAGAACATGGCTTTCTGATTCTGAGCCTCAGTGTGGGATTTTTGAACCTATTGTTTTCAGAGTTGGACAAGGTTTGAATTGACTGCTGCTGTCCTTAGTGCAATAGTCCCTCAGATTCCAAATCTACCTGGCCTCACCTTGTGTTCAGTATGTGTGTTCCACTGGTCGATCAATTACTCTTAAGTCAGTATACTGCTATCAACTGTCACTTCACAATTAAGCGATTGCTATAGAATAAGGAGGAGAATGGCTGTTGTGCTCTATTAATAAAACTTTGGACCCAGAAAGTGCTCCGTCTGGGGCTCAGCCTTGCTCCTTGGCACAGCATATGTTCTCTGCATTAACCCAAGGATGGAAGATTTTTCTTCTGTTACTCTCCCCTGGCAGCAAGGCATTCTTTTTCAATGCTGAAGCGTTAGCTTGTATTTTTAGAACATAGTTCTCCAAGTCAGAAACAGTCCGTTTTAAGTAGAAGTCCATTATAATCACATATTTGGTCTCTCACATTCTTTTTAGGAATAAAAATACCACCTAGACAATTCAGTGTTGGAATAAATTTGTAATGATTCCTTAAAGGGATTTTTCTGTCTTTAAGTACTCTAAGACTTCTGTCCAATAAACATGACAAGAAAGAAAGGTTGAGGTGTGTGTGGGGGGGTATGGGTGTGTGCGGTGTGTCTGTGTGTTAAGGAGTAATGGTCGTGCTAACCTCTTGGTCACACCTCAGTACCTTCTGTTCCTCTTCCTGCCTTGTAATAACAAGTGATGTTTTCTATAGATTATCTTTGTGAATACTCAGAAGGCCAACAGATAAGTCTGCTTAAAGGAACAAATTCCCTTCATACCCATGTCTCCTAGGAATTCTATCAACTTACTAGACCCTATTCAGCTTTTTACCCAGGTCTTTATTTTTTTTTTAATATTTTGTATACGTGGTCCTGGAGAGGAAATCTAGGGCTTTATATATGTCAGGCAAACACCCAGTTGATTAGCTAGATCTCCAGCCTTATTTGTACTCTTTGAGGTAGGATCTCACTGAGCTGGCCTTGAACTCATTCTGTTAGCCCCAACCTTGGACTTGCAATCCTTGGCCTCAGCCTCTTCTGTAGGCAACATTACAGGCCTGGACCACTGTACCTACAGATAATTTCTTTGTTAAAAAAATGTTATGTTAATTATATCTCCACTGTTCCCTGATGCTTGTCTCCCACAAGGCAATGATAACACTCTATTGCTCTGGGCAAACACATGTGCTCCTGGGATTTCAGACAAGATTTTATTTAGTTATTTTTAATTTTAAAGAGAGCAAGAGCGAGCTAGCGCGCGAGAGAGAGAGGAGATAGAGAATTGGTGCACCAGGGCATCAGCCACTGCAATCAAGCTCCAAACGCTTGTGCCACCTAGTGGGCATGTGTGACCTTGTGCTTGCCTCACCTTTGTGCATCTGGCTTACATAGGATCTGGAGAGTCGAACATGGGTCCTTAGGCTTTGCAAGCAAGCGCCTTAATCACTAAGCCATCTCTCCAGCCCTTTATT
This sequence comes from Orientallactaga sibirica, assembly GCA_036365145.1. Taxonomy (NCBI): domain Eukaryota; kingdom Metazoa; phylum Chordata; class Mammalia; order Rodentia; family Dipodidae; genus Orientallactaga; species Orientallactaga sibirica. The sequence goes on along the minus strand of JAEOAD010001895.1, from coordinate 395,047 downwards.
TTATTATTTTTATTTAAAAGAAAGAGGGGCAGATAAAGAGCAAGAGAAAGAGAGAGAAAGAGAATGGGTATGTCAGGACAACTAGCCACTCATAACAACAGCCTGCACCACCTTGTGCATCTGGCTTAAGTGGGTACTAGGGAATCGAACCTGAGTCCTTAGGCTTTGTAGGCAAACACCTTAATGGCTAAGCCATCTCTCTAGCACTTGTTGTTTTTCTTAAAGGCAAGAACAATTTTATTTTCATAAATCTCCATCCTAAACAGAAGCAAGAAATCTGTAGTGGGTGGAATAACTTCAGAGTTGTAGTGTGGAAAGCGTGTTATGATCGTAACCTGGATGCAGGAACCCCAGCTCATGGGACTTGAGTTCTCCAGAGTGAGTTGATGACTGCTCAGACTAAGGTGGTGAGGATGGAAGTGGCGACAAGAGGACTTCAGAGGGTTTAAAATTCCATCAACTATAGTTTGAATATTGTAGGGAGTACCTCAGGCTGTAAAAGCAAATGTCATGGACTGGGTTAGTTTACAACCGACATTTATTTCTCCGCTCCAGAAGTCCAAGGTCAAGGAGCGAGTAGATGGAAGTCTGGTGAGAGCCCACTTAGGTTATCATAAACGATTGCTGTGGATACAGCGGCAGAGCCAAGCAAACCTGATATGGGCTGCGTCTCAGTCCGGCACAACTTCCCACGTCTGCAGAGGCCTGAGGCCCCACCAACTGTTCACTGCTCTTATGATTTCAGGGAAATACCCTGTGAGCCTTGCACCTTTCTTTTGAAGTTCCTAAGCCTTCCTTCCTACTTCTCTCAAGGAGGAAATGCTTGTGTCTGAAGGAGAGAATGCCTTTTCTTCACCTAACCTAACTCTTACTTCCCAGGACTCTTGCTCTGTGAATCTGGATCAATGCATGAATTCAGGAGAAGCTGGGGAGGAAGTGGTCCAAATATGTAGTCCTTAACACAAGGGAAGACGGAATTGTTCAAAAGTTCTCCGAAGATTCTTGCCAATAAATAAAAACGGACGGAGAGGGATATTGATTTTTCAGGGTATAATATAGAATCTGATGGTGTACACATAGGATTTGAGGGACCTTGGAGAGCCAGTTGGAACCCTCGACTCAACTATAGGATATTATTTTCTAGAATTTAGAGGAGATATCTGACCTACTGGCACAATAATGAAAAGCACTGTTGAGAGTCACAATACAAGCCCTGGTCCATGAGCCCTTGGAACCATGAATGAGAAGATAATTGACCACTGGGCTGGTTGTTTAAGAAATGTCTGGCTTGTTTTGGGTGTTTCTGTCATTTTAATCATCTGTCCTGGTTTGTAGGCCCTCACCAAAATTCGTGTTGCCATGACCCCACGCAAAGTTGAGAGGAAATAAGGTAAGACATGGAAGAGGGAATTAGATGGGATTCAGAGGAGTTTATCATTGATAAATGGATTGACCCACCCATGCAGTCAGGGGGTCATGGGTTTGTTGTAGAGACATTACAAAAGCCAGTCTGGCCCTGTTTTGTCTTGGGAGGCCATTTCCCAAAGGACAATGAAACAAGAAGGCTCCAGCCTCAGCAGATGTCAGGCGGTCGTCTTAAAGGTCCCAGCCTTCAGAATGCTAAGCCAGAACGACCCTCTTGCTTTTCTAATTTAATTAGTTTCAGACATTCTAACACCAGAAAAGAAATGAAGACACCTTCTTCAGTTCCTGGACAGCAGTATGTTATTCTCCAGGACTTTGTCTATTTTCTTTTCTTTACCCAGATTGTTAGATTGACTGACCTCCTCCAACTTGACCTTCCCACTTCCAGTGTTTGTATCCCCTCCTTTCCACTAGAATCCTGTGATCAGCTTCAAGGGCTCTTCTATATTCATACCCTTCCTCACTGTCTCTAAATCCCTTCGTCTCCCTCCAGAGTAATTGCCCACACAAGATTCTACATGATCCCTTTCCTTCACGTACTTTCACCTTCTCAGGTAGACTTTGTCTCTCCCTAGACCAAAGTTTTTGCAGTACATGAAATATATATATATGTGTGTGTGTGTGTGTGTGTGTGTGTGTGTGTGTGTATTTCACAGCAATTGATGTATAGTTATGCACAGGCTCAGATCTAGTCCATAAAAAAAGGGTACAATGAATAGTTAAGGAAAGGAGGCGCTGCCTGAGGAAGTTGACTCTGTTCTGTTTATGGATACTGGAAAGAGTGTGCCAGCACCCACCTGAAGCAAGCCTCATAGTGCTGGATGTTTACAGTTATTTTCATAAATATTGTTTAAGTTACCTGTCTATTGCTAGGATAAAGCACCAGACCAAAAGCAGCTGATGGGAGGAAAGATTTTTTTAAATTATTGATTTATTTTTATTTTTATTGACAAGTTCCTTAATTGCAGACAATAGCCCATGGTACTTCCCTCCCTCCCCCCACTTTCCCCTTTGAAACTCCACTCTCCATCACATCCCCTCCTCCTCTCAATCAGGCTCTCTTTTAATTATGAGTTTTTATTTTGACTTTCATTCTCAGGGGTAAGTGTGGCTTTAGCAGAGACTTGACATAACCTCGACCACAGCAGAGCTAATATCTCTCCTTGGCAGTCATCACACAATTCCAGTACCTCAACAAGTCCTAGGGGCTCCACAGCAACGCACAGTTCATCCTCACGTCTCCTCTGGGCTCCTATGCACGAACTCCCAGAACCCTGCCTCACATCACCCGGCAGCCATCTCCAACCAAATCACATTGCAAATCCAACAACCCTTTCTTATTTGACTTTGTTACACTCCCACAGAACCAGGTGGGCTACCAAATTATTAATCTAGGGGCAATAAATCCAACTTTGAAAAGCAAAAGACTCCTTTAACATTCAGTCCCCATCCTTTCAAAAGAGTCCGTGTCCTTTCTCTTATCCTAATGCAGAACAGCTGGCATAATCTCACTGGTGGGATCTCTCAAACAATTAGACGAAGCAGCTGTGGTTTCAGCTTGAACTTTCCTTTCTCTCTGTGCCGTTTCTTTCTGCTCTTACCAGTACATTTCTTCTAAACTCAACCCTGCTCATGTTCCCAGAACACGGGCAGAATGCAACAAGCCTCTCATACAAGTTGTGAGACAAAACCCTATCATCCCGGCAGAAGCCAAGCTTACACTCTTCACAGTTGTTTTATTTTTATTCTGCATTTAGGTCTTTCAACTCTAACCCAGAATTGTCCGTAAAGTTCTGCTTTCAGTTCTTCAAAGCTTCTCTTACACCCAGGTTTCAAATCCTTACACATTCCTCCTACAGACCAGCTCCATCATCAGGTGTCCGGCAGGAGTGACCCTACTCGTCTGGTACCAATTTTCTATTGCAGTAACCTACTACTAGGATAAAGCTGACCAAAAGCTGATGATGGGAGGAGAAGGTTTTTATTTTGGCCCAGTCTTGAAGGGAAGCTTCATGGTGGCAGGGAAAGCATGGCATGAGCAGAGGCTGGACGTCACCTCTGCCACAACAGGTGGACAATAGCAGCAGGAGAGGGAGCCCACTGTCACTGGCAAGCTGGAGGCTCATAAACCTCAAGGTCTATCCCGTCCCAACAACACACTTCCACTAGCAATGTTCCACTTCCCCACATTGCTGACAGCCAAGCAATCAGGGCACATGAGTTTATGGGGGGGGCATCTGATTCAAACCATCACAAAAATTGAGGTGAATTCTTTTAGCTGTTGGTTTTAAAGCCAGTACAGTAAGGAAGAGGGAAAAATTCTGACAATTGGGAGATGGAAGAAGCAACAGTGGGTCTATGTTATTTTTATAACCTTCTGCTTGGATGAGAATCAGAATGTGGAGAGTGAGCGTATTAGATATGGAGTGAGAAAAGAGAGTGCTTCCGCTCCATTTGTTGCTATGTAACATTAATTCTCTCTCTCTGTATATTCACATATGTATGGGCACATGTAGACCTATAGGTACACAAGCACCCATGTGTGCCTCTCCATGCTGGCCAAAGAACAACCTTGGATCAGAAGTGCCAGCCACCTGTTTTTAAGACAGGATTTCCCACTGAACTTGACGTTGACCAGTTAGGTTTGTCTAGCTGGCCAGTAAGGTCCAAGAAACCACAGCTCTGTACCTCCCAGTGCTGAGTTACAGGCATGAGCAGCTGCCACAGCCCATCTTTTGCACAGGCTCTGAGGATGATGCCCCCGGTCCTCGTTCTAAGGAGGCCGGTACATTAATCACTGAGCAACCTCCCCAGCCCTATCAACTCGATTTTATTCAAGATGTGTGTCGTGAAAAAGAAGAAGTATAAAATCTCAAGGGACTTGGATATATTACCTATATTTTTTTTCATTAACCTAATTATAATGATCATAAATGGTACTTCTGATTGGAGTCTGTCAATACATGATGCTGGCCCTGAGACACATCTTATTCTCTTTGCTAATAAGTCACAGAGAAGGGTGCACAATGCTGAGGTAATAAGATATAACAAGGTGTGTAATTATTGTGCAATAGCCTTCACTCATGGAGCAGAGACGGATAGAGAACAAAGGGCAAAGATACTTGAAAAATCCTTGCTGTGCCGTTGTTCTAACTGAGCTGTGCACCAGCTATATCACTTTGTGAAGATTTAAAAAATTACAACATAAATTGTTTAAAAAATAATAAAGAAAAACATTGGGAAGAATCATAAAGAAAATGGCAATTTACGAAATAAGCTTTGCTATTTTTAACTGCATTCTAGTTAATGTTGCCAGAGATGGTAATTTCCTTGCCTGTTGGAGACTAGTTTTTTAAAGACGTCTTCCAAAATTAGGTGAACTGCTAGAACTTACTTTTCTTGAGACTAATAGCTGAAATGATGGTTTGAAGAAAGTGCTTATTAAACAAAACAGAAATACAAGGTTGAAAACTTAAAGCTCTTAGAGACACCACCATTCAAAGTTTTCAGGGTAGAAACTGAACAGTTTATAAGGCTGTCAGTAAGAAACATAAAGAACCCTAAATTAAACTAACTATGACTTTCGGGCTTAATATCTATATTTAACTGCATGTAGGTGGTTCAGTGAGGGAGGCAGACTTCTCGTATTCATATTTCTTTAGACTAACATTTTTTTTTTTTTTTGCCACCCTACAGAATGTATTCCAACCATAGGTCTTTCAGTATTTCTTTCTGAACTCAAACATTTCACAAGTATGGAAGAATCCTTTGTTGAGTGTATGATGGTATGATGCAACTTTCTGTAATTGTTGGTGTTCTGAGCATACACCCTCCCATTCCCTGAATCCCGAGGCAGTATCGCATCAATAGTTAGAAATTTGCCAAGCACTATTGCTAGGCATGGAGGAGGCACATGCCTATTCTTGAGAACTATGGAGGCGAATGTAGTAGAACCATGAACTGAAGGCCAGAATGGGTCTCTTAATATCCTTCTTGAATCAGTTAAATGTGCTGAAGAAAATCATTAGTAGAATTTTTTATTTAACATAGTATATGACAGCACAAAGCAAATACTTTGGGAAGGCTCCTGGGGTCGGGGTTGATGAAGGGAAGCCAGACAAAAATGACAAAGTGAAATTAGAACTTGAAAATGACTGAAAATTTGAGGTCATTGGTAGCTTTTATAAAACACATGGGAAAGCCTTGCCTGTTGAATGGCTATTTCTATTATAAATTTGCTGAAAAATTACCCATTAAATTCAGATTCTATGAATATAACAGAATTAAGATATTCAGTGAAAAAAAAAAAGTGAATAAGGAGTTATATGACATTGCATAGTTTTTGAAAAGAAAATGGAAACCTTTCTTTCTGGATGTTCAGGACACTCCAAAAGGCATTTGTAGCCAAACTTTAAAGCCCTGTGGCTAAGGCATATCGCATTGTATTGGGCAGCATCAGGAGCACTCCGAAAGCTGACTGGAGATTTAATCAGCAAGGCAGAAAGCCAAAGCAAAACCCACATCTTGAGTGCGCGCGCAATACAGTAAGTGCAAGTCTCTTCCTTTCCTTTTCTTTTTTTTTTTTTTTTTTTTTTTTTTTTTTTTTTTTTTTTTTTTTTTTTTTGTTGTTGTTGTTGTTTGTTTTTCAAGGTAGGATCTCAGTCTAGCCCAGGCTGACCTGGAATTCTGGAATTCACTTTATATTCTAAGGGTGGCCTCAAACTCACGGTGCTCCTCCTACCTCTGCCTCCCGAGTGCTGGTTAAAGGCGTGAGTCACTTAGTCTCTTGTGCTCTTCAACAGACTCTGTCATTTCTCTCTCACTCCAAAAATCACTGTCCTGTTACAACTTTGTCAACTTCTTCCCATTCTCCACTTACACCAGGACTTCTCATTTGGAGGGTCTTTTTGTTGTTGTTGTTGTTGTTGTTTGTTTTTGTCGAGGTAGGGTCTCACTCAAGTCCAGACTGACCTGGAATTCACTCTGTAGTCTCAGGGTGGCCTGGAACTCACACTGATCCTCCTACCTCTGCCTCCTGAGTGCTGGGATTGAAGGCTTATGCTACCACGCCCAGCTCAGTACTTCTCATTTGGAATGGTCAGGTGCAAGGCTATATTTTCGTAGACTCTGATGGGAATTCATCTTGATTGCCCTTCTGGGAAGGATGCTGTAAGGAGCCATCTCAATCTCACCCTAATTTTCTATTATAAGAAAAGCTATCTCATTTACCCAGAGATCACCCATCAGGTTAGACTGGCTGGCCAGTGGGCGCCAGGCATACTTCTGTCTCCACCTCCCCAAGACCAAGTATACAGATACACACCACCGCATCAGGCTTCTTAAAACAAAATTTTAAAAATATTTTATTTGGGCTGGAGAGATGGCTTAGCGGTTAAGGCGCCTGCCTCCTAAGCCTAAGAACCCGGTTCCAATCTCCAGGTCCCACGTTTAGCCAGATGCAAAGGCGCAATGCCGCACTTGCCCACAAGGGGGCGCACACATCTGGATTTTGTTCATAGCAGCTGAGAGACTGCTGGTGTGCCCATCTCTATCTGTCTTCCTCTCCCTCTCTGTCTGTTTCTCTCTGTGTCTCTCTCCAAAAATAAATAAAATAATAAAAAAAAAATTTTAATATTTTATTTTTATTTATTTATTTATTTATTTCACAGAGAGAAGAGGGAGAGAGAGAGAGAGAGAGAGAATGGGCTCACCAGGGCCTCCAGCCTTCGCAAATGAGCTCCAGATGCATGCGCCACCTTGTGCATCTGGCAAACGTGGGTCCTAAGGAATCAAACCTGTGGCATTTGGCTTTGCAGGCAAATGCCTTAACCACTAAGCCATCCCTCCAGCATAGGCTTTTTTTTTTTTTTTTAATGTGGATTCTGAGAATTAAACTCAGATCCTCAAGCTTGCAAGGCAAGGATTTTACCAGCCAAGACATCTCCCCACACTTAGATATATTGTTTACCACACACGGTAACTCTCAACTTCGGACTTGTTTCGTTTGCCATTACTGTTGCGGTAAGTGTGCTGTGGGCTTCAACAACAGATATTAATTGTCTGTTCAAAGTATCAGCAGGGTGGATTCCTCTTGGGAACTCAGAGGGGGAAACTTGTCCCTTGCTTCTTATGTGTCTGTTGATAATTTTCTAGAAGTCTGTGGCGGTGTGTAGCTCAAGTTAATCTGTGGCTGGGAAGATAGTTTGGTCAGTAAAGTGCTTACGAGGCAAGCATGAAGACTTGAGATTGGATCTCCAACACCCGTACAAAAGCAAGTGTGCCATTGTGCATCTGTGATCCCAGTGTAAGGGAAGTATAAACAGGAGAATCCTTGGGGTTCACTGGCAGGCCAGTCTAGACTAACTGGTGAGTTGGTGAGTTCCAGACCAGTGAGATGCCTGCCTCAAAACTAAATGGGTCCATTCTCCCTCCCTCCCTCCCTCCCTCCCTCCCTCCCTCCCTCTCTCTCTCTCTCCCTCCCTCCATCTCCCTCTCCCTCTTTCTCTTGGTCTCAAATAAATAAATAAATAAATAAATAAATAAATAAATAAATAAATAAATATTTGTATAAGGAGGGATGGAGAAATGGCTAACTGGTTAAGATTCTTGCCTGCAAAGCCTAAGGACACAGGTTCGATTCCACAGGACCCACATAAGCCAGATGCACAAGGTGGCACATGTCTGAGTTCGTTTGCAGTGGCTGCAGGCCCTGGTGCACCTATTCTCTCTCTCCCTTGTTCTCTCGTTTTCAAATAAATAAATAAATAAATAAATAAAGTATTTAAGAAACATAAATGGATTCATAGCTGAAGATAACACATCAAGGCTGTTCTCTGGCCAACACACACACACACACACACACGCACACACACACACACACACACACACACACACACACACACACACACACAAGAATGCATACACAAACACACATCATACATGTGCAAACAAAGCATTACTCTGCTCTCCCCTTCATTGTCACATGACCTTTTCCCTGCAGGCATGTATCTGTTCAGTTTCCTTTTTCACAAGGGACCAGTTCTATTGGATTAGGGGTTCGACCTGTTTCAATATGGCCTTACCTAACCATAACCACTACAGCACCTCTATTTCCACATCGGGCCTCATTTTGAAGGACTGGGGGTTGGACTCCACCTGAGCACAAATATGGGGATGACACAATCAGACCTGCAAGAAGCTTCTCTTCAGGATTATCTTTTTGTAAAATTATTATTATTATTATTATTATTATTATTATTATTATTATTATTTGGTGTTCCTCAGGTAGGGTCTCACTCTAGCTCAGGCTGACCTGACTTTGTAATTTCAGGGTGGCCTTGAATTCTCAGTGATCCTCCTACCTCTGCTTCCTGAGTGCTGGGTTAAAGGCATGTGCCACCATGCCTGGCTTATTTTATTTTTTGGAGTGGTTGTGTGTGTGTGTGTGAGAGTGTGTGCATGTGTGCGTGTGTGTGCGTGTGTGTGTGTGTGTGTGTGTGTATAAATGTAAAGACAACCTTGTAGTGTCTGTCCTCTTCCTTGAGACAGCATCTCTCCTTGAGTTCCTGCCATGTGGACTAGTCTACCTGGCCTTCCAGCTTCTACATTCTCCTGGTCCTTCTTCCCATGGCCATAGGACTGGAATTACACACATGTGCCACTTGGCATCTGGCTTCTCATGGGTGTGGGGGGAATCAAACACAGGTCAGCAGACTCTCAATCAAGCACCTTTAACTGCTGAGACATCTCCCCAGTTCCTAAAACGAGGATTTTAATGTGAATAGTTGTTGATTTGGTCTTGTTTTCTAAAGAAAGCGGGTTTGTCAAGTTGTCAGGTACTCATGTCTTGTATAATAACTTCTGTGAAGTATTGAATGGAAGCAATTACTGCAACATTTCTTCAGTTCAACATCATGTCTTCTCCCAGCATGGCAGTAGAGAGAGTAGTGCAGCAAGGGTCAGGTCATTATGGAAGCAATTCTCAACTTCAAGGAACTCCAGAACCTACCACTGTCCAATGAAGTGCAGCATATTTTGCACAATCCGATTAATATTTAAATTAAAAATGCACCGTGCATTGATTTCCATTAGTTTAAATGGCGGATCTGTTTGTAGCCATCCCGTCCGATTAGTATCTGGCAGATTTTAACCTTGTGTCTGAAGATAATTTGGGCAAATAAAAAACTGGGTTCTGGAGATCTAGGTTTGTTGGATTCATCCTCTCTCTTTCTCTTTTTGTCTTCTCTCTCTCTCTCTCTCTCTCTCTCTCTCTCTTTTTAACCCTTTTCATAGATGCACTCATTTGAGAAATCCCTTAAGGTCATGCATTCAATGGCCACTTCATGTCCAGAGACGGTTTTGGAAAGCACTCCTCCTCATCCTGTGGCTTTTATTACATTCTTTCCCACATTACCTGCCCAATACTGGGTCTCCCAGTATGTTATCATGGAGGACAGAAAAAGACCAAACAACAACAACAACAACAAAAAAAGTCAAAAAAGAAGGAGTTATGTGGATGTGGCATGGGGGATGTGGTGGTTTCAATTAGGTGTCCCCCATAAACTCACGTGCTCTGAATTTTTGGCTGCCAGCTGGTGGCAGTTTGGGAAGTGGAGTCTTCCTGGAGGGGGTGTTTCATTGCAGTGGACCCTTCAGTTTTATTAACCCTCAGTTTTCCAGCGTTAGGTCAGCTCACGCTCCTGTTGCTGTTGTCCACCCAGTGTGGCCGAAGTGATGTCCTCTCCCTGCCATCACAAAGCTGCCTTAGACTGTAAGCCCAAATAAACAGCTTTCCTCTCATCAGCTGATTGTTGGCTGTATGCTTTGTGCCAGCAACAAGAAAGTAACCACAACAGGGGACAAAAGAAGACGTTCTACGAGCATGTGCGGAATGTGTAAATAAAGCTATTGTAGTAATAATAAACATCAAGGAGAATGCAAAAAAATTCATAAACCTCTTGAGAAATGACAATGTGTAAAACACAATACTCTTTTGAGTGCCGCAGTTGTGAACCTTGACTTGATGTTTCATAAAGAAAATTATAGCGTATCTCAGTCTTCTTCAGCTGCTACAACGCCACTTTTACTTAGAAGCAATAGAAGTGCACTTGCTCTGGATATATAGGTTGGCAAGTTCATGATCAAGAGGCAGCAAAATTCAATGTGCAGTGAGGACTGACTTTGCATCACAGATGGTCAACTTTTTCTGTGACCTCACCTGGAAGCAGGGTCAGAGGCACTTTCTTGAGCCGCTCCCGTAAGACCAATGGTCCCACTCATATCAGACCCCCATCAGGACCTAACTCCCTGCCAAAGATCGCACTTCCTGCTCTTTATCACCTTGGGGTTCGGATTCCAAAATGTTGGAGAACCACAAACATGACATGGGCCCAAAGTAAGTCGTGAATCAATAATTATAACATACATCCACTGCTGATCAAGATGAAATGATGGGATTTCCCCTGTGCTCAAACCACCAAAATGAACACTCTTAAGATACCGGTCATCTGACAACAGAGTCGGTGATTTCTGAGACAAAGCAAATGAAGGAAGGAGCAGACTGCTCAGCTAACTGCCTGGAAGAAGTTTCCAGATGTGCATAGAGAAGAACATCACCTGAGGCCAGTGGAACCTCTAAGTGTAGGAGTTAGAGAACTAATGGTTCGGGGAGGCCAAGTGGCTAGAACTCTTGAATGCAGAAAAAGTGGTTACTGCTCAGAGAATGGGCCCTGAAGAACCAAAAGAACCCATTCTCCCACTCTTCCCCTGAGCTCTGTTCAGCAGGTCTTGGAGCATGCTATGTTAATAACTCTTCTGTAAAAATGGGGGCTGGAGAGATGGCTTAGTGGTTAAGGAGCCTGCCTGCTAAGTCTAAGAATGCCCGTTTGAATCTCTAGGTCCCACATTTAGCCAGACGCAATGATGCAAGGGCACAATATCACACTTGCCCACAAGGGGCGCATGCGTCTGGAGTTCATTCACAGCAGCTGAGAGGCTGCTGGGGTGCCCATTCTCTCTCTCTCTCTCTCTCTCTCTGACTCTCCAAAAAAAAAAAAAAAAAAAAAAGCAGAGTATAAACATCTTATGCCTTGCCACCACAGGAAGTCTGGTTACATGACATTTTTCTTTTTATTTTTGTGCTCCCTGGACTGAGCGGTGCTGTAGGTGATCGGATGAGACTGAATACTTAGTGAGGCACAGCCCACATAGGTTTGAATTTTAGATAGATCTTACTACCTCCTGTGTGAGGACACATCGCTCATGTGTGAGGGGACATGGCTGGGAGAACGTGTCTACCAGCTGAAATGAGGAACAGAGGATGTCATGAGCTTGACACTGGGGAGAAGTCTAGAGTAAAATTGTCAGCTGGGGAGTTTTTAAGTATGTATCTTACTTTCAACCTCAAACATGGACGAAATCAGAGGAAAACAGTTTTCACTGCAAGATTAAATGTGCTAGACACATCTACTTCTTAGGGCATTCGTCCTTAGTACCACTGTGTAGTGACACTTATCTTTGTATTATGTTTGTGTGTGTTTGTGGGGGGGGTGCACATGCACGCTGCACTTGTGGAGGTCAAAGGACCACCTCTGAGTGGTTATCCATTCCTTCCACTTGGCTTGCTTCCTTCCACTTCCTTGTTTTTGCCATTGCTGGTCCCCGAGCTTCCGGGTCCTCCTTGCTCCACCTCTGATTGGCATATGTGCATTGGACATATGTCTGTGAGCACACAGGCCACATTGTGCTGGTGTATATATCTTGGGGTGTCAGGCTCGCAAAGAAAGTGCCTTTAGCCAACCATCCATATCCCCAGGTCCTGGATAGTTTCTTAAAATTTTTTTTTGTTTATTTTTATTTATTTGAGAGAGTGACAGACTGAGAAAGAGGCAGAGAGAATGGGTGCACCAGGGCCTCCAGCCACTGAAAACAAACTCCAGATGCATGCGCCACCTTGTACATCTGGCTTATGTGGTACTAGGGAACTGAGCCTTGAACCAGGGTCCTTAGGCTTCACAGGCAAGCGCTTTACCACTAAGCTATCTCTCCAGTCCCCCTTTTTAAAAAATTGGTTATGGATAGGTTTTAATCAGTCCCATTTTACAGATGGTGAAACAAAAACTCTGAGAAATGAAGTCACTCATTTACTAAGAGCTGCCAGTTAGAGACAGCAAGTTTCTCTCTCTCTCTCTCTCTCTCTCTCTCTCTCTCTCTCTCTCTCTCTCTGTGTGTGTGTGTGTGTGTGTGTGTTGAGCCCAGGATCATGTGCATGCTAGACAAGCGCACTGCCACCACTCCCTGGTCCTCTAGCCCAAGACAGAGTGAATCAGGAGCATAGCAACTCCTCACTGCTAAAGCTCTTCCTTCATTCTCCCTAGCTTCCTCCCCTCAGCTCTCTAGCTCACGGGGCAGCTGGCTGTCAACTGCCCCCTTGGTACACCCTCTTCCCCACTGAGTGCCTCATATCACTACGCCTCCACTTATTGTCTAGGACTCCAGATACACAGTACCATCTGGGGTGCTCTCCAAATGAAAGCCCTGGCTGCTGCTGAATGTCCCCCCACGTTGCCAAAGCCAGGGAACGCTACCACCCTGCAACCGCATCAGCCTGCAAATCTGCATGTTTAACCTGACCCTCTAGCCTTACTGTTAATCATGCAAAACTTCAAATATTCATGTGGTTCCTACCCATGGAATTCAAATGAACCTTGAGACACTCTCCTGTCATGAGGCATTTCTAAAAGTCAGCCCTCACACTGCAAATGTTCGCAAAGAGAAACTGGCCAATATTCATAATTCCTCAAACATATGGTAAGACAGAGCCTATTTTAAATATCAAGAACATTTACTAGAGACCTTCCCAAATGGCTTTGAAATTTTCATTGAGGTTTGGACACGCATCAAAAACACGTATTTACCTGACAGATCGTGCCCTGGCTAAGTCCTTGTGGTCCATGTGCGTGTCATGCTATGATCATGAAACATGCATATTAATTAATTTTTGCATCAACTTTTTCACCCAATTTGGGAAGAGTATTGACAGACATGCCCTACCTCAATGAAGACACTTTCACATACTTCTCTAAACACAAGCCTCTCCTCTTTATTTATTGTTCAACTCCCGAAAACAAACACAGAACATATGGAAGGATCCGAGGGAGTGCTGAAAACTTTGACAAATATTTTGTGTAGGCTTAATTTTGGTTACACTGGATTTAATGTTTTGAAGGATTTAGAGCAAATTTTTCTTCATTCCCAGGGAATTTCCTAATAGAGAAAAGGAGAATTGTGCTTGTTCTGGCACAAACACAGCTCGGGGAAGGCAGCAGCAGTGTGAATTAGAAGAGTATTTGACTCTCCGGAAGCCAAAGGACAGAGAAGAATTTTACAGAATTAGCCCAGTCTTTAGCAAAACCTGAAAGAATCCCAAGTGTTTCATTTACTCTCCTTCTAGTAGATGTGTTCTTTTAAAACTAGGGGTTTGGTAAAGACACTGAAGAGAATGATCGTGGAGTTTTTTTTTTCTGGATGAAAAATCTTTAGTAATATGAATCATGAAGCAAAAAAATGATATAAATGACCAAATGATGAAATCAGTTTAACAATAAACCTTTTGTGCTATGAATTACTGTGAAAGTACTTCATTCTAATTTTCTGATATCCTGCTTTTTTCCCCTATTTTATTTCTCTCACATGCCCTATATTATTTCTTTCATATTACCCTTTGTTTCCACAAAGCCTTCTTTCTCTGCCCAAAATATCTGAAATTCCATTTTTGCAAGAAATCTACTATTATTACAGGGCCCAAGGAGGTATAGGGTGATGGAAAGATGAGAATATTCTCCCCTGAGCTGGCAGAGTCACAAGCTCCTGATCATTCTTTAGCATTGATTTCAAATAAAATGAAATGTAAAGCAGTTCTAGACAAGCACCTTATGTCTGTTGAGGTCTCCTCACATCTTTCCAGGAATGCATCTTATTGATAACTATTCATATGATATAAAATCCATAAACAAATGTATTCCTTTTCATTAAATTACCTAACATAAGAGATCTTTTATATAAAATTAAATTTAGTTGTGACATGTGAACACATTACATATATATATATATATATATATATATGCAATCACCCTATTTTTAAATGTTGGATTTTAAAATTCCTCTTTTTTAACAGCATACATAATAGCACATTTTGTCTTTAAAACTGTGTTGTCTCTGTGAAGCATGAGATCACTGGTGGATTTATAAGCCTTGAGAAATATGAATATAATAAAAGGTACCAGTGTCCCTGACATCTCATGAACGCTCACCACTTGTTTTTTTTAAATAGTAAATGCAAAATGCATTCTAATTAGTAGCTATAATCCTGTTACTTGAAAGATTTATCATTCTGACCCTATTGCAAGTGTGCCACCTTATAGGTCAGAAATGTACAGTGCAGTGAAGATTTGATTTACAAATAAAAGCATATATCATGTGTCTGCATATGAAGCTGGATGCACGCATAATTGAAAGAACTATAGACCCAAAAATGGGGAGGAAATGGACGAACGATTCCTGGAATTGATGCCCATTGAATCTCTGCCCATTTCTAAAAAAGAAACTTGAAAAAATAAAAAAAATAAAAAAACATATCCTGGCAAAATATTGGTTTCCATTACTTTTCATTTTCTCTTGCCAAGATCAGAACCAGATGTTCTGTAACATAGCAAAGTCTGTTCTATTGGCATTTTTTGGTTGTATTAACTTCAGCAACTACTGGAAATTTTATGTGAGAAGATTCACAGGTGATTATCATCCAAATTTTCTGAGACTTCAGGGGTTTTGATGGGGTTGGAGAAGAATAGTTCAAGTGTCCAAATATCTTGTTTTTTTTGATATGTTCATGATGAAACACATATGCCCATACTGTTAATCGTCTAGTCAATGGGACAATATAACTGAAGAAAGTCTATGCAATTATTTCACCTCTCCTAAATAAAGAAAAGATTTCCATAGTACTAATAAAAATGAATCAGAACTGAGGGAGATACCTATGTTAAATATAGTCTACCCAAATATCCCACAAGTTTGAAAGGGAAAAACTTGAGGAAACGTTGTTCAACCATGTTAGAGCTTGGATAATAGTCATTTCCTCTTTCTCTCCCTCTTAACCTAAGCTGGACATAAAATAACATAAAATGGGAGCTAACAACTTAAGTATATAGGACGTGAACTTACATAGGTATTAAAATGTATGAACAATGTTTTATTATCATCAGACTGCACATGCTCTGTGGGTTTATATGAAAATCAGTCCAATCAGTGCACAGATAAATCCCACAAAGAGGATGGTGGCTCCGGTTCAGAAAGATAGAAAATACTGGAAGAAGCTGGGCGTGGTGGCACATGCCTTTAATCCCAGCACTGGGAGGCAGACGTAGGAGGATCGCCATGAGTTTGAGGCCACCCTGAGACTCCAAAAGTTAATTCCAGGTCAGCCTGGGCCAGAGTGGTGAGACCCTATCTTGAAAAACAAAACAAAAAAGAAAGAAAAAGAAAGAAATAAATAGAATAGAACAGAACAGAACAGAACAAAACAAAACAAAACAAAACAAAACAAAACAAAACAAAACAAAACAAAACAAAATAAAATAAAATAAAATAAAATAAAATAAAATACTGGAAGAAATTACATCATGAGTTCGTATGATTCCATCTGCCAGAGACAGAGAGACACACTTATAATTCAGTAACCCAAAGCCATTCCAAGTTGACTCAAGGAAATATACTTCCCTGAGGAATCACAGCAGGAAGTCAGTTATATGGACCAGAGAGGAGGATCATAGGGTACACTGGTGTCACCTATCAAAAATGTCACATAACAGCAGCAGCACGTGACCGTGACTCTTGCATGCCTTTTGTTTCATGCTGCGCAAGTCCATCCATCAATAGAAGTCCAGGGTAGCAGGGAGGGATAGCAGATATTCGGAGTAATATATCGGGGGTGAGAATCTGGGTTTCCATAGCCATACTGGCTGCTTGAGTTTGTGGCAAAGTTTATGATGACTACTTGTCAAAAATTACCACGGCTGGAGAAATAGCTCTCGGGAAAGTGCTAGCTACACAAGTGTGAGGGCCTGATTTCAGATCCCCAGCATCCACAGAACCGTCTAGTGGACAGTGCCCATGTCATGACAGCCCACGAAGAAGCAGACAAGGGTTCCCTGTGCCTTGCTGACAAGCCAGTCTAGGCGAATCAGTAAGAGACACCTCTTGTGTCAAAAATAATAATAATATTAATAAGGTAGAGAGCAACTGTAGAGATATCCAACCTTGACCTCTGGCCTCCACATGTGTGTGCACATACATCCACACATGCACACAACACACACATTATTATGTGCAAAAACAAAAAAGAATCCTCATGGGCTGGAGATATGGCTTAGCAGTTAAGGCACATGCCTAAGAAGCCTAAGGACCCTGGTTTGATTCCCCAGGTCACACGTAAGCCAGATGAACATGGTGACGCATGCGTCTGGAGTTCGTTTGCAGTGGCTAGAGGCCCTGGTGCACCCATTCTCACTCACACACACTCTCTCTCTCCCTCTCTCTGTCTCTAATAAATAAATAAAAAATAAATAAAATCTTTCAGAAAATCCTCTTAGCACTCATATTCTAGAAGGCAAGTTCACGGTCCTTGACCGTGACAGAGGCAGTCTCTGCTCTTGAGAGGCCAGTAGCTCAGGAGCTAGGTAGGGTGCCGAACACTCACAGTCACACTGAGTTAGCTGTTTCTACGTTCTTTTTTTATGAACTTCAACAAGTGAAGAAACCGACAGACTGGAGGATAAAGTTTAGAAAGATTTGATTGTAGGAATTATATATACAGAGATTACAGCATTTAAGAGGAGGAAAGAATTCAGAGCTCCTGCCTAAGAGGCGTGTCACGCAGGGTTTCTGGCAAGTGGCAAGGCCCACTTTGAGAAGCAGGCTAGAGTTTTTTAGGGACTGAACCAAGCAAGCTCAAGGCCAGGTTCCTAGGTTTTTCTTGTTAAGGGACAAGCTTCCCAGAAATCTCAAGCCTTCAGAAAGGGTGTCACCTTCTCTGAAGAAAATGGAAGGGGGGATTCTCCTCCATTTGGGAAGAAGAGATGTAGGGAGGGAACTCCTTCATTAAACAGCCCATCATCCTGATGGGTTGAAACCCTCTGAAAACATAAAAAAAAATAAATCTTTCTTTCCTCAAGATCTTTTTTTTTTTTTTAACCTAGTGTGGCAATCCCAGCAGCAAGGCCAAGCTGAATACCACCACCATCATCATGGCCAATGCATATTGCCTCCTAGATACGGTTTGAGTCAGCACTGGTCCTCCACAGAGGGCACAATCCACAGACTCCCATCGTGACTTGAACCACGCAAGAGCGTATATGCCTTTCATGGACACAGGAAAGGTGAGGCAAGGGCACACTGATCATGTCGTCTTCATGTCGTCCCTGGCCCTCCATGTCCTCGGATTTATTTCCCTAATAGTGGCATCGTTTCTTTCTTCATGGCGACCCAGGTCCCCCCACCTTGAGCTCTGTGTGCCTTCCTAGTTCTTAAGCCTACGCTCCCTTTACAGGGAGATGTAAGTATATGGTTGAGAGTTCCAAGTGTTTTTAACCCATGTGCTTGAGCAGGAGACAGAAGTTTACGATGAACGATCACTAGCAAAATTCAAACGCAACCAAAACTATGAATGTAAAATCAGAATAATATAAATAAAAAATATATATTTAAAAAATAAAAACTAAATAAATAAATAAAAATTCAAACGCAACTTGTCCTGACGCTGAAATGTCAGCAGGCATTGTGCACGGGAAAGCCGTAGGGGGGAAGATAGCTTCCAGGCATCTCTGGCGTCAGTGCCATTTTTCAAATTATGATACTTTTGATTACATTGATATTAAGTTACAAAATGCAAATTTCTATTTAACAACAGACACATTTAAAGCATTATTTCTTACTTCATTATTGCTTAGTGGTAAACTCGAAATATTGGTTCACACCTTTAGAAACTGTCAAAAATATTCAAATTTTTTTGTTAATCATATAATTTAACAGGGCTTAAGTACATTTTAAAAAAATACCAAAAACATGGATATATTTAATTGATTTCAACTTTAAACTCTGATAAAGACCCTCATAAATTCCTACTCTGAGAAAACCACAGAGGTGAATAAAGATGGAAACATTGATACTAAAGAACAAAAGATAGACAGAACCAGGCATGGTGGTGCACACCTTTAATCCCAGCACTCGGGAGGCAGAGGTAGGAGGATCGCCGAGAGTTCAAGGCCACCCTGAGACTACATAGTGAATCCAGGTCAGCCTGGGCCAGAGTGAAACTCTACCTCGAAAAACCAAAACAGACACACAAAAAAAAGATAGATAGACAGACAGGCAGGCATATGCCAGAGTCCTAGAGTAACCCCACCATTTGTAAAGCAGCTGAAATTTGCCATTGAACGGGTTTTCCTGAGTGAAAATAATAAATAAATAAAGGTGTATCTTTGATCAGCTCAGAGGCTCGGAGCCCATGCCATTAACCCTACTCATGTGGGGCTACTTTGAGAAGAAGACCAAAGATTGTCCTCTCTTGCTTTTTTAATCCTAGCTATCCATACTCAGATTTCAAATTTAGTAAGTTGTCAATATCACGCGCACAGCAACTGAAAGTAATCTTGCTCTGTGACCCAAGAGTAATTTCAATAAGTATATTAAGTTCAGTACTGCAGCATTTCATAGGCTCAACTCACTATTAAATGGCATATTAATAGAAATTAGGTGTGCAAGTCAACTTAAGTTTCAGCTAATAGAAATGATACAGAGGGGGCTGGGGAGATGGCTTAGTGGTTAGGGCACATGCCTACAAAATCTAAGGACCCCAGTTCGGTTCTCCAGGTCCCACGTAAGCCAGATGCACAAGGGGGCACAAGAGGTCCCCACCTTGAGCTCTGTGTGCCTTCCTAGTTCTTAGCCTACACTCCCTTTACAGGAGATGTAAGTATATGGTTGAGAGTTCCAAGTGTTTTTAACCCAAGTGCTTGAGCAGGAGACAGAAGTTTACGATGAACGATCACTAGCAAAATTCAAACGCAACCAAAACTATGAATGTAAAATCAGAATAATATAAATAAAAATATATATTTAAAAATAAAAACTAAATAAATAAATAAAAATTCAAACGCAACTTGTCCTGGCTGAAATGTCAGCAGGCATTGTGCACGGGAAAGCCGTAGGGGGAAGATAGCTTCCAGGCATCTCTGGCGCCAGTGCCATTTTTTCAAATTATGATACTTTTTGATTACATTGATATTAAGTTACAAAATGCAAATTTCTATTTAACAACAGACACATTTAAAAGCATTATTTCTTACTTCATTATTGCTAGTGGTAAACTCGAAATATTGGTTCACACCTTTAGAAACTGTCAAAAATATTCAAATTTTTTTGTTAATCATATAATTTAACAGGGCTTAAGTACATTTTAAAAAAATACCAAAAACATGGATATATTTAATTGATTTCAACTTTAAACTCTGATAAAGACCCTCATAAATTCTACTCTGAGAAACCACAGAGGTGAATAAAAGATGGAAACATTGATACTAAAGAACAAAAGATAGACAGAACCAGGCATGGTGGTGCACGCCTTTAATCCCAGCACTCGGGAGGCAGAGGTAGGAGGATCGCCGAGAGTTCAAGGCCACCCTGAGACTACATAGTGAATCCAGGTCAGCCTGGGCCAGAGTGAAACTCTACCTCGGAAAACCAAAACAGACACACAAAAAAAAGATAGACAGACAGACAGGCAGGCATATGCCCAGAGTCCTAGAGTAACCCCACCATTTGTAAAGCAGCTGAAATTTGCCATTGAACGGGTTTTCCTGAGTGAAAATAATAAATAAATAAAGGTGTATCTTTGATCAGCTCAGAGGCTCGGAGCCCATGCCATTAACCCTACTCATGTGGCTACTTTGAGAAGAAGACCAAAGATTGTCCTCTCTTGCTTTTTTAATCCTAGCTATCCAAACTCAGATTTCAAATTTAGTAAGTTGTCAATATCACGCTTTAGCAACTGAAAGTAATCTTGCTCTGTGACCCAAGAGTAATTTCAATAAGTATATTAAGTTCAGTACTGCAGCATTTCATAGGCTCAACTCACTATTAAATGGCATATTAATAGAAATTAGGTGTGCAAGTCAACTTAAGTTTCAGCTAATAGAAATGATACAGAGGGGGCTGGGGAGATGGCTTAGTGGTTAGGGCACATGCCTACGAAATCTAAGGACCCCAGTTTGGTTCTCCAGGTCCCACATAAGCCAGATGCACGAGGGGGCACAAGTGTCTGGAGTTCTTTTGCAGTGGCTAGAGGCCCTGGCACGCCCACTCTCATTCTCCCTCTCTCTCTTTTTCTCTCTGTGTCTTTATTAAAAAAATAAATAAAAATAAAATATATTAAAGAAATGATACAATGTTGATTGTCTCCGGCTCTGGGGATGGCAGAATCTTGTTCATTAGTAAAAGTGGGTGTTGTGATATCCTGCCTCATTTGAATAAAATTAGAGCAAAGTTCCATACAGATACACATATGAATATGTATATAGATATAGCCTATGGAGATAGCGTTCACAAACCATGGATGAAGTTCCAAAAAGACATTTCTAAAAACAGATCTATTTAGGTTATTAGAAAAGAAAATAGTTTTAGAAAACAAAATGACAAATGATCTATAATACTATTAAGTGATTAAGAGTCACTAACAAAAATGATCAACAGGATAGACTACAAATACATATAAATGAAAAAAATCCTTTCAACAAACAAACACACAGCCACTAGAAGTAGTAAAATGCAGAAATACCAAAGTATAAAATTAGCCATTTAGCATACACAACTGAAAATTTCTTACACCTAAGACTGAAAAAGGCATGCAAAACATACAATAAAAAAGACGGCTTTGGGTAACAGAGCATATCAAATGAAATTTAATGACCAGTGTGCATCTGAGGAAGAAACAATGATACAGAAACAAAGACAAAACTGCAGAAAATGTTCTCGGTTAAAGATGGCTCACAATAGCAAGTGTGGAGGTTTCTCTGATTTCATGCTAAAACAGCATCTTTAAACATTTCCAGAAGAAATACTGGAAGTTTGAATATTGTGATAATCTCTTAAAATACTTTGAATGTTGCACTTGATACATGAATTTTTATTCACAATCTACACGTCAAGTATGTGCAGAGACCTGACGAGAAACTTGTATATAACTTAACAGAAATTTTGTCTTTCCTATGTGGAAACATATTCTCAAGTGTAAATTTAAGGTAAAAACCTGAAAAAAATCCTTAGATAGATAAGTGTAAGAACACACAGTGAGTGAGCTCTTAACTAAGCTAAAGTGATTCATTTAAAGTGGTCTGAGTAACTTTAAAATTACAAGCTAGTAATGTCAAAATCATCTTCAAAAACTAAGTATTAGAGACAATGTCAGAATGAATAGTACCTAAATCTCTTTAGGTCAAATAAAATAAATAACTATTTAAATAGCTAGAACACCTAAAATGTAATAAATTACAATCCACTAATAGTATGAATACAGAGACAAACACACACCTCTGAGCTCATTCCACTGAACTGTTAGTGAGAAGTTAAAATTTATCATTTGTTTGTATTTAGCTATTTGGAGAATTGTGTTTAAGATTTTCTTGATAAATATATATATAAGATAAGCAGTCATCGATAAAAATTCCATGCCTGCTAAATTAACAGGCTTTTAAAAGTAAATACAGATAAAATAATCTATATAACAAGATAGGAATAAATCAAAAAAATGAAGAAAAATAATATGACTAAGGTGACTGTGTTAATGGTAACTAGGCCTAAGTGGGTCATGTTTCCTTAGAAAGATGTTTCTGAGACGCTAGCTTGATAAATTGGATGACATTGACTGGAATGTTGTCTTCCGTGGAAACAGCCTCCACTGGAAAGCTTTACCATTGTCCACGTAAGAATATTCCAGAATGTATAAAGTGTTGAACCTCTTAAAATGAATTTGTGAATGTAATGACGTGCCAATTAAAATTCACAACTTTGAGACTTAAAGACTCATTAATATGCAGAAAAGAATATTCTAGAACCATTTCTTAGAAAAGGTGACTATTCCAGCATGATTCACTCTGCCAAATAGTGAAATGCGCACAGTTACATTGAAAATAAATTAAGAGTGAAACAGAACGCACCCAGCCACAGATAATAATAGAAATAACACCAAAACCATAAGTCCACTGTATATGAAATATACATATGAAACAGGGGAAACACATAAAATATATGAAACAGACAAAATGAAGTTGTGGTGCTATAAGTCAGTAGATAACTGGTTGATTTGATAAATTAGTCTAGTTACATATTAGAATAAAACATTTTAAAGTCATCTTGTGCCACCAGCAAAAATAAATTCCCAATTAATCATAGTTTAAAGATAAAATATAAAAAGTATGTTAGATTAAGATATATCCAATAGCAATATGAGAAAAAGTATTTATATAAAAACTAATAAAATTAAGGAAAATTTGTTAGGGAATGAAAAGAATGTTTTGTCACTATATCAAATATGAAATTACAGTCTTTTAAAATCCTAATAATAATTAGTTCAACCAAAAAAGCCAATATCTATTGTGTAAGTGATACAATGGGTTGCTCTTAAGAATAAAGAGAAAATTATCAATAGTTAATATGAAAAAGAAAAGCTTATAAATAAGTAAAGGCTTTGGAGGAATTATTCTCCAATAGTTAATGTAAAAGCAGAAACAAAGAAACTTCCAACTAATATGATGAATAGTTTTAAATTACCAGGAAGATGTTTTTTTTTTTTTTGGTCTGGTCTATCCAATTAATATTTTGTCAAAATAAAAAGCTTTCAGGATTGGAGATAGAGCGTGGCTTGTTATTGACTTCTGATACAAGTTGTTAATTTCTGATGCGACCATTTGTAAACTGTTTGGAAATGTATATGAAGATTTAAAACTGTTTATACCCGTCGACTAACATTCTATTTTTTATTATTTATTTTATTTACTTGTTTAAGAGAGAGAGAGAGAGAGAAGAAGAAGATTGAGAGAAAGGGAGACAGAATACCAGGGCCTCCAGCTGCTGCAAACAATCTCCTGATGCCACCGTACATGGGTGCTGGGGAGTTGAACCTGGGTCCTTAACTTAGCAGCCAAGCACCTTAACCAGTAAGTCATCTCCCCAGCTCCTAACATGCTTACATCCCAAGGTAATAATGAGAAATTTTCTTAACTCTCTCTACATAATAAAGTTACAGTACTAATAATGAACTAGTTAAACAGACTGTCAAAATCCATAATGTAACATTAATGCCACTGTTAAGGCCTTTACTAGCATATGGCTTAATAGTAAAAGAAAAACATGAGACCACAAAGTGATCCTTATGCACTGTTAAATGATGTCATATGTGTTTATTTTAAATATAATTACACATATTCATTAAGTAATAAAAACAAAAATACTTGTGGAGGGGGCTGGAGAAATAGCTTGGCGGTTAAGGCATTTACCTGCGAAGCCAAAGGATCCCGGTTTGATTCTCCCGGACCCACATAAGCCAGATGCATAAGGGGCACATGCATCTGGAGTTCATTGCAGTGGCTAGAGGCCCTGGCGTGCCCATTCTCTCTCTGTCTGCTTCTCTTGTATTTCTCTCTCTGCTTGTAAATAAATAAATAAATAAATAATAAATAAACAAATAAATAAATAAAATACTTGTGGAATGCCCACTATGATGAAGGCATGGAACATACAACAATAATCGAAGTGAGACGAGATTAGTTGCCCCGCTCTCATTGGCCGTTCACGCAACTTGATTCAAAAGTAACCTAGATAAATATTGGTTAATCATATGTGCATTGTGGAGATTATGAAGGGCTTCCAAAAGTAAATATTTCATTATCTCCCATACATATATATTCCTTTTGTGCTAAAACCCATTATTGATTAATTTTTCTCAGTCATATTTCTTAGGATATACTTCAGTAAGATATTTTCATATTGATATACTATTAAATTGTTATCATGTGCAAACATATCTTGCATTCAAGATTCAAAATTCACATAAGAAGCATTACATGAATTCGGGTGAGGTTAAAGTTTCCCTCAAAGGGGCATTTTTCATCCCCTATTTTAGAAATCGCCTCCTTTTGTGCTCCACTGGCATGTCCCAGCGTGCCAGGTACTTATTAGTTACTACTGAAGCTCTAATTTCAATCATCTACTTCTTCTTTTTTTTTGAGGCAAGCCCTACAGACTGACTTTTTTTTTTTTTCAATGAGAGAGAGAGAAAAAAAACTGGTGTGCCAGAGTCTCCAGCCACTGCATTCAAACTCCAGACGTGTGTGACTGTGCAACATGGCTTACATGGGATCTGAAGATTACACAGGAGTCCTTGGGCTTTGTAGGCAAGCGCCTTAACCACTAAGCCATCTCTCCAGCTCCACTCATCTACTTTCAATCGTTTTATTTTGTTTGTATCGCATCCCTCTCCTCTGCACTGAGGTTCTGTCTGACACGAACAGAAACAAATTGCAAAACACATAACAAAGGTTTCCCCGTCAGCTGCCTCAGCCAGATGGTAGAGCTGAGCTTCTGGGAACAGAAAAACCTTTTCCCGTACAAAGCCTATGTCAGGCTTATGCATCCCCCCGTCTCTTCGACACAGGACTGCTATGTCTGAGGGAATTTTTCTACAGACCACACATGCCTATCTTTGTGATTGTCACCAGGCAGGAACTCCTAGGTTTTGGTGTGTGGCTCACTCACCGCCCCCTGCGCAGTCTCTACTACCATGATCCTGGAAACGTGAGCAGGCTATTCCGTGTTGCCCTTTCCCCCATACAGACTCCTGGTATTGTGCAATGCCTGTGTAAAAGAATCACTATAACACTCAGTCACCCTGTTTCTCCTGGGTGAGATGCTCACATTGGAGAGAGGATAAAGGAGACACCCTACACAGCAAGCAGCTTTGGAAACGGTTGTCAAGGGTTTTGAAGAGCCATCTCTTCCGAACAGTACATCTGGATATTCTCCCCTGTGGACGTGAAGAAACCAGAGAATCTAATCTATTGATTGTGTCATATTTGTCACCATCATGTGCCACTATTATTAGAAATCACAAGGCTAATAAAAAACAAACAAAACAAACAAACAAACAACAAACAAAAAGCCCGGTGTGGTGGCGCACGCCTTTAATCCCAGCACTTGGGAGCCAGAGGTAGGAGGATCGCCATGAGTTTGAGGCCACCCTGAGACTACACAGTGACTTCCAGGTCAGCCTGGGTTAGAGTGAGACCCTACCTTGAAAAACAAATAAATAAACCACAATGATTTGAGGTAGTGGTTGACCATGTCTAAGCTGGTGCACTGAACATGCCACTGGTCTTTGTGCTGCCCTGATGTCCTCCCACGCTGGCCAAGGGTGTGAGTCACAATCTGTCTAACTTGTCAACATCAAGAGCCTCTCCAATCATGTAATGTCATCACGCTATGACTTTTTCATGGCTCTCTGCCGCCCACAGAAAGAGGCAAAGCTCGGGCCCATCGCTGAGAAAACTGTAGTGGAAAACACAGGCAAGAAGCTTTCAAGTTTATCTTCTTTTGATCTATATCCCCCTACCCCCCGCCCGCCCGCTGGGGGCGTCTTGAAAACATGGGTGGCTGACATTTTGAGAATGCCTTGCCTATTTAAAAATAAAACTTGGTAGACTTCTTGGTCATCATTCGGACTCCCCGTTTGATCTATAAGCATCAGCTCACTTTTTTTTTCTTTCTTTCTTTCTTTTAACTTCCTTGGAGATTCAGTTCCGTGCCCTAATGTGGTGAAGCTGAGAAGCCTTCTTGGTCAGGTCTAATTTCTCTGCATGACATACCAGGAAGTCACAGGATTTGGACATGGAGGCCCTATTTGTATACTTTCAGCCAAATCTTCACTCCCCAGAACCTTCTAGGCCCTTAACTGTAAAATTAGACATTCATTTATTCACTCATCCTGCAATTTTTTTAGTTACTTTTCTAGTTGTGTGACCAGGTACCTGACAAGAAGCTACTTAGGGATGGAACGGTTTATGGTGGTTCCCCACTTTGAGGGCACGGTCAGTCCATCACGGTGGTCAGGTCACGGCAGCAGGAGAGTGAGGCCGTTAGCCACATTCACATTGTGTCAGGGATTTAGGGTGAGTCTTCACATCTCAGGCCACCTAATCTCGAAATCCCCTCACAAGCACACCCAGAAATGTGATTTCATGGTGACGGTAAGATCTGCCAAGTTGAATATTAAATATTTCTACACATTCATTATGCTTATTTTAGGTGCTGAAGTTACAAACGTGAGTGTCCTAGGACCTAACAGGGCTATGTGTTAAGCTAGTGTTGGCATTTGTGAAGCATCCCGGCTTCCAGGTATTAAAAGCCATGTTTTCCAACACGCAGAACATACACCAGGACTAACACTTACAAATTTATCTGAAGTGGAAATCTTTTGCTTCTTCCGACAGGAAACCTCTATATTGCATTTGTGATTTATCCATGACTACATTCTCTTTAGTTTACATGCCTGGCAATGCACTTTACACATTATTTTCTTTCTTTATTTTATTTTATTTTATTTTATTTTATTTTTGTTTTGTTTTGTTTTTTGTTTTTTTGTTTTCCAAGATAGGGTCTCACTCTGGCCCAGGCTGACCTGGAATTCACTGTGTAGTCTCAGGGTGGCCTTGAACTCACAGTGATCCTCCTACCTCTGCCTCCCGAGTGTTGGGATTAAAGGTGTGCGCCATCACACCCAACTTTTTCCTTTCGTTTTTAGAGACAATGAGAGTAAAAGCGAGCAAGCGAGAGAGAGAGAGAGAATTGGCACACCAGGACCTCAGCCACTGCAATTGAACTCCAGACGCTTGTACAACTTAGTAGGCCTATGCAACCTTGTGCTTGCCTCACCTTTGTGCGTCTGGCTAACATGGGATCTGGGGAGTCAAACATGAGTCCTTAGGCTCTGCAGGCAGGCGCCTTAACTGCTAAGCCATCTGTCCAGCCCCACCTTGATTTCATTGCTGTTGGGCTTGTGAGTATTTCAACATGCTTGTCTCTGTGCATGTGTTCTTGTTTCTGATCCATGATCTCTGATGGGATGCCTTCACTCCATTTTATTTACTTGTTCTAACCCTAGTGGACTGCTAATGGGGCTTTGGTTCCCTGCTAATGAAAGTATGTCTCCAGTGAACAGACTTCTACAGACAAGTCTCTCCCCTGACCTATGAGGTCAGTCGTGCTGAAGCCTGAGTATAACATTCTGCATTTGACTATGCACCGTCAGACTGGGCCAAAGGACATGTCAGCGTCGTTCTTTTTTTTTTTTTTGAGTGAGACAGAGAGAGAGAGGAAAGAGGCAGAGAGAGAACAGGCGTGCCAGGGCCTCTCAGTTTCTGTGAACAAACTCCAGACCACGAGCCCCCTTATGCGCATGTGTGACATTGCACACTTGTGTCACTTTTGCGTCTGGCTAAACTTGGGACCTGAAGATTTGAACGAGCGTTCTTAGGCTTTGCAGGCAGGTGCCTTAACCACTAAGCCATCTCTCCAGCCCACCTTCATTCTTAAGAAAGCTGCAGTGTGGTCTAACCCCAAATTCATCCTACCAGCACCTGGCAATATGAAACTCATTTGTGCTTGAGGGTTGTTCATTTTGATTTGTTAATGCTATTTATTTTATAACTGTTTGATCGCCAATGCCATTTACCAGCTTCTTGTTTGTGTGCATTTTTTTTCCTTTTTATAAATAGACTTTTCATCAATGTGCCAATGTCAACAATGGATTTTCTATGACTTTTTCGTTGTTTTGTAATCATGCCTGCTAAAACCCAAATATTGCTAACATTTCTAATTTATTAACTACTGTTTTTTAAATTTTTTCTAGGTAGGGTCTCACTCTAGCCCAGGCTGACCTGGAATTCATTATGTAGTCTCAGGCTGGCCTCAAACTCATGGCAGTCCTCCTACCTCTGCCTAATGAGTGCTGGCATTAAAGGCGTGCGCCACCATGCCCGACACATTATTTAATTTTTATGAGACGTGCTTCCTCTACCTTGATGGACTCTAGCCCCTAGAGCTATAAACGGAATTAAACCCCTTTCCTCCCATAAGCTGTTCCTGCTCTGGTATTTTGTCTCAGCAACAAGAAAGTAACTAATACCCCACTGTTATTTCCCTTACACTTATCTCCTTCCACAGTGCCCATTTCCTCATGAATGTCCTCGTCATTGTTCACTATTTATTTCTTCCTTCTCCCCTTTAATTCATTTTCTTTGACAGAAGGGTCACTACATCCTCAGTGTCTAGCGCACACTTGGAAAATATAAGTGACCTGATGAATCCAAAACCTTGACACTTAACTATTCCAGCTACAGATCCTTGGCAAGCTAGCTGTAGGTTGTAACGGGGGAGCAGAACGCAACGGAAATTGTGAGCGTCTTATTATCTGCATCATTTTGTTGTATTTTATCCCTACAGCTACCTTATCTGTTGTTATCCCATGTAAGCTGTTTTCTTAGCCCGTGTTGAGACGAGTAACTTGTCTTCTACATAAGCAGCCAAACATGGATGGCTTTAACTGTCTTTATTTTAACTACTGTTGTCACTAAGATGATATTAAAAATTAGATATTTCTCCTGTGTTCTTGACACATTTATAAGATTTTAAGATGATAAACATTTGAGCAAATTATCCTTTTCCCCCCATATTATAAACTATTTAAATACTCGCCTTTGCCTTCTCACCCTTTTAATCTCTGCAGTTCTAGCAATTTCTCTGGAACACATAAATATTCTGTTACAAAAGTATTCTATACTATTTTGTGATCTTGTGCAAAGCTGAAGGCTGAATTTTTCTGATTAACCTTTTGGACAAAAATGCTTACAGTACTGCATTCAAACTCCAGACGTGTGACTGTGCAACATGGCTTACATGGGATCTGAAGATTAAACAGGAGTCTTTGGGCTTTGTAAGGCAAGCGCCTTAACCACTAAGCCATCTCTCCAGCTCCACTCATCTACTTTCAATCGTTTTTATTTTGTTTGTATCGCATCCTCTCCTCTGCACTGAGGTTCTGTCTGACACGAACAGAAACAAATTGCAAACACATAACAAAAGGTTTCCCCATCAGCTGCCTCAGCCAGATGGTAGAGCTGAGCTTCTGGGAACAGAAAAACCTTTTCCGTTATGTGCCTATGTCAGGCTTATGCATCCCCCCCGTCTCTTCGACACAGGACTGCTATGTCTGAGGGAATTTTCTACACACCACACATGCCTATCTTTGTGATTGTCACCAGGCAGGAACTCCCTAGGTTTTGGTGCATGGCTCACTCACGCCCCCCCTGCAGTCTCTACTAACATGATCCTGGAAACGTGAGCAGGCTATTCCGTGTTGCCCTTTCCCCATACAGACTCCTGGTATTGTGCAATGCCTGTGTAAAAAGAATCACTATAACACTCAGTCACCTGTTTCTCCTGGGTGAGATGCTCACGGGAGAGAGGATAAGGAGACACCCTACACAGCAAGCAGCTTTGAAAACGGTTGTCAAGGGTTTTGAGCCATCTCTTCTGAACAGTACATCTGGATATTCTCCCCTGTGGACGTGAAGAAACCAGAGAATCTAATCTATTGATTGTGTCATATTTGTCACCATCATGTGCCACTATTATTAGAAATCACAAGGCTAATAAAAACAAAACAAAACAAACAAACAAACAACAAACAAAAGCCCGATTGTGGTGGCGCCGCCTTTAATCCCAGCACTTGGGAGCCAGAGGTAGGAGGATCGCCATGAGTTTGAGGCCACCCTGAGACTACACAGTGACTTCCAGGTCAGCCTGGGTTGAGAGTGAGACCCTACCTTGAAAAACAAATAAATAAACCACAATGATTTGAGGGTAGTGGTTGGCCATGTCTAAACTGGTGCACTGAACATGCCACTGGTCTTTGTGCTGCCCTGATGTCCTCCCACGCTGGCCAAGGGTGTGAGTCACAATCTGTCTAACTTGTCAACATCAAGAGCCTCTCCAATCATGTACGTCATCACGCTATGACTTTTCATGGCTCTCTGCCGCCCACAGAAAGAGTGCGCAAAGCCGGGCCCCATCGCTGAGAAAACTGTAGTGGAAAACACAGGCAAGAAGCTTTCAAGTTTATCTTCTTTTGATCTATATCCCCCTACCCCCCGCCCGCCCGCTGGGGGCGTCTTGAAAACATGGGTGGCTGACATTTTGAGAATGCCTTGCCTATTTAAAAATAAAACTTGGTAGACTTCTTGGTCATCATTCGGACTCCCCGTTTGATCTATAAGCATCAGCTCACTTTTTTTTTCTTTCTTTCTTTCTTTTAACTTCCTTGGAGATTCAGTTCCGTGCCCTAATGTGGTGAAGCTGAGAAGCCTTCTTGGTCAGGTCTAATTTCTCTGCATGACATACCAGGAAGTCACAGGATTTGAGACATGGAGGCCCTGTTGTATACTTTCAGCCAAATCTTCACTCCCCCAGAACCTTCTAGGCCCTTAACTGTAAAATTAGACATTCATTTATTCACTCATCCTGTAATTTTTTAGTTACTTTTCTAGTTGTGTGACCAGGTACCTGACAAGAAGCTACTTAGGATGGAGCGGTTTATGGTGGTTCCCCACTTTGAGGGCACGGTCAGTCCATCACGGTGGTCAGGTCACGGCAGCAGGAGAGTGAGGCCGTTAGCCACATTCACATTGTGTCAGTGATTTAGGGTGAGTCTTCACATCTCAGGCCACCTAATCTCGAAATCCCCTCACAAGCACACCCAGAAATGTGATTTCATGGTGACGGTAAGATCTGCCAAGTTGAATATTAAATATTTCTACACATTCATTATGCTTATTTTAGGTGCTGAAGTTACAAACGTGAGTGTCCTAGGACCTAACGGCTATGTGTTAAGCTAGTGTTGGCATTTGTGAAGCATCCCAGCTTCCAGGTATTAAAAGCCATGTTTTCCAACACGCAGAACATACACCAGGACTAACACTTACAAATTTATCTGAAGTGGAAATCTTTTGCTTCTTCCGACAGGAAACCTCTATATTGCATTTGTGATTTATCCATGACTACATTCCCTTTAGTTTACATGCCTGGCAATGCACTTTACACATTATTTTCTTTATTTTATTTTATTTTATTTTATTTTATTTTTGTTTTGTTTTGTTTTTTGTTTTTTTGTTTTCCAAGGTAGGGTCTCACTCTGGCCCAGGCTGACCTGGAATTCACTGTGTAGTCTCAGGGTGGCCTTGAACTCACAGTGATCCTCTACTCTGCCTCCAGTGTTGGGATTAAAGGTGTGCGCCATCACACCCAACTTTTTCCTTTCGTTTTTAGAGACAATGAGAGTAAAAGCGAGCAAGCGAGAGAGAGAGAGAGAATTGGCACACCAGGACCTCAGCCACTGCAATTGAACTCCAGACGCTTGTACAACTTAGTAGGCCTATGCAACCTTGTGCTTGCCTCACCTTTGTGCGTCTGGCTAACATGGGATCTGGGGAGTCAAACATGAGTCCTTAGGCTCTGCAGGCAGGCGCCTAACTGCTAAGCCATCTGTCCAGCCCACACCTTGATTTCATTGCTGTTGGGCTTGTAGTATTTCAACCTGCTTGTCTCTGTGCATGTGTTCTTGTTTCTGATCCATGATCTCTGATGGGATGCCTTCACTCCATTTTATTTACTTGTTCTAACCCTAGTGGACTGCTAATGGGGCTTTGGGTCCTGCTAATGAAAGTATGTCTCCAGTGAACAGACTTCTACAGACAAGTCTCTCCCCTGACCTATGAGGTCAGTCGGTGCTGAAAGCCTGAGTATAACATTCTGCATTTGACTATGCACCCGTCAGACTGGGCCAAAAAGGACATGTCAGCGTCGTTCTTTTTTTTTTTTTTTTTGAGTGAGACAGAGAGAAGAGGAGAAAGAGGCAGAGAGAACAGGGCGTGCCAGGGGCCTCTCCAGTTTCTGTGAGCGAACTCCAGACCACGAGCCTCCTCGTGCGCGTGTGCGACATTGCACACTTGTGTCACTTTTGCGTCTGGCTAAACTTGGGACCTGAAGATTTGAACGAGCATTCTTAGGCTTTGCAGGCAGGTACCTTAACCACTAAGCCATCTCTCCAGCCCACCTTCATTCTTAAGAAAGCTGCAGTGTGGTCTAACCCCAAATTCATCCTACCAGCACCTGGCAATATGAAACTCATTTGTGCTTGAGGGTTGTTCATTTTGATTTGTTAATGCTATTTATTTTATAACTGTTTGATCGCCAATGCCATTTACCAGCTTCTTGTTTGTGTGCATTTTTTTTCCTTTTTATAAATAGACTTTTCATCAATGTGCCAATGTCAACAATGGATTTTCTATGACTTTTCGTTTGTTTTGTAATCATGCCTGCTAAAACCCAAATATTGCTAACATTTCTAATTTATTAACTACTGTTTTTTTAATTTTTTTTTTCTAGGTAGGGTCTCACTCTAGCCCAGGCTGACCTGGAATTCATTATGTAGTCTCAGGCTGGCCTCAAACTCATGGCAGTCCTCCTACCTCTGCCTCCTGAGTGCTGGCATTAAAGGCGTGCGCCACCATGCCCGACACATTATTTAATTTTTATGAGACGTGCTTCCTCTACCTTGATGGACTCTAGCCCCTAGAGCTATAAACGGAATTAAACCCCTTTCCTCCCATAAGCTGCTCCAGCTCTGGTATTTTGTCTCAGCAACAAGAAAGTAACTAATACCCCACTGTTATTTCCCTTACATTTATCTCCTTCTTCCACAGTGCCTATTTCCTCATGAATGTCCTCGTCATTGTTCACTATTTATTTCTTCCTTCTCCCCTTTAATTCATTTTCTTTGACAGAAGGGTCACTACATCCTCAGTGTCTAGCACACACTTGGAAAATATAAGTGACCTGATGAATCCAAAACCTTGACACTTAACTATCCCAGCTACAGATCTTTGGCAAGAACACAACGGAAGTTGTGAGCGTCTTATTATCTGCATCATTTTGTTGTATTTTATCCCTACAGCTACCTTATCCGTTGTTATCCCATGTAAGCTGTTTTCTTAGCCCGTGTTGAGACGAGTAACTTGTCTTCTACATAAGCAGCCAAACATGGATGGCTTTAAGTGTTTTTATTTTAGCTACTGTCGTCACTAAGATGATATTAAAAATTAGATATTTCTCCTGTGTTCTTGACACATTTATAAGATTTTAAGATGATAAACATTTGAGCAAATTATCCTTTTCCCCCCATATTATAAACTATTTAAATACTCGTTTACACCTTCTCACCCTTTTAATCCTGCAGTTCTAGCAATTTCTCTGGAACACATAAATATTCTGTTACAAAAAGTATTCTATACTATTTTGTGATCTTGTGCAAGCTGAAGGCTGAATTTTTCAGTTAACCTTTTGGACAAAATGCTTACAGTATTTTTCTTTCTTTTTTTTTTTCTTTTCTTTTTTTTTTTTTTTTTTTTCAGCCTGTGGTTTGCCTAAGGGTAATGTTCTTGTTAAGAAACTGACCAAGTACAAATGATTGATGTATTTTAGTGCTGGGTTTATGATATTTCTCAGCTCTGGGATTTATCTAAGTGAAATCACTTGAAAAACATTCACTTCAAACAGCACCTGGCCGTGCTTCATAGAAAACCAAGCAATCAAAGTCCACTCTCCGAAGTCATGAAGAAAAGCCGGGGAGTGATTGGCTGTAGGGTAGGCAATATCTGGTAGAAATGGAAGGATCCTCGTGGTTTTTTGAGAGGAATAGTGAGATTTCCTTAACTTTAGAGGCCAGTTGCTGATGTGCACAAAAGAACAACAAGCAGCATCCAGTTTTCAACTGTGGCCTGTGGCTTCGAGTCACTGGTTTTGACTTTCATTCAATGATATTCCTGTATTTACTAGCATTGTTCATTAGGAAGACTGGCCTCCAAAAGGGCTAACTTTCCAATAACCCATACCGTTCTACTCGCAACGAAATGGGTTTTATAAAACCTCACGGAGAGGAGAATGCCTTTCATATTGCTTCAGTCCTACAGGGGACTGAACCAAATCTCTTCCAATAACTTCAAAATTACATAACTTTGAAAAAGAATCTCAACAGTGAATTTCGTTTTATATATATTTATTTTTATTTATTTATTAGAGATAGATAGAAGGGAGAAATATAGACAGAGAGAGAGAGAGAGAATGGGCATGCTAGGGCCTCCAGCCACTGCAAATGAACTCCAGATGCATGCGCCACCTTGTGCATCTGGCTTACGTGGGACCTGATGAATCGAACCTGGGTCCTTAGGCTTCGCAGGCATGTGCCTTAACCTCTAAGCCATCTTTCCAGCCCAATTTTTTTAAATAATTCTTTTAAAATATATTTTATTTATGTATGTATTTATTTAAGAGAGAGGAAAGAGAGAGAGTGGGCACGCCAGGGCCTCCAGCCACTACAAACAAACTCCAGACACATGCTCCCCTTGTGCATCTGAGCTTCACGTGGGTCCTGGAGAGTTGAACCAGGATCCTTTAAACACCTTAACTGCTAAGCCATCTCTCCAGCCCTCAAAGTGAATTTCTAAGTCTCAAATTTGTCCTCACTTGTCCACCCTGAACACCTTTGTTTCCCCTCCGTGGCCTTATCTCCAAGGCTCTGCACTTCCTGTTGGATTACTTCATTGCAGGAGGCACCAGATCCATTAACCTTGTCTGACTAAACAATGTCTACTTGCCAAGGCTGGGCCAGAGTGAACTGAACCTACAGAAATATATTTATTCATTTCACAATACAAGAATTTTGATAAAACGTTTCCTGGGAGTGAACTTCTCACCTCAACATGCCATACTTTTCTTTATGATCA
Organism: Orientallactaga sibirica; assembly: GCA_036365145.1. Classification (NCBI taxonomy): domain Eukaryota; kingdom Metazoa; phylum Chordata; class Mammalia; order Rodentia; family Dipodidae; genus Orientallactaga; species Orientallactaga sibirica. The sequence goes on along the minus strand of JAEOAD010001895.1, from coordinate 359,624 downwards.
GCTTTAAAGTTGTGATAGAACCAGTGAGATGGCTCAGAAGTCAAAGTATGTTCTGCATAAGCCAGATGACCAGAGTTCAGATCCCTAGAGCCCTCAGAAAGCCAGGCATGGCAATCTTTTGCTTTTAATCTCAAATCACCTATGGCAATGAGAAAACAGAGTCAGAGAGACCAAACCTCACTTGATCAGCTAGTCTGGGGTTCATGGTAGCAAACCACAAGAGACTCTGTCTCAAATGAGGAAAGTTGGGGATCTGCATGCTGAGTTGTCTGCTAACCTCCATAAGTATCTTGTGGCATTTGTGTACCATATATATAAACACATCATAATCACATGTACACACATGCCCACACAAATGATCATGATTGACATATCAAAAACACATAACACGGCTGGAGAGATGGCTTAGAGCTTAAGGCACATGCCTGGAGCCTAAGAACCCCCTATGCGATTCTCCAGATGCAAAAAGTGGCCCTTAAACACGCAATGCCACACATGCGCACAAGGCGCCACGCATCTAGAGTTCTTTCATAGCAACTGAGGCCCTGGCACACCCATTCTTTATCTGTCTTTCTCTCTCTCTCTGTGTGTGTGTGTGTGTGTCTCAAATTAAAAAAAAAAAAAAAAAAAAAAAAACATAGCACATGAGGGTAACATGAATGTAATTTACAATACTATAGCAACTCTATTGTTTAAGGAAGTAGTGTGGTGATTCACCCTAATAAACTCATTCATCAGCAGAATAACACCCATACATCTTTCTGTCCTCACAGTCAGTCCATGAGAACGCGTTCTTGAACAAAAATCAAACCCCAAACCATGTTTGCTGATAATACACCGTTAATACACATACTATAGTCTTAGCTCAAATTGGTCTTGACCAACTGTCAAACTTCAAGAAAAAGAAAACTTACTTTTAGAGCAGCATGGCTCACATTGGCGTATCTCACGAAAGAGCTGTCACTGTAAGGTGAGCGGGTGTTTGTCTGGAGACAGTGAAAATGTTCTGCTAGCTTTACTGGTTCCGAGTCGGTTTTCCCGTCATTAGCTAATTCTTGAATGTGCTGAGACACGATACCACGGGAGAATGAGAGCTGACTGCTTTTCGACCTGTCCAATGTCCCAAATAAACATATTTTTATGTAGACTTTCACTAATGTCTTGACATTTATATACGATATATATTTTTTTAGTTTTTCATACCTAAAGCACCTCATTAAGAGTAGCTTGATATGCTATAAGAATAAGGATGTCTGTATCTTCACTGGCTTTTAAATCAATACCATTTCCTTTGAGGAATTCTTTTGATTTTTGACTTACTTCTCTTTGGCTTTTATTATTTTTATTTGTTAGTTTTGTTTTATTTTTATTTTATTTTATTTTATTTACTTGAGAAAGAGACAGCACACACACACACACACACACACACAGACAGATAGAAGAGCGAGAATGGGCACACCAGGGCCTTCAGCCACTCTAAACATACTCCAGATGCGTCTGTCACCTTGTGCATCTGGCTTACATGGGTCCTGGAGAATCTAAACTTGGTCCTTTCACTTCACAGGCAATAAATAAATAAGTAAAATATATTTTTTAAAATATTTTGTTTATTTCTTTTCCTCTGGTGGGGGTCTCAATCTTATTAGAAAAGTTTCTGATGCAACACGATTTGTTTCTCTAATGATTCTATTTTCTTTCTTCTCTGTGTGCAAAAGCTGAAGGACCGCTAACACTGAATATCCTCATGTTTCATTTTCAATAATCACGTTTTTCTTCTTTAAGTGACATATTCATCTGTTTGGGAAAAAGGAAAAGAAAATGGCCATAATGCATCTTTTCTTCCATTAGGCATTTGGTGTATGCCATGGCTGTCATTTCTGCTCACACTTAACAACAACTGGAGACTCTCTAAAATATTGAGGCTTCATCCAACATCATGTGCTTGCTGGAGGTCAGACCTGGACACAAGGACAGGTAAATCACACTAACATACTACATATATGATATACCAACCTCATACGAACATAGGACTCTTTAGAAATTTCCAGCCCAATTTTTTTAAATAATTCTTTTAAAATATATTTTATTTATGTATGTATTTATTTAAGAGAGAGGAAAGAGAGAGAGTGGGCACGCCAGGGCCTCCAGCCACTACAAACAAACTCCAGATGTGTGCTCCCCCTTGTGCATCTGGCTTACGTGGGTCCTGGAGAGTTGAACCAGGATCCTTTAAACACCTTAACTGCTAAGCCATCTCTCCAGCCCTCAAAAGTGAATTTCTAAGTCTCCAAATTTGTCCTCACTTGTCCACCCTGAACACCTTTGTTTCCCCTCCGTGGCCTTATCTCCAAGGCTCTGCACTTCCTGTTGGATTACTTCATTGCAGGAGGCACCAGATCCATTAACCTTGTCTGACTAAACAATGTCTACTTGCCAAGGCTGGGCCAGAGTGAACTGAACCTACAGAAATATATTATTCATTTCACAATACAAGAATTTTGATAAAACGTTTCCTGGGAGTGAACTTCTCACCTCAACATGCCATACTTTCTTTATGATCAGCTTTAAAGTTGTGATAGAACCAGTGAGATGGCTCAGAAGTCAAAAGTATGTTCTGCATAAGCCAGATGACCAGAGTTCAGATCCCTAGAGCCCTCAGAAAGCCAGGCATGGCAATGCGCATGCTTTTAATCTCAAATCACCTATGGCAATGAGAAACAGAGTCAGAGAGACCCAAACCTCACTTGATCAGCTAGTCTGGGGTTCATGGTAGCAAACCACAAGAGACTCTGTCTCAAATGAGGGGAAGTTGGGGATCTGCATGCTGAGGTTGTCTGCTAACCTCCACAAGTATCTTGTGGCATTTGTGTACCCATATATATAAACACATCATAATCACATGTACACACATGCCCACACAAATGATCATGATTGACATATCAAAAACACATAACACGGCTGGAGAGATGGCTTAGAGCTTAAGGCACATGCCTGGGAAGCCTAAGAACCCCCATGCGATTCTCCAGATGCAAAAGTGACGCAAGCACGCAATGCCACACATGCGCACAAGGGGGCGCACGCATCTAGAGTTCTTTCATAGCAACTGAGAGGCCCTGGCACACCCATTCTTTATCTGTCTTTTTCTCTGTCTCTGTGTGTGTGTGTGTGTGTCTCAAATTAAAAAAAAAAAAACACATAGCACATGAGGGTAACATGAATGTAATTTACAATACTATAGCAACTCTATTGACGAAGGAAGTAGTGTGGTGATTCACCCCTAATACAAACTCATTCATCAGCAGAATAACACCCATACATCTTTCTGTCCTCACAGTCAGTCCATGAGAACGCGTTCTTGAACAAAAATCAAACCCCAAACCATGTTTGCTGATAATACACCGTAATACACATACTATAGTCTTAGCTCAAAAATTGGTCTTAACCAACTGTCAAACTTCAAGAAAAAGAAAACTTACTTTTTAGAGCAGCATGGCTCACATTGCGTATCTCCTGAAAGAGCTGTCACTGTAAAGGTGAACGGGTGTTTGTCTGGAGACAGTGAAAATGTTCTGCTAGCTTTACTGGTTCCGAGTCGGTTTTCCACGTCATTAGCTAATTCTTGAATGTGCTGAGACACGATACCACGGGAGAATGAGAGCTCGGCTGCTTTACGACCTGTCCAATGTCCTAAATAAACATATTTTTATGTAGACTTTCACTAATGTCTTGACATTTATATACGATATATATTTTTTTAGTTTTTCATACCTAAAGCACCTCATTAAGAGTAGCTTGATACATGCTATAGAATAAGGATGTCTGTATCTTCACTGGCTTTTTAAATCAATACCATTTCCTTTGAGGAATTCTTTTGATTTTTGACTTACTTCTCTTTGGCTTTTATTATTTTTATTTGTTAGTTTTGTTTTATTTTTATTTTATTTTATTTTATTTACTTGAGAAAGAGACAGAGGCGCGCGCGCACACACACACACACACACACACACACACAGATAGAAAGAGCGAGAATGGGCACACCAGGGCCTTCAGCCACTCTAAACATACTCCAGATGCGTCTGTCACCTTGTGCATCTGGCTTACATGGGTCCTGGAGAATCGAAACTTGGTCCTTTCACTTCACAGGCAATAAATAAATAAGTAAAATATATTTTAAAAATATTTTGTTTATTTCTTTTCCTCTGGTGGGGGACTCAATCTTATTAGAAAGTTTCTGATGCAACACGATTTGTTTCTCTAATGATTCCTATTTTCTTTCTTCTCTGTGTGCAAAAGCTGAGCGACCGCTAACACTGAATATCCTCATGTTTCATTTTCAATAATGCGTTTTTTCTTCTTTAAGTGACATATTCATCTGTTTGGGAAAAAAAAAAAAAAAGAAAATCGCCATAATGCATCTTTTCTTCCATTAGGCATTTGGTGTATGCCATGGCTGTCATTTCTGCTCACACTTAACAACAACTGGAGACTCACCTAAAATATTGGGCTTCATCCAACATCATGTGCTTGCTAGAGGTCAGACCTGGACACAAGGACAGGTAAATCACACTAACATACTACATATATGATATACCAACCTCATACGAACATAGGACTCTTTAGAAACAAATGATCTTGCCTACCAACTAATAATTTTAGTAAAAGAACAGAACTGAATCCATAAACCTGAAAAAAAAAATTACAAAACCTAAATTTAGGCAATTTTAGCAATCATGAGTGCCTATGAAAAAGTCTCCAAGCACATATGTATGCATTAGAGGGAAAGGCCTTGTCAAAATGATTGCTGGGAGGAACAGAAGTAAGATGGTGACTATGTCTTGAGTAAAATAGCTAAGGTTGAGGAAGCGGCAGTCAAAGTTACAAGATGGACTGTCAGGCACCTCCTCGGAGATAATGACATTTTTGACTGGTGACCTCAGCAGCTGTTCTCTCCACAGCTCTTCCGGGGGTAAGCATGAACCCTATCATTTAAATGAAAAAGACAGGACTCCTTTGGTGGTTTTAGGGAGAAAGAACAGTGCGTCGTGACTGGACATCAAGGTGACCCATTCAGAGCAGGTGTGGCATGACTTTTTGTGTCGTTGTCATGAGTGACACATCATCAAGTGAGGAGGAATTGAGACTCTAAACTGTGTTCTTCTGAAACCAAGATGGGCTTCTTAGGGTTAGCCAACCTCTTTCCTATTTTAAATTAACCTGAAAAAATATGAATATTTTATTTCTCAATGCTTTGCCATCTTGTTCGTTGCCCATAGAATAAATATTTTATTGTTATTATTTTTTTTAATTTTTTGCTTTCTTTTTTGAGGTGGAGTCTCATGTAGCCCAGGCTGGACTCAAACTCCCTCAGTAGCTAAGAAATACCTTGTATTTTTTAAAATATTTTTTAAAAAATATTTTATGCATTCAATTATTTATAAGAAGAGACAGACAGAGAGAAAAATAAATCCAGAGAAAGAGGGAGAGGAATAGAAAGAATGGGCATGACAGGGACTCTAGCCACTCCAAACAAATTCCACATGTACGCGCCACCTTGTGCATCTGGCTTTAGGTGGATTACTGGGAATCAAACCCGGGTCACTGGGCTTTGCAGACAAGAGCCTTAACTGCTTTGCCATCTTTCCAGCCCCATGACCTTCTAATTTTCAAAAAAATTATATTACTTATTTTCAAGCTCAAAGTGGTAAAGAGAAAGAGAGAGAAGAAATGGGCACGCTGGGATATCCTGCCACTGCAAATGAATACCAGGCATAGGTGCCACTTTGTGCTTTTATGTGGGTACAGGGGGATCAAATCCGGGCTGTCAGGCTTTGCAAGCATGTTCCCTGAACCACTGAGCCACTTCTCCAGCCCTGACCTTGAATTTCTGATGCTCCCTCCTTCACCTCCCAAAATCTGCAATGACAGGTGTGTGCCACCACCCCCAGATCTTTTTTTTTTTTTCAAGCTCTGTTTAAGCCTTCCATTTCTAAAGGGACACAGCCTATTCCCCAGTCCTATTCATGTGAGAAAACCACAGAGCAAGTTGGCTTGGGTGGTGACTCACTCTTAGCCAGGATGGTGTTGTGGGGAATACGGCGGGGGTGAGGATGTGTATAAACCCAGATCAATACGAGACAGTGATGGAAAACGCAGAGCACACGTAATCCAGCTAACTGTGCCCCTGACAAATGCAGTGTGAGCCCTGTGTCCCTGCTGCCTTTCCTCTCTTTATTTACATTATCCATCAGAACAGCCCATGAGGGAATGCTGGGGAACCAGGAAGCGCTCTGTAATAAGCCCCAAGCCTAACGAGGCATAACAAATTTAGCGAGCATCGTGTATGATCTCCATCTCTCATTGACACGATTACCCACGTAGATGACTCCCTGCCATTTGTTATCCGACTAATGCAGATGAAGCGGGAGGGGGTAGCCCAGTGACTCCTTCCGCAGTGAGACGGTATCTAACAAACTGTCAACCTCCAAGACTGAAAGCAATCCTCCTGCCCCAGCGTTTGTGCCTGCCCAGGCCGCCTCTCAGCACGATTCCCTAGCTGTGTTTGCAGAAGGTCAGCCAGATTTTGTCTTTGTCACAGTTTCAGTTTCCTCCTGGGACTGAGGGTCTAACATATTTCTGTAACACACACACACACACACACACACTGACACACACTGAACCTAAGTAAACAAGTACTCAGAGAAGCATGGCCTGCATCTATGCCTCTCCTTACTTAGGTCAATAGTTTGGAAATCCGATGTCGACAGTGATCCTCGTATGTACGAATGGTTGAGCCTCTGCCAAGAGAACAGGGTGGTGAGGCCATGTGCCAGTGACGAAGACTGGGGATTCAATAATGACAATAATTTATAAAGGATCTATGTAGATGACTAGCCCAGTGGAGTTTTAAAAAAGTAAATTCATTATCCTTAAGATGACCTCTTGGGAGAAGAGGGCAGTTCAATTTTACACATGAAAGCATTTGCCAGACAGGGAAGTCATGACACGCGCAGAAGGGAGGTTCTGTATATTCTGAGTTTAGTTCTGAAATGGCCTGTGAACGCAGACGGTCTGAAGTCAGCATATGTACAAAGTACATGAAAAACCTTCAAGGGAGCACAATGATGCCGAGCTCTTATTTCACATCTTCTAACGAAATCTTTGGAATAAATTTGCAAATTATCTCCAAGTTCTTTTCAAAGAAACCCATACAGACTATGATGTTTCATGTAAGTTCTGACTCAGGAATGGCAAAAATTGTAATGTGTATTTTCTTTTTCTCCACATCCTCAAATTAATATTTTTTTAAAAAAATATTAGCATTTTAATGAATTTCAACTTTGGCTACTTAATTATAAGGCAGAAATAAACTATAAGGAGATAGAAGAGTCTTGGGCAGCAAAGGAAAAAATTGCAAAGAAACATTCACATTAGTTATCATTAGGTTCCTGTAGTAGGCTATGGCTATATACCCAGAAAAAGAAAAAGAAAAAAAAAATGCCCTCAAGTTTTCATGTTGAATGGCTAGTGGTTTAACTGATAGATGAAAGATAATATTAATTTCTTTCCTTGTTTCTTTCTTTGTGTTTGTCTTTTATCTTCCCTTTCCATATGTTTTGAGTTTTTGTTTTTGTTTTTTATTTGAGAGAGACAGAGAGAGGGAGGGAGCTAGAGAGAGAGGATGGGTGAGCCAGCAGTCTCTCAGCCACTGAGAAAGAACTCCAGATGCGTGCGCCACCTTGTGAGCAAGTGTGGCATTGCGCCCTTGTGTCACTTTTTGCTTCTGGCTAAACGTGGGACCTGTGGATTGGAACTGGTGTCCTTAGGCTTGGCAGGCAGGCGCCTTAACCACTAAGCCATCTCTCCAGCCTGTCTATTTTGTTTTTGAGGGCAAAAGAGTCGAGTTAAGGTCTCACTGAGTAGCTCCAGCTAACCTTGAACTTACTGTGTAGGCCAGAATGGCCTTGAACTCAGTATCCTGTTGCCTCAGCCTCCTGAGCGCTGGGATTACAGTACATGCACAAGCACACCTGGCTCCCAAGTGGAATATTATTGCAAAAGCATGAAGAAAGATGTGAACGTGGCCTTCATCGTTTGGAATAAGCTCATTGATGGGGTTCATTTCTAAAAACAGATACCTGGTGGAGTGTCACTGTAGCTGACTCTCGGGAGAGGATGGTCACCATTCAGGATCCATTGTCCCCTCAGTGGCTTCCTGGAGATCTACTGTATACAAGTGAGTTGAGTCTTTTCTCTATGGTCATCTTAGGCATAGTATTCAATTCTCAGTGCTGTGCATGAGTTCTGGCCCACCAAGTGGGCCTCTTATAGAATTTGAGAGCCACTGATTACCCGTGTCGGCTGTGCCACTATTGCACAGGAATGTACATCTTGACCAGATGGTTGATTGTGCAGCCTGCAGGATCTCTTACTTTTCATGCTCTTGGTTGTATTTATTCTCCCAGCAGCTCATAGAGCATGACCCGGCATTGTGAGGACTAGCCAGCAGGGAGCTGGCTTCCATCTCAGTTCCAGCATGCTCTGTCCACATCCAGTGTCTGCGGCCTGGGGTACCTTCAGTAATAGCATCTTACCATTTACCTCTGGTGGGTAACCAAGTGCTTTGACAATAGCCTGCATTGTTTTTGGGGACCAAATGAATCTGTCCAACCAATAGGTACTTGCTGTAGAGTATGCAGATACCTACAGTGACAGAGGCTGGAGCAAGCCAAACATTGAAAATCAGTAAGCAGGGCTGGAGAGGTGGTTTTGCAGTTAAGGCACTTGCCTGCGAAGCCTAAGGACACATGTTCGACTCTCCAGATCCCACGTTAGCCAGACACACAAAGGTGAGGCAAGCACAAGGTTGCACATGTCCACTAGGTGGTGCAAGTGTCTGGAGTTCAACTGCAGTGGCTGAGGCCCTGGTGTGCCACTTATCTCTCTCTGTCTCTTTCTCGACCCACCCACCCTGCAAAATTAAAAAAAAAAATAGTAAAAAGTGAATCATGGCTGAAAAAAATTCATATTCTATTTCTATTTTTTCTTGAACAATAGTTTCTTGTTTGTGTTATTTTTGTTCCAGGGTCAAATCGAGGACCTCATATATGCTATTTAAGCCCTCTACCTATCAGAACAGTACCACATAAGAAGCAGTGAAGATCGTTATGTGGATTTTCCTAGGGAGTAAGCATGTGAAATTAATACACTAAGCAAACAGAAGCAGAAATTTTGAAAGCCTCAAACATTTAAAATAAGGCTGGTCTGACCTTTACTTAAGGCTTATCGTCTACTTATGATTTGTTTTAACATGTCTATTAAGCAGTATTTCTTTGAATATTTTATCAGTAAGACATGTTGGATAGAATAAATGCATCTGCTAGCTACAAATGGGCAAGCTTGAAGATCTAATTGTTTGCTTTGCTCGGAAGGGCACATTATTGTATTTGACTGAGAAGTATACTTACTCCACCAGTGTGTGATAAGCTATTAGTTGAAATTTCTTAGTCTAATTTGGGGATTTAAAAACTGAGTCAACAGAAATTCAGTTTAAGTTCTTTCAATAAGCATAAATTCCTTTAAATTTTTACATTCCAAATATTTATAAAGCCCCATTAGGTCTTAATTAGAACCAGGAGCAAACCATGTTTTAAAATGAATGAATGTTACTGTTCATAAAACAAATAGCCATGTAATTTAAAAGGTATAGCTACTGGGACCCAATACTATTTAATTTTAAAAAATGACTGGACTGGACTGAAAACATCTCTTAAAATACATAGCTAGTATGCTGCTTTTTTTGGAAAAGACATTAACAAAAGTGACAATAAGTTTATTATTTAGGGGTTAATTTTTGAACAATTTAAATGGTCTATTTTGAAGAATTATCTGGGAAAAAAAAGCGCTGCTAGAGAGTTTACTTAGAGATAGATTTGAATTCCTGTAAACACAGAATTAAAAAGAAATCCCACAACAGTTTGAACACATTGATGCCAGTGTTAGTTTCTGTTCTAAAAATGCATCATAATTTATTTCAGCTCAGTTCCACAGCAGTCATTGAGTATGTACCACTTTATGATAGTTTACAAAAGGGCTCATTTTAGAACCTTAAAAATATTTTACATTCCTTTGTATTAATTAGGGGAAAGGCTGTTTATGCATGCCTGGGAATCCAAGAACAACAGTGATATTGTTAAAAATAATATCTCCATATATCCAATAGATTTATAAGTCCCAATTCTCTTATTTTAAACAGTATGCAGTTAAATAAACTTCTGGTGTGCTTATAAAATTTTGTCCCTCTTTTGTACTTTATTGGAAGAAAGAATTAGACTTAGTATCTGAAATGCTGGAATCTCTGGACCACTCTATAACTCAGTCATTCTGTGAGCACAGGGTGGGCTAAATACCTGGAATAAGAAGCTTCTGGATTCTGAAGACAGCAGGCAGAGGTAGGTGATTAATCAAGTATGTGTATACCTGAGAGTGCCACACTGCTATTCTTTTTTTTTTTTTTTTTTTGAGAGAGAGAGAAAGAGAGAGAGACAGAGAGAGAAGAGGCAGAGAGAGATAATGGGTGCTCCAGGGCCTCTCAGCTGCTGTGAGCAAACTCCAGACGCGTTTGCCCCCTTGTGGGCAAGTGTGGCATTGCGCCCTTGAGTCACTTTATGTCTGGCTAAAGGTGGGACCTGGAGATTTGAACAGTGTTCCTTAGGCTTCGCAGGCAGGCCCCTTCACCACTAAGCCATCTCTCCAGCCCCACACTGCGCTATTCTTATAAACACACTTAGTGCTGGCCATTCCAAGCTTGAGAGACCTACGTGACTTGGAGGCAGAGTCCCTATCACATTTTCAGATGACCTTAGGCACAGGAGAACTAGAGTATCACAGACCTAACTGTGGGCTTGGAGGAAGGGACCTCTGCCGGTCCCTGATGTCTGATGTGACTTCTACCCACACTGACCAAGCTTGTCTGTGGTCCATGAGTGAGGCCATCGTCAGAAGAAGCTCTAATGTTACAACTTCCCTGCTGTTGCTAATCTTTATGTCTTTATAACTGTGCTTTGGGACCCTTCTAAAGAAAGAAGACATATTGGCTTCAGCCCAACTGTTTGCATAGATGCCTAATTTATCAGCTTGAATTGGTTGCTGTTAACGTTCTCTTGGGTTCTCTTTTTGCTTTCCATAAACCTTCGTTTTGGTTTCTTTACCTTTGCAAAACAACAGCAACAACAGTTTATTAGAAATGATAACTTTTGGAGTTGGCTCTTTGGTTAAAGGCCCTTGCATGCAGAGCTTTGTGGCCCAGGTTCAATTCCCCAATATCCACATAAAGTTGATGCACAAAGAGGCACATGCATGTGGAGTTCATGCCCATTCATTCTCTCTATCTCCTAAGTAATTTTTAAAAAAAAAAGAAAGAAAGAAAAAGAAGCTGTGACTTCTGGATCACCTTTAGGCTACTGTTATCCAAGTGAAAAAAAAATTCATATTATATAGGATTAACATGTTTTCATCTGCATCTCAAGTCAGATTTTATGCCTCATTGCTTTTGTGATAGGAAGTTCTAGATTGCTATTAATTTACAGGAATCGCTGAGTGTTTTTTAGTGTCCCTAAATGCTACAATGGGATCTGTGACCATGTGGGCTAGATCCCAAACTCCAAAATATAGGCTGAATCCACAAGCATCAGCTGCTTCCTCTCACAGCCCATGTCATGACCCAGGGGTTCAGTATGGAAAGAGGCACCTGAGAATCTAGATGCTTTCACACTAGTAATATGTGTGTTATAAGATAGACTGGTTTTCTGCCTAGCAGCATTCTGACCTGGTACACAAAATCCTCTCATGTCATTTTGCCCTCTGTGATTCTCTCTGATCTGCAGCTACAGGAAATGTTCCGAAGAATAACAGGAACTGTGTCACTGTGAGCAAAGTTGAATCAGGAAGATACAGCACATCAGTCTGGGTCTAGGGTGAAAAAATAAAACAGTCTGAAAGCACACTAGCATTAAAAAGGTGAAAGATTTGGGCTGGAGAAGATGGCTTAGCTGTTAAAGCCAAAGGACCCTGGTTCGATTCCCCAGGACCTATGTAAGCCAGATGCACAAGGTGGCTCATGCGTCTGGAGTTCGTTTGCAGTGCCTAGGAGGCCCTGGCACGCCCATTCTCTCTCTTCCAAATAAATAAATAAAATATGTTTAAGGAGTTGGAGAGATGGCTTAGCAATTAAGGCATTTGCCTGCAAAGCCAAAGGATCCCGGTTCAACTCTCCAGAACCTATGTAAGCCAAATGCACAAGGAGGCACATGCATCTGGAGTTCATTTGCAGTAGCTAGAGGCCCTGGTGTGTCCATTCTCTCCCTCTCTCTCTCTCTCTCTCTCTCTCTCTCTCTCAAATAAAAAATAAATAAAATATATTTAAATATATATTTTTTAAGGTGAAAGACTTATATGATCTGAAGAGAAACCAGAATGTATGCTAGTATTTATAATGAGCAAATTCAGTTCAGGAAATAGGTGGCATGAAACACTGGGACATGGAGGACGAGGTAACCCAAAACGTAGAAATGACTTCGGAGCAGGGAAACTCAAAAGAAGAGGTGACAAGATATGAATCCGAGAGTGGGGAGAGGGTTGATGCTCAAGCATAGGACCCTGCAGGAGAGGCTGCCTGGAAGGTGGGGGATAGACGTTGGCAGGCAGTGAGGATGGTGGTTGAGATGCATCCCTTAGCAGGAACGCCGGGAGGGAGAAAGGAGAGAGGTTAGAATCAGAACAGCCGCATTGCTCATCACTTCGGACTTCCCACCGGGCTGAGAGCAGCAGAACTGGACCGGGACAGAATTAGTAAAGGAATGTGGTTTTCATTTCTAGCTCCAGCAACAAAGCAGAGCAGGAGGAACAAACAGATGAAGACAGAATGTCCAATCTTACTGCTGGTTATATTGCTACATATTAGCTTCTAGTTCTCCTTTTTTTTTGCGGGGGTGGGGGGAGGGAATGTCCTTAGATGAGCTAAAATGAAAAAAAAAAAAGGACGAATAAAAAATATGTCTGTGAGAGTGACCACTTTGCATGCATTCTATGTCATAGTGACAAGAACAGGGTTCAAAGTCACAGGCCAGGTTTCTTTTTCCAGGACTTATTTGGACTGACCCTGGGAGACTATGGAAAGTGACTCTGTATATTTTGAGTCCATAATGCAGCTGTCTGTGACTTGTGCACGGTACAACCTCTGACCTGAGGTTATGGCAGATAGTACTCAACACTTACTGATAAAATTAACAAGAAAGCCACTAACTGGCTCATGTGACGGGGAGGCTTATGTGTCATAAATGTACTTTATTGACTAAGCAATGATCCCAGATAAGTCTAGACTCATTTTTTTTTTATTTGAGAGAGACAGGGAGAAAGAGACAGAGAGAGACAGGAAGAGGCAGAGAGACAATGGTAGCGCCAAAGCCTCTCAGCCCCCGGGAAAGAACTCCAGACGCGTGCACCCCCTTGTGCGCATGCGCAACCTTGCACGCTTGTGTCACTTGCGTCTGGCTCTACATGGGAACTGGAGATTCGAACAAGCATTCTTGGGCTTCTCGGGCAGGTGCCTTAACCACTAAAGCATCTCTCCAACCCCTAAACTCATTTTTAAAACTAGTCATTTTACATTTTTTTTCTTTTTTAGTGTAATTGCATTTTTCATGATATTCTCTCTTAGTAAACATGCACAAATAAACTAAAAGATGTGCACTGATATTCTCAGTATAAAGAAGATCTTAAGATCTTAAATATGCACAAACAAAGGTAGAACTATACATGGGTTTACATATATAAGTGAGACTAATAATTTATATCTCCCTCAAGAATTTGTAGTGAATGCTAAATGAGTTTAAAGATGTAAAATATTTATAATAAAAGTTCTAGACCCGATTAGTAATATCTTTAATGAAGAAATAAATCTATATGAGCATTTGCAACTGATCTTTTCATTGTGCTTACAGATGGCTCCATAGAATTGCTTCAACCATTCACCATGTCCATTTCAGACCAACCCCTGGACCCATACCTCGCCTTCCTCCCTTTCTCCATGGCCTGAAATAATTGATGAGCTTGACTTGTTGTTTGATCCTCATCTGAATCACGTTAAACCATTCACTCATTAGAGCTCCATTCAATGAAATAATTTCAATGGAGTGTTTGTAGCATCATATTCTCCATTCAATGATTCAATGGAGAGACTTCTTCAATAGATGTTTAAAAATATTTTATTTATTTATTTATTTATTTATTCATTTAAGAGAGAGAGCGAGATACTAAAATAGGCAGATAGAGAGAGAGAGAATGGGCACACCAGGGCCTTCAGCCACTGCAAACAAACTCCAGATGTGTGTGACCCCTTGTGCATCTGGCTTATGTGGGTTGTGGAGAATCTAGCCTCAAACTGGGGTCCTTAGGCAAAACAGACAAGCGTTTAACCACTGAGCCATCTCTCCAGCCCCTTCAATAGATTTTGAATGGAAAGCTGGGACCTTTCACCTATAGAAAATGATCAGATCCAGGCATGGTGGTGCACGCCTTTAATCCCAGCCCTCGGGAGGCAGAGGTAGGAGGATCACCGTGAGTTCAAGGCCGCCCTGAGACTACATAGCTAATTCCAGGTAAGCCTGGATCAGAGTGAGACCCTACCTCCAAAAAAAAAAAAAAGAAGAAGAAGAAGAAGAGAAGAAAATGATCAGGTAGTAAATTCCTGAGACTGCCTTTGATGTTGTTCCTCCCTGGTGATTCTGCCTGAACTTGACCTTCTAAATTCCTGGCCTCAATTCCTTTGACCTCCAGAATATAGTTGTTCACTCATTCTTTCCTTGAACAACAGCTTGGCTTCTAGACCCCCAGCTTCACTGACTCAACCTCGGGCTGCAAGCTCCCTAGAGCTCAGCCAGGGCTCCAGGCACAGACCTTTCAGCCAACCCTGGACACTTAGCTGCCTGACTCTGCCTTCAATTCCTGCCTGACTCACTCAGATGTTTGCAAAAACATTTCAATATAGTGTGTAGGTTTTAAAAAGTGGAACAAATTCGTTGAGGCAAGTGGGTGTGTCAGAGGTTGGTTGGATAATCAATGATGAAAAGTTGGTATGTTGCCCTGGGCAGTCCAAGAAACACACAACTCACTATCAGAATTGGTGCGTTCATCTCATTTATATCTTCATTATTTTTTTCTCTGTATATTTTCCTTGTTTAGGCTAATCCTAATTCAATCTCTTACGAGTCGTCTGAGTCACCTATTCTGCATTTATTTTTCTTTCTAGTTCATTAATTTTGCTATTGTTTAATTTTTATCTCCCCTGTTCACTTAGCTTCTTAGTCACTTCCTTATTTCTTTTAGTAACAGACTGTGTAGCCAGCCTGCCCAGCAGTAACCCTGTTTCCAATAGCAGGCACATAACCTTAGATGATTTGTTTAATTAACACCCCATCACTCAGTCTCCTGAGCTATGGAATGGAAAGGTGACACACCCACCTTGTCAAGGTGACAGAACCCATCAATCAGCACTATTGTGAAGTGAAGCCATTATTAGGTTCTAACCCAGAATTTATTGATTACCCCCACTTATCACTTGATCTTCTATTTGTTTTATGGATATGTTGGTAATCGTCATTATATAAAATTGTTTGCTATAACATTTAAATCTCTGTTATGAATCTACAACATTTATTTTGAGTTGTGCTCCCTGGGGTTCGGCATTCTTCCAGACATTTCCATGGCTTATAAGAAGTTTGCTGCCGGATCCTTCCTTACTGAGGCAGATCCTCAGGCTAAAAGGCACCGAGAGCCTTTGGTTATCCCGTGGAACATTCTTTTTTTTTTTTTTTTTTTTTTTTTTTTTTTTTCAAGCTGACCTGGAATTCACTCTGTAGTCTCAGAGTGGCCTCAAACTCATGGCAGTCCTCCTACCTCTGCCTCCCGAGTGCTGGGACTTAACCATTTGCCATCCTCTGAAGAAGTGAATTCTGTCTTTTAGGTTATTGCAGTATAGCCCCCAAACACATGCTCCATCCTGCCTCCTAACCACAGCGTCCATGCATGCAGCAGCTCTCCTGTGCTCGCAGAGGAGTATGCCCAGTGTAGCCTTCTCCGGTTTGTCCTCTCCAACTGATACCTTCAAGTCAGTAATTTTTAGATGTTTCTTTACCACGTTTAGCAACCAATGTTTTTGATGAGAATTAAGTGCTAATCTCATCTTTTCTTTCTTTCTCTCTTTCTTTCTTTCTTTTTTTTTTTTCTTTCTTTTAGTATTTGCAACTATTTTTTTTCCATTTTGCCCAGAACCTTACATCAATTTTCTCTTGGTGTGTTTACACTCAGAACTTGATACTAGAATCTATTTCTTCATCCACTCCTGGAATACAAAGAGCTTTTCCTAAAAACATGATCTTCTGATTTGCTCTGGAGAATTTGTTATTATTATTATGACTAAGCATTGATTCTTCTTGAGCTTTTGACTTTTTACTTTTGACTTTTCAGGGATTCAATCATTTATGAGCTTTCCTGAATCTGTCTTCTATTTATTTTAGGTTTCCCCTAATGATGTGTAACTTTTCAGGTTTTAGCTTTGTATTTGAGATAGTCCTTGGACTTAATGACATCTCCAAAGTGACCTTTATTTCACTTTCTCTATAGACCACTTGAGCTTGAATACCAGCCTTCTTTTCCCTCTTATTCTCTACTTGATACATTAAATGGTAAAAACATGTACTAGAGATGAGAGATTTCAGTAGAAAGAATTTTAAAAAAAAAAAAAAAAAAAGGACATGCTAGAAAGGACACTGCAATATCAGAGATGAGAAATTCCAGAATGGATAGATCAAAGATACGGCTATGACAGAGTAAAGAATCAATGGCTGAAAGCTAGAGCCGTAAAAGTTACATGCCTGAAATGCCATTAAGAAAAAGTGGCAAGAAGTCCACAGCATCCAACGTCGGTGTGCGAGCATATCAAATACTTTAACTCACATCGAGGTGCCAAATGCAGAGGAGACAGTAAAGGGATAATGGCTAGGAATTTCCAAAATTAATGAAAGACAGCAAATCACAGGTCCAAGAAGCTCAGACCACAGAACCAGAAACAAAAAAACAAAAAAATCAATGAAAGCACAGCTGCCAGTTAAATTACCAAGATTTAAAGATTAAAATCTTGAAGGCAAGAAAGGAAAAAATATGTTAATTATAGGGAAGTAACCATCAAATTACAAATGTCTTCACACAGCAATGAAAGCCAGAAGACAATTCAAAGGGTTTTAAATGACTGGACACCTCCCCACACACACTCACACACCTCAGAATAACTTGTCACTCAAGATTCTATTCTTTCAGACATCTTTCAATAACGAAGAAGTAAATACATGCGTGACAGACACACGCTAACAGAATTTGTCATCAATGAAAAGACATGGTAATAAATGACTAAAGAGAGTTTGTGTCCAAGTAGGACATGCAATCAGACAAAAACATGATGTTTAAAGAAAAAAGTGGGAAACTGGAGAATGATTTGATAAGGCTGTAAACATAAAACACTATTAAAATCATTGTAGCATAGGCAGATGATTTTATATATATATATATATATCTACAATATATTTAACATATAACTATAGAATGTCTATATTGTATAGTTAAATCTTTAAAATGGTTGGTTATTTCACAAAAAAATTTAAATAGAATCATGAGGACTTTCACAATAAACTTAGAAATAGGTATATATGACAACAAGAATAAAAAGAATGATAACTTAGTAATTGTATACGGATATGTGCAAGCTCTTGTTTTTTAATCCTATACTACTTATTGTATTTATCAATTTATTCATTTTAGGCATTTTCCACTTTTTATATTTCCGTATATTTACATAGCGTATTTTTATGTTATTCCCCTGACTTCTCCCGGTCTCCCCTCCTATGAACACATGCTTCTTTCTTCTTCATCCCCACTTTACTTTGAGGTCTTTTGTTACCCACTGAATAAACTTTGGTTTGCTGCATGACCATAGGTGAGATGTTAATTACTGTCACATGGAAGCAACTTCCCATGATACACCAAGTTCTCTCTCTTTTTTTTTTTATTTTGGAGAGAGACAGAGAGAGACGGAGAGGAAGACAGATACAGAATGGGTGCGCCAGCTGCCTCTCAGCTGCTGCCAACAAAATCCAGATGGGTGTGCCCCCTTGTGGTCAAGTGCGGCATTGCGCCCTTGTGTCACTTTGCATCTGGCTAAACGTGGGACCTGGAGATTGGAACAAGTGTTCTTAGGCTTAGGAAGCAGGCGCCTTAACCACTAAGCCCCCAAGTTCTCATTTTTTAAGGCCCGATAACATGCCTTTTTATTAAGGAATGTGGTAAATTAAAGATGCATATTGGAATATGTAAAGTTAAGACTAAAATTAAAAACACACATGAGGCAAAATTAAAAACACACATGAGGCACAATTAAAAATCGATTTGAGCTGGAGGGATGATTCGGTGGTTAAAGGTACTTATTTCCAAAGACCTGGGTTTGATGCCCCAGTAACCACGTAAGGCCAGATGCAAAAAGTGGTGTGTGCATCTGGAGTTCATTGGCAATGGCAAGAGGCCCTAGTGTCCCATTCTCTCTGGCACACACACACTCTCTCTCCCCCTCTGATAATGAAATAAACATATATTTTAAAGTCTATTAGAAGAGGTTGACACAAATGCTAAAGTTTCTTGATTGTGAATGAGAAAAGACAGGCAGAAAGGAAAAAAGGAAAATAACAGAAACGGAAAATTAAAAAAATGGAAATGTCAATAAATTAAGTTAAGGGCTGGAGAGAGAGATGGCCTAGTGGTTGAGTGCTTGCTTGTGATTTAACTCAAGAATGTGGAGTGAATTTAACCCTTCTGGAAATCCCTCTGGTAACCCATCTATCATCAAACTAAACACAAAATACCAAAATTCCACTCAAAAAGATTTCACAAAAATGCATATGAGACAAGACGTGGTTTCCATTCCTACTAGCTATTCTCTGGGAACAGAAGGGAATTTCCTGGTCCTGACAAAGGCAGCTACGGAAACCAGTTCTCCACCTAATGAACTCGGAATAGTTGAAAATTACCCCTTTATGACATGAAAATAAAAATGACACCTCAAGAGGATGGAAATGAGGCAATAGCTTCATTTTTGAAACTACAAAAGTGTAGCCAATTTTTTGTTGATGTTTTTTTAAACATATATATAAACCAGACTGCCAATATATATATATATATATACTATATATATATATAAATGAACTCTCAGATGCTCCAGATGCATGCACCCCCTTGTGCATCTGGCTAACATGGGTCCTAGAGAATCGAACTGGGATCCTTCAGCTTTGCAGGCAAACACCTAACCACTAAGCCATCTCTCTAGCCCTAGAAACCTCTGTAGGGACCTGATCCAACTCACACACTACACTTCAGCTTTCACGTACTGCAGGCAACAATGTTGCTAAATTTCTGAAGCCATATAGTTGGTGTCTTTTCCTTCAATAGCCTTGTTGCTTTGTCAAGACAGGATCTTTCTAATGTCTCCCAGGCTGGACTCAAACTCAAAGCGATCCTCCTGCCTCAGCCTCCTGAGTGCTGCAATTACAGGCATGTACCACAAGACTCTCCGTTGCATCCTGGGAATTCATGTATGGCTACTTTTGTCTGCATTCTGTTCTTTAGAAGCAAGTCTCTAAACACCCCATGCTCAAGGATAGAAGCTTGTATCTCTCTGTGTGTGTGTGTGTGTGTGTGTGTGTGTGTGTGCGTGTGTGTGTGTGTGCGTGTGTGTCTGATGAAAAGGAATTTGAGAACAGTCATTCTCTAGAATCACTCAAGAAAAGAACTCAAGTGGAAAACAGAACTGAGAAGGGAAACAAGAATCTTATACCCTTCCAAATTCCTGAGCACCCCCCCCCCCACTGCATCTACCGCCACAAAACAGGCTGGAAAAATCCTGAAGGCAAGATTTGGTGGCGCACGCCTTTAATCCCAGCACTCGGGAGGCAGAGGTAGGAGGATCACTGTGAGTTCGAGGCCACCCTGAGGCTACATAGTGAATTCCAGGTCAGCCTGAGCTAGAGTAAGACCCTGCCTCGGAAAACCAAAAAAGTAAATAAAATAAATAAATAAATAAATAAAGTCCTGACAGCACCTCTGAAAAATAGAGGAGCTCCTTGCAAGGACTTCCTTGCCATTCCTCATTCCCAACCCAGCTTCAGGAGAAAGCGGGAAGCATTATTTGCAAGCCTACCCACTCTGTTCAAACTCCATGCCTTGGCCTCTTCACCATTGCTTCTTTGCCCTTGGTCTACACAACCACAATGCATCTCCTTGGTCTTCTTGGATGGGAGACATCCAAGTATTCCCCCCCCCCTCAACCACCCAAAATGAATGTGTCATCAAGTTCATTTTCCTTCTGGCCCACTGTAGTCATAAATATTTATCCCCTTCATTCCAGGATCTAATCAGCAATGGGTATTGGCCACAGGAATCAGCCTTGTTCTGCCCTTTCATTTCTTGCCTGTTTTTCTGCGTGCCAGCCCCAATTGTTTGCAAGACAAAAGTCCCGATCTGAGCCCTGGACCTCATGGCGTGGACTGTGTTGGCTCCTGCCAACATACCCTCATCCTGGGTCCTGCCTGCCTGCCAGGAGCCACTGCCACTCACCTCTGGCTGTTCTATGTGCCAACCACCCGTCTGCCTGGAGCTCTGGCTCCAGACCATTGCCAAGACTCCAGGACAGCAGATCCTGCCATCTTTCTGGATTTCCCCAGCTGCTGGGAACATCTCCAAAGGACTGTATAATTTCCAGGCCTGTGTCCCTGTCCTGCTGTGACGTATAGTGAAGATTGTTTGCCTTTCCGACCACCATGGCTTCCTTTTCACTCCAAGGATCCATTCTCAGTGAGCTCGTGGAATCAGTTACAAAAATAGAAAGAAAGAAAGAAAGAAAGAAAGAAAGAAAGAAAGAAAGAAAGAAAGGAAGGAAGGAAGGAAGGAAGGAAGGAAGGAAGGAAGGAAGGAAGGAAGGAAGGAAGGAAGGAAGGAAGGAAGGAAGGAAGGAAGGAAGGAAGGAAGGAAGGAAGGAAGGAAAAAGGAAAGAAAGAAAGAAAGAAAGAAAGAAAGAAAGAAAGAAAGAAAGAAAGAGGCAAGATTTCTCTGTATTTAAGTGAGTCTGATGTACCACTTAACATTAAGAGCTTACATGTAGAGAAAACAAAATTAAAAAAAAAAAAAAAAAAACTTGCATCTTGTGTTACGATTATTCAACTTCAGGGTCAACTTTATTGGATTTAGAATCACAATGGAAGGCTGGAGAGATGGTTTAGGGGTTAAGGCATTTGCCTGTGAAGTCTGAAGACCCAGGTTTGATTCCCTAGTACCTAAAAGGGCAGGATGCCCAAGGGGTAGCATGTGTCTGGAGTTTGTTTGCAGTGGTTAAATAAATAAATAAAAATATTTTTTTAAAAGAATCACAATGGAAACACAACTTTGGGTATGTCTATTTAACTGAGAAAGGAAGACCCACCCTGAATGTGGGCCACATTTATGCCCTCCACTAGGGTCCTGCTCTTGCTGCTAATCTGAGAGCCAGCTCCAAGGTGATGGGGGCAGACACCGTGATCAAGGACAACCTATCACAGCAGAAATCCAGAGGCTACAAAGAACACAACCCTAAATCAGACTGCCAGCAAGCCTGCCGTGGCTCAGGGAACATTGTAGAAGCGTGAATGGGAATACCCGGAGTCATGGTCTTCTCATCATCCCATTGGGACTGACTTCCTGACCCCATGCATAGTCAATCCCATAATTCCACAGAGGAGAGCCTCAGGGAAAAGGGAGCAGGGGAGAGGGAATAAAATGAGGATAATTTGTTAATAAATAAATGAATAATTTTTAAAAAAGAAAGAGAAAGGAGGTAGGGCGCCAGCATTTGCTACTCTCTGCTTCCTCCCTGTGGGTTCAAAGTGACCTTATGTTCCTGCTGAGGATCCTGTTCCATCGCAATGGCCGATGTCTTCAAAGTGTGATCCCAAACAAATCTCCCATCTGTAAGCTGTTTTTGTCTGAGAAAAGACAGTAAGACTCATTGCCCTCTGCTTGATGTTTCCATATATATGTATGTAGCATATACATATCAAAACATCATGTTGAACTTAATAGGTTTTTTTTGTCAGTGAGAATTTGATTAATAATCAATTAAAAGGAAAAAGCTTCGGAGGCCTCCAACTCATTCAACTCCCCTATTATTTCATCTCTAAGAAGGTCACCTGCCCCAGCCTTCCTCGGCAGTGCCCGTGTCCCTCACCTTGGCTGTCCCTTGGCCACAAAGACCTGCTCACTCCATGCATAGAGCCCGGGGCTCTGGAGGTCTAGTCCTGCCTTCTCCACATGTTAGTAGTTATCTGGCCCTCAATACTCAGACTTCATCTTGCACACTCAGCTTTCCGGTCCCTGCTTAGCCAGGCTTCCAAGCTGCCACCCACATCTGGTTGAGTTTTCTTATTACATCTGCAGAAGAGAGGAGTGAGCTAAATTAATTGGCTCCTGAAGTATAAAGTCTGTTTATACTACGTGTCCAAAGTGGAGAGTGTCTAAATGTGTGACAGACGATGGGACATTTGCTAAATTTCCCCTGACCTCTGCTTCACTGAACGGAAGCTGGAGAATTTGACTTCTGATTTGTGATGTGTTTTTTTTTTTTTTCTTAATTCCCTAAGACTGTTCAAAATTGGCCTGAATTTTTGATGGGGAGAATAACATGTTTAGCATGTTTATAAATTAACAGTCATGGAGGTTCACAAACTCAGAAGGAATCCCACAGGAAGCAAGCTGCTGGCTCTGACATACCTTCCCTTTCTCAGCTTGCCAGAGACAGATGTTGACAGTTCTCTCATTTGGGGAATAGATGCAGAAGTATGTTATATTACCCTTGAGAAACACGATATACCGAATACGACTTCTCACGGGCAAAGAGTAGTATATTTAAGCTTATAGAAAGTTCATCCTGACAGTACAAAGAAGGGAGAAAGTCATGAAGCAGTGTGAAGGCTTTGCCAGGCTCGGCTCCAACCGAAGTTTTCTAAGCTAGCTGAAAGGGCAATTGATTTGCTTAGAAGGTTCCAGCTAGATCAGACCTGAGACCAAAGTCAAAGTCCTCTCTCCGCGCAAAGCCAACAGTTTCCAAAAAGCAATATATCTGTCACCTAGGATGCTGCTTGGTCCACATCTCACAAAGGAATCCAATTCTTTTAAACACATTTTATAAAAGAAAAAAAAACCCTACAATTAATCTGGTTCCACCTAAAAGACACCCCCATGAACTTCCCCTAGATTAAGCACTGTACAAGTTATGTTTGCAGGTGTGCAAAATGGTATGGGACCATTCCTATTTTGACAGGGACTTCAAAATGAAAATTATATAAGATGCTGAAAGTGAGAAGTCTGGGTAAAACAAAACAAAACAACAACAAAAAAAAAACTTACACTACTTTGGCTAATTTTTCGATCGGTACCTAGAAAAATCTAGTCTGCCTTGAGAAGCAAGAGATAATCCATGGCTTTTGATTTGTCTTCTCTTGCTTTTAATGTGGCACCTCTGAGGATCCTGGTGGTCACACATCTGACATGCAGCTCACGGAATGCGTCTGTATTGTTGAATGATGGGGGCAGATATTGGGGAAGAGTTAGGAAGAGCTCAGAGATTCCAGTGCATGTGGAAGGGGATGAAGCTGTCAGAGCCCAGCAGTAGGCAGCCATCAGTTCTAGCGTCACTCCCTTTGAACAAAAATGTCACGCTGACCTAGAGGAAAGGATGGCAGGAAACAAACCCCGCAAGTAGTGTCTAGCCGCAACTATCAAAGGGATGAAGTCAATATATAATCAGGGCGACCTGAAACCGCCAATCACCCTCCACTGTCTTCAGGGAAACCAAGCAGGAGCGTTTTCAAATATGCAAGAGTGTCCTCTGTTCACCATGGTGAAGCAGCCCGCCCAGACCTCAGAAGGTCAGCGGGCTACTGCACCGAGCCAGTTCAGGCACATGGAGTTGCGGATCTGTGTGGCTTTTATTATTACGGACAGAGCCCTACCTGGCATCTGGTGTTGACATCTGATGGTCATTAAGGCATGTGTCAAATTTGTCCCAAATATATCATATAATGACAGTTCAAGACCCTCTTCCAACCAGAAGATTTGACAACTTTATTGCTTTACAGAGCATTGACTACAAATCCTATCTGCCTGGTATTTTGAACTGCCATTGACTCAGTCCAGGGTCACTGCCAAGTCTATTACGTTAACCGTGCTTGACAAAATAACCTCCCCCCACAAAAAGAAGATATAGAAAATCTTATTTTTTAAATTCATGGCCTGTAACAGTATGCTGTTTTCTATAAATCTCTTGTGAGTACAGAACCATGATGAAGCAAAATTTCATGCGCATAAGTATTTATAACAATATGATATTGAAAAATATTACATCAATTATAAATGGTGATTCAAATGAGGAATATGAAGGATTTTTAAATAAGAACTGACTGTGTTTTCAAAGAAAGATTCAGTACTTACATAATAAAGGCCGATCACCACTTTGTGCTCATTTATCAAATATTTATTCGGTGCCCATCATATAATACTGTTCTAGGTCTCGGTATGCTTCCAGGAGCCAAAAATAGCAGTTAAGAAAATAAAAAGGAAACAAGAACTCTTCCTTATACAGCTTAGGCTCTGGAGTATTTTTACATTGTCCTTTCAACGATGTAAACAAACGAATACAGCAAAGAAAACAGAAAGAAACTGGGGTGCCCCTTCCATGTGTGTTACTCAGATCTCTTCACCACATTCATACACACCACCCTCGGGCGGGGAGGGGAGCGGGCAGGGGTTCCTTCTTGAAAAGAAATCTAGGGACTCTGTGCTGCTGACCAGCTGACCGAAGAGCTTGCTTTGCCAGAAATATCTGGGATGTAAATGACCATGACCTACAGAGCCTGTAACCAGGGGTTGATAGACAGATAGTGTCCTGGTCTCTCTTGCCTAGATTTTTAAAAATATTTATTTATTTTTATTTACTTATTTGAGAGAGGGAGACAGAGGCAGAGGGAAATAGAGAGAGAGAGAGGAGACAGAGATAGAGAGAGAATGGGCATGCCAGAGCCTCTAGTCACTGCAAATGAACTCCAAACACATGTGCCACCTTGTGCATCTGGTTTACATGAGTACTGGGGAATCAAACCTGGATCCTTCGACTTTGTAGGCAAGCGCCTTAAACCGCTGAGCCATCTCTACAGCCTCGCCCCTCTTGCCCAGATTTTGACATAACTCCCAAGTTCATGAAAGGAGCCACGCCTGCCCTCTGAATGGCATTGTTCCCTCTCACGCCTTTCCATCAGGGGACTAAGACTGGCATGTGGATGGGGGTAGCGCACTGCTAACATTGGTAAGGACCTCTCATTTCGGATTTTCATATGAACTCTTCTCTTCCGGTCCACATTCACCCTCAAGGACATGCACTACTCGCCACACAGTGTAAAACGTGAGGCAGTGAGTGGTGGATGTTTATCTTTCTTCCTTATAGTTCTCTGTCCTTTCGGAGTTTTCAACCAAAACATGGATAACTTTGCTAAGCATGGTATGTATGGGTTTTCTGGGGTGCTGGCTTTAGTAGCTGTCGTGGGGTGCACTCTGTGAAGTTTTAGATCACTCGTTACTAATGTTTGAGCTTAGGCCTTTGCCCAGTAACAAATGGTAAAATAATCAAAATCAAGGATTCTCTTAACCTCTTTAGCATTCCCTAAGAAAGTTAGGGGGCAAAATGGAGGGGGTTTAGCTAAACACTTGCTAGATTGCCTCTGAAACCAGCTTCACTTCCAGGAAATTTGTTCAACCTAATTTAATCCTGTGGAAGCATCATTCTTTGTAATGTATGTGCGGTGTTTTTTGTTTATGCAGGGTGTGTGTGTGTGTGTGTGTGTGTGTGTGTGTGTGTGTGTGTGTTTATAAAGCCCAGTGGTCAATATTAAC
Source organism: Orientallactaga sibirica (assembly GCA_036365145.1). NCBI lineage: Eukaryota > Metazoa > Chordata > Mammalia > Rodentia > Dipodidae > Orientallactaga > Orientallactaga sibirica. The sequence continues at coordinate 333,557 of JAEOAD010001895.1, read as the reverse complement.
ATCAAGTTCAAGTGTCTGGGTCTCTCACTGAACCAGAACTCACCAGTTCAGGTAATCTAGTTCAACAGTTTGCCGTGGGTCTCTGCCTGTCTCCCCCTCTGGAATTAGGGAGGTACAAGCTGCTGCGTCCGCTCAGCATTTACGTGGGTCCTGGGGAACCAAACTCAGGCCCTCACCCTTGCTTGGCAGCTGCTTTATGAACTGAGTCACCACAACAACCCCTAAAGCATCTTCTTTTAAAACATTATTAACCTTTTTGATAACTTTCGTTCCCACATTTACATTTAGTGATTTAAGATCTGAACTTAAGTTTGCACTTCTATTCAGGTTTAAAATTATTCAAAAATTATGGCCAAAACCCATCCTGCACTTGTCAAAACTCATTAAAACTCATTTTGCAATCGTCATCTCTTGCTCTTCATAAGATGAACAGGAAGAAAGGCCGATCAATACAGCTGGACTTCTTACATGTAAATGCAGAGTTGCTCTCTCCTGACAAATTAAGCCTTGTCCACCAGGAGCGTGGCCCAGTAATGAACTTAGACCTGAAGCAACTGTCTTCTGGGTAGCATCCCATTCTGAAATTCACAAAAAAATCTATGCTACTTGGTGTGGTTGTTTGAATCCAGGGTCCCCCATGTGTTCTGCATGCTTGGTCCCCAGCTGGTGACAATTTGGGAGGTGGCATCTTGCTGGAGGAGCTGTGTCTCTGAGGGTGGACCTTGTTGGTTTATCAGCCCCTAGCTTGCCAGGGTTAGTTCAGCTCACTCTCCTGCTGCTGTGGAGCACCTGCTGTGGTCATGCCGGGCTATCCCCTGGCGTAGTGGAGCTTCCCCTTGAGACTGTCAGGCAAAATAAGAAATGTCCTCCGTCAAGGTGCTTTATTGTTTTCTTCCAGCAATGTAAAGATAACTGCTATGCTTGGATTCAGGACACACAGGACAAACGCTTGACTTTCAACAGCTTAGCTAAAATCCTGGTGAACTCTCCAGAAGCTGTAAGTTGCCAAGCCAAAATACCAGAAGAGATGTATGTGGCCCTAGAGCATGCACCTTTACTAGATGTGAAATAGGAAATGCATTTCTAAGACTGGTGGTTCTTTGATATGCCACTTTCCTTTTATCATATCTTTTTGTTAATGTATGTTTCTTACTTTTTTTATTATTTTTTTTTATTTTTGGAAAGAAAGAGAGAGATAGAGAGGGAGACAGAGATGGGCGCGCCAGCAGTCTCTCAGCTGCTCTGAACGAAATCCAGATGTGTGCGCCCCCTGGTGGTCAAGTGCGGCATTGCGCCCTTGCGTCACTTTGCATCTGGCTAAACGTGGGACCTGGAGATTGGAACCGCTGGACATTGGAACCTGCATTCTTTGGCTTAGCAGGCAGGCGCCTTAGCCGCTAAGCCATCTCTCCAGCCCTCTTACTTTTTTTGAGAGAGAGACAGATAGAGAGTGATAGAAAATGGGCACACCAGCAGCCTCTCAGCTGCTGTGAAAGGACTCCAGACGTGTGCGCCCCCTTGTGGGCAAGTGTGGCATTGCGGTCTTGTGTCACTGTGTCTGGCTAAATGTGGGACTTAGAGAATCAAATGGGTGTTCCTAGGCTTCTCAGGCAGGCACCTTTACCGCTAAGCCATCTCTCCAGCCCTAATGTATATTTCTTGTTCATAGTTCATAGCGTGGCCTTCAATTTATTATCTCCTAAAACAATTCTTTTAATTGTAGAGTTTACATCATTTATGCTTAATCTAATATCACTTTTTTTTTAATGCTTGTTCTTGTTTTGTTTTGCAGTTGTGAGGATTGAACCTGGGTTCTCACACATGGGATGCAGCCACTCCAATGGTGCACTATGCACAGCCCACTTGTTTTGTTTTTTTTTAATTTTACTGTTTTCGGTTTTCTAAAAATCTGCTGTTTGTTCCTTCTTTCCTGTTCTGTCTTTCAAATTACTGTAGTATAACATTAAACCTTCTCTGTTATTTTTTTCACTATATCATTTTTCTTTAATTTTGTTGTTTTCCTCTGAGTTTTCAGATATTTATTCTATTCCATTGTTGGAGACAACCATGGACTCTGGATAACATGAAAACCTTAAGTGTTTGCATTTTCTGCCTCTCATCTTTCATGCTAATGTTAACCTTACAACTGACATCCATGTGTTTTATAATCCTTAAAGCATATTATTATTAATTTTTAAATGGATACAAACCCTTTATCCATTTAACAACACATTTATCAACTAGTCTTCTTTGTGTAGTTCTGTTGAGATAACTTTCCATATGGTTTCATTTCCTTTCAACATCAATTCTTTTTTACTTTTTAAATTTTTTCAGTCCACACACAGAGATTTAGATATCATTCATTCTGACCTTTTCAAATGCAATTTGTTTTTGTTAATCCCCAGTACCTAACTCTCTTCTTCCCCACCAGTTCCACTCTCCCCTCTTCTGTTCTTCTTGCTCAGTTCTGTTTGTAGCTCTGCCCTTAGAGACTTCGTCCACATTTGTCCTCTCTATCTATACACTACAGTAGATATTACAAGCTGAGACCCACATATCAGAAATAACATGCGTGGGTGGGGGGCTGGAGAGACGGCTTAGCAGTTAAGGCACTTGCCCGCAAAGCCAAAGGACTTTGGTTTGATTCCCCAGGACCCATATAAGCCAGATGCACAAGGGGATGCACGCATCTGGAGTTCATTTGCAGTGGCTTGAAGCCCTGGCGCTCCCATTCTCTCTCTGTGACTGTCTGCTTCTCTCATGCTCTCCAATAAATAAATAAATAATAAAAATGTTCAAAATAAAGAAATAGCACACTGTTTTGGTCTTTCTGAGTTTGAGTCACTTTATTTAATATGATTCCTTCCCGTTCCATCCACTTCCTGGAAACTTCTTTAATTTCCTTTACTGATATCTGATGAGAACAGATTTCCTTGACCTTTATATTTTTTTTCTTTTTTTGAGTGAAAAATCTATATATTGTACTTTCACTTTTTTTTTTTGTTTTTTTGTTTTGTTTTGTTTTGTTTTGTTTTGTTTTGTTTTGTTTTGTTTTGTCTTTCAAGGTAGGGTTTCACTGTAGCCCAGGCTGACCTGGAATTCACTCTGTAGTCTCAGGGTGGCCTTGAACTCACAGCAATCCTCATACCTCCTCCTCCTGAGCTCTTGGATTAAAGGCGTGTGCCACCACGCCTGGCTTGTACTTTCACTTTTGAAAGATATTTGCACTGGATGTGATTCCAGCTTGTGGACTCTTTCTTTCTCTCCACTATGGCTGCCATCCTGCTGTCCTCTGGCTTACAAGACTTGTAAAATGACATCCACAGTTCCCACCTCTGCCATTCCATATGCACGTGTCTCAGTCACTCTGACCACTATCATAAGTTTCTCATTATCACCGATTTAAACCAATTAGGTTCCGATATTTCTTGGGATGGTTCTTCAGTGTTCGTCAAAGTTGAGAACTCTCCACCTGTTATTTCCTCAAATATTTTACAGCCCTGAAGCACACTTTGTGAGAAGGTAGTTACATGTACATCACCCAAGAACTATGAGTGTGCATGTGCACAGCTGTGTCACACTATTCTCCATCCAGCTGGACAGTTTGTTCAGTTCCTCTTCTTTTACTCTGTACTGTTCAATCTACTTTTTTTTAAAAAAAAAAAACTTTTTATTTTATTTTTATTTATTTATTAGAGACAGAAAGAGGGAGGGAGAAAGACAGAGAGAGTGAGAATGGGAGTGCCAAGGTCTCTAGCCACTGCGAACAAACTCCAAATACATGTGACGCCTTGTGCATCTGGCTAACGTGGGACCTGGGGAATCAAACTGGGGTCCTTAGGCTTCATAGGCATGTGCCTTAACCGCTAAGCCATCTCTTCAGCCCTTTTCAATCTACTTTTACAACTTTCATTTAAAAGCATATTGAAACAATTCAGTAAACCTTAAGCATCCAGTGTTGTATATCTAAAACACAAATATCCAGTTGGCAACATTTATTGCTCTAATATAGCCTAAGTTCTTAAACATATTCACATGGCCTGTTTTAAACCTGTCTCATAATTCCATTCCTTTACCCCACCTCTGTCACCTCTGTGTTTTGTTCTTTGACTTTGTTAAAGAATCACATTTTCCTACTTCCACATATGTCAAGAAATTTCATTTTGTGTCTTGGCTCTTCGTTTTTCTGCGATACAAAAGATTTTTTTTTTTTTTTGGGTTTGCTTTGAAAAACTATACACTTGTTTTTAGGGCAGTGTAGTCATCAAAAACCTGCACGTTAGCTTTGCTGATACGGGATCTGATTGGTGGGTTTTTTGTTTGTTTCTTTGTTTTTGTTCTGTTTTGTTTGTTTTTCAAGGTAGGGTTTCACTCTAGCCCAGGCTGACCTGGAATTTACTATGTAGTCTCAGAGTGGCCTTGAACTCATGGCGATCCTCCTGCCTCTGCCCCCCCCCAGGTTCTGGGATAGGTGTGCACCCCAAATCCTGCGAGATCAGTGTTTTCTTGACAGTAGGGACACTTCGGCCATATTGCTAAGCAATGAACTTTTAGTATCAGTACTGAAGGCCTTGGGTTTCCAAATGGTCTCTGTGCTTGGCTTGCCAGGCCGAGCTGCCATTCTCAGCTTGGATCCCTTTTCCTTTCACCACAGTCTGAGTTTACAAAGTTCTTCCAACAAACGTTAATAAGTTATTTCATTTGTTTCTTTACTCTGAAGGACCAGAGTCTTGTTCTGTATGTGGTCTAATATTTGCATTGTTAAATTTTGGGGATGTTTTCTAAATATTATTCCACTTATTTACAGGGGATGAGAGGCCGGCTGTCTTATGTCAGTTCCTCAGAGGAGCCCGTAGTAGAAGTCTCACAGTAAGGGTTTTCGACAAGGGGAGAATATGAGTAAGAACAGTAAGTTTCAGTGCTGGACTCTCCTCCGTCCCTTCTTCTCAGCACTATGGTGCCTTTTGGGTCATCCCAGTGGTCATCGCCCTCTGAAAAGAGAGGCTTCTCTAACCAGAAGTGAGAGTAACATTAATATATGAATATGAACGTTAAGTATAGTGCTTGCAGAACAGTTTGGTGAGCATAATATATGCATTTAGCCTGACAAGAGCAGACTTTACACACCTAAGGCACATGACTTCCCCTGCCATGGGCTTTTGATTAGGTTATTGTTGAAGAAGAGATGGTGGAAAGAATGTAAAAGCCAAAGGAAGGGTATGACTTCTTACAATGCCACTGTCCAGACAGAAATTGGCCTCGATATCCATGACCTTGCAGTGCCTAGCAATACCTTCGCAAAACCCTAACAATAGGAGAAAAAGATGATGACATCAAAATAAAAGAGAAACTAAAGGAGAGAGGGAGGGGATATGATGGAAAGCAGAGTTGTGAAGGGGAAGCGGGGGAGGGGAGGAGAATATCATGGTTTATTGTCTGTAAGTATAGAAGTTGTCAATAAAAAAATTATACATTATTTAAAAAAACAAACATTAATGAGTTATTTCATTTGTTTCTTTACTCTGATGGACCAGAGACTTGTTCTGTCTGTGGTCTAATATTTACATTGTCAAATTTTGGGGATGTTTTCTAAATATTATTCCACTTATTTACAGGGGATGAGAGGCCAGCACGCCCATGACACAGTAGAACTTTACTCAGCGGTGGAAAGAGTAACTAAGGGAGTGTCTTTGAAAGTTACTTAGCTTTAGAAAGTTCAGTTTTGAATTAACATAAAATCCTTACACAGTACAAGGCAACTGCAATTCTAGAGAAACAAGCAAGCACACGTGCACACAAACTTGCACCCACATGAGCACCGTTTACAAGCTAACGCACCAGTACGACATGTGGGGTTCATTGTGTGACCTCAGAACCCCCATGGAAGCACATGATAGTTTTGAGGTTAAGAAAGGAAGGTGGGGGAAACTTGAAGCAATCATTTACATTTTAGATGAACTTTGAAGGAAAACAATGAAGAACACAGAATAATTCAGAGAAGTGTGCTCTCAGGGCAGGGAAGGTATTTGACAATCAAGAATGTTTTTTTTTTTTTTTTTAAGATGGAAGAATAAGGAACTCAGGAGAAGTAGTAAAGTGAAAATAAAGACATGTAGGAAGGGTGTGTACCATGTTGGACAGGCTGGCATGTTTGCAGGGTGCTCTGAGACTGAACAAGTCAATTTTTTTGAAATTTTATAGTTAGCTTAAAGATGTTTGATAGACAATCACAAGACTATCCAAAGCCTAGGAGAAGGATCAGAAGATTTATGGCTTAAAAGAGAATAGGTACAAAAATATAAAATAAAAGGAAAATAGAGCTAAGGAAAAATATCTCAGTTGAATTCACGATCAAGAGTCCTAAAACTTTATTTTCTTTAGCAAAAATTCTAGACTTCATTTTTTAAAAAATAATATTCTTTATTTATTTATTTAAGAGAGAGGTCAAAAGAGGCAGATGTGAGAGAGACAATGGGCATACCAAGGCCTCTAGCCACTGCAGATGCACTCCAGACTCATGCGCCACATTGTGCATCTGTTTTACGTGGGTCCTAGGGAATCGAACCTGGGTCCTTAGGCTTAGCAGGCAAGTACCTTAAGCACTAAGCCATCTTTCCAGCCCAAAGATTCTAGACTTCTTGTGTGGTGGTTTAGAAAGGTCCAGAACCCTAAGTGACTAATTCAACTAGTCATTTCATGGAGAAACTACAAGTTTGCATCCCTGGCTCACGGGAGAGGGGAGGCTGTTTTGAACTACATCTTTCCTGATATGTGAGTTACTACCCGTGCTGCCCCCTACTGTCCTTGGTCATCAGGATCCGTCCAGTAGTTCCACGTCTCCATTGAGTAGATTTACTGTGAATGGCAATGGAAGAGATGGAGGGCTGCAAATCAGGGGCCAGTAAGAGGAGCCCTACACCGAGGAGGATTCCCCTGTCTTGACACTATTACTAGATTAATTTCATCGGGATTGTAAAACTTCACTTTATATAGGTCATCCGGCAGAAGTGAGTTTTCAGGGTGTTGTCTCAGAAGCTAAAAATAAACTTGAATTAGCAGCAATTAGTGAAGTGGGTGTAATTTCATACCTTTGGCTATATAATCATTTCCTGAAGTGGTTCTCTCTTGATTTGACTTTCCAGTGTGCTACATTCCCTGTTGAAAGGAAATATGCATTCCGTACCCCCTGCAAGGCAATTTTAAGGAAAGCACAGTAAATATAAACTAATGTAATGACGGGCTGCACAGAATGCTCTGTTTTCATGAAACAAGCCACTAAAAATACCGCTCACACTAACAATGCGAAAGCAGTAATATTGTAGTCCTTAACAATTCCAAACTATTATTTTGTTTTGCAAGATGTTTTGCAGAATCTAGTCTCCATAATCACTTTCTTAAGAAAAAGGCAAAACAATTTTATTGCACTCCAGTACAGACTCTAAAAATATCAGCATGCCAAGTATATAGAGATCAGGCTATTAATATCTTGACACACTATCCATTGGTGGGGTGAGATGCACTTTATTTTTAGATTGTGAGCCAAAATCTAGATTATTTTTTGTTGAACTATACACTTTGAATCCGTAACGTGTTTAAAAGTAAGAAAAAAGACTGATTTGAACCTCTCATTTCTCAACACTCTATAGGAAACACTAATTCTTCCAAGAGTTGTTGCAAATGCTTCCTCAGCTCTCTTGATGACAACTGGTTCAATTACAATTAGTTTAAGATCAGACATTACACAGAGCTTTGGTGAGATTGGTGAGAGTCGCAGTAAATCTCAATTTTGATTTGCAATTACAATTGTAAAACTGTACGAGTTCTCAAGCTAAGCCTTAGCGTTAGCTTGTCGTGATGTGTGAGCACACGGATGAGAATCCTGCAAACAAGCCCGGATCTGAGGAAGCCCCTTTCCACAGCTGAACGTGCTGTTGGTGCAGGGGGCGCCTGCAGCTTGCTGAAAGCCTCGGTGGCCGAGTCCAGGAGCAGTACCAGGGTGACATGTTCATTTCACTTAACTTCTAAAAGCACATATTTCACTTGGATTTTTATCGATATATGGATGGCAGAAGGTATATAAATCTTCATTGTCCACTTAATTTTGACACACACACACATATATATATACATATATATCACATACATATGTATATTATACACTATATACACATACACACACATATATACATATATATCACATATATATGTATATAACACACTACACACACACACACACACACACACACACACACACACACACACACACATATATATATATATCCATGCCTCCAGCACTCAATCGAGATGTATAACATAGCCAGAATCCTAGGTATCTTTCACCATCATCTTCTTATCCATCCCACCGTTGTGATTTCTAGCATTCTAAGATTCTTTCATCTGATTTTGATTTATACAAAACAAAGCGATGCATGCTAGGCTACTTAAGGTCTTAATTTTTTTTTCATTCAAAATGAGGTTCATGTGTTTCACTTTGTTGTTGCTCATATACATTAATTTTCAATGTTTTACATTTTACAGTATCCATAAGTAATACAATTTACTTATTATATTTAATACATTGTACACTGAGATTAAGAAAAAGCTCTATGGTGGGGCTGGAGAGATAGCTTAGCAGTTAAGGCACTTGTGGGCAAAGCCTAAGGACCCAGGTTCGACTCCCCAGAACCCACGTACACCAGATGCATATGGTGGCACATGCATCTGTAGTACGTTTACAGTGGCTAGAGGCCCTAATGTGCCCATTCTCTGTGTGCCCCCTGTAATAAATAAATAAATAAGATTTTTTAAAAAAGAAACAGCTCTATCATAGCAACAACAGGAGCTGAAACTGTCACTCAGAACCAGTGTAAGCACTATCCCAAGTTCAGACCAGCCCTCAGAGTAGACATCCAGATTTCCATTGAGTGAGATCTATTTTCTCAGCCATCTTTTGTTGATACTCTGGGGGAACAATCGATTTGTAAACAAAACTCTACACTCTGCACTGCAGAAGGAGGCGGGTCTCCGAGAGGGCTTCCTCTTTTACTTAAAGACACTCATTGTGAAGTGGGGATAGCTGGAGAGTGTCATAGCAAAGCACAAATAACCAACTTCCCATTTTTGCTTTCCGTTTCCCCATTAAAGGGACCATCTACAGGCTCTCTAGACGTTACTTTTTTCTGACAATGTCATTAGAGAGCCCAAGAAAAAAAAATTTTTTTATGGGACACTCAGTGTTAACCCTCCCTCCCCAAAGGTCAGTGTGACCTGAGTGTCTGACTCTGCCAAGTCCCCGAAGGCACACATTGCTTTTGTGTTCCATCCAGACTGTTGCTTTGGTTGTCTCAGCACCTAACAGCTCTCCTCATAGGCCAAGATGGAAAAAAAAAAAAAAGAAAAAAAAAAAAAAAAGAAAATTCCCAGCTTCTTCGGAAAGACAGCCCAAACCCCAAACAACAATGCTCCTTGGATACAAGTAACATTTTATTCTAGAAATAGAAAATGTCCTCTAACTTAGTTATAATTTCTACAATCTGTTCTGCCAGTTTTTTGTGTGTGTTTTGTTTTTGGTTTGTAAAACTGCTATTCAGAGTTCTTTGGGCCAAAAATGAAATCTAGCCTATTTCTAATAGCGTGATGATTTCCATGGGATGTCTCATTGAAGAATTGATGAAAAAGTCACCCTGGGGCCCTTCTTACAAAGAAGGGAACCCTATTTATTTACTTAGTGAACAAAAAGCCTACCTACCTACTACCTTTTCTGTGAAAGAAAAATATTTAAAACGTTGATTGTGCCATAAGTATTATTTCTCTGTTTCCACTGAAAATAAGCTCGTTTCCTCTTCAAGAACAGTTATTCTCTAACACACAATGTTGTTCTGTGCATATGTAGTGTGCATGTGTGTGTGTGTGTGTGTGTGTGTGTGTCATATGCACATGTGTGTGCAACTGTCTACACTCTGTACACAAACATGCGGAGGCCAAAATAGAACATTGTGTTCTCTTTTAAAACATTGTATTTATTTATTTATTTATTTACTTACTTATTCATGAGAGAGAAAGAGGAAGATAGAGAGAGAGAATGGGCATGCCAGGGCCTCCAGCCACTGCAGACAAATTCCAGATGCATGCACTCCCTTGTGCTTCTGGCTCATATGGGTCCTAGGGAATCAAAACAAGGTCCTTAGGCTTTGCAGGCAAACGCCTTAACTGCTAAGCCATCTTGTTTTCTTGAGTCTCAGCCTCACACTGAACCTGAAGCTGCCTTCTTTGGGAGGGGACAGACGGTGGTCAGTCTGAATGACCAGGGAGCCCCAGCAATTCTCTTAGCTCGACTCCCCATCAGTAAGAACACTGCAGGCCTGTGTGGCCACCTGTAGCTTTTTATGTATGTGCTAGGGATCAAAACTTAAAAAAGAAAAGAAAAAGAAAAAGAAAAACCATGACAAAAAGCAGAAATTGGTCTGCTCACGCATGCACAGCAAGTGCTTTTATCTGCTGAGCCATCTCCCCAGCCTCACAATTTTTAATAGGACAGGTAAATTATTTTGGCTCCAGAAAGATCAGCTCTTTAAATATCAGTGACTAAACTTAGCAGTAGATGATTAACCCACCAGACAGATGATGCATAGATTTGGCAGAAATCAAGAAAACTATATGAGTGACAGATCAGTAACCAATCAAAAGCAAGAAAGTAGAAAGCTGTACCCATTTTTTAAAAAGTTTTTTAAAAGCCCAGTTTTTTAAATGGAATAGAAGCACTCGAAAACTTGGTTGATAATTCTAATTTTTTTTTTTTTTTTTTTGGTTTTTCAAGGTAGGGTCTCACTCTAGCTCAGGCTGACCTGGAATTCACTATGTAGTCTCAGGGTGGCCTCAAACTCATGGTGATCCTCCTATCTCTGCCTCCCAAGTGCTGGGATTAAAGACATGCACCACCACAACCGGCTGATAATCCTAAATTTTAAAAATAACAATGATTTTGCGTGCATATGTAAGACACACAGGGAGCAGATCCCACAGTCATAAATGCTTATAGCTTTATCTTTAATCCCAGATAATGACAAAAGTGATAGGTCATATTTACAAGGCACGGATCTAGTACTTTTAAAGGGATTACTTCTTTTTCTCAAACCATCCTATAATAAGACATGTGCTCTAGGTCACGTTAAGCAGTCCTAATCTGAAATTGCAAAATGCTCCCTAAAACACAAAGCATCTTGAGTGGTATATGAGTCAAAATTCCACGTACAACTTCATATGTATGTTGATGGTTGAACTAAAATGCAGGCACGCTGGTACCGTATAGGGTTGCCTTCTGTCTATTTGAATAAGGTGTATATAAAACACATGAATTTTATGTTTACACTTGGGTCTCATGCACCAGCTATTTCACTTTGCCTATGCAAATACTTCCATAACTGAAAAAAAAAAAAAAAAGAAAAAAGAAAGAAAGAAAGAAAAAGTCAGAAACCTTTCTGGTCCCAGCGTCTTTTAATACAGGCTCATATTCAACTGGCATCACCATTTTCGGGTTGGAGATGTCAAAGCCCCGAAGACTCAAGACATCCACTCAAAATCGGCAGGGAGTCCAAGTTAGGGTGTGACCACAGACCATGATGCTGACAGACAATTAACCTGACACGCTGCTCTTGGAGGACGAGGACCTTCAAAGATGTCTATACAACTCTGGACCCTCTGCTACCCAGCAACATGAAGTTTCGTCTACCTCCTGAGCGTGGACTGTCCTTGGTGACTTTCTTGGCTGAGAGAAGATAATGAAAATAACATCCCAGAAGATCTGAGGCTGTCACCAGAAGCCCTGTGTTGTTCACCCGGGGCCTCTTAGTGCTCACACTGTCTCTTTCCTCCCCCTCAAAACTCCAGCCATTGGGGATGGGAGAAAGTCAGTGGGTAAAGTTCTCATTGCACCAGTCTGAGGGCTTGACTATGTCCCCAGCACATGTAAGTGCTGGAGAGGTGTGGTGGCCTTCCTGTAACTGCAGTGCTGGCACGGAGGTGGAAGGTAAGGATCCTTGGGGCAAGCTGGCTATTAAAACTAACCAAATCATTGAGCTCTGGCTTCCAGAGTGTCATTTTATCTCAATAAATAAGATGGCATGTGATCAAGGAAGACACCCAGCTAACATCGACCTCTGGCCCCCGCATGATCTTGCACACACACACACACACATGCAGATATGCATGCACACTACATACGAATACACAGGCAAAAAAAAAAAAAAAAAAAAAAAAAAAAAAGCCATGTGCTCCACTCTGAAAGCCCAAGCCACTTGAAAAGGTCATATGTCACTATCCCCGGCTTAGGTGCCAGGTGATGGTCAGTGACAAATAGCTTGCATGAGACCACAAATGATGGCTGCCCTAGCTGTCAGAACAAGAGACATCCCTATGACAGAATCACCGAACTGAGCGGGCAACTGATGGGACAATGTCACACAGAAAACAAGACAAGACAAAGTGAAGGTTATTGCACAAAATATCAGATGACCTATCACACAGCAAAAGGTCAGCATGCCTACTTGCAAATGAATTGTATTTTCTTTTTTTTTAAAATTTATTTTCTTTTTGTATTTTTAAATTTTTATTTATTTAATATCTTATTTTTTATTTATATATTTGTCAGAGAAAGAGGGAGAGAGAGAGATAGAATGGGGCACCAGGGCCTCCAGCCACTGCAAATGAACTCCAGATATATGCGTCCCCTTGTGCATCTGGCTGATGTGGGTCCTGGGGGAATCGAATGTGGGTCCTTTGGCTTTGCAGGTAAATGCCTTAATGATGAAGCCATCCCTCCAGCCCATGAATTGTATTTTCAGAGATTACTTGTAAGGCTGTGGGGATGGCCCAGTGGGTAAGACCACTTGTACCATGCAAGCATGAGGGCCTCGCTCTCCCTGAGTTTGCTTCCCCAGCAACCAAGAAACAGTTAGGTATGGTCCCATGCAACTGTAAACACAGTCCTGTGGGGGTCAGAGACCAGAGAAGCTCATTGGTCAGCCAATCTGACCACAACTAGCAGCTCTGAGTTCAGTGAGGAAATTCGGCTCAAGGAAATGGGGGTGAGTGACTGAGGAATACATTTGATATTCTCTGGTCTTTGCAGGCAGGTGCATGGGAAATGTGCCTCCACACACACACACACACACACACACACCACTAAAATACACACATATACACGAGCATATACCACATACATACACACCACTATAATACAAGCATGCTCAGAAGAGAACACTTATAAAATGATGAGTGAAAAATCATAAACATTTCCCCATAGTAACAGCATTATAAAGATTTACAAGGTTCTGAGACCAGTTTACAAAAGTGTATTGAACTCAAAACACAACTTAAATTTGCTATGAAATGCAATACAATAACAACACTAGAAATCATGCTAAACAAATTAAGCACAAGAAAAAAGTATTGTTTTTAACAAAAGTACATTAATGTGTATTTGAGACAAAGAGAATTCATTTACAAGACAAATGGAACTTTGATGGAGCCTCAATAAATTGAAAATATTTCAAAGGTTAACTCATGTAGGCCATATATTTTTTCTCATCTCTGTGATAACTATTATTAGGGATATAAAAAGGGCTGCGTAGTACACTGAGACAAGGTCAATGGAAAGTTTGTTGCTTTGCTCAATGCTAATGGTAGGCAGAGGAGGAGAATGGGAGAAAGAGGGAAATACTAATGGTAGGCAGAGGAGGAGAATGGGAGAAAGAGGGAAATACTAATGGTAGGCAGAGGAGGAGAATGGGAGAAAGAGAGAAATACTAATGGTAGGCAGAGGAGGAGAATGGGAGAATGAGGGAAATACTAATGGTAGGCAGAGGAGGAGAATGGGAGAAAGAGAGAAAATACTAATGGTAGGCAGAGGAGGAGAATGGGAGAAAGAGAGAAATACTAATGGTAGGCAGAGGAGGAGAATGGGAGAAAGAGGGAAATACTAATGGTAGGCAGAGGAGGAGAATGGGAGAAAGAGGGAAAATACTAATGGTAGGCAGAGGAGGAGAATGGGAGAAAGAAGGAAAATACTAATGGTAGGCAGAGGAGGAAAATGGGAGAAAGAGGGAAATACTAATGGTAGGCAGAGGAGGAGAATGGGAGAAAGAGGGAAATACTAATGGTAGGCAGAGGAGGAGAATGGGAGAAAGAGGGACGTAATAATGATAGACAGAGGAGGAGAATGGGAGAAAGAGGGACGTAATAATGGTAGGCAGAGGAGGAGAATGGGAGAAAGAGAGAAAATACTAATGGTAGGCAGAGGAGGAGAATGGGAGAAAGAGGGAAAATACTAATGGTAGGCAGAGGAGGAGAATGGGAGAAAGAAGGAAAATACTAATGGTAGGCAGAGGAGGAGAATGGGAGAAAGAGGGAAATACTAATGGTAGGCAGAGGAGGAGAATGGGAGAAAGAGAGAAAATACTAATGGTAGGCAGAGGAGGAGAATGGAAGAAAGAGGGAAATACTAATGGTAGGCAGAGGAGGAGAATGGGAGAAAGAGGGACGTAATAATGATAGACAGAGGAGGAGAATGGGAGAAAGAGGGAAATACTAATGGTAGGCAGAGGAGGAGAATGGGAGAAAGAGAGAAAATACTAATGGTAGGCAGAGGAGGAGAATGGGAGAAAGAGGGACGTAATAATGATAGACAGAGGAGGAGAATGGGAGAAAGAGGGAAATACTAATGGTAGGCAGAGGAGGAGAATGGGAGAAAGAGGGACGTAATAATGGTAGGCAGAGGAGGAGAATGGGAGAAAGAGGGAAAATACTAATGGTAGGCAGAGGAGGAGAATGGTAGAATGAGGGAAATACTAATGGTAGGCAGAGGAGGAGAATGGGAGAAAGAGGGACGTAATAATGGTAGGCAGAGGAGGAGAATGGGAGAAAGAGGGAAAATACTAATGGTAGGCAGAGGAGGAGAATGGGAGAAAGAGGGAAATACTAATGGTAGGCAGAGGAGGAGAATGGGAGAAAGAGAGAAAATACTAATGGTAGGCAGAGGAGGAGAATGGGAGAAAGAGGGACGTAATAATGGTAGGCAGAGGAGGAGAATGGGAGAAAGAGGGAAAATACTAATGGTAGGCAGAGGAGGAGAATGGGAGAAAGAGGGAAATACTAATGGTAGGCAGAGGAGGAGAATGGGAGAAAGAGAGAAAATACTAATGGTAGGCAGAGGAGGAGAATGGGAGAAAGAGGGAAATACTAATGGTAGGCAGAGGAGGAGAATGGGAGAAAGAGAGAAAATACTGATGGTAGGCAGAGGAGGAGAATGGGAGAAAGAGGGAAAACATGTGGATGGATGCTTTCTCTCCCATGACTTCGTAGTAAAGACATGGCTAGGGTTCCCCTTAGCCATCTTTTCCTCCATAACCCTCTGCTCCGGAGGACTGAGCAGATGAAATAAATCAGGGGATCCCCCTCCCAGCTAGTGTGCATACAGATTGAATGTGAATCCAGGAGACGGAACTGTGGTCTCAAAGCCAGTAGTACAGAGGTGAGAATAGATCTTACCCAGGATTGTATAGAAAGATCTATCTTCCTAGGCTATTGTGACGGCCTGAATGTCAGTGCATGTCCCCCTTAGCCTCCGGAATTCGAGAGTCTCCAGCAGTCTGCTGAAAGAGGTGTCACTCAATCTGGATTTTGCAGTTCTGGCTGTTCCTGCTTGCTGGCTGCTGGGTGGTGACTCTGCATCTATAGAAGTGAGCCAGCTTCTTCTGCCACTGCCGGTGTTTCCCCTGGATTCCCTAAGACTGAATTACACTCTTTCCTCCCATAAGCTGCTTCTGTTCCGGTGTTCGTTCCAGCAGCGAGAAAGTAAGTGCACCAGATATGGTCTGTGCTCTCGGGGAGATATGGGCTTCCTAGAACTTGGAGACAGCAAGAACCTACATCAACCACTACCTAAAACTTGCCCTGGTCCTGGACCTTATGGTATACTTTGGATCTAGAATGTTCCACCAAACGGAAGTCAGGGATCACTTTAAGAGGTAGACCCTAATAGAAGGAAGTGACGTCATTGGGAGTGTGTCTTTGAAGGAACTCTTGGGATCTGCCCCTTCTTGTTCCTCTGTTTTCATATTGACTGCCATGGGGTGCAGCCTCTCTTCTGCCATGCAGTGCTGGGTGACAACAGGCCCAAAGCAAAAGGGCCAACACCATGGACTGTCATTCTGAAGCCATAAGACAGAACAAAACCTTTCTTTCCTTTAAGTGCATTTCCTCGGGTATTTTGCCACAGCATCAAAAAACATTTTTCCCTTCTGTTGGTTCATAAACTCTGTTGTGGCTTAAGCCAGTTGAGGTGGGATGTCTGAAACGTGACCCTGAACAATGCTTTAACGAAGTGGATGAAGTCAGGTAGTGCCAGCTTGTTGAAGAGACAACATTCACAAGTCCACTGTCTTTTTTCACTTTGTTGTATGTGAGTGGTGTTTATACATGTTCCCACATGTGCCAGTCTGTGTGCATGTATGTACGCATGTATGAGCATGTGTGGAGGACAGAGGTCAACGTTGGGTTCTTTATTTTAAATTTTATTTGTTGTTGTTTATTTATTTGAGAGTGACAGACACAGAGAGAGAAGTAGGCAGATAGATAGAGAATGGGCGCGCCAGGGCATGCAGCCCCTGCAAATGAACTCCAGATGTATGCGCCACCCTGTGCATCTGGCCCATGTGGGCCCTGGGGAATCGAGCCACGAACTGGGGTCCTTAGGCTTCACAGGCAAGCTTCTAATCACCAAGCTATCTCTCCAGGCCCCAACATTGGGCTCTTGAGCATTTCCACCTCACTTGTTCAGTCAGGGATACGCCCGCCCCTGCTTCCCCAGCACAGGGATTAGAGGTGTGCATAGCCACATCCATCATTTAGTTGGGGATGCAAACTTAGATCCATAGGCTTGCATGGCAAGTACCTGACCCTCTGAGCCATCTTCCCCATCCAATGTCACTGTCTTTGCAGTAAGCTTTTCTTATTCATATCCCATGTCAGGTGTTTGGAGGGTTCTGATTTCCAGGCCCTTCCAGGATTGGGTTTCTTATGTCTTTCAGGTCCTTGAAGTTTTCTACACTCAGTTGGGAGATGAATTTGAAAAAAAATAATAATAAGACTTGGGCTGGGGAGATGGCTTAGCAGTTAAGGCTCTCGCCTGTGAAGCTTAAAGACCCAGGTTTGATTCCCCAGTACCCAACTAAAGCCAGATGCACAAGGTGTGGAGCAAGCGTCTGGAGTTCCTTTGTGAGGGCTGGAGGCCCTGGTGCACCCATTCTCTCTCTCGCTCGCTGTCTCTTTCTCTCTCTCTCAACTAAATAAATAACATATTTTTTTAAAAAATAAGCCTTTAATCACAGAACTTGGGAAGCAGAGGTAGGAGGATTGCCACCACGCCTGGCTTATTTTAATTTTTTTTATATTTTATTTTTATCACACTTGTATAACAAATGCTTTACCCATTGTACTCTCTCCCTAGCCCAATAATTTTATTTCTAACATGAGTTATGAAGGATGAAATACTTTTTGAAGGGCTATGATTTTATGCAAAGTCAACAACATTACATCAGATTTTCTTACAGAGAAGAGAGAATAAAAAGCGGACTTATTTCATTTACTGTTTTTTCTGCAGTAGCACTAATCTTCCACTAATGTGGCTAATAATATAAGGCTGATCTCTGTCACTTCACAGAAAGGACCTATACAAATACTTTTTGTATCCTAAACCAGATTGTGTTTATTAAAATTTAATCATAGCTAGAACCACAATTTTTTTTGATTTATAAGTTCTATTAAAAATACTTAATCAAGCCAGGCATGGTGGCGCACGCCTTTAATCCCAGCACTTGGGAGGCAGAGGTAGGAGGATCGTCGTGAGTTTGAGACCACCCTGGGACTACATACTGAATTCCAGGTCAGCCTGGGCTAAAACGAGACCCTACCTCAAAAAAAAAAAAATAGTTAATCAATTAAGAAAACACCAATACATTACAATCGTATTTTAACAACAGTTCAAATAATCTGTGGCAATCACTTCAAGTTTATTTGAATTGGTATGTAATTTTGCATGCTTGATTTCAATGTCTCATTACCTTCTCTATTCTTACATCTGTAAATGTGACATTGTAAATCACTTTTAAAAAGTCTAGCAATAAATAAATAAATAAGCAAATAAATAAATAAATAAGCCTTGACTGTGCCAGTGGTGGCCAGGACAATGCCACCTAGCTGGTGGGAAGTGGAGAAACCACAACCCCACTGTGTGCTGGGAAATGGAAGAAAAGAGTTCTATCTATGGGACTAAGAGTCCCTGCTGGGGTCCGACCTTCTATGGATCAAGAGCTTCCTTCCTCCTTCTGCTCTTGCACCGAAGTCAGTTGCCCCCTGCGATGGGAAACAGCCTGAACTTCCGGTCAGGGACTTCCTGGTGACTATTACTTCTGTCAAGCCTGTATATAAACCAATAACATAAACCAGTAATAACCAATAATAAACCTATAAGTTTGAAAAAAAATGGTGAAAGCCTGTGGTGCTGTTTGTTCACGTCCTGGCGTATCTGGAAGGAGAGAATGGAACCAGAAACAAGTCCGTCCAGGCTATAATCCTCAAAGAGCTTCATCAAGTGGACCCATGTCTGCTAGCCACATCTCCTGTCCCAAAGGATGCAGAGACCCCCCCCACCACCACCACCACCAAATCAAATGCCACCAAGTGTTCAGATGAGTCTTTGGGGGAACGTTTCACGTGCAAACTGTGGAGACAAATAATGTGGATTTAAGCATGAGGGTCTCATCCACCCGGAGTGCAATCCTCAGAACCAATGTAAATAGCTGGGCGTGGCTTCACACACCTGATATGGTCAGCTTTGTCTGGGACCACGAAGGGGGTATTGCTGGGACCCGCTGGTCAGACAGTCTGACCAGAACAACAGCCAAGTCGAGTGACAAAGAAGGACCCCAACAACCTCCTCAGGCTCCCACATGCACGTGCACAGGGCATCTGTACACACATGCGTACACTATACACACACCACACCACACACGCTACTCACACTTGCTATTTAAAAAAAAATTAGTTTACAGGGCTGGAAGAATGGATTAGCAGTTAAGGTGTTTGCCTGCAAAGCCAAAGTACCCAGGTTGGATTCCCCAGGACCTACGTAAACCAGATGCACAAGGGGGTGCATGTGTCTGGAGTTCATTTGCAGTGGCTAAAGGCCCTGGTGCACCCATTCTCTCTCTCTCTCTCTCTCTCTCTCTCTCTCTTTCACTCTCTCAAATAAAAAAATCTTAATAAAAATCAGTTTAGGGTCTGGAGAGATGGCTTAGCAGTTAAGCGCTTGCCTGTGAAGCCTAAGGACCCTGTTTGAGGCTCGATTCCCCAGGACCCACGTAAGCCAGATGCACAAGGTGGTGCATGCATCTGGAGTTCCTTTGCAGTGGCTGGATGCCCTGGTGTGTCCATTCTCTCGCTATCTGCCTCTTTCTCTGTCTGTCACTCTCAAATAAAAATAAATAAATAAAAATCAGTTTAGAATGGGAATATAAAATAAGGAGACAATACAATCTCGCATTTCAAGAGCAGGGGAAAAATGTTCTCCTGGATACATACTTGAAGATCCCAGCCCTAAAGGTAGGGATGTTTCCTTGATTACACCTCACTCTCATCCTCTAAGAAGAATTCTTCTGTCAGCGTTGCCCCCCGCCCCCCAGGCCTCTAGATGAACCTATCATGTGCTTGTTTCCTGTGGACTCTAGAGAGGACATTGTGGTCTATACCCCGGAGAACATGGATCAGGCAGTATCTGTCAAGAAAACAGATGATCTGCTTAAGGTAGGAGAGCTTAAAGGGAGATTTTAAAAGGACTCCACACAGAGTTACAGGAGAGGCAACAAGGAATACACAGGAGCCCCAAGTTTTGTATTCCCAGATCCCATGGGAAGGGTATGGTCGTAAAGCATCCGGTATAGTTCATGGATGAAACCAACCTGAAAGAAGCGGGAGTCTCGGGCAGTCTGACAGATGGTGAGCCAGGAGAATGAGTTCCTCCACTCTCTTCCCTTCTGCCAGGCTCCTTCCACAAGGGGCATCTACCCTTGTTAACCACCCTCCCGTTTCCTTAATAATCACTTCAACCCCAGCCTCTTAGATTGTTCTAAGAAAGCATGCCAACAGCCCAGTAGAGGTGCAGAAAAGAGACAGAGAAGAAAGACGAGGGGACAGAGATGGAAATTTGCTCATTGCAAAAGTACTGCTCTGTGCCTTGAATTCTGAAAAAAAGATATCACAGATTAATTTTGGAACAAAGATACTGTCTCGCTATAAAAGTGTAAAGAAACAGAAGTTACAAAGAGGAAAACAGGAACTATCCCAGAAGTGACTAATGAAAACCGAGAGTGAATCTAGATGTTCAAAAAGAAGAACTGGCTGTTCATCGACAAGATGTCTCGTTGAGACTCTTTCAATGGGCCACTAACTAATTGTTTTAATCATGCCTTTCTCTTGTAACTACACATAGTCCAGGTCACAGCCAACTGCTCACAAAAATGACACAGATTATGATCATCTACTTCCAATTAGCATATTTATTTCTGCTCACTGAAACACTTCTGACACCCTGTGAAAAGGAAATTCTTGAAAAAAAAAAAATCTTTGCACATAGCAAGTCTGCCCACTTGGAAACACATTTGTGGACTTTGTATTTTTATGTGTTTTTTTTGTTCAATTTAAAGTCCTTTACACATATCACTTCAATTAATTTTCCCAACACTGTCATGTTGTTAGCATTATTGCCATTTGTGCTAAAATGAAATGCTTGGTGCATAAATTACCAACCCAAGTATTTGGGAAGGGGGTTTTAGACCCAGATGCCCCCATGTGCTTTTATTTCATGGTATTGTACTTCACATAGAACTAAGTTTCTTGTTAGAATACACAGTGCTTCAAATACAGAAATTAATTTATGATTTAAGGTGCTACTCCTCTGCAGTTCCACACTCTAAAAGTTAGCTCCGATCACAGAAGACTTTTTTTGTGGAAGTCTCTCTCTCTTTCTCTCTCTCTCTCTCATACAAATATACCTCTACAGACATGGAACCTTTATACTACAATGGAATCATATTATAAATATAGCAGGCAACTGGATTTTCTACTTAAGTACATAGGACTTTGCCTGGTTTGGCACATGTTCTCAGATCAGTGAAGTATTCCATTCTAGTCTATGTGGCACTCCACGTTCAGCATTCTCATTTTTGTATTATGATTTACAGTTTGCTAAGAATCATCATAGTCACCTGCATGGCTAAAAAAAAAACACTCTAGTCACAGAAAACATATTAACTAACAGCCGTCTTTCACATTAGCACTGTATATGAGTATGGGCTAAAACAAGGGGGGCTTACTAGTGTGGTCTGAATTTCTTGGCATTTAAAAACACTTTTATGAGTGACTCAATCACTAAGAGAGTGAATGGAAATAAAGATTCAACTCGGTTCTACATCTGCTATGATCCCACTGAGTTTCTGAGCACCAGTGATGAGGGGTGGACTGAATTAAGCAGCCCGTGTTTGAGCAGGGGACTAAATTCCCCCTGGTGACTTCATCCGAGTTCTGACACTTTCCCTGATTTCATAGAGGAACTCCATGGGGGCCCAGAGTGCCCTGAAAAGCCAGCTCAGTGTTCGCCCCAAAGTAAACCTACTTTATGAGGTAGCCAGCTGGGGGGGAGGGGAATGTTAATTTAACACCTCTTCTACATAGTTCTCTACTCAGCGCCCTGCTTCTTGCTATGCGATCCAAGAAGCAAACGCACTTTGCAGTAGGCAGATAGACGCGTGGCCCATAGGAACAACGCATGAGCTGCTGAGTCTTCTTCGTCCCAGGTATTTCCACTGTGCAGAGACACAGATATATTTGAGGGCTATTCCCAGACTGGTGATACCAGGCACTCTGATAAAGATCTTAATGCAAAGTTTCCATCGGAGCATCAAGCATAGGAAAGGTCCCTAAAAAGGTCTCTGTCATATTCTTAAAGCGCACACGGGCTTCTAAAGGGGGCTCTCTTTATTTCCTTGACATTTCTTCCGTCGGTTCAAAAGTTAGCATTAGCGGTATACAAGGCTGGTAACTCAACGCCAAGCACTAGAGATTCAGAACTGAAAGCCAGGCACTAACGTGCCTCAATTCAATATGCCTCACAAAGTTGTAATGAAATGGATAACCCCAAAGTCCTATTCCGGCTCTCAAGCATATAGAACGTGTAGCCACGATGCAGGCTAATTGGAGCTTATTGTTTATTGAAAGTTAAATTTCACTGCAGGAAATTCCCCTCAGCCAGTTGCTTCTAGAACCCATAAAGTGACATGTCACATCATCCCTTCTGCCATCTACTGTCACCACAGACACTGCCCACTTCCCAGCTCGCATGCCCCCATTTGGTACTCACTTAAAGCTACTTGATAGTCACTCCTGCTAAGAACTCCCCCCACACATAGGGTTATCTTCTGAAGACGCAACCGTGACAGGGCACGTACATAAAAATATTCCCAATGCTCTTGTGCCCAGGACACTACGGGACATTGTGTCAAGGTGAATGCTGACAATTGTAGGAAAAAAAGAAAAAAGTTTTGTCTTTTTCATCCCCATCTTTTGTGCTTCTTTCCTGTAACTTCAACCCAATTCAATGAAAAGAAGATCCTATCCTACGTCCCCCATTTTTAAAATGTACCCCCTTTCTCCAGCTCCTGCACATAAAATCTAAATGGAATTCAAAACTTCCAGATTCATCTTTCAGAAAGGATTAAAAAGCCTCCATAGGGCTGGAGAGATGGCTTAGTGGTTAAGGCGCTTGCCTGAGAAGCCTAAGGACCCATGTTCAACTCTCCAGATCCCGCGTAAGCCAGATGCACAAAGGCGAGGCAAGTGCAAGGTCGCACATGCCCACTAGGTGGCGCAAGCATCTGGAGTTTGATTGAAGTAGCTGAGGCCCTGGCGTGCCAATTCTCTCATTCTCTCTCTGTCTAAAATAAAAAAGCCTCTATACCTTTGAGGTCCATCCATGCCTTCAGCTATCCATTTCTCAAGCAAAGCTTTGGTAATGAGAAAGCATAATGACAAGCCAGTTGAAAACCTGGTCCTGTAGGCTTGGATTTGGGTGGAGAATTGCCTGGGGTGGGGAGAAGAGTATCCTGCATCCTGGCCCTGTAGAATTAAGCTTCTGTGTACAGAGGGGATTCAGCCAGCACAGCCCTTTAACGTCAACTTTTTCAACACTTAAGAATTGCCCTGAGAGATGTGTGTTGGTCAGGATATCTGCTAAAGGAACTGGAAGGTAAGAACATGGTGCAGTGCAGCCAGAGAGCATTAGAGACCATTCCAGTCCTGTCCCAGGAGGAGGAAGGACCAGGAAACTCAAGGGAAAGGCTGTCCAAAGAGAAAGGGTGGAAAAAGAGGAGAAAAAAATGTAGGCTGGAGAGTTTGCTTAGTGGTTAAGGTGCTTGCCTGAGAAGCCTAAGGGCCCAGGTTTGACTCCCCAGTACCCAAAAAAAACAGATGTACAAGATGGTGCATGCATCTGGAGTGGCTAGAGACTCATGTCCCCATCTATCTATCTATCTATCTATCTATCTATCTATCTATCTATCTATCTATCTATCTATCCATCCATCCATCTACCTACCTATCTGCCTGCCTCTTTCTTTCTCAAATAAATAAATTAATAAAATTAAATTAAATTAACTGTAGGCAGATGGGTAGCAGTTTGACTATGGCCTTGCTGCTGTGTGTGTGTGTGTGTGTGTGTGTGTGTGTGTGTGTGTGTGATACCTAAGTTAGACAGGACCCGTCTTTCTAGTACATTTTCAATGCTCAGATGGACAGGGCTGGAACTGTTTCACTTTGAGTGGAAGGGAAACAGCCTAGCAAATACATCATTGCACACAACTCTGGAATGGCCTGCGCAAAAGAGCAGGAAGTGTGATGGATGGCCCAAGTGCTGGTGGCTCCTTGCCAGCCCATAGCTCATACCTGGCACATCTGTGCCCTCACCAAAGTTGAAAAAGCAGCATAAAGCTATTCGGTGTCACAAAAGTAACGCTTTGTTTAACCTTCCTGTACAAACTTTGGGGACATTAATCTGTCACAGTGGGCTCTATTTTGTACATGTAAATGGAGGAGAGTCTGTAATCAAATCCTAAATGTGTATTTGCAGCAATATGGCTTTTCAGAAGATTGTATGATGGGAAGCAGCAGACAGAGCAGGGGACAATTAGAGAGCACCACGCTCCGTGAGACCTTTTACTTCTTGAACGGAATTTCTCTGGACTGCGCTGATTTTCTGAATTTTGCTGTTGATTTGCAACCAGCACAACTTTATTGAGACCCCACAAGGCCTGTCCTCTCTGATCACCTGCGAGGAAGGTTCATTTAGGCCAACTGAGACTGTGTTCATTCAAGGTACATTCTAATTTCCCTTCAACACCAGCTCCAATTAGGAGTTGCGGCTGTGTGTTCAAAATAGTTTGATTCTGAGAACTATCTGAAACAGCAAACATTCAGGACGTAGGGGAATCCTCTTAAGACTGGTCCCAACAAGAATGTCCCCAGTAGACATTTACAAATGCTTCCAGGTCCACTGGGCACAAGTCTTTTTCAAGTTTATAACTGAGTGACTTAAATGATAGTGACCCGAAACAAATTTGTCACAAAACAAACAAAAATATCTCAGGTTGCTTTTGTGCCAGATATGCACCGGTTAGGGTAGAGGAGGAAATTAACTTATATTTGACCACCTGTCAGAGGAACCAGGGTGCGTTACATGATATTGATTTGAAAATATCGACACATTTTTCTCCTTAAAAGTCTCTGCAAGATTTGCATGAGTGTTTATTGTGCATAGCATATGCATCTTGTCTGGAATATATTTCATTGGGTAGCATATGGTTTCTTTCAGCAGAGGATCTGAAATGACTTTAACAGAAAGAGACCCTCCTTTCATTCACTCCCAGAGAGGAAGGTGCTAGAAAGAGGCTCCACTTAGACCCTTAGGAAATGTCTTATTATAAGTAGCACACCCATCATTTTCCCTCCATCACCTTCTCCTGGCAGAGTAAGCTGTGCTTAACTGCCCTAGACAAACCAGGCCCTGAAAATCTATATGAGAACCCCAAGTGCCTCTTGCTCAGTTTAGATGTGTGGTTCTGGGGACATTCAAAGATCCTTCAACCTCCAGCAGGCTCGTGTCAGAGATCTGTAATATGAGCCACAAATGGGGGCTCCATGCATATAGTCTAGCAGCGAGGTGTTTGTGCAATCCACCTGAGTCTTTATTATCACAACATGTAATTAATAGAAAAATTAGAAATGAGCTATTTTACATGCTTTTTTGTTGTGAAGTCTATTTTTTTCTTCAGTTTTTGGCAGGCGTCGTGTGTGTGTGTGTGTGTGTGTGTGTGTGTGTGTGTGTGTGTGTGGTGTTGTGTGTGGAGTATGCACGTGTGTGCCTGCATATACACATGCCCCCACATACAAGCATACAGAGGCTAAAGGAGAATGTCAGGTTTTCTCCATTTTTGCGCTCATCAGCCTGTTCCCTCGAGATGTGAGTCTCTCAGTCAACCCAGAACAGCCATTTTCACCTTTTTTATTTCCGCCGCAAGCATCTGCAATTCTCCAGCCTTCCCTCAGCCCTCTGCAGAACTCGAGTTGCCTGTGACAGACATCCAGGCTCTCACGCTTCCACAGTAAGTGCTGTTAACCACAGAGCCGTCTTCCCAGCCCCTGGTAAGAAATCGTTTAGATTCGGCATGGATTCTCTGCTCACAGCAAGTCACTTTGGAAGAACGATTATTGGGATTGCCTGTAACCACGTTATTCGTGAGTCCCACTTCACACAGGACACCCCCACAGAAGACATGGCGACGGAGACAGAGGACCATGCCCAGCTGTAGAACAAAAACCTGTGCTAATGGAGAGGATGATGATGATGAGGGTTTACACCTAATAACACCCTTCGCTACCATTGCTCTTATACTTAATATGGTAGGCTGTTGGAGTCTTTGAGGAGTTCTGAAACAAACAAACAAAAATATCCTAAATGTACTTTATTTTTTCCTCTTCTGGCTAAAGAAACTCAGCCAGGGAGAAGTGAACTGCAAGAGTGTGGAAGAGCCCAGTAGATGACAGAACAGGACCATAGGTGGTCAAAGGTGAGCGGAGCTGTGCTGTGAATCCATGGGAGAAGGGAAAGGCTGTCCATGCACTCCCAGCATTGGCATGCTTGAAGGACCAGGTTCAGAGGATCAGGTAGGCAACCGGTTCACTGTCACACAGGTGTCAGTTGGGGAAGATACCAATGATAAAACTTTTTTCTGGATGTGGTGGCTCATGCTTTTAATCCCAGTACTCAATGGGGCAGATGTAGGAGGATCACCGTGAGTTTGGGACAATCCTGAGACTACATAGTAAATTCCAGGTTAGCCTGGGAAAGCATAGGAGCCCACTTTAAAAAAAAAAAAAAAAGGTAAAACATTGGAGGAGACAGGGAGATGGATCAGTGGGTAAAATGTTTGCCTCATCGGGAAGATCAGAAGTTCAAGGTCAGCCTGGGCTACACATTTTCTTGCCGGGAGTGGGGGTGCACACCTTTAATCCCAGCACTTGGTAGGCAGAGGTAGGAGGATCACCGCGAGTTCGAGGCCAGCTTCAGACGACATAGTGAATTCCAGGACAGCCTGGACTAGAGTGAAACCCTACCTTGAACCCCACCCCCCCAAAAAAAAAGTTTGCCTCACAAGCATGAGGACTTTGATTTGATCCCCATACCCATGGGAAATTGCTGATGTGGGTGATGGATGCTTGTAATGCCAGAGCTATGGAGGTGGTGACAGGAGAATCCCTGGAGTGCACTGGAAAGCCAGCGTATTCTAATTGGTGACCACTAGACCAATGAGAGGCCCCATCTCATATAAATATTGGAGTGCGAATTCTGGGACACGTGGACACACATCTACAACCACATTTTCGCCCATATACAGACATGCATGTACACACACACACACAGAGACACTCCTTAAAAAGAGGAGAAAACATTTTGGAGAGAACATTTTCACTCCTCAGCCTGTACATAAGGATTCGGAGTCAACCTGGCAAAGTCTCTTTCTCTTCCTCTCTCTCCCTCTCTCCGTCTCAAATAAACAAAAATAAAATCTTTAAAAAGAAAATAGAATGTGTACATGCACAGTGCTGAGGCCATGGGACTGAAGGACCATCCTTACTTCCTGCCCATGGAAGTGGTTCCAGGCCCTCGGCAGATAACAAAATCCACAGATTTTGAGGTTCCTTAAGTAAAATGGTGCCCTGTCAGCATATGACCTGCACACATCTCCTGTATGTGCTAGCCATCTCTAGATTGCTCGTCATACAATGTAAGTCCTAAGAAAATGGTTCTCATACTAGGATCAAAGACAGAGAGAAGTCACTACATTTTATATATTTTTTAATTTTTTATCGTTTTATTTATTTATTAGAGACATAAGGTCGGAGGGATTGAGAGAGAGAGAGAGAATAAGCACACCAGGGCCTCTAGCATAACAAATGAACTCCAGATGCATGGGCCAAGACGTCCATCTGGCTAACGTGGGACCTAGAGAATCGAACCTGGGTTCTTAGGCTTCGCAAGCTAGCGCCTTAACAACTAAGCCATCTCTGCAGCCAGAAATCACTGCATTTTCAAAACATATGCAATTCTTTCATTCCAAGTGTTTTTGTGGTTGGCTGGGTCTTTGGTTGTAGAACCTGAAGATTCGATGAACTGACTGTTTGTAAGGCCCACGAGCAGCAGAGAACAGGGAGTTTCAGTTGGGAAAGGAGCTGTGTGGGGAGTCAGAGAAGGCAAGGGTTAATGAGGAACAGAGTTGCTTAGAGAGTGAAGGAATTCTCACAGAAGCAAAGAGGGAGAGCCTTCCAGAGAGGGACTGCCTTCGTCTTACAGATTGTGCACACGGCACAGCTGTGCTTTCCAACCGAGCCACAGAGACCCGAAGCCATTCAGACACTGAGTCACTGGACATTAATGGCACACTCGTGTGCCAAACCACAGTGTGACCTGCAGCAACAGGGTAGAGTGTGTGTTCACTCTGAGAAGAGATGAGAAGCAGTTGACTTGGGGTTTTTATTTCTCTTCTCTTCCCAGCAGCGCCCTGACCCCACACCCAGCAATCTGCACTGCTTACACAAGTGGGAAGATGGACTGGAGCAAGGTCACGTGACATCAGCCTGGCTCACAAGTTGGGAAGCAGATCTGTTGGCACATTGCAGACTGTTGATCCTGCAGCATTAATGGAGCTGGGAACACTGGCCTATGGGAAATTATCTTTGTTTTTACTCTGACATTGAAGGAAGGGTCCTGAGAGTCCCAAAGTACTCATTTGCCAATGTGAAGTTCAGGTTCACGGACGAGCCAGGCCAGGTGGCTCAGGTTTGTAGTCTCTGTGCTCGTGAGGCTGGGGCAGGAGGATTATTGCAAGTGTGAGGCTGGTTTAGTCTACACAATGAGTTCCAAACCAGTTTGAGCTATAGAATAAGACTCTGTCTCCAAACAAAAAGAAAAAGAAAAGAGACAAAAGAAATAAATAAAAGATGAAAGATGAAAGAAAGAAGAATGAAAGAGAGAGAAAGAAAGAAAGAAAGAAAGAGAGAGAGAGAAAGAAAGAAAGAAAGAAAGAAAGAAAGAAAGAAAGAAAGAAAGAAAGAAAGGAAGGAAGGAAGAAGAGGAGCAAGAAAAGGGGGGAAGGGGCTGTAAAGATGGCTTAGCAGTTAAGCCATTTGCCTATGAAACCTAAGAAGAATACAGGTTTGATTCCCCAGAACCCATGTAAACCAGATGCACATAGTGGAACATGTGTCTGGAGTTCTTTTGCAGTGGCTAGAGGTTCTGGTGTGCCCATTCTCTCCCTCTTTCTCTTTCTTTCTCTCTCTCTCATAAATAAAAATAAAATATTTAAAAGGAAAAGGGGGAAGGGAGAGAGGGGAAAAGAGGGTTCAGTTCATTAAATAATGAAAATAAATTCACAAAAGAAGGGAAACACAGTCAAGAAAAGGGGGAATCAACATGTCCTGTTTTAAAGATGCGACTCTTAATATCATCCCTTTTTCCTTCTCAGAAAGTACTGACTCTTGATGACAATTTCAAAGACTCCGACACTCTTCTGTATTTTGGAGACTAATTCGCAAAGCAAACTTTAGTCATGTAAAATGGGTAAACATGATGTGAGATGTATTAACACATTTGGTGAATTCTGCAAATATATTTTTACACAATTAGCTTAATTATTTAGATACATATTAAACCTTGCTTGCCTCGAGCAATTTAACATGGAATGCAATTTCACATATTATCACAAGGAAAACACATTTATAGAAAATCTGTCTTTCCTTTCATAATAACACTTCAAGCCACCATTATTTAAGACATAAGTGAATAGTTTATATTTCAAGGACAACGAAGACTATATACTGCGACAGAAAGTGTCTCCTAACCTGTTGAACAAGTGCTTCCCAAAATCCTGGCCTATTTATCTGTGGTGTTGGAAGAGACCTTGAGGCAGCCCCATCAATGATGTGGTACCAATGTACAAAACACGGACCTGCACCCCCTTCGAAGAAAAGACGGTGTGGAGATTTGAATGTGAAATGCCCTGCACAATTTCAGATGTTGGATCACTGGTGGCACTGATTGGGAAGGTTGTGGAATCATTAGAAGGCAGAACCTCGCTGGAGGAAGTCCATCACTGGGGGCGGGCTTTGAGATTTTGTAACCCAGTTCCACAAATGAAAGAAATAGCCATGATTTATCACTGCCTCCTACTTTGAAAATCCTGCTCACTGGCCATTGTATGGTTGTCATTCCATTCACATTTCCAGTGGGAGTTGTGTAGTATTACTTCCTGACAGTGTAAATGATTTAAGAAGTCCCTGGGGGCTGGAGAGATGGCTTAGCGGTTAAGGCATTTGCCTGCAAAGCCAAAGGATCCCAGTTCAATTCTCTAAGACCCACGTAAGCCAGATGCACAAAGGGCACATGCATCTGGAGTTCATTTGCAGTGGCTGGAGGCCCTGGCGTGGTCATGCTCTCTCTGTCTGCCTCTCTTCTATCTCTCTCTCTGCTCTCTCTCTCTCTCTCTCTGCTTGCAAATAAAAATTAAATTTAAATTAAAATTAGGTATCTTCCCAACAGAAAGAGAGAGAGAGAGATGATAGAAATACTCCGTGGTTTACGGTGATCAGAAGATTTATAAAGTGCTTCCACACACATCATTATGTTATGACACAACTCAATGATGGAGACGGTGCTTTGTGGTGGTAATTGGCATTTGGAAAAACTGCACTTTACAAAGACAGAAAAGAAATCAGAGCTGCAATTGTCACTTAATCTGTGACCAGGTAGACAGGTATTTTTGTTATGTTTCTCATCTGTTACTATGTGACAAGTAATAGCATTTTGAAGTGAAGTGGAGAATACACACACACACACACACACACACACACACACACACACCTTCCAAAAATTATGTTTTTATTCCTGCTATGTAGAGTCCATCTTTTTTTCTGGTTTATGTAAGCGATGTGTTTCTGCAGCAATAATCTAAGGCTTCTCTCAGGGTGAGGGGAGGCTGGACACGGAAAACAACAGAAGAGTAGTGTCTGTGAACCTCCATAGCACTTTCTTTGGTGTAGCCACGAGTCACCAAGGAAGAAAGACTCCGTAAGTCCACTTGTGTGACTTGGCATTTAGAGCCAAGCAAAAGGACACGGAAACACACCTCTGCAGGCCGAGTGAGCGGCCAGAAGTGTGACTCCAGAGGCAAGGTGAGGGCCGGGGAGATGGAACACTGGGGAAAGCGCCTGCCACCCCAATGTGGGAACCAGTGTTGATCCCGCAATATGCATAGAAATGCCAGGAGTGGGGGCTCATGCCTGTAA
This sequence comes from Orientallactaga sibirica, assembly GCA_036365145.1. Taxonomy (NCBI): domain Eukaryota; kingdom Metazoa; phylum Chordata; class Mammalia; order Rodentia; family Dipodidae; genus Orientallactaga; species Orientallactaga sibirica. The sequence goes on along the minus strand of JAEOAD010001895.1, from coordinate 302,555 downwards.
TCCCAACACTGGGAAGGTGGACACAGGAGGATTCCTGGGGCTAACTGGCTAGAGTGTTTGGCTGAATCAGTGAGCATTAGTGAGAGAGATCCTATCTCAAAAAGCAAGGTAGAGCCAGGCGTGGTGGCGCACGCCTTTATTCCCAGCACTCCGGTATTCCCAGCACTCAGGAGGCAGAGGTAGGAGGATCGCCGTGAGTTCAAGGCCATCCTGAGACTACAGAGTGCATTCCAGGTCAGCCTGGGCTAGAGTGAGACCCTACCTCAAAAAAAAAAAAAATGTAAGGTAGAGAGTGATGAGAAAGACATTCTACATCCGCTGCTGGCCAACACACACACACACACACACACACACACACACACACACTGACACCTGCACACAAATACCATGTTGCACCCACACACATTTGAGCATGACACATAAACACCATATACACATGCACAAAAAAAAAAAAAAAACCACAAGAACTTAACACACAAGGTGGGAGTGTTGGAGGCTCTGAGGAGGCAAGGCTGCCCAGATGAAAGAATTGCCTCAGTGTGCACAGATCTGGAGGGCCTCCATGTCCGTGGAAGCCATTGCCTTTGCAACAACTGGATTAGAGAAACACTTCCAGGTGCCAATCGGACAAACAGCTGGGCTCTTGTTCAGTGAAGACCCGGGGTGCAAGATGGCAGATGAGCAGATCAGGCTCCCAGAGGCTCCCTTATTTGGAGCATGTATTTAATAAAAATTAAGTATTATTGTCTTAATCTTTACATACTTATGAGGTACCCTTCAGTGAGTCAAAGTTTTATTGCATATATAGTGTTTTTATATATACAGAATGTACAGGTTTATATATACAGTTACATACAGGCTTCTACTGTTCTAGAAACTGGAGGGTCCATATCATTTAGAGATCTCCATGACATTGAAAGAGCCCAAATTTAAAATCCTGTCTATCTGAATGAGCCTTGCTCGCCATCCAAGATCCATCTCTCTCTCTTGTCATTCCTCTCTCCTCCTCTAGAGGCAGTATCTCACAGGAAGAATTTTCTAATGCCTCTGAATAAAACTGTGTGTGTGTGTGTGTGTGTGTGTGTGTGTGTGTGTGTGTGTGTGTGTGTGAGATTGAAACTCTTCTGAAATAGTTCATCTTCTGCCTTGCGGTGAGAGGGGGCCATTCAACTGATCCAAGGAAATACATATGGAAACGATATGATATATGTCACTTCTGGGATGCTGGTCAAAAAGCTGCAGGGTGAGGCTGGAGAGATGGCTTAGCTGTTAAGGCACTTGCCTGCGAAGCCAAAGGACCCAGGTTCAATTCCCCAGGACCCACATAGGGTCAGATGCGCAAGGTACTGCATGCAGCTGGAGTTTGTTTACAGCAGCTAAAGGCCCGGGTGTGCCATTCTCTCTCTCTCTCTCTCTCTCTCTCTCTCTCTCTCTCTCACACACACACACACACACACACACAAATAAAATACAATAAAAAATTTGTAAAAAGTTATAAAAATATATGCAAGGTGATTCTCAGTCCCACTCTTCTACTGCAATGTCACTGAAGGAAGGTTTATGGTCCAGAGGCATAGTAAGAAGATGGTTGAACCTTTGTCCCCCTGCCTAGCTGGTTCCCTCAATGACCGTGTCAACTGGAGCATCTCACACACTCAGCATGGAGTGCGCCCCATACATGTGGAAGCAAAACTTCAGTGATAGGTGGCTGAGCTTTCCATCGTTTGCCACCTCCGCATAGCCTTGTCTTTCCAACCAATGAACGGGACAGCTAAAGCGTCACGATTCTAAAACATTGAAATTGCTCAGTGAAAAGCCACATCAGGAGCCTGTATATATAAAAAAAAAAAAAATCTAAGCCGGGCGTGGTGGCACACGCCTTTAATCCCAGCACTCAGGAGGCAGAGGTAGAAGGATTGCCATGAGTTCAAGGCCACCCTGAGACTACATAGTGAATTCCAGGTCAGCCTGGGCCAGAGTGAGACCCTACCTCGAAAAACCAAAAAAAAAAAAAAAAAAAAAAATCTATCCTAAGATTGCATAAGTACGGTTTGGCTTTGTCTCCTACGGTTTCTGATATAAGTAGGAACTTAGCAAGGAAGACACGGCTGGAATTAAATGTTCATTAGCTGTGCCTTTTGGGAAAACTCACGCCCATTTATTTCACCAGACATGGCATTTCACTCACCAAGCCTATCACAGATCTGTTTACTAACTCCAGCCACTAGCTTGGAAAACTGGCTTGGGTGGGTCATGGAGGCTGTAGCACCCACTCCATCTGCCCCTCTAATCTACCAGCCATATTTCAGCCCAAGTTCTCATCACTTGCTTGCTATGATTCAACCAATTTCTAGAGCTTTCCATGCAAATGAAAATAATAATAAAAAAAAAACAGAAAAAAACTATGTTCCCCCAAAGTCCTATGTGATCAGATGACAGAACTGACAAGCATGCACGGCAATCCCACCTAACTCACACCAGAGTCTCCCAGTGGACTCCCAGCATCAATTTTGTCTGTATTCTAACCAGCTATTGGGAGGACATCAATCTGAGGTCAAAACGGGATGTTTTAAAAGAGCCTGGGTGGTGTCTACCAACATCGCTTTCCAAAACTGAGGATGGGAAACTGGGAGGAGAGAAAGATAGAGTCACTGTGAAAGGGAAGCACACAGGTAGGTCTCCCGCCTCCATCAGGTAGGTCTCCCTGGTTGTCAGTTATCTCACGGAGAACCGTTTGGGTCTTGCAGCCTCTTGGGACTCTCCACTAGCTCTTACACATGTGGCAATGCCCAGGCGTTTCTCCCAAATCCCTTTCCCAGTTCCATGTTTCCTTCCTGTGCATATCTGGAGGTCAAGGAAGCAGGCTGTTTCCCCACTCTTCATCTCCTACTACCTTCCTGGTTTTTGAGGTCTTAACTTCAATCAAGAACACTTCCCCGACTCCCTGAAATCGAGTTAATTGAGCTGTCATCTCAACTGGCTAAGGGCTCTGCCAAGGTTGACTATGAGGCATTATCAGTGGCTCTGTTATTATTGTCATGCCATTATGCCATGTTGTATGATAGATGCTCCATCGTACCACGGTGTCCTTGGGACATTGTGACATCATCACTATAGTTCTCTGTCTTTCTAGATTGTACGATGCATGAGGATGGGAATTCCACATCTTCAGACGTGGTCTACCATTGAGTGTTTACCACGTACTATGCGTCATCGTAAGCTTTCGAAAGGTAGTCTTCTACATAAATTCATTTTAGTTAGACAAAATATATAAACTACTATATGTATATGATATGTATATATGATCTTGAATAAAAACATCAAAATTATTAATAGATATTACATCATTAAAATTAATTCATTAAAAATGCGATTTGTGAGATTCCCTCCTCCTCCCCCCCACCCAAAAAAAAAAGTCCTTGAATGCCAGTAAGAGTCAAAGACCAAGTGCTGCTGGGTACCTGTCCAAGCCATAAAAATGATGCATCTGCCATCTAGTGGTTGTGCTGTGTAAATGCACCTAGACCAGACATCTCCAGGGCCATCTTGCAGTGCAGACTGAAGGGAACACTTTATATACCCCTTGGTCTCCATGCACCAGGCACAGCGATACATGATTTTCATGGGTCCTCTGATTTAATATGCAAGACACTTGTAAGAAGCACACGCTGTCTTTAAACCCATTGTAGAGATGAAACCTTTGAGGCAACGAGAAGAAGACAGCGTCATAGAAAACTGCAACACAGCAAACGCCCGTGAGAGGAGGTGAGCTTGAAGCAGAAGTGATCATCTACCTCCGTGCTCATATGTGTAGACATTACCAGTGCGTGTCATCTTCAGAGGTGGGGAACGCACGCTCAGCCATTAATCTTTACAGCAAACCCTCTGCAATTATTTTTGTGCTACAGAGGAAGAAGCTGAAGAGAAATGAAGTGGTCGTTCTAGGTTCTAAAGCCAGGAGTTGCCAAAGCCGCATCCAAGCGTGGGTTTCTATCCAAACTTCAGATTGTGTCCATTGAGTATTGCAAGTACAGTAAGGAGAAGATGTCGCAAAAGGTGGCTTGATAAATGTCTTCCGTTTAAAAATGTCAGTTTTCGTTCTTTAAATATTTGTGCTCTAGTGATCTTGAAGTGTGGGACTATTCTGTGGGTTTAAAGGCTGGGGCTATCCTGGTATAAAGCACACGGAGTCTCTAAGCTCTCACCTCTCCCAGAAGGTCGTTGCAAAGTGCTCCATCCCCCACGATGTTCCCTCTACCCAGCAATGAATTAGCCACCGCTCAGTTCTAGGATTTAAGAAGGCCTCATTTTCCAAGCACGGCTGTCTCACTGAATTTAAAATACGTGTTATCTACCCCGATTTCTAGCACGTCACCAACTGTCTCCTCTACCCCAGAGTCAAAGCGTCTTGGACCATCTGACTGGGCACCATGGCTTCCAATCAGTGAAGAAGAGAAGAAGCTTTAACTAACCTTTCTGTCTACTGACCCTGGGGTTGGAATGGTGGGTAACTCGAGCCGGCAAATCTCAGCCACTGGTTGTAGGTTGGGTTCTTTCCCTTCATTGCATGCTAGCACTTTATTTTTTTGTCTACTTCAAACTTTCCTTCTTTTTTAAAAAATATATTTAATTTATTTATTTATTTGAGAAACAGAAAAAAAGCAGAGAGAGAAAGAGAATGGGCACACCAGGGCCACCAGCTACTGCAAACGAACTCCAGACGCATGCGCCATCTTGTGCATCTGGCTTATGTGGGTCCTGGAGAGTTGAACTGGGATCCTTTGGCATTGCAGGCAAGTGCCTTAACTTCTAAGCCATCTCTCCAGGCCAAACTTTCTTTCTTTTGTTTTGTTCAATGCACCATTTTTAGTTTGTGTGTTTTTTTTAAATTATGATGTGAATATGAAGTCCTTAACCTCAATTGCTTCCAGTCCTATAGCAGGATATGTCCAAATGAAGTCATAGAAGTGATTCTCCATCACAGTGAGAAAAGGATAGGGTGTTGAGTAAGTACTGAGGAGAGCCCAAGGATCTTGGGGGTCTGCATTGAGCCCCAGATGAGTAAATGGGAAAAGCAGAGGTACGTTATAATGGATGGGGTTAGCTCATTTCCAGGGACTATTGTCACTGATCCCAGGCCTGAACTCTCCCTCGTCCCTTTTCATCTCCAAGTCTGCCCTCCATCTCTTGCGTAGGCAGTGCTTATCCTGACAGGCACGGACACTTCCCCGTCCCTTGTATTATATGCATTGTGCTTCCACAAAAGCTCCACATGCCCTACGCTCTAGTACTTTGGGTTTGTATCTCTCTTGCCTGCTGTGGTGCCGCAGGAAAAGCAAAAGACAATAGGCAGATTTTCTTTTCTTTCTTTTTTTTTTTTTTTTTTTTTTGTGGTGAGAGAAAGGAAATGAAGGGCTGGGAGATGATTCAACCGGTGACGTGCGTGCCATGCAAACACGAGGGCTTGAGTTCAAGTTCACACAGCACCTACATAAAAGTTGGGTGCAGCTGGAGAGATGGCTTAGCCATTAAGGTGCTTGCATACAAAGCCAAAGGACCCCAGTTGAATTCCCCAGGAACCATGCAAGCCAGATGCACAAGGGGGTGCATGCATCTGGAGTTCGTTTGTAGTGGCTGGAGCCCCTGGCACAGCCATCATCTCTCTCTCTCTCTCTCTCCTCTCCTGCCTCTCTCTCAACTAAATAATATGTATTTATTTAATATAAAATTATAAATCATATATAAATAACATAAAAACCCTACTGTAAAGGTGACACATGAGTCTGGAGTTCATTTGCAGTGGCTGGAGGATTTAGCTTGCCCTCTCTCCTTCTCCTCTGAAATCAATAAATAAAAATAAAATATTTAAAAAATATAGTCGGCTCCAGCAGCAGAAACATAGAACCCTAGCATTGAGGAGGCAGAGACAGGTGGAATCCTGGAACTGGCTCACTAATCCACTTGCACAGGGACCTCCAGGTTCAGTGAAATATCCTATCTCAATAAATATGCATGCAAAAATAATAGGAACAAAGAAAAGCAATGGAAAGAGGACAAGCAAGCTAAATACACAGTGGGGGTGGGTCTCAAAGGCTCGGGGCAGACAAGAAAGATGTAATCTCACCAAGGACGAGTCAGTTTCTCCAGTGATATAAAACACTTCACTGTTCTCTTGGCACATGGATAGTTTTTAATGATGGTTTTGTGACATCCAGTGCAAAGTCAAGTGTTAGCTATTTCACTGCCCACAGGATCCGTACTTTATCACAGCCATGATAGGGGTGTGGGTTGTTCTGTGGCAAGGTGCACACACAGGGGCCTTGACTCCCGGCACTTGACAGAGTGGATTTCGTGTGAAGAAGGGCTCGGGTGTCTCTATAATAGCAGAATGGCTGGCTTGCTCTATAATTTCATGCTCTGTGTGTTTTCAAGCCTTTTGTTAATCCTTCCCCAAATATACAAACATTCTTACAAGACCAAAAAACTAAAAATAAACAAAACCCCACTGTTTCTGTTGCTTGTTATGCTAGCCAACCGGAGATCCTTCACAGGTGACAGGCGAGATGACATTCCAGCTCACACGCCCTCAGTGCAGTCGTCAGCCATGTAACATGTTCGTCACAGGGACGGCCCGCGAGGCAGAGCAAGCCCAGCTGTGCTTGCAGCCCTCAGGTTGGAGCTGCAGGACTGGCTGCTGGAAACACCTTCTTTTCACTTAGGCGCTGAGAAAATGTGATCTGCAAGTCGTTCATGGAAGCCCCATGATGTCACACTTATTGAGCGACTTTTCCATTTCCCGAGCTCTGGTTCAATACAAACGTCTAACAACATGAACAAAAATGACGATTAGAGTAATACTTATGGGCCTATATACCGCTCCATAACGGTTTATAAGCCATATTGCTTTCAGAAAATTCAGTCCTTAATTGTTCCTCAAAATAATTAACTCTGCACTTTAAATTTTTTTATAGATGCTCTCCTCTTCATTAGCACCAGGAAAAGGCAATGTTTTTCTTTTATGAAAAAAAAAAAAAAATGTCACTGTAGCCAGACCAGACTCCCCATGAATGACAGGCAATTAAAAGTCATTACCTGGGCAGCAAGGGAATTGTCCAACTTGATTGTCTTTTTATGTGTATTTAGGAAGGATGGAATTTTTGTGTTTGTTTTCAAGTGCCATATTCAGAATTATTTTGTTTGAGAACTTTAGCAAGTGGACCTTTGTTCCCACTCCAGAAGTTATACTGAAATGCAAGCCAAGATATTCTATATGCTTCTTTTTTTTTAACTTAACGTTTTAATCAAACCATTCTACCAAAAGGAAGAAAGCAGTCCCGTTCATTCTTTCCTGCCCACTTCATTAAATTGATTCGCTTAGCAAAAGACAGGAAAGTGATAGTTGGGGACTACTCTTCTGGCAAAAACAAATGCAGTATCTGCCTTTCGTATCCTTGGTCTTTCTCTCCCACCCACCACCAACTCTCTGACATGGTGTGAAGAGCTGGTGCTGACACAAAGTGTATGGGCTGTGTTCTGGAGATCCTGATCAAAGCAATGGTTTCAGATCATTCCATGCACTGGCTACATGTTTCAAGACACCATTTGATGGTGTAGCTTTTTATCTCACCTGACTCCTGGTTGCTTAGAAAGATATTCAAAAATTCCCAAGCCTTTTCCTTTCAAAATAGGCCAACTGACTGTGTTTCCTACAACCGTGCATAATTCACCATTTTTGTCTTATTAGTGGGGGAAATTTCTTTAACACATTTTCCATCTTTGGCCTACCCTATTATATATTTTTCTTCATTGGGCTGTTTCTGCAAACCATTATGAGCCTTAATTAGGACATTAAGATTCTCCATAATGATGCTCTTTGGTCCCTGGAAGAGAAAAATCTGTGTCTTGTCGCTTTCCTCATCGTCTTTTAAAATCCTTAAAAGGGAGGAAAAATATCACACACTCGGTTTCTGCACTGTTCTTGGTCTTTGCTGAATCATTATATCAGAGCCCAGTCTTCAAGATATACTGTAAATAAGACAGCTATAGCATCAGAGAGGGACACTCGTGTTGCTTGTCTGTTTTAGAACTTTGAAATTAAAGTGCCTTAAAATACTCAGTCATCTATTGCCAAAAAAAAAAAAAAAATTAAGAAAACAGATGCAGAGAAGAAATGCACTGTGTGTGTGACTAGAGAAGATACCCGGGTCTTTTGATTTGGGTTAGGCCCAGCCAATATGCTCTATCCGTGGAATTTTACTCCTTAGGGCAGACCTGCTGTCACTCACCCTAAAAATTCTCTCTCTCTCTCTCACTGTTCAGCCAACAAGCTTCTTGTCTGGAACGTCTGGTCATCTGAGCAATTTTGGATTATATAGACTCTGTATGTCACTGGGACACACAATGGCTGACATTCTAGTGCCACAAGCGAGAATTTCCAAAAACGAATGCCTCGTAGGTGAACTCTTGCCTCTGGATCAGAAACTGAACAGCTGGGAGGGTTTTCTCTATATTTTATCTATTTATCATCTGCTTCGAGGTGTCATCCGGTCTGTCCAGAGAGACATTGTACATGCTGTTGAGCTGGGGAACCTGTATGGATGTCTGCTGGGTCCCCAGAATTCATCAGGCAGCAGAGGTGAGACACACCCTATCTCCCATGTTGTATGGCTCCGTTCCTCTTCCTTACTCTCATCGCTTAGAGAATGTAGGTCCCTGTGAAAGCAACATCACTTACTCTCTGCTGCAAGGATCTGCCTTCTGGTGAGCCTAGACGAAAAGCGTGTCCAACAAAAGCAATGAAGTTTATTTATCTTTGGCAAATTGAGAGTCTACAAAGGCTGCTGGGAAACTTTAGCCTTGAAGTCAGCATCTCCCATGGCACATTTACCTTAGATTTAAGACTTCCAAATTTTGATTTTAATCTCTCGGGAGTAGATAAGGATCCTGATGAAAGTTAATCTGCCACCTGACAAGATTTAATATTTGGTATGTTGAAAGGTCTATGCTTTTGTTGTCATTTAAACAAATAACTTTTAAACATGTATACTGTGTCTGGCAACACAGAAACAATGCAGTTTAGAACCCAGAAAGACTCCGGTGAATTACATGATGAAACTTAATGTTACCAGTGCTGAAAGAATCCAACGTGATCCTGATGTGGAGAACAATATGTCACTATTGTGGCATTCCAGACCAAAAGACGTTATGATTTTAAGCAAGATAAGAAAAAGCCCATTTTGAGAGATATATTCTAAAAAGTAATGTTTTTTTTTTTTAATGTCAAGCCCTAGTAATTAAGGCATTTGCTTGCAAAGCCAAAGGACCTAGGTTCAATTCCCCAGGACCCACATTAGCCAGATGCACAAGGGGGCACAAGTGTCTGGAGTTCATTTGCAGTGGCTGGAGACCCTGGTGTGCCCATTCTCTCTTTCTCTTTCTCTGCTTTTTGACTAAGCATGAGGGCCACTCAGGCTGGAGACTGCCAAGTTCACCTCCCCAGAATCCATGTTAAAAGTTGGGGGCATGGCTACATATGTCTATGAGCCCAGCTCCCTGGCACCCAATGATCAACAGCCCTTAAAGTTGAAGGGGAGACTCCCCATCTCAAGCAAACTCATAGAATGAGTGAAGAGAGGAGGGTACCTAGGCAACCATCAGCTACTGTCACAGATCCAAAGATTCAGTCTCACAAAACCACAATTGACCTTAGACTTATAAAACAATCCTTGGGCCTGCTTCTGACCGGAAGATTTGAGAATCGACCCCTTTTCCATCTGGGCTTCTACTATCCCCAAGAGTCTTATAGTTCTCCATATTCAACAAGGCACAATTGCTTCTAAATCATCAAATGTCTCATACCCATGACTTCTGCTCCCATGGAACCAACAACAATGTAACATATGTGTTCACCCAGATATAAGACGAGATGAACAATATACTTCCTATCTGGGCAATTGTTTCTTTCTAGCAACAAAACACGATGGAAGGTAGGATGCAGATTTTGGTCAACTGGATAGCAGAGGAAAAAGTTATCTTGAATCATGGAATTTTTAACAAAGTGTCATTTATTGAGAATTTACTGTTTTAGAAATAATGCTAAAATCTCTAGGTGCCATTCATACGAAGCTCTGACACAATGAGCACCATTCTCTCCATTCTACCAATGAAAGCCCAAAATCGTGTTTTTGAACATTTTTATTTACTTATTTGAGAGAGGGAAAAGGCTGAGAGAGAGAGAGAGAGAATGGGCACTCCATGGCTTCCAGCCACTGCAAACGAACTCCAGATGCATGTGCCACCTTGTGCATCTGGCTTACATGGGTCCTGGGGAATCGAACCGAGGTCCTTTGGCTTTGCAGGAAAATTCATTAACTGCTGATCCATCTCTCCAGCCCCCTGAAATCTTTTACTGAAAATCAACTTTTCCATTAGCACACAATTCACCCATGGGAATTTGAAGTTTGCCTTGCTCCAAGGCCCCTGGAATGATTACACGCAAAAACTTAGTGTACATAATCTGTTGCTAAAATTGGAGGCATTGGGCCCTCTCATAGAAATTGCTGGAACATTAATAACCCTACAGTGATCACCATGAACCCCAAAGAGGGCCCTCCATGGAATGGGCCAGAGGAGAGAGGAAATAAGAATGTAAACTCAATGGAAATATGACCAGTTTGGAATATGTTTATACATTTAAGTGCTCCAATTAAAAAAATGAAAATAAGGGCTTGAGCTATGGTTTAGCAGTTAAGGCACTTGCCTGCAAAGCCCAAGGACCCAGGTTGCATTCTCCAGTACCTACATAAACCACATGCACAAGGTGGCACATGCATCTGGAGTTTGTTTTCAGTGGCTGGAGGCCCTGGTGTACCCATTCTCTCTCACCTTCTCTCTCTATCTCCCTTTTTCCCTCTTTAGCTCTCTCTCTAATAAACTAATGAAATATTTTTAATTAAATGTTTTCTATTGACAACTTCCATAATTATAGACAATAACCCATGGTAATTCCCTCCCTCCACTCCCCCACTTTCTCCTTTGGAACTCCACTCTCCATCATACCCCCTCCCTCTCTCAATCAGTCTCTATTTTGTTTTGATGTCATCATCTTTTCCTCCTATTATGATGGTCTTATGCAGGTAGTGTCAGGCACTGTGAGGTCACGGATATCCAGGCCATTTTGTGTCTGGAGGAGCACGTTGTAAGGAGTCCTACCCTTCCTTTGGCTCTTACATTCTTTCTGCCACTTCTTCCACAATGGACTCTGAGCCTTGGAAGGTGTGTTAGAGATGTTTCAGTGCTGAGCACTCCTCTGTCCCTTCTTCTCAGTACCATGGTGCCTTCTGAGTCATCCCAAGGTCACCACCTTCTGAAAAGAGAAGTTTCTCTAACCAAAAGTGAGACTAGCATTAATATATGGGTATGGACATTAAGAGAAGTGCTTACTGGGCAGTTTGGTGAGCATAGTATATCTATTTAGCCAGACACGAACAGATGTTATACCCGTAGGGCTCATGACTACCCCTGTTGTAGGTTTTCAGTATCAGGGGATGTATTCCCTCCCATGGAGCGGGCCTCCAGTCCAACTAGAGAGCAGTTGGTTTCCCCCATAACAGACATGCCACTATTACACCCATTGGCTCATTTGGCCTGGCAAATTTAAGGCTTGCAGTGTCCACTGTTGAGTATTTTCACTGGTGATTTCTCTCTCTCTCATTGAACTGCATGAAGCACAACTTTTTTCAGCTTTCTGTCAGCTGGTCCACATGGAGGAGGTTTTCAGCTCAGCTCTAGCAGGATTTCTCAGTGACCTCACAGCCCAAGTATGTGGAGTCTTCAGCAATAGAGTCTTACCATCTATTCCTGGCTGGAAACTAAGGGCCTTGGCAATGGCCTGGAGTGTTTGGGGGGGTATCAGGGACCACCCTGGACAACAACTCACTGGAAACTGTCCCATCCCTGGCACTGAAAATTTTCTAGTAACAATCTATGGCTTCTGAGTGTTCCATTATCCAGAAAAGTAGGTTTCCATATGACTTATTTATATCCTATTAGATTTTTATTAGTCCTCCCTCCACCTTTCCTTTACTCAATCTCTTCCCCTGACCTCACTTATGCCTTTTCATCCCCATTAATCTGTTCTTCTACTAACATATACACAATACCATCCTATTAAATAAAAAAATTTTTAAAGATGAAAAAAAGAATCTTGCCTCTGACTTCATGGTTTCATGACACGTGGCCTATTACTTCATCTTAATAAGCTCTAATTTTCCCATCTATAAGGGGAGATCATGATGCTCACACAGTAGTTCTTTCAGAGAATAATACTCTGGAGTTGATATTTCACCAAGTACAGGAAACACAAATAATAGCAGTCACCCCTCACTGAGCTCCAGTGTTATGACCAATTAGTCCTGACAGAGTCCTGGTCTCTCAGACCCTCCATGTCATTGCCTTGGGAATCAAAGGATGGGTGTTAAAACTGAATTCTGCAATGTGTAAGGTAACCATCTCAGTGTGTGGCACACAGTAAGCATTTCAGAAAAGTGTTTGTGTCATCAGTTCCCTACTTTGGCTCTAACAAATGGCCACTATGTTAGTGGCTGGAAACAACACAAATCAATTCTCTTATATGGTGGCAGTCAAATGCTCAAGCAAGGTGGTCTGTAGCTCAGTGGTAGAGCACTTGCCTAACATGTATAAGACTGCCTTGGGTTCAATCCCATCACCATGTTCAAAACCATCACCAGTGGACTGAAATACAGGTTATCAGCTGGTGACAACTTCTTGAGTTTAAGTCAGAATGACACTGCTTTCCTTTCCTGGGTTCTAGGTGTGGTCTACATGTCTTTGCTCTGGTCTCTTCATCCACCTGCGAAGTCATCTGCATTCTTCTCTGATCTCTAACCTCTGTCCCCATCCTTAGACCTTTCTGACTCTTACTGACACGATCCTCTCCCAGGGACCACTAAGTTGACATATCCTCCCTGTGGGATAGCATCCATGCAAGAAGCCAGATGCTATAGCCAGTATCTATAATCCCAGAATGCCTAGGACCTACATCTGACATTGTCCTCTGAACACACACACACACACACACACACACACACACACACACACACTACTTTCTATTTAATATTGGTTGTTTATGAGAAGTCTGAATAGCTGGAAAGGTTAATCTATCTTGCAAGAAAGCATGGCTTATCTTTTGGTTCTCTTGTAATTCCATTAGATCTCCTCCATTGCTTTTTCTGTTGAGCAATGAGCCTGTTGGAAATTACTAGAAAGCCGTGGGTCTGTGAAGACTGCAAAGGCTCACCCCAGGGCTTCTAATGACAGAGGCATTCAGTAACACACACCCTGACTCTGCGTTTTCAGAATCTCCCATGCACATGGAAGGCTTTCAACTTAAATGATAATCATTTAAAAGCCAAATTGTTTAGTTGATGGGCCAAAGAGGTGGTTCAGCAGTTAGGTGCTTGTTGCAAAGCCTAATGGCCCAGGTTCAATTCCCAGTACCAAGATGAAAAAAGTGCTGCATGCATATGGAATCCATTTGCAGTGGCAGGAGGCTCTGGCACACCCATATTCACTCTGTCTTTCTCTCTCTCTCATAGATCACAAAAAGGTTCTTTTTTTAAATAAGTGAGCAGTTGACCTAACAAATTATCTTTTAGACACCTTAAGGTGTATTTTATGTCATTCAAAACACAAGAGCATGTATTATCTGGCCAAGGGGCAATGTTCTAATCCTTCCTCTCCAAAGGTCTCTTAGGGTTGGCTTAGGGGGAGAGATGGCAATTACCTTTCCATTCTAATCCTTTCCAATAGCTTCCACCAATCCAATGCAAAGTGACGAAGTCTCAGCAGCTGAGACTGCTGGTGCACCCATCTCTGTCTCACTCTCTCTCTCTCTCTGTGTCTCTCTCCAAAAAATAAATAAAATAATTTTTTTAAAAAGTTTAAAAAAAAAAAGGTTGGCTTAACAATACTGCAAGTATTTTTTATTTTTCACATTCCTCTGCTTTTCTTGGCTCCATCTGGGATCAGAAGCTAGCTCTCTGCGACACCAGGAGAAAGGCAGGCCTTAAACATCCCAACCTGACGTGAGGCAGCAAATAACAGGAGGCTCAGACACATAGATGTCCAAGTGGATATGTCCTGAAGTCGGCTTCGGTGTTTCTCCGTGGAACACAAACTACCCATATCTCAAGACCTGTTAGGATTGGCCCCTCTCAACCAGGAGCTTCCATTCTGCTGGCCTTTCACCAGGAACGGACAGCGTAAAGGGAATCACTTGCATTCCGGGGGAACAACTTTCACCTGGGCATTCTGACATCATTACGTAATGTGACGCTGGCAATTATTTTCTCCCCAAAGGTCTCATTAGGAGGTTAGCTTGAGGATGGAAAGTGATGATTTTTGAAAAGACAAGCACGGTGTTGGTTTCAGTTCACGAACACGCACAGTCTTCAGTTGCATGAAGCAATGCAAGGAGACGTGGCAGGAGTACCAACTGTTTCAAAGAAATCAAAATTATATAACAAAGAATGTTTTAATTTTTTTAAATATTTTGTGTACATTTAAGTAAGCTCTCGCTTTGCGCACATTAAGTAAACACTTCCAGGTTCCCAAATATGGCTGCACACTGCTGGGAAGGGGGAAAGAAGCAATCCTACTGAGCCACAAAATAGAAAGACCTTCAGGGAGGAATTTAATAGGTACTTTCCAGTCCCCGTCGTAATAGAATAAGCCTAATTTATTTATTTATTTATTTATTTTAACTCTACAAGACGTTGTGAAGCCAGGCTTTGTTTGATGTTTGGACCTTTTCATAGACTCCTATTGAAAACGCGAGAGGCTCCAGGGAGAAGAATTATTTGCTACAGCAGCTCGAAGTCATAAGGAATTTAGAGATCACAGAAATCCATGAGACGCAACACCCAGGCCTTTCCAGAGTGGGCTAAAAGCACAATGGATTTCATTCATCGTAGGCACCTATTTGTGCAAAATTCATCCCACCGGCTTTTTTTGGATCACTCACACACTGAAAGTGGGCCTTGTGTGCATAATGAAGTCTTCAAGACATTGTCATACATTGTGCCACCTCTGGCCTTTGATGGCACCCAGGTATCAGAAACATGGCTCTGTCCAATTAGACGATGAGGTCTAACCATTTTAGATGAAATAATTGACTTACGTATATCGTTATCAAATGTTTGACATCTGACCCTAGGCCCCCATCTGTAGAGTGCCTTAGTGCTTTAGGTATTCAGCCATATTTGTATTTAAAGATCTTAGGGTTTCATTAAAATACATGGACAGGCATGGAGGGATGGCTTAGCAGTTAAGGATCTTGCCTGCAATGCCAAAGGATCTTGGTTCGATTCCCCAGGACCCATGTAAACCAGATGCCCAAGGTGGAACATGTTTCAGGAGTTTGTTTGGAACAGCTACAGGCCCTGGCGCACCCATTCGCTCTCTCTCTCTCTCTCTCTCTCTAAATAAAATAAAATGAATTTTTAAATACACGAGCAATAAAAGGGTTAATTAATGTGCAATTACAAATTCAGAAAAGTGGGGCAAACAAAGAAAAGGATGGATGGTGGGAGGGGAAGTTTCCAGAAGGGGCTGGAGAGATAACTTAGTGGTTAAGACCCTTGCCTGCAAAGCCTAAGTGTCCAGGTTTGATATTCTTTTTGTTTGTTTTGTTTTTCGAGGTAGGGTCTCACTCTAGCTCAGGCTGACCTGGAATTCACTATGTAGTCTCAGGGTGGCCTCAAACTAACAGTGATCCTCCTACCTCTGCTTCCCGAGTGCTGGGATTAAAGGCGTGCACGCCCCACACCCAGCTCATCTATCACACCTGGGTTTTATGTGAACTCTGAAGATCTAACTAGCACTTTCCTCACTGACCCATCTCCCTAGCCCAGCCATGAAGCCCACATGTCCAGCACCTGTGGTGTCCGTCATAGACTCAAGGGTCTGAATACTAAATCCACATCTGGTGGCACTTCAAGAAGGTTGAGGAGCCAACATTCAGCACATGGGGCCTGGCTCGAGGGAGCGTGACACTGGGGTCAGGGTTTCAGTTTTTAAAGGCCAGCCTTTCTCCAGTACAGATCACCCTGCTAATGTGACAATATGACCCACCATTCTGTATCTGCCGTCTTTCCCTGCCCATGAGTAAATTTCCCCTATTAAACAGTGAGCCACAATAAACCTTTTTATTTTCCCCTTAAGCTTCTTCTGGGTGGGTATTTTGCCCTAACAAAAGAAAGTAACTGGGCTGGAGAGATGGCTTAGTGGTTAAGGTACCTGCCTGCTAAGTGTAAGAACCCGGTTCCAGGGCTGGAGAATGGCTTAGTGGTTAAGGCACTTGCCTGAGAAGCCGAAGGATCCTGGTTCGATTCTCCAGGACCCACATAAGCCAGATGCACAAGGAGCACATGCATCTGGAGTTCGTTTGCAGGGGCTAGAGGCCCTGGTGTGCCCATTCTATCTCTGTCTGTCTTTCTTCTCTTTCTCTCTCTCTCTCTCTCTCTCTCTCTCTGCTTGCAAATAAATAAATAAAAATTAAAAAAAAAAGAACCCGGTTCCAATCTCCAGGTCCCATGTTTAGCCAGATGCAAAGTGACACAAGGACGCAATGCCTCACTTGCCCACAAGGGGGCGCACGCATCTGGAGTTTGTTTACAGCCACTGAGAGGCTGCTGGCGCACCCATCTCTGTCTGTCTTCCTCTCCCTCTCTCTCTGTGTCTCTCTCCAAAAACAAAAGAAAGTAAGAAATAAAGCACCCTTTGATGACTTTAAACCACATGTCCTGAGGTTACTTGTAGTTCAAATCTCTTCTCACTAAAAATCATTTCAGTTGAACCCAGGCAGGATGATGACAATGGGATCTTTGGGAAGAATGGAACAGGGCTCCAACACAACAAGCCTGAGGGCCCATGCTCACGGGAAAGTGAAGCCAGAGCTGTGCTGTCAACGATGGCGTTGTTGTGTTTGTATCCAGAGCAGAGAATGAACTTTGATTCTTGAAATTCTAGTTCTCTTACAGACTTGTTGTTCTTAGTGAACTTGTTTCAGCCACTTAGGCTAGAATTTCAAGAACAAAAGCATTTCATATAACTTTGACATTTAAATTACAGTATTGTTAAGCCAATAATTAAAATAATATTTGTGATCCATGTTATTTTTTTTACCTGACATGTTAATTTTTTTTTTTTTTTGCAGCCAAATTTCACTTGTAGGGAATTAGGTTGAGTTCGGATTAATAAGCGGCTCATGAGGAAGCCACCTGTCTTGCTTTGACAGAGGAAATAGGCAATTTTAATTTAATTAGAATATATCTCCAAAATATTGGCACCCAAGAAGAAAGCAGAAACATCTTAAAGAAGTTGCGGTTGGGCCGTCTTCTGGTCTCTTCCAAGTTGTTCTTTTTCCTTGACTACACCACACAGATATTAAAGCATTTC
This sequence comes from Orientallactaga sibirica, assembly GCA_036365145.1. Lineage (NCBI taxonomy): Eukaryota > Metazoa > Chordata > Mammalia > Rodentia > Dipodidae > Orientallactaga > Orientallactaga sibirica. Next base: position 285,077 of record JAEOAD010001895.1, on the reverse strand, counting down.
TCAAAAAAGGACAGCCAAGTTAGTGAGTGATCTCACCCACCCACCAGAAGCGGCAGAATTCTTTCCCTTGTATATAGTTCCTTTGTGAAGCACATTTATGGTGCTGCCTTTTCAAGCTTAGAAATAACCAGCTGTTCTGCCTTTTTCAGCAGAACTCTCGCAAACGTTTATGTGCTCTGATAGAACACTCTTAAGCCGTGGATTTTTTTGGCCTAGGGCTTGACCAACACATAAGGATCATCCCTTCTAAATGTTTGGGAAAGGATGAAGCCTTTACCATCATGAGCATCCCTTCTGGATTCCCTGTAAGCAATGAGTTTCATCTTCAGACCTCATTCCATTCTATGGGCATGTGGGGGGGGGGGTAGGTGAGATGTACTGTATATGTACACGCAGGCACGCAGAGGTCAGAGGAGAGCTTCAGGTACCTTGCTCTATTGCCATCCACCTACTTTCCTTGAAATGGGATTTCTCTCTCAACGTGGAACTGCCAGATCAGTTTGTTTGTTTGTTTGTTCATTCATTTGTTCTGGTCAACCAGCTCCAGTGATTCTCCCCTCTCTGCCCCGCTGTGGATTGGAATTATGGATGTGTGTGTCCATGCCCATCTTTTTTCCTAAGTGTCAAGTGCTGCACTAAAGACCTTCATGACTAGTGAGGAGGAAATGGAGAAAACCCATAGGCTGTTGTGAAGCAGACAGAGGGTGACAGAGAAGGCTTCCTAGACCATATGGGCCTTGTCCAGCTTGCCAATGGCTGAATAGGAATTTAAAAGGCAGCGCAGCGGCTGGAGTGATGACTCGGTGATTAGACGCTTACCTGTAGAGCTTAAGAAACTAGGTTCAAGGGGCTAGAGAGATGGCATTTACCTGCAAAGCCAAAGGAACCTGGTTCGACTCTCCAGAACCCACATAAGCCAGAAACACAAGGTGGCACATGCGTCTGGAGTTCATTTACAGTGGCTGGAGGCCCTGGTGTGCCCATTCTCTCCCTCCCTCCATCTCTCTCTTTCTCTTTCTCTATCTGCCTCTTTCTTTCAAATAAATAAATAAATAAATAAATAAATAAATAAATAAATAAATAAATAAATTTTAAAAAAAGAAACCAGGTTCAATTCCCCAATATCCATGTAAAACCAGATGTCAAATTGGCATATGTGTCTGGACTTCATTTGCAGCAGCTAGAAGCCCTGACTTGCTTGCTCTTGCTCTCTCTCTCCTTGTAAATAAATAGAAGAATATTTTATTAATTCAGAACAAAGGGAAAGAATACGCCCAGGAGAAGAAATGGGATCATAAAGGAACGGAAGAATGAAAGAGCTCGCTATCGGCAGGAAAACGAGAGTTGAATACAAATGAAAGATGATAGAAGTGGGGGATGATGGGAGCTGAAGTGTTTTGTAGAACCGCTGGAAAATAGTTGAAGGATGCCAGGCTGGGAAGCAACGTGGCCCAACGTACATATAACAACCCAGACTCTGTTGACAACACAGAGGGGGATTGGGGCAGGCCACCTAGATGCAGGATGTGCAGAAACATTGCGTTGACTCTGGAAGGAAGTGATTCATGCTGGAAACAAGGCCCAGGCAGCAGGAACACAGAGAAAGTGTGCTGTGCACCTGTGGGAGCCAGCAACTAGCTATATGTGGAGGGTAGGGGCTCGGACGATGGTTGAGTACCTCCCAGAATCTTGGAGCAGTGTGGGGGTAGAAGAGTAGGGAACAATTTGTCAGAGGCTACAATCTTTATTATGACCAAAGTGAGTAACCTGGAGCAGGACTCTGCCATGTCACAGTAATGACTAGCAGACAGTCAGTGTGGGCTGGCTTGGTGCCAGCTTCTGGTCTTAGAGCGCTCTGAGTGTATCGTGGGATGACTGAGAACTAGCAGGTATTCATATCCACTTTCTGAATACAAAGCCTACCCTGGCCATTTTCTGAATGTATGACCTTGGGCAACTTAATCTATCTCAACCTCAATTTTCTTACCCATAAAGTGGGCATAGCAGAACCAACTTCACAATATGGATTTAAGTATTAAGTAATATCATGTACATAACTCACCAGTACAGGTGATGGGCTTGTAAGATTTCCATTGGATGTGATCATGATTACTAACATGTGAATAGATTCATTTAAGTTTCTCAAATTTGGTAGGTACAGGCAGGTCATCTCCATTCCTGAGCAAAGGAAACTATTGCATAGAAAAAGGGCTAGAGAGATAGGCTTAGCAGTGAAGGCACTGCCTGCGAAACCTAAGAATACTGGTTCCATTCTCCAGGTCCCAAGTTTAGCCAGATGCAAAAGTGATGCAAGCACACAATGCAGCACTTGCCCACAAGGGGGCGCATGCATCTGGAGTTCATTCACAGTGCTGAAATGGCCCTGGCACACCCATTCTCTCTGTCTGCCTCTTCCTCACTCTCTCTGTCTCTCTCTGGCTAAAAAAAAAAAAAAAAAAAAGGAAAGGAAAGGAAAGGAAAGGAAAGAAAAGAAAAGAAAAGAAAAGAAAAGAAAGAAAAGAAAAGAAAAGAAAAGAAAAGAAAGGAGAAAAGAAAGAAAAGGAAAGGAAAGGAAAGGAAAGGAAAGGAAAGGAAAGGAAAGGAAAGGAAAGGAAAGGAAAGGAAAGGAAAGAAGAAAAAGAAAAAATGGTAGAGCTAGGAGCAGCCAAACCTGGGGGGTTTTGTGGCACATACATTTGTGTGGTGTGTGTGTGTGTGTGTGTGTGTGTGTGTGTGTGTGCGTGGTTGTGGGAACACATGTGTGGGGGGTGAGAATGCATGTGTATGTGCATATGGAGACCTAGGATTGATATCAGGTACCTTTCTTGATCCCTCCACTCTTTAGTTCCCGAGGCAGAGTCTCTCACTTGAACCCTGAGCTCACAGATTCAGCTAGTCTCCTGAGCTTGGTCGGGGGTGGGGAGGCTCTGTCTCTGCTTCTGGACTTCTGAGATTACTGGAAGGTCAACATGCCCACCTGGCATTCATACAGCTTCTGGGGGTCTAAGCTCCAGCCCCCATGCTTGGGATGCAAGCAGTTTATCCACCAGACCATCTTCCCCAGCCCCGGGGGTATCTACTCTTAACTACTTTAATTCTCCAGGTTCTGTTTAAGGACCTAATTCAAGGGCTGGGATAAGCAGGAACTGGTCCAGGTGACAGAGACAGGTAAATGTTGCATAGGGAAAGAGGTCCTCTGACTTGCCATCCTTATGCATTGCAGATCAATACCCAAAGATGGCTCTTCTCTGAAAGTAAGGACAGCTACGTGTGTTCCTTCATGACACCAACTCCACTCTACTCAGTCCTCGGAGGAGAGACCAGGGTCCCTGCACTATGGTCCTTGTTGCCAGGGCAGCAGAAAGGCTTGTCCTTACCCTCATAGAATTTGTCTTCAATCCACCTTCTCTGTCAGTCACTGCCTTTCCTGCACTGGGTTTTTTTTTTTTTTTAATATTTTATTGATTGATTGATTTGCAAGAAGACAGAAGAGAGAATGGGCACAGCAGGACCCCTGGCTATTGCAAACGGATTCCAGTCATGTGAGCTGCTTTGTGCATCTGCCTTTACTCTTGTACTGGAGAATCGAACCCAGGCTGTGAGGCCTTGCAAGCATGTGCCTTAACCACTGAGCCATCTTGCCAGCCCTCAAACTTTTCACGGCAAGAGGCAGAGTTGCGTGTCGTGGTGTGTACAGGTTTTACCTGGGAATCAGCAAAATCTGTCCAACACTGTCCACAACCAGCCACTTGTGGCCATAATAAGAGCACTGGATACTAAAGTGGAATGTGAGATAAATGATGGAGAAATTGCAGCATATTAGTACTTTCAGAATACGTATATTCCTGGGATGTACTTATCACAAAAATATTCATAATTGATCTGAAATTCAAACCTAACTGGGCACTTTGTGGTTGCCCACCATCTCTGCATAGGATGGAACTTTTGGGGTCTCAGTTTTCTCCCTTACACAGCCAGAAGGTCAAAGTCACAATAGTGACTATGGTGAAGATTTACACTAAAGATTAAATGAGATTGTGAAGGTCAAAGTCACAATAGTGACTATGGTGAAGATTGACTCTAAAGATTAAATGAGATTATGAAGGTCAAAGTCACAATAGTGACTATGGTGAAGATTGACTCTAAAGATTAAATGAGATCATGAAGGTCAAAGTCACAATAGTGACTATGGTGAAGATTGACTCTAAAGATTAAATGAGATTATGAAGGTTACCAGGGGATGTTTGAGGTGTATCCATTGTGGTTGTTATCCTGGGTTAAACTGGTCATCTGAAAGCCTCTCTCCACCCTGATTCATATTAGAACATTATTTTTTTTTATTTTTATTTTTTGGTTTTCTGAGGTAGGGTCTCACTGTAGCTCAGGCTGACCTGGGATTCACTATGTCGTCTCAGGATAGCCTCGAACTCACAGCCATCTCCTACCTCTGCCTCCCAAGTGCTGGGATTAAAGGCATGCACCACCCATGCCCAGCCTCATATTACAACATTTTTTAAAGCTTTAGAATTGGGAGTGAAGTACCTTCTCCCTCCCTCTCAAGAGACCTTTGTACATCTAACAAATAGAAACATAAATCCAACTTGATTTTTCTGTGTTTTTTTCCAGGGCAAACAAGGTAAATAGCTCTTATTTCCCAGCATAATTTTCATATTTTCTCCTAACTCATCTGCCCATATGTTACCTGCCAAGGCAACTTTATAAAGAAGGAGACATTCCAGGCACCAAGGCCTTGATTATTAAAAATAAACTGGAAGCCAGGTGAGGTACTGTTCATTAATTTCCATCTTATTTCCATGGGAAGAATTTGGCCAAAAAAAAAAAAAAGAAGAAGAAGAAGAAGAAGAAGAAAAAAAAAAAAAAGAAAAGAAAAAGATTCTACTAACTCAGCCAGCCATCTTTGAAGGTTATTTGCCCTGGGCCAATTATATATTACATGATAAGGATGCCCAATAATTAGCTAATGAAATGGTTTCTTTGGAAAACGATCAGACGTGTCAGGGGTTGAGGCATATTTAGATTGCTTCTATGAATTTAGCTAAAGAAACATCTGGCTCTTTTTTCTTCAATCAATGTGCACCCTGAAGGGTCCCAATTTCAAAAAATGATTATATTTCATGTCATTTATGTGCCTTACAGTTGGGACAAATTTAACTTGTAAGAATAAGTGATTCCGTGCTCAATTTACGTTGATCCCATTTTCATCCAAACATCCAAAGAGAGAGAACCATTATAGATTGATAAAAGCAGCTGATTGATCTATTGCTTTCCAGATCTTAAATCTCCTAGGGACGTCTTTGTAAAGTTCGTGTTCATAAAATTCTTGTTCTGCCACAAAAGCTCCCGGTGGATTGTGTTTCTCTACTACAAGGAGAATCATCAGGGACAAACTCAGAAAATGTTTCTTTAGTATACACTAGGCAGGAGGGCCTTCCAAATTCAGTCTCAATCTGGTTTCTTCAAAGGGTTATTTTTATTTCATTTTTGAAAACTTTTAATTTGAAGAGGGGGGAAAAGCCCTTTCAAGCATAACAACCCGCAGTGATGTAAGTGCCTTTCTGTCTCATATATAATCATGTCTGTTTGGACGTGCTGGGTGTCATGTCCAGGGCGACAGTGCCACGTTGAGAACAATATTGAACTAAATAGTTGTGACAGAACAGCCAGACCTTTTTCTTGGGGCTCCTGCTAGATTGCATATCTGTTTCTTTGTACACAACGGGGTGAGCGAGTGATGGAGTTCAATGGTGGCCGCAGTCCCCAAAAGGGCCATCAAGGGGGCCTCTTTATTGATTTGCACTATTGCCTGGGAACAGAGTAGAGATGACTCTATTTTCCAGGTTATCGGGTGTGAGAAAAAGCAAAAATCACTTTTCTGAAATGTGTACTCTTAATACAACAAGTGCCACGAGCTCTACCCATGTAGCTTAACGACAGGCTCAAAGAACTTTCTTAATTTTGGCCCTTGGCCCCCATTGCCCTGAAGAGTGTAGTTTATGGGCATGGGGTTGAGGGAGTGAACCCCAGAGGTATTTGTCTCCAGGCAGACTGGTGTGCACGTTTATCGACAGGTAGCTCATTTTTTAAAATTGTGTAAATGGCTGACAACACAAGTTAGTGATATTTTTTAACTCGATAATATAAAGTGTCCTTAATGCCACTCTTCAGGACAACCCCCCACCCACACACCCACTCCACAGTGCTTCTGCGTGTCCCTGGGTAGACATAAGAAGTTCTTGTCGCAAAAAGAGCTGAATTAACCAAAGGAAAAGAAAGACCCAGAGAAAGGAGCAGCAAAACTTACCCAAAGTGATAGATCATTTGCAGGGGGCAGAGAAAAGAAAACGGGGTCAGCACATATTTGAGACCAACGGGAATATCTGTAGCAGACACCTGTGCCACGCAGAGAGAGATGCCAGCGTCTGCTGGAGAGACGGGTGGCAGGCAGCGGGACTCACATGGGCACGTATGCCCCTTTGAGTCACCACAAGGAAGGATCATTCAGTACATTTGGATCATAGGAGACATTGAGCTGGCCATTCTGGCCCAACAACCAAGTTGGGTCCCTAAGCAGGCACACAGGCTTATCCAAGGACTGCACGGGCCCACAGACGGAATCTCGTTCCACTGAATGTAGCAATCACCTCCTCCAGTGTGATATTTTCACAAACTTCCCCTTTTTCAGGAATCGTGTGTGTGTGTGTGTGTGTGTGTGTTCTTACGGGTGTGGGTGCATGTGTGTGCAAGGGGGGTTGTGTGTACATGTGTACATGCATGTGGAGGAGCGAGGACAGCTTCAGGTGCCAGTCCTTATGTGTGTCATCGGCCTCTTTCTGAGTCAGCACCCCTCACTGACATGGAGCTGTGCAAGTACACTACACTGACTGACTGTCCAGTGAATTACAGGGATCCCCTATGGCCCCCTAGCATGGGTATTACAATTGCACAACACCCTGCCTGACATTTCTTTTATAATTTATTTTTATTTATATTATTCTGATTTTACATTCATAGGGTTGGCTCCCTTATCCTCCTCCCTGTCCTCCCTCTTCCAAAGGGACCCTCATCAATGGGGAATGTGGGTCATGCATTGTGGGGGTAGTCAAGAGTTCTGGGAGAGTAGGCCAAGTCTCTGTGTATAATGCCCCAACTTGTGGCTCTAACATTCTTTCCGCCCCCTCTTCCACGAATTTCCCTGAGCCACATTGGGGTCAATTTTACACGGGTTCCAGGGTTATAGGGACTGAACTGAGGTCCTCATGATTGAAAGGCAAGAATTTTAGCAACTGAGTTATGTATGATTCCAGCTTCCTTTCTTCAGGAATTTTTATCATCACTATGTCCTGGACTTCAGGTCTCCCCAGCATGGACAGTAGCTCAAAACATTCAGAGGCTGCAAATCAGCAGTGCATATCTATATTCAGGCTGGTGGAGACATTTTTGTTTATCCAATATGGTGTTATTCAACTTGGGCTAGGGACTTCTTAAGTCAGAAGAGGTTTTAAAAATTTATTTCAGAGCCGGGCGTGGTGGCACACGCCTTTAATCCCTGCACTCGGGAGGCAGAGGTAGGAGGATCACCGTGAGTTCGAGGCCATCCTGAGACTACATAGTGAATTCCAGGTCAGCCTGGACTAGAGTGAAACCCTACCTTGAAAAACATATATATATATATATATATTCAAATTTTGAATTCCTGGGTTCTTATGAGGAAAAAAAAGAGGAGAAATAATCTGGAACTCATGGGCCCACATCCTCCCTGTATCCATTTCCCAGACTTGGAGAACGAATGCCTTAAGCTCTCCCATGGGCGAAGATCCTTTCTCCTCTTCCGTCTCCCTCCCTGGATCTTTCTGCTTTACTGGTTGTGTGTCTGGTCTGAAGAGGTACATTTATTTCCAATTTTCTCAAACCAAGCAGAAAACCAGATGGGCTAATAGGGACTATGGATAAGGTTCAAGGATGTAAATGTAAAACTTTGGAGTCTCAAGTCAAAGCCACAACGTTGGCATCCTAAGCACACCTAGAATCATGGAGGCAGAAACCTCACAAGGAAGAAGATGGAGAAAGATTGGGATACCGGCATATGGCTTCTCCACACCTTACCCGCCCAGCATCTCGCACTGCTGCTGGACATCGGAAGATGAGCATGCTTGGTCGAGCACCTCTTGATTTCATGCAATTACAGTTAGACAGTATTGGGGGTGGAGCCTTCTAAGACTCCCTTCCTCACCTGGAACCTGGGGAAAATCTCTTATCTGAAACTGAGTCCTCGTAGGGAAACATCTCTCCGCCTGCGTCATCTTTCTACATGGTATGCTAAGCACTGGGGCCAGGACTCTGAAAACCAAGTGATGCCAGGAAAAGAGACGGGTCAGAGCTGCTTCCTTGATTCGACAGACTCAGAGAACCCTCCCAGGCTCATTACTGCCCCAACTTGATGGTCTGAAGCAGTCGCAGCCCCCGCCCCACCCCCCTCCACTTAAATGGAAAGAGTGTTGCGCGGATCCTGAATAAACCATTGAGAAGGGAGCTGTGTCTTGGTGATCCATTTGTTTGGAAAAGATAACTTGCTACAAGCAATGGCCGAGGCATAGGATCAAAGACTCAGAGGATCTGAAATCTGAATCCATCTTTCCCAATCACAACAAACCCGTTTGGTTTGCCGCCACCTGACGATAGGATAAAGTTCACCTGGAGCATGCCCAGGCTACTTAGCATAGATGGTTCTGAGACCCTCACTCCTTCCACCCTGGGCAGGGTCACATGCTGTTAAACAGTTCTCCGCTTCAGTGGACAAGCTTCCTTTCTATCATCTTGTGAGACTGCCGAACCCTGCAGGCTCTTCCTGACTCCTCTGATCTGAGTCGGTCTAGTCCCCTTTCTTTTTCCACCCTGTGCTCATTTCTGCCTTTAGAATTCAACCCGAAGCCCAGTTCTCCTTCAGGGCAGCCTTTTCAGCTTCTCTCAGCACACGCCCCCTTCAGCAGCCACTCCGCATCTTCCCAAATACTGTTCTCAAGCAAGAGAACTGGCCCTTGTCTATTTATACACCTTTTACATCTGTACAAAGATCTCAAAACTCATTCCTCTCTTCTCTGCATTTAAAATAGCATGTTTGATCTGGAAGGAGCCTTTATGTTCACATCTTGTACCTCCTGGAAAGAGAAGTCAAGAGAGGTGAGGGGGTCACCTGGCCTTCCAAAACTGGTGGAGGGGCTCAGCCTCTCTCGGACTCACGCTCGAGAGCGCCTACTGAGACTCAGGGGTCAACACTGGCGAGCTCCCCACGGGCCTGTATAACTCCAACTTCCAAGAATATGTAGTTGGACGGGCACTCAGTTTTCTTGTTTGGTCTTTAAGTATGCAAAAAGGATACAGTCTTTATAGTTCTCAGAATATGCCACTGATGCCCACCACAAAATTACCAGTCTGGTCTGTGAAGTCGTTTGAAATGTGTGCTTTCAGTGCCCTAGCCAGCGCAGCTTCCCACAGCGAATGAAACATTGCATTCAAGAATAACAAATGGGGCTGGAAAGATTGTTTAGTGGTTAAGGCCTGCCTGAGAAGCCTAAGGACCCATGTTCAACTCTCCAGATCCCACGTAAGCCAGACGCACAAAGTGACGCAAGTGCACAAGGTTGCACGTGTGCAGAAGGGGCACACATATCTGGAATTTGATTGCAGGCGTTGGACACCCTGGCGTGCCAATTCTCTCATTTTCTCTCTCTCTCTCTCTCACTTTCTCCCAGTAAAAAAAAAGGGGGGGGGGACAACCAGTTGGGTTTGCTTCAAAAAAAAATTAAAAGATGAAGAATAACAAATGTGTACCAGTTTGTATGGGTCAGCCCATTTCATAACCACAGGTTTTAAGCAATTCACCCACATCCTCACGTACAGGAAAGACAGAGCATAAACTAGAACCAATCTGCCCCAGCACATAGCAGAGAGAACCTGCACACGCACACACCCACTGCAGCACGACCCATAAGTGTCAAGTTACCGACCAGCCCAGGCGCCCGACAACACGTAGATGGATGAAGAAAATGTGGCATGTATGAACATCAGAGCCATGTTCACACATAAAGAACCAAATGATCACAAATGTAGGAGAATGGACGGAACCGGATATCATTATTTTAAGTGGGATAAGCCAGATTTTAAAATATCACCTTTTTGGGCTGCAGAGATGGTTTAGCAGTTAAGACGCATGCCTGCAAAGCCTAAGGACCCTGGTTCAATTCTCCAGGTCCCCCCAGATGCACAAGGGGGTGCACGCATCTGGAGTTCATTTTCAGTGGCTGGAGGCCCTGACATGCCTATTCTCCTTCTCCCTCTTTCCCTCTCTTTGTCTCTAATAAATAAATAAAAATAAAATCTTAAAAAAATAAATATCACCTTCTCTCTCATATGGCAGGATCTTGCCATATCTCTCTCTCACACACACACACACACACACACACACACACACACACAGCATGAAAGTAGCAGAGGGATTATCAAAGAAGGAAAGAGCTGTTGGAAATGAGACAAGAAAGTGTTATGGGAGTAAATATGAACAAATTACATTATAAACATGTATTAAATGTTATTATTTTTCCAATTAATATAAAATTTATATGCACTAATAAACATTGAATTTAAAAGCCTGACAGCAGGGCTTGTACCCTAAGGACTTTGACAATAGAGCTTAAAAAAATGTCAACCACTCTGCCCCCTGCAGAAGAAGTCTAGAGAGGCAAAATTCAGCCATAATAAATTTTGGTAGGTTTAATATTTTAAATCCACCTTCATATTTTTATGTTTGTGAACTGTATCTAGAGGTTTATATGTGCAAAGTCGTAGAGCCGAGCATCGGCTTTCTAATGTGTCCCATCTTCAACGTGAAATGTCACTTATGCATCCGAATTTGGCCTCAAAAAATGCCGACCACCCTGATTTGACTTTTTTTTTTCAGGCTAAAACTCAATATTTTAAGCATTTCGTCCAAAATCACTCTCTTGATCTTTATTTTAGTCTCCAAATGCCTTTGTGGCTTGTGTGAAGATGAATGGAATTTGAAAGTGACCATTAACATGAGTGCCGTGTGATGGAAACTAGAGCCCACTATATAAATCTAATCCTTCCATAAATTTAAAAGAGAACGTCCTGCTCAAAAATAAAAATATAAATCATTCTCGATTTCTAAATCATTGCCGGATGATGGTCGTATTCAGCATGGTGAGAGATCACTATATTATTCTGGACGTAGAACTGTGTTTAAATTTTCCAAGAGGTCTCAACTGCCCGTGGGATTTACTGTCCCACATACTTACCAACAGCGAAGGTATTCCTGCACAATTTCTGTAGCTGGGCATTGCTGATGTTCCAAAGGCATGGAACAACACTTAAGCCAATCCAGCAGGGCAAGTGAGTGAGATGAATTATGTTTATTTTTATACCAAACCATTGAAGGACTAGTTACCAAAAAAAAAAAAAAAAAAAAAAAAAAAAAAAAAAAAAAAACCTTGACCATTTTTGTGAAGACTTCCTTAATCTAACCGCCTTCTTACTATCCAGGATTGGGCACAGGAGCAATTCACTAAAGGATCAGACTATTTCGGGCTTTACAATCCCAAACTAAAGCATTTAAACCCTTCCGGATAACACAGGATCACTCCTGCTTGCTGTAGATTTGTATTTGAACAAAGTAAGTGACGTGATCGAAGGAGGTTAGCCTGGAAATGGAGTGGAGAATGTTCTCCAGCATGCGGTGACCAGGAAATGGATGTGTGGAGAGAAAATAATGAATTCATTCACATCAGTATCCAGAGACGCAGCAAAGTCCTACAGACATCCATGCACGCCGACTTCCAGGCCCTTTACCCTGAGTGTTCTCCCATCAAGACAGGGGGTGACAGTGCTGGGTCATTACTGATGATGGACCTTCCGGGTTGCATTTGAAGGTGTCGAGGGAAAAAAAAATGAAAGAGAAACTGTGGTGCAGGGAGAAGAGTGCCTTGTGTGTCTCACGAATCAACAGACAGAGCCAGGGAGCCACGCTCATGAATTGCTGACATCTCTCCGAGAACTCGGGATGATTTCTGACTTCTTCGTTCCCGGGTTTCCATCTTTCTCTTGAGGCTTCTGCCGCAGGTGCCCAGCCCTCTAGGTAGTTTGGGTTGTTCTGCACAGTGGGACAGCCCGGGCAAGTTCCTAATCTATATAGAGCTGCGTGCTTTAGCAAAGTATTCTCACGACAACCCTTTGCCTACATGACAAGACAGAAGTGTAGTCATCTTTTGCCATATTGGTGTACAGTCGTTGACAGATCTTTGTCAGAAATCTATCTAAAATACGCTTCAAGCCAGGGACTTGAATAATTGTGTTTTATCATCATTTATTAAAATATTAGGAATTTTTATTAATTTCAGGAATAAAATTCTGTTGTTTCAGAAAATTTAACAGAATGTGGAACTGCTTCCGCCTTGGCTTGCGCAGCCAATTCCGATTGCTGTGCTGTGACTTGAAGACAATCTGCCTTAAAGGAAGGGTGAGAAACTTGCCTTTAAGACAACCTCACCTTAAGATGTTCCTTGTCTCTGTGCCCTCTCTCTCTCTCTCTCTCTCTCTCTCTCTCTCTCTCTCTCTCTCTCTCTCTCTCTCTCATCTATAGACCTGAGGGACTGGACATGTCTGACTTGGAAGTTGAGAGACTTCTCAGCTAATGCTGACTTCATAATTACACAAGTCTCTGCCTCTGTTCTCAGCATTCTCTCTCTCTCTCCTTCTTTCTTTCTCTTCTCGCTTTTCTTCATCTGTATGTCACATCTCTGGTTTACTTACTTGAGAACTCGTCTTTAAGCTTCCATGGAATGCCAGACACCGTACAATGTATTTACGATGCAGAGGTAGAAAGACAGTCAAGTCCGGTAGAGCTTCAAGGTGAGAGAAGCGACAGATAGTCAACCTGTACACACTGAATATGTACTTAATAATCGACAGACAGATACCACAAAGGGGAAAGAAAGGAGACGGGGAAGAGAAATGCAGGGCACATCTACCTTAACTACGGTGGGCAGAGAAGAAGCATCTCTAAGAAAATATGCCAATATTGGTATTCAAATGATGGGTAAGAGCTAGTTGGATCAATGGGGTACCAGAGGGAAATTATTACCAGAAGAGAAAATAGGAGGTGCTCAGCTCCCTTCTCTATTTCTCTTTTATTCACTCTAGGCACCCAGCCTGTGGACGGTGTCACCTCCACTCAGGGTGAGTCCTCGTGCCTTCCATTAAACCGTGTACAAAAAATAAGCCCAGTCTCCAAGATCAAGCTCCCACCAAATGTGGGCTAGAAGAGGGCCTATGCATTTAAAATTCTCTCTAAAATAACTAGGGCCATTCCATCTATGTAATACTAACTTCTCTCTCCATTGGAGAATTTGCTTATCTTTTTCAGATGGATGATGAACCTGAAGGGAGGATCAGCCTATCACACTTCACCAGGGCCCCAGCTGAAATCATAGAGTAATGTGGGGAAAGGGCAAGAGTACAGCTTTCTTGGTGAACACAACACCAGAAACAGGCTGAAGGAGATAAACACAGAGAACATCCAACTTCTACTAAGCCAGATATCCAGAGACACGAAGGCTCCCAAAACCTCACCACTGAAATAGAACTAAAATGATCCCAATGCGGCTCAGGGAAATTCACGGAAGAGGGGCCTGAAAGAGTTTTAGAGCCACAGGTTGGGTCATTATGCACAGAGACTTGGCCTATCCCCCATAATTTTTGACTACCCCCACAGTGCATGACCCACATTCCCCATTGATGAGGGTCCCTTTGGAGGGGGAAGGACAGGGAGGAGGATAATGGAGTCACCAATATGAATGTAAAATTAGAATAATATAAACAAAATAATAAATTATTTTTAAAAAAAAAAACCTCTCTGGATATGCCCTCACAGACCTGCCCAGAGGTGCGTCTCCAAGACAGACAATGCGAATCCAGTGACATTACCAGAGAAGATGAACCATTACCTCGTTCCTTTAAATGCTATGCGACCGAACTTCCCACTGAGAGCTGGTAGAACAATTCCAAGCCTCTCAAGCAGACACTAGAATTTGGTGATTAAAGAGAAAAGTTGCAAGATGAGACGGAGAGAGGACCTTAGGGGAAGAGGGAATATAGGTTACTACGGCCAGGGGTGATCCAGGATCTTACAGGTGACACCAGTATGAAATGGAATGGGAAGCAGCAACAGATAAGCAGACCAACAGCCACAGCAGAGACCCCAGGTCTGGTCTCAGCACAGACGTCCTTTTGAGAGGAGTCAGCATGTGTGTGCATGTGGGTGGGTGTGCATGCACACACAATGCATACGGTATGGGTGTGGTGTGTGGTGTGATGTGTGAGTAGACTATGCACATGTGTGTAGTATGTGCATGCACCCTGTGTCCGCACATGCAGACGTCAGAGCAGAATGCTGGATGGCTTCCTCTTTTTCCCCCCGCATCTGACTCTTTCTTTGAGACAGAGGCTACCCTTTAAGTGAGAGTTGCTTGTTTTGGTTGTTGGTTAGGCCTCCAGCCTCAGTGATTCTCCAGTCTCCTCCGCACCCCTGCCGCCGCCACCACCACCACCACCACCGCCCTGGGATTATAAACTGTGTGATCAGCGCGGATTCCTACAGACAGGCATGCCTACCAACACGAACTTTTAAAATGAGCTTCCTGGGACGCCATAGTTGGTGATATCCAAGGGCTACTTCTGTGACCCTATGAACACATTATTTGAATGTTTAAACATGAATCTATGCATATGTTTTTCCTAGGTAGGTATATTTATTTCGAGGGGGAAAATCACAAAATTTGTATGGTCATAATCTCTTAAGTTAGGAAGTTGGTGAATGAATCCATCTACTCTTTGATCTTTGTTTATCTATAAATCTATATTAATTGGCAATGAGCGCATATCATTTCTAAAACGTTTATTTTTACTAGAGGCATGCAATTAGTTCGTATTTCCCTGGAGGGGTGGGGATGAAGTTATTTCTCACTTGGAGCTGGCCTTTGCTTGCCCTGTTTTGTAGCAAATTAGTAATCATCATTGTCAGGAAACATGGTCTTGTCTCAGATCTGCTCGGTGCAAAGGTAACATTGACACACAAAGTTTCACAGTCTCAAGACAGACATCTTAGGTGCTTCAATGCCAAAGATTAAAGATGTTTCAAAGAAACAAGGAGAAGGTTGAATTATTTGAAATGCTAATGAAGACGTGCCCTCAGAGGGAATTGTAGGGAGTCTTTTAGGCAGTTTTAAGGCAGCTTCTTCCAAAAGGCCTTTGCAGAATAAACATGGTGTTCCATTTATGTTTCTCAAAAGGGCGGCTGGATCTGAACTTGTGCTCCCAGGGAGTATTTTTAAAAGCACAACTTTGGACACTAACCATCAAAAATTCCACTCCGCATCTACCTGATCCACATGCCCAATCGAAGAACTTTTATCCCCTTTCAGAGCAAATTCATTCATTCAGTCTGTGGATGTATAGAATGCTAAGCAGAGTGGGTTCACCTGGATGAGGGGAATAAAAACAGGGCTAGGAAGTATTAAAATATGTGTTTATAAAAGTTTGTGTTTCTACACTTATAATGATGGTGGCTTTGAAAGATGTCTCCTCCCAGAAAAGTTAAGCTTTTTTGTATGCTCAATATCCTTGTGGAAAAGGTGACTCTGTATTCCCTGTGCTTAAAAAAAAAAACTTTAACAGATATATTATAACCTAAATGAAATGAATGCCAATTTACCTGCAGATTTTATAGCAATACGCTTGTGAGTATGTGTATGCACATGTGTATAGACTGATGGAAGGGAGGATGGAAAAATGAATAGATAGGTAGATAGTAATAAATAGAGATATTTTACATGCACCATGAATTAATGTGCACTGGCTTTTAAGAAACACATTTGTCAGGCCAAAACGTACTACCCATAAGCTTAATTAAAATGTCTCCTTATAGATTAAAAATTATGCAGATTTTTCATGTCCTCTTATTAGTCTGACCTCTAAAATTGTTTGAATGCCATAACATAACAATCAGAGAAAAATTCAACCTCTCGTGTGACTTCATGTCACTCCCGGAACACCAGAGAAGTGAGATCAAATACTTTGACCCTCATTACTGATAGTTTTCATGTATAATTAAATGCTGGAGGAAAAAAAATTAGAAGTCATCCTGGTTTCAAAATGGGAATGTGGAGGCTTAGTTCACTGGTAGCGTGCCTGGGCTTCCAGGCTCTGTTGCACACCAGTATTTGTACTAAAGAAAGCCCATGCACGAGCTATTGTAGCAGTTCCCTCCTCATTGCTGGCATGAAACACCCAAACAAAAGCAGCTGATGGGAGGAAAGGCTTTATTTTGG
The DNA here is from genome assembly GCA_036365145.1 of Orientallactaga sibirica. NCBI lineage: Eukaryota > Metazoa > Chordata > Mammalia > Rodentia > Dipodidae > Orientallactaga > Orientallactaga sibirica. The sequence goes on along the minus strand of JAEOAD010001895.1, from coordinate 268,659 downwards.
CTTAGGGTCCTGAGGGGAAGTTCCATGATGGCAGGGAAAAACATGGCATGGACAGAGGCTGAACATCACCTCTGCCACAGCAGATGGAACAACAGGAAGAGAGTGTGCCAAACTCTAGCAAGGGGAAGCTGGCTGTAACAGCCCTAAGTCCACCTCGTACAATGCACCTCCTTCAGGAGGCTCCACCTCCCAAGCTGCCATCAGCAGGGGACCAGGCACTCAAAACACATGAGTTTATGGGGTACACCTAACTCACAGTACCACATCTATGCTGCACAGTCTTGCAATGTTTGAAAGAGGAAAAGGGACAGATTGTAATGATAAAAGCTATTGGGAAATAGCTGCTTAAGGAGAAAATGTGTATCTTGTACAATTTTAATACCTAGGTCTCTTTATGTTGGGGACTAGTTTTAAAGACCACACACCATAAAATCATTTTTGTGCCACTCTATCATGCCCATCATATTCAGCCCCTATTTCCTCAAACTTTTACAGCAAAGAGATAATTTCACAAAATTCATTACCCAGCAAAAACTCAACAAACCCTTCCAGTCTTGCAGAATAAGTAGTTTCCATGATTCTTAGTTCGATTCTCAGTCCTTACTCCTGTCATGGTTAGACTGCTGCGATGAATGAAAGAGTTATTAGAGGGAACCATCACAGAGTGTTGCAAAGTGCTTGTTGAAAAGAATTCTCCAATTAGACACAAAGGGAGAGATAAACAGAGCAGAGAGAGATAAGAAGATAAAAAGGAGAGAGAGAGAGAGAGACAGACAGACAGACAGACAGACAGAGGCTAAAAGGCTAAAACACCATAGAATGAAGTAAACCCCAGAACTCAGTGCCATTTCCAAGTCTGCTCCGCATGAATGACAGTGGCTGCATCTGAAGACATGTGTGATAACGACCCTGTGTGGTGACTGCATGGCCAGGCAGACGTGAGGAGACTCGGGAGACACACAGCAGGAGCAGTGCCCTTTGGAACGCCCGAACCATCCGCCGTATTTTCAAGGTAAACCGTAAACTGATGGAACCCTCAGGATGGGAGATGACTAAGGATGGTGAAGGAGAAGGTGGAAATATAGATATTGCAATGTGATCATGGGTGAGGACTCGGGAAATTTGTAACTCTCTCTCAAACCTGTGAATATTCTCGCAGCCTGCTGGCACGGGTCAGAGAAGCAAGAGGTCGGTCGCACAGGCATTCACAGTGATAGGAATTTTCTTGACTCCAGCTGTACCAACACCAAGCCAGTGAAATGGACCATACTATGGAAAATATAGTGTCTCATTTACTTCTGTCAACTTGTAAAGCTGACACAGGTTTCTTGCAGCTGCACTGGACACATCCAGAGCCCCTGGGCTCATTAAGATGTCAATAACCAACCATGTGCACAACTCTATCGGCCAGCACAAAATCCAGAACCTTCTGGAAACCCACCATTTTTAACTTTTCCTTGAAAAACAAACTTTGATGATTGAGCAAATGCGAGGCTACTTTACAACTCTCGTGCTAGTTTCTGTGAAAGGCATACATGTAGCTAATGATTGGCAGTTACCTGAGGTCCTGCTGGGGCTGTTTCCTAACTTATGGCACATGCACTAAATTCCCTCTCTAGCGTCTTAAACCGTTTGAATAAGAAACCCATCTGGTCTCACAGAAAGGAGAGTATATACCAATATTCTTGCTTCCCTTTCCTAAATTCTGTCTTCTTTGCAAGTATTTTGTAATGATTCTTTATGTATTGAGGCTTTCCAAACATAAATTATGTTTCTCTTTTTGCACTTGTTAATGGCGTGCATCAATGGCATTTCAAAGTAATCAAATAACAGTAACAATAGCTGGTCCCAAGTGCACCCTGTGGGGTAGACACTGACTAGTAGCTTTGCTGTTTCACTTTCTCTTGGTAACAATGTGGCAGGCCCTGGCTTTGCCCTAGAAATCCTAGTGACCCATGCTTGCATTTTCTTTTTTTAATCTCTTCCCTGTTGAAAACACTGCCACTGAATCTTCTTCAGGTCTTTATTTAGCACTGTGGAATGCCATCAACAGCTCCTACACAGGGTCAAAGTTGATCCCGGGGGTGTCCCGGTGCCTCTCACAGCACCTTGTCTTTTCCTAGGTGGCATTCATCACATTTGTACTTGACCTGTATAGAATGTCATTCTCCCCACCCTATTAAACCCCCATGAAGTGAGGACCATGTTCGTTGTAGTCATTACTGTACCTATTTCAAGCAATTATTGCTGAGAACACCTCACCCCCAAACTGAGTTGCTTAAGAAGGGTTAGTCTTGGGCTGGAGAGATGGCTTAGTGGTTAAGGCGCCTGCCTGCTAAGCCTAAGAACACTGGTTCCAATCTCCAGCGGTTCCAATCTCCAGGTCCCACGTTCAGCCAGATGCAAAGTGACGCAAGGGCGCAATGCTGCACTTGACCACAAGGGGGCGCACACATCTGGATTTCGTTCACAGCAGCTGAGAGACTCCTGGCGCGCCCATCTCCATCTGTCCCCCTCTACCTCTCTGTCTCTCTCTGTCTCTCTCTCTCTCTCTCTCTCTCTCTCTCTCTCTCTCTCTGTGTGTGTGTCTCTCTCCAAAAATAAATAAAATAATAAAAAATAAAATAAAATAATAAAAAAAGAAGGGTTAGTCTTACAGTTCTGTATGCTGCTGGGCAGATCCTTCGCTGGCTACTCTTGATCCTGGGTGTTCAGCCAGCTGGTAGAAGGCTCTAGAAAATCCAAACTGGCCTCATTTGCATGTCTAAGATTCAGTGCCTCTCAGACTTATTTTGCAGATAGGAAATTGATAGGCCAGAGGTTTCTTCAAGTGTCTTGTAAAAATATTTTACTTATTTGTTTGGGACAGAGGGGGAGAGAGAGAGAGAAAGAGAGGAAGAGGAAGATAGAGAGAAAGAGAGAATGGACACACCAGGGTCTGTAGCCACTGCAAACGAACTCCAGATGCATGTGTCCCTTTGTGCATCTGGCTAACATGGATACTGAGGAATCAAACTTGGATCCTTAGGCTTCACAGGCAAGCGCCTGAACTGCTAAGCCACCTCTCCAGCCCTGAAATACATTTTATAATAAGAAAAATTACAGACCTCTCTTTGGCAGATTGCAAGGGTTCGTGACAAGGGGAAAAAAACCAGTGGTGAAGTAATGATCAGATCAGGTAAGAAAAGTTTGTCTTTCCTGGGATGGATTTGCTCATCTACATTGTGTGACTTTGGCCCAAGCTACACTTTTATTTCAATAGCGGATCATTGACCAGACGAAGACCCAGAAAAATATGCACCTTGGCAGTTTAGATGCTGTGACTTCAGCCTTTTCAATCCACTCATCTGCCCTATGGAGAAATAAAAAAGCTCACAGGAAATATATAAAGACTAGCTGACACAGTCTCCACGGGATTCTGATACGGGAGTCAAACCCACATCTCAAGAGAGAAGAAAAGGTGTTTTAATTCATTGTCTTAGCCCACTCGTTTTCAAACTGTGTTTCAAATCTCTGGTGGGGGCAGGGACGGGGGCTTCACAAGAAAAGTGTGGTCATGAAGGACATACCTCATTTGTATTTGTTCCATTACTTTCAGGTCCCTTGGGTATTGGAGTTCTGGGGCATTTAAAACCTTGTCAAAAAAAAAAAAAAAAAAAAAAAAAAAAAAAAAAACCTTGTCAAAAGGTTTTCTGGCCTCAAAACTGTGTAAAGGAAAAGCACCTCTTTGATAATATTACTCTCAGGTTACTGTGCTACTATTGGACAGAACGTGCACAGCTAAATCAGAGAGGGGGAGGATCGAGCTGACATATTTCTCTTGGATAAAGTATCTTATAGAAAGCCAAACTGATTATCTTCTAGAATTCTAGGCCATCACTGAAAATGTTTTCATCTTATAGTTTTATTATGGGCTTTGGTGAAAGTCTTAAAGTTTGAACTTCACTATTGCTATGCGGTAACATGTCCGTGGTTCCCAGCTCTCTAAAGAGCTACCTTCGCCTCACTTCTCTGACAGACACATGTCTAAGCAGTCAAATGTGTAACCGAAAAGGCTCTGAACACAGGACTGGCTCCAAATCTTACTAATGTTAGAAGCATCTCCAAAGAGGAATTTAAGCCCTCCAATCCTGGAGCCACATAACATGCAATGTGGCTAGAGAAAAATGCATCCAGTGAATTTCTTCTTTGGGGTCACCATGATGGGTTCTGACCCACCATGCTTCACTTACTTGCTATTAAAGGTGGTTTCAGGCTGGAGAGATGACTTAGTGGTTAAGGCATTTGCCTGCCAAGCCAAAGGACCCAGGTTCAATTCCCGGGACCCACATAAAAGCAGCACAAGGGGGCGCATGCCTCTGGAGTTCATTCTCAAGTGGCTGGAGGTCCTGGCATGCCTATTCTCTCTCTCGTCTTTTAAATAAATAAATAAATAAATAAATAAATAAATAAATAAATAAATAAATAAAAAAATTTTTAAAGTAGAACAGTAAAATAAAGGTGGTTGCTTGTATTAACCTAACATATGCCAGGCTAACCTTGCTTTCGTCACTCATTTTTTGCTTCTGTTTGGCTTGCAAACTAGGATTGAGTCATTGCAACTTGCACCATAGCCCTGCATGCCTCTATCTGCTTGTCTTGGCTGTTCACTGCCCCAGGTCTTTGGGGCTGCAATTACAATCTCCATTGTTTCATATTCCATACTTCAGGAATGCCATCCACAAATATATCTACGGGGATGCAGGTGCGATTCGGAGAGGTAGCAGGAATAATTCAAGGAACACACACGTATTTCTTCTCTGACATGAAGCTTGGGCTGTGTCCCAACAGTAACTCAGCAGTCAGCATCTAGCATGTGCGTTATTAAGTGGGCCACACAGACCTCCTTTTGGTAATTGCTACCCCGTCTTCCTCCGTGTCTTGAATAGCAGAACATAAGAAAGTCCTACATTTTGCAATTTGAGTCAATCAATGGACATATGACCTCCTTATGAATTTTAAATAGATCACCACACATTGTTTTCCTAGGGGTCCATAGCTAGATCTATTAGCACTTTTTAATTGATCTCATAAAACTCAACAAAAGCGATCATGCCCACTTAAGAAAAAAAAAATGAAAATGAAAATCTTCTAGCGAACATGTAATCGTGAGTTCGAGAAAGCCAGATAATTTCTTTGCTTAATAATAGTTCTCTCTCCTCTTGGCTGCGGACTCTCATAACTAGCACCATGCCAAACGTTCGAAGATTGGATTATGGCCTGTCGTACTTGATTATTTTTGTCAGCATGCTGACCCGGGGTGCCCTTTTCTTGTGTTGTTCCTTCTGTTTCCATTCTGTTTCCATTTTTCATGTCATCCGGCTTTTCATCTTGTCAATCAGCTTTTGACTTCCTGATTAAAGTGTCTGTCACCGGAGCAGCCTGGCCTGCAGTCGGCTGTTTAATTTGTTCCTCGTGGCATTCAATTGAGTTATTCATCTGGCCCAGCTGTTCCCAAGTGCTTCCAGTGTTCACGGTGCCTGTGTTGGGTTTAACCTCTAGATCTACATACAGTGGTGTGAATTGTTCTGTCCATACTGTTGACTGTGGATGGCTGGGCCTGCTGAAGGCCCTGGTGCTACCCTGCTACCCTGGCCAAAGCAACCCAGAGAGAAAGAGAAACAGACAGTATTTCAGTTGGGTATAATGGTAACGCAGGCAACCAAAGGCTACGTTTTTGTTTTTTTTTTTTTTTTTTTTTTAATCACAGCAGCCTCTTTTTAACAATTAGGACGATGTAATGGAAACTCTGCCCTGTTCAAATGCAGATCCACCCAAAAATAAAATGCTGATGGTGGCTGGCAGAGTGGAAGAAAGCTTCCCGTCTGCCAACACTGTGAATATTGCCATGAAATGCTGTGGGATCTATTTGTTGAATTAGGTGACATGGGATACTCTCTTGGCCTGAAGGAATGCAGATCTGCAACTGGAAAAGACGTGGAGGCCATGCGCTGAGTTTGCAGTGTGAAAACGGTTCTCCTGGTGGGGAGAGGATGAACCTGAGGCCACGTTCTAGAAGCAATGTAAGGGGATGGAGACTGGAGAGGAGGAAAACCGGTGGCAGTGCTCCACTTTTCCCGCAGCCACTCCAATCCAATCAACTCAAGGTTTCTATCGACTGTTGAAACACAAGCCTGTCCTGCCTGCAATTCCGGGGGTCCTTCTCCTCTACCTCCTGCAGCTGTGAAATGGTAATCCCAGGGTAGAAGCCAGGAAGATGGAAAAGGATTCCAGTGAGAGTGAACGAAGTTCACGTGACTAAACACGCTCCCTCCAACCTTGTTTTCATTGCGTTCAAGTATCTTCAGAGAAGTCAGCTCCTCCTGTCATCACGTGCACCCATTCCACAGAGTCATGATTCGGCTATGAGGCATGACAACGACCGTGAGATGCCGTGAGGAATAAAACGTCGATGGCATGATTGTTTGTTTGTATTTGTAGGGAGATTACTGATGAGTAAGCCAACTCCTGATTGTGAGTTTGTATGAAATAGTTTGAATTTGTTCTATGAAATATATGTACTCTCATAGTATTAACAAGGCCATTGAAACTTATGTATTGGAGCTTAATATGCTACTATTTTTAAAAATTAAATATTTTTATTTCTTTATTTATTTTTGTTTATGAGAGAGAGGGAGATAATGAGAATGAATGGGCACACCAGGGCCTTTAGCCACTGCAAATGAACTCAAGACCCATGCGCTACCTTGTGCACCTAGCTTATGTGGGTCCTGGAGAACCAAACCTGGGTCCTTAGGCTTTGCAGGGAAAGGCCTTAACTGCTACGCCATCTCTCCAGCCCCAATATACTACATTTTTAATTAGAGAAATTATTGTGAATAAAATTTTACTTTAGTAAAATTACAAATAATAAAATAACAGTCACAGATCAGGGAAAACAGTGTAGTTTGAAAGATATAATTCTAGAATTGTTCTGGTCAAATAAGCCCTACCCAGCTTCTGGAGATTTGGAGGTTTTCCCTTAAGAATTGCTCAGTAAAGCCTTTTTTTAAAAAAAAATCTATTTCCAGAGAGTTCTCCTCTGTTTCCTTAGGGTGGATTCACTTTTCTAATATTCTCTAAATTCATGTCTCTGGAGGAACATTATCCATGAGTCATTTAATTACTATTCTTAGCGAAGTGAATGCAGTGACTGTATACTCAGTATTTATTCTGAATTTCTTCCAGTGTGTTTTTGTATGCCACAGAGACTGTAACATAAAACACACACACACACACACACACACACACACACTGCACACTCCTTTGCAGCTGGGGCTCCAGGTATGCATTACATTTATCAAATCAGATGCACTTGTTTTTAAAAATGCAAGAGAGGCAAAGGCCACAGTGTTATCATCACATTGAACACTTTGGTGAGTGAAGCCTGGGTTTTGCTATAGTGTTAATAGATGACAGGATCAAGGACAGTGTGGGTTGGCTGGGTGGAGCATGACCATAACCATGTGGGCGTGTGCCTTGGTCTGAATCACCTCTAAGAATTTAGACTCTGGACCTGAAGTCCCATTGGTAGTTTCGGGGCCCCACACACATTCTGGCTACAGCTCTCTGGGGAACTTATTATATGCGATTGCTCCTTGAGTTGTTTTGGGGGTTCTCACCCAGGACCTGCACGTCTAATCCTTCCAGTGTTTGACAGAAAAACTCCTCCGTCCCTCCTTGCCTCCCTCTCTTCCTGCCATAAGTCCCTTTCCAGTTTATAAACAGTGATTTTTTAAATAAAAAACCTATTCCTGATTGATGTTATTTCTTTCCACTTTTCAGGTCCCTCCCCCCCCAATTCAGAACGAGGAGCACAACACACAGAGTGAATGGTTTGGAGCCATGCCCATCATCTTTGAGCTCTGTGGTCTTGGATAAAATTTACGATCTTATCAGTCTCTCTATATGAAATGAGAAATAACACCTAAATGCACAGTTGGTGTGAGGATCAAGTGAGATCACATATGTCAAGTCTCTAGAACACTGACGTAAGCTCTCAACAACCGCCATCAATCTTGTTCAGAGTTTGAATTTGGACAGTCGGCTCCTCGCAGAATTTCCCTCGAGCTCATCACTGAGCATGGTTAGTGAGGAAGGAGCACAGAGGCTCAGGAACAACGTGGGCTACTTTTTCTAAGTTCCTACCCTGTCACTCTGGATCTAGGGAAGCAATTACTCATGAATACCACTTCTATCGTTATTCAGGAAATTTATGGATGTATATATGTGTGTACACACATTATATATGTGCCTATATTACTCTATATTTCCATTTTATATATATATAGTTTTTATTATTTATTTTGAGAGGGAGAGAGAGAAAGAGGCAGAGAAAGAGAGAGAAGGAGAGAGAATGGGCATGCCAGGGCCTTCAACAGCTGCAGATGAACTCCAGACACGTGCACCCCTTTGGGCTCATGTGCCACATTGCATACTCTGTATGTGGCTTACATGGGACCTGGACATTCGAACATGAGTTCTTAGGCTTCACAGGCAAGTGTCTTAACCGCCAAGCCATCTCTCCAGTCCTTTCTCTCTCTCTCTCTCTCTCTCACACACACACACATAAATAAAATATATTTTAAAAATTAAATACAAATAAATGAAAGAATAAAAAGTAGACCAGTCACAACTTAAAATGAACTTAACTGGAAAATAGGCCAAATTATCTCAAAGTATACACACACAGACAAAAAATTAGGAATTGCAAAAATGTTAATATAGATGTGGAAAACAAGTTAAAATAAATGGTTGAGAAAGTATGGAGATAAAGGAAGCAGAGCATTTTATGAAACATTAAAAGTATATGGGCCTTCCCTGAATGGCATATATTATCACAACCAAAAATAATAACAACTAGAGAGAAGGCCAACAAAACAAGAAAGTTCCTCCTCTGTATGAACGCTGTAATGGTCTGGCCCTATTGTCCATTTCTTCCTGATCCTCCACTTCCATCCTGACTCCAGGTAGGTCTTCCTACACCCATAGATCCTCACTCCTAATTGCAACATTGGCATCTTTTCTGCAAAAGGCTGTCCTTCATGTGTGGGGACATAGATGCCTACATGTATGAAGAACTAAGTACCTGGAAATTCGTAACCTGACCCTATAAGGACAGTCCTTAACCAACCCTGATGACCTCCATTACACACACACCCTGATGGGCACATGGGTCACGTTGATTCCAATCAGATTTTTAAAAAATGCTAAAGAGCTGAGCATAAATTACCTACCTTTTCTGAAACTTCTGGAAGATACATCTTTGTTTTAATACCTATCTCTTTCTTGTACCAGAATCCTACATCTCCAGACATTTTGCCTGGGACCACTTATTAAATAGATAGATAGATGACAGACAGACAGATCATGAATAGATAGATAGATAATGAATAAATAAATAAACCACCACATAAATCTATATCTCCAGATTTGCTCCTAGGAACTAAGTCTAGATAGACCTTCACACATTCTGATAAAGCTGGAACTGGGGAGAGAGCTCATTGGTTAAATGTGCTTGCTTACATTCTAATAAAATAACAAAAAACATAAAGCAAAAATGGACTTCTTCCAGTTTTGTAAACCCCCCTCTTCACAGAGGACTCTATTTTCTTTCGGGTCTCTCTCTCATACTCTGAGATAAACTTTATTCTTTTGAAATAAAATGAAATAAAAAGACAAAAAAAATCACCAAAAGCCCCCCAAATTATATTTTAATTCAAACACACAGATAAAAATTAAACTTGTTTATTACTTCCAAAAAAAGATATATTCCTCAAGGAATAATAATCTGGAGAAATGATATAATCCTCAAACGTGAATTTTAGACCCACTTGAACTAAGAGTAGGGGTAAAATGCAGCTATTTTCATATGGAAAAAAGGGATGGAATACAGAAATCACATTTAGTTACAGAAATAAATGGTAGCTCCAGTTTAGAAAGAAAATAAAATGAGACAAGGATTCTTAGAAACACTAAATAGGAAGCAGAAATGGGATGGATGTAAGTGAAACTAAATGTAGATTTACCACTTAAAATTAATAACAATAATGATTATTGAACCTTACAGCAACAACAGTCCTGAGCTAAACTTTTTAGTGAGTCACCTGTGCAGGGCAGGGTGATTATGATGCACTTAGAGCATCCTAAGCTTCCTGTATTGATTGGAAGGAAGAGAAAGCTATTGATTTGACTTAAACTTTCTAGATAAAGTATGGAAATTAAAATTCAGAATTTGCTGAGAGAATAGAAAACAGAAGCTATATTTAACATAAAGATCAATAGAGGAGAAAGTAATAAAAGCTAAGCAATTATGTAAAATATCAAGAAAATAATTCAATAATGTTGAAAAGAGGATCACAAGAAATCAAAAACTAAATATTATTTCCAAATGTATTTAGTTATATCAAAAATTTTAAATTAGTTCAAAGTGAAAAGGTTACATGTATAGTTTTCAATTTTAATATACCTTTCTTATAAATAAATTAGAAGATAAGAAATTAATAAGGACATAAAATATGTAGAAAATCTAGTTAAAACTTCTAGTCTAAAGAACATATATAGAATCTTAATGAAAAAAGAAATTAATGGCTCAAAATACTCAAAATAATATAACTTTTTCTGTTTTCAATTATACATGGAGCTGTGTTAAAACAGAACAAAAGATATAAAAACTAATTATTTCATAAAACAAATAATCAGAAAAGAATAGGCTCCATTGTTTATTAACTTTAAATTTAATTGGTATAGCATTTAAAATAAATTATAGGAGATATTCCATGACGTTTCGGGAAAAAAAAGATTAAAAATAAATATCATAAGCAATCATATAGTTTCTATATAATGTAAATAAGGTAAATTAAATGAATAAATCCTTAGAAAGATACAAAATATAAACAATAAGTGGTACAGAAATGAAATCTCTTACTAGAATTCTAACAAGTTCAGGGATTAATTATAGAAAAACCAAAGAAAATCTAAATCCAGATACTTTCACTGATAATTTCACCAGACATTAAAATTAACATTATATATCAGAAGATAAAAATTTCTAAACAAAAAAAAAAAAAAGAAAACTGAACATAGCAGCATATAAAAAGGATTCTATGCCATGACCAAGTGGGATTTAACCCAGAAATGCAAGGTTGGTTCAACATGCATAAATTTACTTTTGCAATAAACCATCATTATACTAATATAATAAAAGGGAAAAACTCACATTATCTCAATAATGCAGAAAAGCTATTTAAAAAGATGAAATATGATTCCATGGTAAAAATATTTTTGAAAAATATGAATAAAATGAAACTTCTACATGACAAAAAGTATTTATGAAAGATGTACATTTAACTTAATGATGAAAAACAAAAAACAAACAAAAAAAGTTTGTCATATCAGAAGCAAAATCAGAATGTCTACTCTCAATCATTTGGATTTACCACTGTGTCTAAGGACCAAGCCGGGGTAATAAGATAAAGAAGAGAAACAGAAGAAAGGCATCTGATTAGAAAGAAGCAACACCGTGTCCCTCTATAGATGATATGGTCATGTGTACAGATCATTCTAAGACCTCAAGAACAAATACATCACAGTGAGTCTTGGAAAGCCAGGTGTTGTTGTCTCATGTCTCCAATCCCAGTAGGAGGATTGCTGTGAGTTCAAGGCCAGCACGGGAACATAATGCATTCCAGGCCAGCCTAAGATACATTGGGATACCTGTCTCAAAAACAAAATACTCCTGGGGCTGGAGGGATGGCTTAGTGGTTAAGGTATTTGCCTGCAAAGTCAAAGGGCCCCAGTTCGATTCCCCAGGACCCATGTTAGCCAGATGCACAAGGGGGCATACGCGTCTGGAGTTCATTTGCAGTGGCTGGAGGTTCTGGCACACCCATTCTCTCTCTCTCTTTCTCTCTCCCTCCCTCCCTCCCTCCCTCTTTCTCTGTCAAATAAATAAATAAATATAAATAAAATATTTTAAAAATACTCCCCCCACCAAAAAAAGTGAGTCTTAGAAACCATGTGAGATTCCTAAATCAGACTTAAATTATAGATAGATCACTCTTTCAAGAGACAATTAAACTAAAGCAGCCCTAACAAGTTCTGGGAGAAGAATGTCCCTGTGATGCCAATGTTCCTTTATCATAATTTTTAGGTTAAGGAATACAAAAACAAAAAAACCCACTGTTGGAACCAATCAACAATGACAGCACATTTTCAGGACAAGCTCAATACTCATAAATTAATTTCATTTTATATGCTAAAAAGAAAACTTAAATGAAACTTAAAAATCCTGTTTACTAGCTTCAAAACTAAGATGCTCAGAAATAAAATTAAGAAAAAAACAAGTGTCTTCTAATTAAAAACTTAGGATAGGTCTGGAGGGATGGCTTAGTGGTTAAGGCACTAGCCTGGAAAGCTAAAGGAGCCAGGTTCAACTCCTCAGGATCCATGTGTGCCAGATGCATAAGGTAACACATGCATCTAGAGTTCATTTGCAGTAGCTGAAGGCCTTGGCGTGCCCATTCTCTTTCTCTCTGTCACTCTCAAGACACACTCACAGTCCCAGATCAATTACATGTGCTTAAGAGCATGGTTTTTACTGAAGATAAAGTCATGAGCTCATAAGAATAGAAAATGTAAGAATGAGCTGGGCGTGGTGGTACACGCCTTTAATCCCAGCACTCGGGAGGCAGAGGTAGGAGGATCACTGTGATTTCGAGGCTACCCTGAAACTACATAGTGAATTACAGGTCAGCCTGGGCTACAGTGAGACCCTACCTTGAAAAAAACAAACAAAAAGAAGAAAGAAAGAAAGAAAGAAAGAAAGAAAGAAAGGAGGGAGGGAGGGAGGGAGGGAGGGAGGGAGGGAGGGAGGGAGGAAGGAAGGAAGGAAGGAAGGAAGGAAGGAAGGAAGGAAGGAAGGAAGGAAGGAAGGAAGGAAGGGAAAGGAAATGTAAGAATGAAACAAGGAGAGAGATGCATAAAAAATGATGAAGGCAAATATTTTCAAAGGATTGACCCTCAAAACTCTGTGTCAACCTCAAGTGATTCAATATCCATGTCACTCTCGTCCAGAAAGGGCTCCAGATCATATTAATGTTCGAAACAATATTCCAATTGGATGAAAACCTATAATCTATATATTTGTGACATTCAGATAACAAGCAAAGTTAAAAATAAATAAATAGGGCTGGAGGGATGGCTTAGCAGGCAAGGAGTTTGCCTATAAACCCAAAGGACCCGTGTTTAATTCCCCAGGACCCACGTTGGCCAGATGCACAAGGGAGTGCATGTGTCTGGAGTTCATTTGAAATGGCTGGAGGCCCTGGCACACCCATTCTCTCTCTCTCCTTCTGTCTCTGTCTCTCTCTCTCCCTCTTTCTCTGTCAAATAAATAAATAAAAATGAAATTATTTTTTTAAAGTTATTCAATAAAAACAAAAAAATATCTGTTCCCCAGTAGCTCCTGTGGAGCGGGAAGTGTCCTGTGTGCAATGTGGAATGGAGAATACATAGAGGACAAAGATACATCAAAACACGAAGACAGAGCCGACTTGCTACCATGCGATGGCTCAGCTCCACCTCATCTGCCCGGGACCCAGAATGTCATCACAGGGGACCTAGTGACACAAATGCTATTCTCCAGGAGAACCTGAAAACCAGTCCCAGGAAAAAGGCAACAAATACTGTGGTCACTCAAACCTCATAAAAACAGAAATTCAGAGTCTGCATATTAAGCAACATTACATCCCTATGTTGCCCACAAAGGCTCAGGGAACGTTGCAGAAGAAGGGACAGAAAGACCATAAGGTCTCGGGGTAGGTGGGAATAGCCTGAGACATGGGGTTTACCCCATCCCTGCAGAGACTGACTGAGGCTTGCTGGTCCTCACAATGAATACCAGTTACCCCACCTTAAAGAAGACACTCAACAGAATTGGGGCAGAGTGGGGAGAGAGGGCCTCTATGTGTGCAACTATTTTATTTTTTAAAAAAATCAATAAATTTAAAAAAAAAGATTTCATAGAATGAGGTAAACTTCAGAAATGTTTCAAGAGTGCAAAGCAGTCGTTTCCCTGTGGGGATTCTGGATTCACAGTGAAGCTGTCCTATTGTGAATGTTCCCTCTTCCATGTCCAGCGGGTATTTAAATTTCCTCCAAGTCAGGGCTTGCAAGGACTGCCGTTACCAAATCAGACATCCTTTCTGTCTACTTCTCATTCGTCTGCCATTACGGACACCCACTCTGAGTTTCACACTGCTTTCTAGAAAGTGGCTTTTTGGTTTGGATAACCACCATCCAGTTTGAGATCCTCAGAACCATCACCTCGTGGGTCACTGGCTAGACTTTAAGACTCTCTCTGAGCTAGTCTTGGTCTAGTTCTTCTAAACTAGGTTATAGGGAGGATACAGATCTCTGTGACTCACCAAGAGCAAGTTGGGTGTGTAAAAAAGCCAGTACGCAATGCATGCTTGATGCTCAGTGCTGTCTCCTCTTAGACACATCTGCATATACACTTTCATTCGTCCAAGTAAAATTCTGTGACAGTATCTTGGGACTCTTTCCCCAGAACAACTTATCAATACCTTTCTGGTGAATAAATAGGACAAGAGTAGCCGAAGGAGTTACAGGCACGCTGAGCCGGCAAGGCGCAGGGATCACCAGTTACAATCGCACAATGCAAGTACACCTTTTTTTTTTTTTAAGGTGTCCCAGATCCAGGAACTATGGGAGCATTGAGAAGCAGAGGGGGCGGGCCTCAGAGAACAAGGGCAGCTGTGTGTTGTTGGCCAGAGCTGTGGTTAAATGCCCGGTGGCACTTACTCTGGGCATGGAGGTGCCTACCTATATGCACGAGTGATTTAGCTAATATAAAAATGTTCTTTCTTATTCTTGCACCTTGAAGGACTATGAAAAAAGAAGTAAAAGAAATCCAAAGTAAATGAATAAAACCAGTATTATTTTTTCTTTCCTGGAAAATATAAGGGAATTATACAGTAAACCCTTACACTATTTCCATCTGTTGGGTAGATGAATCAAGAATAGCTTTATATTTATAATTACAGAGAGAACGTGTGAAAGACCCTTATTCCCTTTTTCCCCTTCTCTTAAAAAATAGTGAATAGTGTCTTTAAGACCCAATCTCAAATGAACACTGTATACTTTGGCGTGGTGTCAAAGTGTTAACAGAACTCGTACTATGGTGTTCGAAGGGGAGAAAACAAATAGTTTAACACTGAGGTATTTCTGAAGCAGGTGCTCTGGACAATTAAAGAACTCGGCGGCTTTGAAAGGCGCCCTTCCAAGAACCAGCAATCTGAAAAATGAATACCATGCTGTCAGTTTGATAAAATATCTGGGGGGGGGGCGGGGGTTGCTTGTATTGGGGAAAGAAACCAGAACTCAGAGAACACAGAGAAAAGTTCTGCTTAGTGAGGTGTAATAGGCCAAACACATGACAAGCAGGCAGTGGCCTGCGGACAAACGGCAGGCATGCTTCCCTTATTTAGATTCAACAATAACCCATCGGAAGCTCAACTGCTCCTCAATTTTCACTCACTGTGTCTTCAGCGTAACAGCGACTCGGTGAAGATAAAGGCGTCAAAAGCCGGATGGTTGGCAGACGAAAACTGGAAACTGGAATTTTATAACCGAAAGTAAAATTAAAACAAGCATAAGCCACACATAAGATTAAAGGAACGTAGAAGATAATGAGAATAAAAGAATGTGGATTAGGGGAGGAAGAACTGAGGAAAACGTCTGTATCAGTGTCAGTGAGAGAAAGTGGAGAAAGAAATTACTTGCAGCAATTAACAAAATCCAGGTTCTAGGCTTAAATAAACTTTTTTTTTCCTTTTGCATGTGTATGTGGTGTATATGTGCATTTGTGTGCATGGCACATGAGTTGGTGGAGCGGGCAGTGTGTGTGTGTGTGTGTGTGTGTGTGTGTGTGTGTGTGTGTGTGTAGAAGCCAGAGGTTGATATTAGGTGCCTTTACAGTATTGAGGGGTGCCATCTACAACTTTATAGGTAACTCCCACATATCTGTCATATTTATAGTTCAGGTACTTAACCAATGGCAATTCTTGGAAAATAAGACCACTCCCTCAATGGTGAAAACACTACCACAAAGATATTGCAAAGAAAATTCTTAATATCTCAGCACAGAAATATGGAACTACCTCTTATGTATCAATCAGTAGATACAAATAAGTCATTGGAAATTACTAAAGTAATCAATGTCAAATAATATTGTAAATAAAATCGTCAGGACCTTTTTTTAAAAAATATTTTTTATTTTTATTTATTTATTTGAAAGAGAGAAAGAGGCAGACAGGAAGAAAGAGAGAGAGAGACAGAGAATGGGCTTACCAGGGCCTTTAGTCATGGCAAACAAACTCCAGATGCATGCACCACCTTGTGCATCTGGCTTACGGGGGTTCTGGGGAATCAAACCTGGGTCCTTTGGCTTTGCAGGCAAACACCTTCACTGCTAAGCCATCTCTCCAGCCCTCAAGTCAGAGCCTTTAAGAAGATGTGTTCATTTATCTTGGCTTCCTGTCTTTTCGGCACAAAATATGGTTGGATCACATACACAGATGGTCTTAAAGAAAGACCAGAGCCATGTTTCTCTTGTTAAAATCTGGGTGAAAGACTAGAAAGAATTTCTGAAGTGAAGATTTATAAAATGTCCGCTTTAAAGTGTCAGCTTCCTTCCCTCTGTGCTCTAGTGTCTTTGGCATTATCTTAAATGAATTGTATTGACTTGATATGTGACTGTTAAAAAACTGTCACATATCTTCATTTGGGGCATAACTATTTTAAACAATGAGTGACAGGCCTTCACACTGGCAAAGTGTTGATAAGTTGATTCTTTGAAGTGAAAGATGTATACAATCATTGAAGAAGTGCCTTTAAAAACTCCCCCCGTGAATTGTTGTTTGATAATCATTTCAGTTTTTCTTTTAGTTTTTTGAGACAGACTCTGGATCATAAAACAGACCCAAGACTGGCCTCAAACTTGTGGCAAACCTCCTGCCTCAGCCTCCTGAATGCTGGGATTATAGGTGTAAGCCAACATGCCCATCTTGATATCATTTTAATAGTATTTTATTTAGTGTTCTACTAATAGTTCTCCCCATAGTATGTTCAAATCCACAATTTATTCCATCCCTGAGTGTCAATATGCAAGAATTTGAGCCAAGGATAGAAAACAACGACCCTGACAACATGTGAATACTGCCTCTACAATGTAGGTCAGGTGCACCCTAGCCAAAATTACAGAAATCTCGTCTTCATTATCATCCATTCTTCATTGCATTTTTCTTGTTGAGTTGATTTCCGGGAATGGGGGAAGCATTACCAACAGCCATTAATTGTTTTATTTAAAAATTATTCATTTGGGACTGAAGAGATGGCTTAGCAGTTAAGGTGCCTGCCTGCTAAGCCTAAGAACATCAGTTCCAATCTCCAGCGGTTCCAATCTCCAGGTCCCCCGTTTAGCCAGATGCAAAGTGATGCAAGGGCACAATGCCGCACTTGACCACAAGGGGGCGCACGGATCTGGAGTTCACTCATAATGGCTGAGAGGCTGCTGGTGCACCCATCTCTATCTGTCTTCCTCTCCCTCTCTCTCTGTGTCTCTCTCCAAAAAAAAAAAAAAAAAGTTATTCATTTGAATTCTGGGTGCTGAGCACAGTCCTAGTCTGTGGAAATGCATAAAGGATGAAAACTTGACAGTCCCTGCTCATATAAAGCTTTGCATTTTAGAAGCCATACTTAGAAAAAAAAAAATGAATAACAACACAAAATGCCAGTGAAGAAAGTGCTAAGAAGGAAATCAGAGGAAGAGGATGATGGCAGAGTGGAGATGGCACCTCTGAGAGAGCGAAATTTGACATGAATGAATTAAAGAAACAAGGTATGAAATGTCATTGGAGGAGCATTGCAGCAGAGGGAGAAACAGTTCACAGGCTTACAGTGAGGGGGTGATTTGATGCCTTCCAGATAGAGCAGGAAATCCAAGAGGCTGGCGTGCACCAGGGCCTCCTGCCACTGCAAACAAATGCATGACACATGAGCCACTTTGTGCACCTGGCTCATGTGGATATGGGGGAATTGAACCCAGGCCATTAGGCTTTGCAAGAAAGCACCTTTATCTGCTGAGCCACTCTCCAGCCCTGGAATTAAAAAAAAAAAAATTACATGCCCAACACTAAGCATGAAACACATGTCAAGGCTCAGGGCACATTTCAGAGGAGGGGGAGAAAGAATGTAAGAGCCAGAGGACTGGACGGAGGGTTTTGAACATCTGTCTTCCAGACGTGACGGGGCCATTGTACTCATGATCTTGCGGCAGCTGTCATTAGCTGCTGAAAATCCACACAATGCTGGGCCCATCATCAGCAACAACAACAACAACAAACAGCAGCAAAAAGTAAATAAATAAATAGAAAGTATAGGAGGAACTGATTGAAAAGAAGAGGTGGTTGGATGGACTAGGGATGTAGGAGACAGGACAAAAGAAGTTAACAGGAAGGGGTTATGATCAAAATATGTCTGTGCACGTATGAACATTGTCAATAAAAAGCTTACAAAGGGGCTGGAAAGATGGCTTAGTGGTTAAGGCATTTGCCTGCAAAGCCAAAGGATCCCGGTTTGATTCCCCAGGACCCAGGTAAGCCAGATGCTCAAGGGGGCGCATGCGACTGGAGTTCGTTTGCAGTGGCTGGAGGCCTTGGAATGCCCATTCTCCCCCCTCCCTCGCCACCTCATTCTCTCTCTCTCAATTAAATAAATATTTTTTTAGGTTTACAAAGAGCTAGGATTGCTCAGTGGTTAAAGGTGCTTGTTTGCCAAGCCTATTGGCCCACATTTGTATCCCCCCCCAGCACTAATGTGAAGCCAGTTGCAAAATAAAGTACAAGGCTGGGATCCCAAAACCCCTCCAGCAAAAGGCGACAGAGGCGGCAAGACTGACACACAGGAAACTATGCAGCCAAAGCCAAAGAGCAAGGCAGACAGACGCTGTTTCCAACAGGGAGGTGGGGGGGACACATTCTGTGAGCTTATCACCAGCCTCCACACTCCACATGGGCACCAGGGCACATGCATGCCCATACCTATAGACACACATCATGCACATGCACAAAAACATCTTACACACAACAGGTGGACGATAGCAACAGGAGAGTGTGCCAAACACTGTCAAGGGGACACTGGCTATAATACCCATAGGCCTGCCCCAACAATACACTGCCTCCAGGAGGCATTAATTCCCAAATCTCCATCAGCTGGAAATGTAGCATTCAGAACACCTGAGTTTATGGGGGACACCCGAATCAAACCACCACACCATTCTTATATCAGTGGAAAAAATGCTAAGTATTTTATCTCTCCCCCCCTTATTTTTTTTTTCTTTCTGAGAAAGAACGAAAGAAAAATTCTTGCATATTTTTCATTCTAGATCTTTTCTTTCCCTCCATCCTTTGTCTACTCAGTACTATTTGCAGAATTTAGTAAAAGTGTTAAACTACTTTCTTAACTTTTCCACAATCCTATTCTTACACTGGGCCACGGCTCTGACTTATTTCATTATAATTACCCAAACATACCACAGCTGAAGTGTCTCAGGGTTCACTTTCTTCTGTGTCTTTTTCTCAGTCTTCCTGGCAATTCTAGATATCAAGGCAAGTTTGAGTTTCTTTGCATGTATAGCTTTATGTATAAAGAGACGGTCCACCCATTATAAAAACGTTCAAACATTTACTGGTGGGTAAAGTGATATGTTTGGGGACTAAAATGCATTCAAAAGAGTTTAAAAGAGAATTGCATATAAAAAAATAATTTGAGAATATTAATTTAAAGTTTTACAAAGCTTGCATATAGTATTCTAACTGCAATTTAAAGTAGCATTTTGAGACATTTATAATAAGTGAAAAATTATAGGCTCCTGGTATTATATATGTTAATGCACCTCATTGCATTGCTCCTGAACAAAAAGAAAATTCAGGCAAAGTTGTTTGAAGTAAAAGAGGTAGGCATGGGCATCAATAGACATTATTTCAATATACAAAAGTACATCTTAACAGAAAAAAAATTAAAGCATTATTGAGGGCAAAAAAAAAAAAACTTCTTAAAAAAGAGATTTTGTAGCAGGTTAATAAGTAGACCTTGGATGTTTGCTAGTACAGTTTACAAAAATGGCGTGGGGCTGGAGAGATGGCTTAGCGGTTAAGGTGAATGCCTACAAAGCTTAAGGACCCCAGTTTGATTCTCCAGGTGCCACTTAAGCCAGATGTACAAGGTGGCACATGTGTCTGGAGTTCGTCTGCAGTGGCTGGAGGCCCTGGAGTACCCATTCTCACTCTCACTCCTTCTCTCTGTCTCTAATAAATAAATAAATTAAAATTAAAATTTAGGCAGGCGTGGTTGCACACGCCTTAAATCCCAGCATTCGGGAAGCAAAGATAGGAGGATCGCCATGAGTTTGAGGCCACCCTGAGATTACATAGTGACTTCCAGGTCAGCCTGGGCTAGAGTGAGACCCTACCTTGAAAAACAGAAAAATGAAAAAACCAAAATAATTTTTTTAATTTTTTAAAATCTAAAAAAATTGGTGTGGATCATATGAACACACTAAGAAGTAGGAGAATTTTGTGCTAGTTTGATAATGAAATTTTTGATGCATTTATTTTAAAAATGACAAGCCCACCAAACAAAGACACCAAAATAAACAGGAATCAAAGCCTTACACCAGAGTACTTAAGTCGACTGACTACTCAAGACATCCAGAAATGCTCCAAAGACTTAAAATAAATTCTTGAAAAAAAAATCTTAAAAAGAAATTTTGAAAATTGTGATCTCAATCATGGAGATGTGTGAGCTAATGCCAAATGCTAGCTTTGTAGCTTGAAGAATCTTCCCTAAATCTCCAATAAAACACATGCACTTTTGCCGGGCATGGTGGTGCACACCTTTAATCCCAGCACTCGGGAGGCAGAGGTAGGAGGATCGCCATGAGTTCGAGGCCACCCTGAGAATACATGGTGAATTCCAGGTCAGCCTGGGCCAGGGTGAGACCCTGCCTCAAAAACCAAAATACAAATAAATAAATAAAACACATGCACTTTTGACCAATAATGTAGAAAAGGACTTCATCTTCTATATTTAAATAATTTTTATTAAATCATATTTAAACAATAACATAAAAAGAAAGGACCAGAAATAAAAGATCATTTAGCAAACATTTCAAAATAAAATAGTACATAGGTATATCAAGGAATAAATAAAATTATTATTTTTTCTGTATTGGTGATGTTTGAGTAATATCTGCCCTCCCGTATTCATGGGAAATTCGTTTCAGAAATCCCTAATCTTCCTTGGACACCAAAATCCAAAGATGCTCATTAAGTTCATTTTATAAAATGGAGTCAGGGTTGGCAAGATGATTCAGCCGTTAAAGATACTTGCTTGCAAAGCCTGGCGGCCCAGGTTCAATTTCCTAGTATGCACATAAAGCCAGATGCATGAAGTAGCTCTTGCACCCAGAGTTCATTTTCAGCAGCAAGAAGCCATGGCATACCCATTCATTCTCTCTCTCTCTCTCTCTTTCTCATCTCTCTTTCAAATAAATAAATGGAAATGTTTGGCAAACACTTTGGTGAACTTGCATATAACCTATGCACATCACCCTTCAATTATTTATCATATCTAATACAATTTCAATGCCACCTACACAGTTAAGCTGAATTATGTAATAATTCATGTTCAGTCCAGATGCAATTTTTTTTTAGATACTTGTGTTTGCAAATACTTGAAACCATGGGTGTGGAGCCATGAAAATTAAAGGCCAGCTATACTTGTCAATTCCTTAAAATTTGTGATTTTACGATGTGTTTTCTCATTCCAAATAATTATTTATAATTGTTATGATGCCCATTTTTTCTGTGTAACGATGTATTCTGCCTATTAGAGAGAGCCCTTCTTCCTCCAAATGTAGAAACGTCTGGGCTCTCAAGACCTTTGTTTCTGGTCCTGATGGGCTGTGCACGAAGAATGAGCTGAGACATGAAAATGGCTCAGCCTGTGGCACCCTCACTGCTGTAAGGGGAAGGTAGGCACGGGGGGTGGGGGGGGGATGCATCTGGAGTTTGTGTACATTGGCTGGAGACCCTGTCAGGCCCATTCCCTCACTCTCTATGTCTCTCTCTCTCTCTCTCGTTCTCTCTTTCTCTCTCTGCTTCTTTCTTACTCTCAAATAAATAAATAAATAAATAAATTTTTTAAGTGCAACCAAAGAAAGAGGGAGCACCAGGGTCAATAAGAAATTCTGTCTCAGAGATATAAGGAGGAAGGACAATAGAGGAAGACACACACACACACACACACACACACACACACACCTGTGGCTCAGTGTTCCCATTAAGAACATGAAAAGCCAAGTCCTGATTCCAGCACGCCTATTTGTACATTCCTTCTTTTGGTTTTGTTTTGTTATTTGAGATGGGGGGGCCCTACCATAACCCAGGCTACCCTACACCTAATTGCACAGCTCAGGCTGGCCTCAAACTCAGAGCTTAGATTATAGATTTGTGCTACTGAAAGACAGTTTTGCGCCTTTAATTTTGTGACATTTTGAATATTAAATGACAACATATATTTGCAGCATTTCTTTTTGGTCCGTATCACTGTATCCTGACTTATTTTATTTTTATAGATTCAAAATCATTCACATGTTACTAAATATCAATTAATTATTGTCGAGTTTACATAATTGATCTTATAAAATTGAGAAAGTTTTTCTAGCTATCTAATATGATTTCCACAATATAGATAAATCGTTTTAATATACTGATATGGACATTTGTTGAAAATGACCTTATATACTTTTCAGAACATATTCCACTAAATGGTCAGTCATATATCCCATAACATTTTTGTCTACTAAAATATTACTTTTAATTTTATAGGAAAACAATAATATACCATATAATTTTCACTTGGTAAAAAATACATAAAAATTTTGGAATGCATGGTGATCTGCAGAGTGTAAGAAATAAATATTATAAAATGGTATTAAGAAGGTCAATATGGAGATATGCCTTAGTGGTTAAGGCATTTGCGTGCAAAGCCTGAGGACCCAGGTTCGATTCCCCAGGTCCCACATAAGCCAGATGCACGAGGTGGTGTATGCATCTGGAATTTGTTTGGAGTTGCTGGAGGCCCTGGTGCACCTAGTCTCACTCTTGCTTTCTCTCTCTCCCTCTGTCTGTCTCAAATAAATAAATAAATAAATAAATAAATAAATAAATAAATGAAATAGGTCTTTTATAAAACTTTATCAAAAAAAAGTCAATGCTTTTAAACTGTCTGCAAAAACGTTAATAAAATAGTTTGAGAGTTTAATTTCTTCCTATAGTATATTAAATGCTGTACATTAATTCGTTCAACAACCTGACAAAATAAATATTATCTCCGTATTACATCTAAGTCAGTGACACTCTGAAAGCTAAATAATTGTCAATATAAAGGTGACTAGAAAACAAGAGAGTCATAAAAATTCCAGTCATTGTCTCAAGATGATGTCTGACTTCTGTAACTCTAGATTCAAAAGACTTCTTATCATCCATGCTCTTGCCCAGGGCTGCAGAGATCTTTACCCCCACTAAGCAACAATTTACTTCACCTTTAAAATCATCAGTGCCCTGAATTTGTTTCCAGAAGAAGTTCATTCACTGAACTCTTGGCAAATCCATTCATATCACAGGAACCTTATACTAAGAGGGCTGGGGAGATGTCTTAGTCCGTAGTGTGCTTGCCTCACGTGCATGAGGGCCTGATTCAATCCTTAGCACCCACGTCTAGTGCCAGGCCTGGTGGTTCATGCCAGTAATCCAAGTGCTGGGGGGGTAGATATAGGCAGATACCTGGGGTTCATGGGCAAGCCAGTCTAGTGGAATTGGTGAGCTCCAGGTCAGTGAGAATCCTTGACTCACAAAGAGGTGGATGACATATCCAAGGTTATCTTCTGGCTTCCACATGCACAAGTACACACATGTGTACCCGCACACAAGTGAATACCTTCACATAGATGAGAGAAACCTGTACACCCATAGGGGAAAAAAAAAAAGAATATACAATTGTTCCCCCTTCTAAACTCTTAAATGTATAACACACGACAGAAGTCGGCTTCATAGAGAAAGCTCTGTAGTCAAAGCAACGTTTAAATAAGCCTTTTGGATTTTCGAGGTTAGTCTTGAAGTGTGCTCCATTATTATCCTGTTGCCAAAAACATCTCAGTTACAGATGTGGATGGAGGAAGAGGAGGTCATGGTGTTAATTGGAATACAGATGTTCAGTAGCTACAATCTGTGGGTGTGGAGTAGATGTTGCTGAAAGCAAGGTGGTGCCTCGCTTTTCTAATTAGCTCCTCAAAGACCACTGGAGGGAGTGTGGAGAAGTCTACCCTGCTATTGCAAAGTGGGTGAATACGAAGCTTACTTAACAGGTTAATAAAAAGGTTAATAAAAAGGTTCATTAAGGTCTTTCATCAGCAATTCAGAATAAAGCCTATAATATTGATATTTCTAGAGTAATTTTTAGACCACACGAAGTACACTTATATATAACACAGGTGAAAAATTAACAATCTGAGAGCAAAGGAAAAGATTTTTAGAAACTCATATTGAGTTTCCATGCTACATGTGGCCATTCTAATTGTCGTCCCATGAAATATTCAAATGCCATTGAAATAATAAATTGTCTTCTTTTTAAAATGTAGCTTTTTTTAATTGAAAGAAAAATGTACAAAGACACAGGAATATTTTATTAATGGTTCTCCAATTTCATTGGAGTTTAGAGCTTTCACTTTATCTTATTTCTAACTTTCCCCAGCTCAGGAAGATGTAGATTTCCTTGGCAACAGTTGCTGTGTAAAAATATTCTGAGATAGAATTTTTTATCATAATTAATAATAGATGAAAATTTCTGAGTTTTTGATGTTCTAAACTCTATGCTGTTTGATTTACAGCGTCTTTATAGTTGTTTTTCTAGTAATTTTCAGCCTCTTCCTGTTGATATAAGGGTTAGTCCTCTTTTTCTTCTTTGAGATAGATCTGATTTTTTTCCCCTTTTCCTCCATGTCTTCGTGTCTTACTTGTGTATACATTTGAATAACACCACCAATTGCACTATGAAGAAATGAATTATAAGGCTTCAAAGTTTCAAGTGAAATATTTAGCACATCGGCAGCAAGCTATCAGAACACTTGCTGTATGCATGCCTGTGATAAAAACCCTATGTGTGGGGAGATCACAATTGTAAAACCTTCGTTCCAAAGCAAGCGCCCATTTTATGCCAACTATCACAGCTAATGCATCAACCTTGTGAATGGCTACTGGGTCCAGCCCAAGGGTTTGCACAGTGTTGGCACTTTATTCCCGTTATTTTGTTTTAATTTGGGGAGTTGTTATTTGCAACTTCCTAAAGTGAGACACTGATTTCAATACAACCTATACAGACAAGAAGTCGGAAGTTTTCAGTTTCCATTCCGAGGACATTTTAATCTCCATCTCTTTCTTTTTTTTTTTTTTTTTAATTTTTATTCATTTGCACACGGAGAGAGAGAAAAGAGAGACAAACAGAGAATGGGCACACCAGGGCCTCCAGCCACTGCAAACGAACTCCAGGTGCATGTGCCCCTTGTGCATATGGCTTACGTGGATCCTGAGGAATCGAACCTGAGTCCTTTGGCTTCGCAGGCAAACACCTTAACCGCTAAGCCATTTCTCCAGCCCCTCCATCTTTTTCTGAAATCCCGGCTTTCTCCTTGGCAGAAGCTGCAGAACTGGTCATCCTCCTGGGATTCCTTCTGTTGGTCTCCCCCCACCCCCGCCCATTAGGACTGGCAACATGTGCCACTCTTAAAGTTGTGCATCTGTGTGCACCTGTGAAGGGCGAGAATGCTCTCAGCCTTTAGTATGTAGGGTTACATTTAAGGCAGAAATTACACTGTTTGTGGTGCCTTCAGCCTTCTATGTCTCAATTTATCACGCTGCAAATTTTGTTTAAAGGATTCAGTAAATAAAGATGATGAATCACAGTGAAGTGTCGTTATTGTAAGGAAAGCTAGCACAACTGACCAATTTTATTTTTCATCGTCATAACTTAATAAATAAAGCCTCTTATTTTTCTTCCGATAACCTCGGGCAAAAGAATTATTTCGCAAATGTGACTTTGTGAAACGTATGCATGGGTGGCTTATGATGACTGCCAAAGGGCCAGACAAATCTCAGCTAATAATTCTTTTTCAAGAATTAGAAAAATGTTTAGTGGGAAAAAATGGGCTCTTTGCAAATGGCTGCAATGCTGAATGTTTTCTGGGGGATAAAAAGTTATGTGTGCTGTAAATCGAGGTATTTCCATTCTCAAAGTATAAGCCAGATTTTCCTGAAAACCTGAACTGGTAAAGTATTCATAGCAATTCCTGATATAAAACTAGCAACTTCGTCTCTGCTGCCTGTCCTAGGAACAGCCGTTAATACAACAGTATTTTTGGCTTGAGAACAATTCAGGCAATACTCTGTCAGTATTGAAAATCAAGTTACATCATTTAAGGCCATAAAGAGGGAAAACACATGTTTCCATTCTCCTCGACTACAAGAGAACAACGCTCTGTTCAGTAAACATGAAGTGCAGTGTACAGGTATATACTGAAAGCCACCAGAAATGTTTTCAAAAGACGGGTTATTTAAGCACAAAACACACGCGACAATGTGAAGAAATAAAGTTTACAATGAAATGAGCATAAATCAATCAGTAAATGTTAACATTAAGAAATAGAGTTCCGGCATTTGGGAGGTGGCTCTGCAGTTAAAAGTGTTTTCCTAAAGTCTCCTGGCACAGGTTCAGGTCTACAGCCACCCATATAAAGCTGGTCAGGCACTGATTTTCAGTGGCAAGACATCCTGGCATGTCATTCTCACACACACACACACACACACACACACACACACACACACAAAAAAAAGTGAGAGAGAGAGTGAGCACATCAGGACCTTCAACCACTTCAAACATACTCCAGACACAGGCACCACCTTGTGCATCTGGCTTACATGGGTCCTGGGGAATCGAACCTGGGTCATTTGGCTTTGCAGGCAAGTGCCTCAACCACATAGCGGTATCTTCAGTCCCCATTTTTTTTAAGGTAGTGTCTTGCTGTAGCACAGACTGACGTTGAATTACGGCGATCCTCCTACCTGTGCCTCCCAAGTGCTGGGATTAAAGGTGAGCACCATCGCACAGAAATTTTTGAAAACTTTAAAAAATGTACAAAAGAAATACTATTCCCTAATATAGTCAGTCAGCTATTAAATTACTACATTCAAGCTTTAATTTTTATTTACTTTGAGAAATATAGTGCTCATTTATGTTTACCATATATTTGCATGACTTGTGTCACTTAACTATCAACAGCTTTAAAAGAAACTATATAAAGAGTAATATGGGCTGGGGAAATGGCTTAGCAGTTAAGGCATTTGCCTGAAAAGCCTAAGGACCCCAGTTCGATTCCCCAGGACCCATGTAAGCCAGATGCACAAGGGGGCACACGCGTCTAGAGTTCGTTTGCAGTGGCTGGAGGCCCAGGCGCGCCCATCCTCTCTCTGCCTCTTCCTCTCTTTCTCTCTCATAAATAAATAAATAATATTAAAAATAAAAAAAAAAGAGTCATATGAGGTCTGGAAAGATAACTCAGTGAGTAAAGTGCTTGCTATAAAAGCAAGAGAAGCTCAATTCAGAGCTCCAAGACCCAGATGAAGTGCCAGGCATAATGGCACCCGTCTTTAATTTCAATGCTGGTGTAGCCAAATCAGTGCGATGGAAGTTCTGTGAAAGATCCTGTCTCGGAAAAATAGCTGGAGAATGACTGAGGGATTGTCATTGCTTCTGGACTCCACATGTGTGCACATATACACACACACACGTGTGCATGCCCATGTACACATTCACACATGCCTACCTCAATGTTTTATACATGACACCTGGAATGCTCTGGGGATGGTTGGGCATTAGGCAAACTTTAATTCCTTAGGTTCTTAGTGGATGACATATTGAAGATCAGTGCCTTCATGTGTTCACTGAAGGGGCGGTGGGCAGGGGGGCTGTGGAAATCTCCACGTCCCATGGCTCCACTATGATGCTGCATGGTCCTGACAACTCTCTGTCATCTTTAAGGCTTTAAGCTGCACCTCAGATTGAATGCCAAGCTCTCTCCCCTTCATCTTCTACTGTTCTTTGCCTTGTGGGAAAAATCAACACAGGAGACTCTGCCCCCCATCCCAGTTCCCATCTCCAGCTGCTCAAAATTTTGTCTCATACAACTGCAGATCCCCTATACTGCTGGGTTGCTTATTCATAAGTAGTACGGAGGGCCAGCAAGTTCGCATTCCCCGGTGTCAGCAATAAAGGTGCAGGCCTGGAGCAACTGTGTGAATTTGACACCAATATGGGCTACATAGTGAAAATTTAAGACAAAAAAAAAAAACTAAGAGCAGAGGAAAGGGAAGACGAGAAGAGAGAAGAGAAGAGAAGAAAAAGAAGAGAAGAGAAGAGAAGAAAAAGAAGAAAGAGAAGAGAAGAGAAGAGAAGAGAAGAGAAGAGAAGAGAAGAGAAGAGAAGAGAAGAGGGGAGGGAAGGGGAGGGAAGAGGAGAAGAGAGAGAGAAGAGGAGAGAAGGCGGAGAAGGGGAAGGGAGAGGGGTGGAGGGAAGGGAAGGGAGGGGAAAGGGAAAGGAGGGGAGAGGAAGAAAGGGAAGGGTGAAGGGGAGAGGAAGGGGAGGGGAGGGGAGGGGGGGAGGAGGGAGGGAGGAGAGGAGAGGAGAGGAGAGGAGAGGAGAGGAGAGGAGAGGAGGAGAGGAGAGGAGAGGAGAGGAGAGGAGACAAAACTCTGGAGATGATGGACCGTGCTTAAGATCTCGGGATGAAGGAGGCTTAGATAGGAGGATCGTTTGAGTTCGCGGCCAGCCGGAGCTACACACACGACATCAAACCCAAGCACAGCCATAGATGGGCCAGGCGTTCTTATGTATCCAAGCTTAGGAGATGACAGCCGGCTTCTGTAAGTTGTCTGTAACCCGTGAAACCTTGGTGGCTACAACGTCTTGCTGTAAGAAATACACAGGCAAAGCGAATATGGAGTTGTATGTTTGAGATATAAGGTACAATTGAAAAAGTACACACACACAAAAAGGAGCCAAGTATATAGGTGTGCTCAGTCACCTATATAAGGACATACTAAAGGATTGTGAAACTACTTCTGGCAAATGCAAGCTGGGCATGGAGGTGCAAGCTCACAGTCATAAAAGGAAGGTTGAGGGCTGAAGAGAGATGGCTCATCAGTTAAGGTGTTTGCCTGCAGAGCCTAATGGCCCGAGTTCAATTCCCCAGCACCTATATAAAATCAGATGCACAAAGCTGCACATGCATCTGGAGTCTGTTTGCAGTGGCTGGAGGCTCTGGCATGCCCATATTCCATGTCAGTCTCCCTTCTATTTCTCTCTCTGCTTGCAAATAAATAAATAAAAATATTTCTTTTAAAAAGTTTTAAAAAGGAAGTTTGAGACAGAATATTGCTGTGCGTTTGAGGCCAGCCAAGATTTCAAGGTTTCAAATTAAGACATATATATCTCAAAAGTAGAAAATAAAACTGAACTAATCCACCACCCAGTTTTGAACTAAGGAAATGCAAAGAATTCATTTAGAGTAATGAAAGAATTGAGAGTGGGAAATTCCTTGTAGAACCGTCTCTTCTTATTCCTCAATCCAATCCCACCCCACCTTACTTCAACCTTGTCAGTTACCACTGAGAACTGCATAGGATTAAAGAGCATCGTGCCATTTTTCTGCTTAAACATGGGGGATGAAATTGCTTATGAGCATGTCGGATGTTGTCAAGCACACATACAACAGCACTAGGGTTTGTCAAAAATGACCCAGGTAGGGATGAAGATCTGGATCAGCCCAAACATGAGGACCAAAGGGGACCAGAAACTCTGAATCTCCAGAGCCCATGAAAATGGCTGTATACGACCATGCCACAGCCCCCCCTTGCAAAGGAATTGGAGAGCTGAGTGGGCTGGCGTCATAAAGAGTGAATTCCAGAGTGAGTAAGAACCTATGGCTCAAAGGAGAAAGGGTAGAAGAGTGATGGGATTCAGACGCGGGTGCTCTGCTCTGGCCACCACAGACAGGACTCATGTTGCAGATGAGCACGTGGGACTCTCTAAGGGTACATACATGTGCACATACCTCACACACACACACACACACACACACACACACACACACACACAATATGACTCATGTGCTAGGAATCACACTAAATGTCCCATATGCATTGACTCATTTAATCCCCAGAGCAAGAGATCTAGAGAGATTTGGAAAAGGACTTGCCAAAGGTCAAACATCAAAAAAAAAAAAAAAAACCAAAGACAAAGATGTGAGGTTGTGTCCACTTTCTCAGATTTTACCACTATGTCCCAGTGTTTTACAAGATAACTCACACACATAGACTCACACACACACACACCCCAAACACACGCCAAAAAAAAAAAAAAAAAAAAAAAAACAACCAGAAACAAGGTTCAGAGGTTTTCATCCATACATCAGAGATTGCTTAGGAGCCCCAAAGAAGAAGCAACCATTTGACACTGGGCCAGGTGTTATGAATTCACTGGAGATGCAGTCGAAAGAAGAAGAAGATTTTCTGGCCACAAAAAGGGAACTTGAGGGGCTGGAGAGAGGGCTTAGCAGTTAAGGTGCTTGCCTGCAAAGCCAAAGGAACCAGGTTCGATTCCCCAAGACCCAGGTAAGCCAGATTCATAAGGTGACACATGCATCTGGTGTTTGTTTGAAGTGGCTGGAGAACCTGGAGTGCCCATGTTCCCTCTCCCTCTCTGCCTGCATCTTTCTCTTTCTCAAACAAATAAACATAATAATTTTTTCAAAAGGAAACTGGAAAGTTCTAGAACAAGAGACAATCCTCCAGGCCTTATTCATGCCTGTTCTACTTGGGCTTCATTTGTCATGTCAATGCTTGCATATGAAAATATCCTGTGGTCTACCTATGTGGACAGAATCCTTACCTTTCGCATATTCAGTGAAGAAGTAAGAACAAAAATATTAATCTGCCAGGCTGGAAAGATGGCTTAGTGGTTAAGGTCCATGCCTCCAAAGCCTAAAGACCCCAGTTCGATTCTCCAGGTCCCACGTAAGCCAGATGCACATGGTGGCGCATGCGTCTGGAGTTTGTTTGCAGTGGCTAGAGGCCCTGGCATGTCCATTCTCACTCTCTCTCTCTCTCCCCCTCTCTCTGTCTCTAAAAAATAAAAATAAAATCTTTAAAAAATACTAATATGTGTAAATGCCTCGGATTCTAAGCTGGCAAGAGTCCAGTGTCTGTTCTTATAGAGCACTGGGCAACACATGCAATGCCTAAATGATTCTTCAATTTAGTCGACCATAAAGATACTGTGAGCGATGGACTATCACCCTTAAATTCATGCTTCACTCATGTACGTCTACAGTACAACTCTGTTATAGGAAAATAAATGGCAGGCAGAGGAAAATCGCTCCTCACTGGGCTCCTGTGCATGCGTCCACTCATATCCTGTCTACTGCTCACAGCTTCACCAAGCTTGAGACTCTGCTAAGACTTTATCTGCATAGGCTGCCATGCTAGGACATGTTCAGCCATGCAATATGACACTCTCCCTGGCCTAGAGAAGCTTGCAGGGCTAGGCCATTTACATGCTATTTACCTCCCACATTCCCAGTCAAAAAATAATATTAAAAAGATGCAAATTTGATGAGTTATTTTGCATATGCATAGATTAGTTGTATTTTTCCTACTGGATATCTGCAAACTATCTTTAATAGAATTTGTCACTAGTGAGCACAGCAGATAGAATTCCATCTAAAATATAAATTGTGGGGCTGGAGAGATGGCTCAGCAGTTAAGGCACTTTCCTGTGAAGCCTAAGGACCCAGGTTCGATTCCTCAGAACCCATGTAAGCCAGATGTACAGGGGGCGCATGTGTCTGGAGTCCATTTGCAGTGGCTAGAGGTCCTGGCATGCCCATTCTCTCTCTGTGTGTGTGTCTGCCTCTTTCTATCTCTCTCTGTCCAATAAATAACATAAAATATAACATAAAATATAAATTGTAATATAAAATATAAATTACATTCTAAGTATAAAGATTAGTTGCTTGCTTCAAATATTTTAACTCCCCCATACCATACTGCAAAGCTAGTTTTTAAACATTTGATTTTTGAATAAAATTTTGTGTGCATTACCTCAAAATTCTATTAAAGACAAAAATAACTTGATTGTTATAATGCCATATTTATAAACGTCTGTTCCTTAATAATGAGACTACACAATTCCTTGAACCACTATTTCTCTTTTATGGGGCACTGACAAGACTTGAAAATGTCGTATATGGGAACTACTTAAGTCTGCGTAGCTGCTAACTGCTTATATTTTAAAATTAATAAATGCAGCAGTTAACACAAAATTTGGTTGATTAAAAAAAAAAAAAAAGAAATTCCCTTTGAAGTTCCAGTGTAAAAAAAAAAAATAATCGCTAACTTTGAAGAATTTAACCTGAAATTATTTTCATCAAATCCAAGATTTCCTAATCCCCAGTAATTGTGGTCTTCTCCTCTAATATCATGTCACGGAGAAGGAAAGATGATGTCAGGAAACACAGGAAGAGACAGGAAACTTGGCAGAGAAGCAACACCCAGCATCCTGGAACAGCTTTGAGGAACATGTGAGGCCACCGAGAGGGAGGCAGCTTACTAAGGTTGTTTCATATACAAAGACAGCGGGAGAGGAAGGTGACAGAATAGAGGTGATACAAAACAAGTTTCAAAGAATGCTCAAAGTTTCTTGCTGCCTAAAATAAAACCGCACGCCCAAGTCAAAATGCTTTAATTTCGCTATGATCAGACAACCTTTGACAAACGGGTGGGGGGAGAAGGGGGACTCATTGGAATTTGGAGATTGGATTCCTTTTTTTTGCTAGGACAAAATACCTGGAAAAACAAAAAAGTACCTGTGGGGGGGGGGTAGGGAGAAGAAGGGTTTATCTTCGCTCAGTTTGAGCACCTAACCCGTCACTGGGGGAAGAGTTGGTGGTGGCAGGAGTGTGCCATGGGACTCCTCACTTCTTGGAAGTGGAGCTGATGTATAAAACTTCAGGGCCACCCATAGCAATACACTCACTTCAGCCAGACTCCATCTCCTAAAAGTTCCATCACTCTCCTAAAGAGTAGCGCCAGCTGGGAACCAAGTTCAAGTACAGGAGTCTGGGTGGGATGGGGACTCCACAGGGGGTGCATGCCTCTGGAGTACCTTTGCTTTGCTGTGGCTGGAGGCCCTGGTGCACCCCCCCACTCTCTCTCGCGCGGTCTCTCTCTCAAATAAATAAAGAAAGAAAAGTAAAAGAGAATATTTTAACAGTTGAAGCTCAGGTGTTTTTAGAAGTGAAATAATAAGTTTTGATCTGGCATTCTCACAGTCATAGCACACACATGTATTTCTTTCAAATCCCAACAATGGCCTTGGTGTGCAAATAAAGTTTTCAATGGCTTGTTAGAGATTTGAAAGTACACTATTATTAAGCTGATAAAGCATTGCTTCCTAGAAAATAAAATTATATAAGGCTGGAAAAATATATTCTTGCCTACAAAGATCTGAATCTTAATAATATTGTAATGAACCCCAATAGTAACAAATATTCTATACTATTGAGAACTTATATTCGTATGCTCTGAGTTATATTAATAAAATAGGCTACACATAATATATAAGACAATAATTCATAAGTACTTTAAATATAAAACTTTAATATCACATAATAATATTCACATAGCATAATCCACTTTCACATTGGATATTATACCAGGGACAATTCAACCAGCTCAAAACTGTTAAACAAATTTAGGGACATTCAGCACTACTTTGATATCATTGTTAATTTTTCTCACTGACTAAATCATGCCTTTTAAAACATATGGTAAGTATTGAATTAGCTCCTTCAAATCATAAAAATAAAGGAAAATATAAAATACAGGTAAAATTTCTAATTCCTACTTGTAGACTGGGGAAGTGTTAAATGCTATCAGCTCTTGTCACCAAAACATGTCCCTAGTCCACTCACAGAAGCACATCCTGTGAGCACAACACAAGTCTCAGGTTCCCAGGAAGTTAAGATCGTAAACCCATGTTATCTGTGTGTTGTAAGAATATTGAGGTGAAGATGGATTTCAACCATTTTTTAAAAGTATTTTTAGTGTTGAGGTTCAAATCCATGACTTCCCACATGCCAGACAAGCACTCTACCGCTCAGCCCTACTTCCCATCTTAAATTTAGGTACAACCTTCCCTTTTTTTTTTTTTTTTTTTTTTTGAGAGACACACAGAGAGGGAGACAGATAGAGATGGGCACGCCAGCAGTCTCTCAGCTGCTGTGAACAAAATCCAGATGCGTGCGCCCCCTTGTGGACAAGTATGGCATTGCGCCCTTGCGTCACTTTGCATCTGGCTAAACGTGGGACCTGGAGATTGGAACCGGGTTCTTAGGCTTAGCGGGCAGGCGCCTTAACCGCTAAGCCATCTCTCCAGCCCAACCTTCACATTTTAAATAGATGATAATGTTATGCAAATTGCAGGAAAGTCGATTGACAAACTCCGTTGATGAATGGATTGCCTCACCTTTGTTTTAAATATGTGTAGGGAGATCACAAGATTCATAAGCTTAATGAGTTGAATAGGGATCCTCCGTCACAATTTAAAGAATGAGTGCTCAGTAAATAAATAGAGTCTGATCCTCTTTGAATGTCTGTAGCTAGGAGGAAAGACCTGGGACCATAGACCTTCGTCAATCAGATGGAGGTGTTAGGGAGCTAGGTAGATATCAGCAGGCTTGGAGAACACTGGGGCTCGACGCTTCTCCCCTAATTGGCAGCTTGTTAAACCAAAAAGTGGAATAGCAGGGCTCAGTTTCTTGACAGCTGAATGGGACCAGAGTCATATCTCTGGCTGGAGGCCTCGCAGTGACTTCCTGAACTAAACAGAAGGTCATTAATTAATAACTACTAAACCAAGTTCCAAGAGCCCAAGACTTTACAAGACTAGTGTGCAGCAGGAGTGTGTGTGTGTGTGTGTGCGCGTGTGTATGCGCATGTATCTATGCATGTGTGAGTGCTCATAGTGTGAGGCTGCAGGTGTGTGTGTCTGCACATGCATGTGGAAGCCCGAGGTCTACATTGCATGCCTTCTTCAATAACCGTCCACTTTATTTTTTGCCATGGAGTCCTTCACCGAACCTGGAGATCAAGTGATTCCGTCACCCTAGCTCATCAGTAAGCCCAGGGGATTCCATCTCTGCCTCCCTGGGCGCTGAGATTACAGGCGTGTATGACCACACCTGACTTTACATGGGTGCTGGGAATCCCAACTCGAGTCTATATGTTTGTGAGGCAAACGCTATAACCACTGGACCATTTCCCCAGCTCACAAGAGGGGTTTCTTCTAAAGAACAAAGATATTCCACTGCCCCCTCCTATAAAGAATCAAACCAAACAGGCTTGTCAACCACCAGCACAGGAAAAGATGTCTGCTCTAGACTCCTTATAAATAGTGCAAAGCCTTCCTGAAATGTCAGTTGGCCCAATGGTCACTGGCATTGTCCAGTCCCATCCCTTGGAGAGTGCACTAGCCCACACTGTGTAATAAACCCTGCCTACATCCTCCATGAATGCTCTGCGTGTCTTGTCTGAATTCCTTCAGAGATCCCAAGCATAGGAAGCCAGGGGCCGGGAGCAGAACAAGATATGGTGCCAGTGAGTTTTGTATCACGCCCTTCACATCAGATGATCACAAGTCACTTCACTTTGAAGCATCATGGTTGTTGTTGTTGTTTTTCTGACTACAACAGAAGGAAGGTAGAATTAAACAAATTAGCTTAAGACTCAAAACTGCCAAGGGCCCTATTAAGTTTAAAAAAACCTAATCGGGCATGTGCTTATACCACGAGTGTGTGCATGTGTCTCAAAGAGTGAGAGTGTAAAAAGAAATTGGCGGCACATGGTGCTTCAGGAAGACCATACCCAAGCTCTCTTGATTCATAAAAGCTGACTTACGAGCTAGTCTTTCACAAAACTAAGCAGTTTTAAAGGGGGGATTCAGATGGAAAGACAACAGGGTTACTTCAAAGCAAACATTACTTTTTATGCCACTGAGGCAATTCATGCTACAGTTTGGTATTGAATTAATGGAATACTGGAAAACCCAGAAGGAAAACAAACCTTCCATGTAGAAGTATTTTTTATGCATGGGGGGATTAAAGCTTATTTTAGTAGCAATATCACGTGGAAACTTGGTGACTTGATCCAAGTTTACCTCCTCCCTTAGTTCTCTTTATTACTACTTCCTCATTCGCCTCTGTTTCTTGCTTAAAAGAATGAACTGTAATAAAGGCAGTCATGACTCTATGGGCACGCCATTGAAATCATTATCAGTGGCAGTTGCTGAAACTATATCTAAGCGATCGGCTCAGAGATGACGTGGAATGCATTAACACTATGAAAGTATAATTGAACTATAATCAACCCTCTGGAAGCTCAACTAGGAGAGAAAAGGTGCTAAGATCTGATATATTCATATTCCTTTTCTGTTACATTAAAAAAAAAGACACTGAAAAGAGCAAAATACAAATATTTGCCATTTTCCTTGCCAATAAATTTCAAACTTCTATTCCTTTTATGGAGTGAGAAATCACAAGATGAGGGGCCTCGGAGGATCCGTTTGAGCTAGTCAGGGAATCTGACTTTGGAACCTAGAAACCTCAAGATTATGGGCCAAGGTAGCAAACAAATGCCAGTAAGAATTTATCAGTGCTCCCCACATCTCTAGTGCTCCCCACATCTCTAGTGCTCCCCACATCATCAGTGCTCCCCACATCTTCAGTGCTCCCCACATCTCCAGTGCTCCCCGCATCTCCACAATTCCAGAGTTGACCCTAATGTGGGTCCACACCCATCTTCTGAGCAAGATCGACACAGGCCAGGAAATACCCATGCTCAGAATGTTGCCGGGTCTCCTGTGTACCCTTCTCACTCACAGTGTTCGTCCGTGATGCAAAGTGCCTCACCCCAACACCAATTCTCTAAACCCAGGACAAGGTTGCTAATGTCCACATTCCATTCGTATTCTCATTATTCATGTATCTATGTTTTATTGTTTTTGTTTTGCCTTCCAAGGAATTAACCCAGAGCCTAATGTATGCGAGACACAAGCACTCCACCACTGAGCTACATCCCAGCCCTAAATTATTTTTTAGGGGTCATTAACAACAGCTAAGGCTGTGGAGACATTGAAGGCTATGGCAACCCCACATTCTTCACTTTGCAAATGAGGAACCAATGCCAAAGACATGAAATTAACTTTCCAAGGCCATATCTCTTATCATGGGTGAGCGGAGATTTGAACTCACATACATTTGATTCTGAAGTGCCCATTTTGAATCATGTTTCAAAATTAGGGTAACAAAGTTACTTATTAAGCCCAAGACCACTTAACTACTATGGGAACAAGAACATACTGTTAGGAAGGAAGGAAGGAAGGATGAAGGAAGGAAGAAGGAGGGAGGGAGAGTGGGAGGAAAGAAGGAAGGAAGGAAGGAAGGAAGGAAGGAAGGAAGGAAGGAAGGAAGGAAGGAAGGAAGGAAGGAAGGGAGGAAGTCATTGGAACAGAACGCTCTCCTTCCTTCGCTGGCCTAAGCGGGAGTCTACTTATTTTACTAACTCAACTCTTGAGTGACTCTGACCTCCACATTCAATTCTTCTCAGTAGCTTCTTGCAAGCTTTACCCAGCAGATGCCTGCTGAGTAATCATGTGGTCCCTGAAATCTTCTAAACTGATCAAGGAAGAAAATACCTTCCTGTGACCCGTCAGGCTGTCTCCCATCAGAACAGTGCCAGCCTGTACTCTTTCTCCCACCTCCTGCCCACACCCTCAGCTTTGCATGAGGAAGACGGAATCCAGTGTCCATTCTTCATCTGCACGTCCCACCACCATAGCTCCTGTCATGTCTGTCCCGTTTGGGGGGATTATTCTCCTGTATGGTGCAATCTGCTTTTCTCTGGAATTTCTAATCTTCATCACATACTCATCATTTTGTCAGAGAGGTGCCTCAGACTTCTACTTACAAAGAGAAGCAAGGCTAGAGCCGGGCGTGGTGGCGCACGTCTTTAATCCCAGCACTTGGGAGGCAGAGGTAGGAGGACCGCCATGAGTTCAAAGCCACCCTGAGACTACAGAGTGGATTCCAGGTCAGCCTGGGCTAGAGCAAGACCCTACCTTGAAAAACCAAAAAAAAAAAAAAAAAAAAAAAAAAAAGGTAGTAGGTTTTGAGTCTTGTCATGGGCTATGTCTCTGGATGTCCCTTCCCACCCAATATATGTTGTGTCCACACAAAGATTATACAAATAAATAAATAAAAGTTCAGTCTCTGAAAGTAATGCTTTCTTTCAATCTGACTTTGCCTTTTTCTGCATACCTCGACCCTTTCAGGGGAAGTTTGGTTGTTGTGTACCTCTTAAGCCAGACCAGCTGTAATGCCCCACCTGGCTTGCCTTCGGCAGCACCTGGTTCCACTGTTTCCTGCAGCTTCCTCTTTTGCTAACTCCCTTGTGGTCTCTTTTCTTAGAGCGAGTAGCGTAGCGCGCGTACCCTAGCATCTCACCCGGTGTCTAACAGTCACAAAGACAAAGACAGAGGTTTTTTTTAAAAGGACTAAGGGTAGCACCTAAACACTATAAAATAAAATTGTTTGGGGTCACTGACTTTAAAAAAAAAAAAGAACCAAGGTTAAAACTTTAAACTGGGGCTGGAGAGATGGCTTAGCGGTTAAGGTGCCTGCTTCCTAAGCCTAAGAAAGCTGGTTCTAATCTCCAGTGGTTCCAATCTCCACGTCCCACGTTTAGCCAGATGCAAAGTGACGCAAGGGTGCAATGCCGCACTTGACCACAAGGGGGCGGGCACATCTGGATTTCGTTCACAGCAGCTGAGAGACTGCTGGCGCGCCCATCTCTGTCTTCCTCTCCCTCTCTCTCTCTCTCTCTCTCTGTCTGTCTCTCTCTGTGTCTCTCTAAAAAAAAAAAAAATTTTAAAAAAACTTTAAACTGTGGGCTGGGGAGATTGCTCAGTGTTAAAGGCACTTGCTTGGATTGCCTGCCAGATCAGGTATGACTCCGTAGTACCCATATAAGGCCAGATGCACAAAGTAGTGCATGCATCTGGAGTTCATTTGCAGGGGTAGTACTCGCTGTCTCATCTGCTTTCTACTCTCTTTATCTCATATATATATATATATATATATATATATATATATATAAATTTTGAGCTATAATTCAACATGTTTTTAACTATGAGCATATTGGTGAATTTAAATGGCACCAAGGCTGGAGAGATGGCTTAGCAGTTAAGGTGCTTGCTTGCAAAGCCAAAGGACCCAGTTTCGATTCCCCAGGACCCACATAAAGCTGTATGAACAAGGAGGAGCATGCGTCTGGAGTTTGTTTGCAGTGGCTAGAGGCCCCAGGATGCCCATTCTCTCCCTCTCTCTCTCTCTGCCTTTCTCTCACACAATAAATAAATAAATAAATAAATAAATAAATAAATGTTAAAAAGCACAAAAATTGGGGTTGGGGAGATGGTTCAGAGGGTAAAGTACTTAGGGTGCAAGTATGAAGACTTGATTTCAGGTTCCCAACACCTACACCAGAGCTGATGCGGCATCACACGTTAGTCCCAGCCGTGGGGAGGGGGAGACAAGAAAATTTCCCGGGGCTCAGTCTATCTAGTCTAGCTGAATCCATATCCAACATTGACTTCTGGCCTTTATGTGCATCCACATATCTGTGCATGTATACTTATATATACATGTGCCCCCACACACAAAGATGCATATATATGTGTATACACACCACACACAAATACACATACAAACACAAAAATGTACAAAAATATTTTTTGAGAGAGAGAGAGAGAGAGAGAGAGAGAGGGAGAATGGGCACACCATTGGCCTCTCAGCAGCTGTGAATAAACTCCAGACACGTGCGCCCCTTTGTTGGCAAGTGCAGCATTGCATCCTTGTGTCACTTTTTGCGTCTGGCTAAACGTGGGACCTGGAGAGTTCATAGGCAGGCGGCTTAGCCACTAAGCCATCTCTCCAGCCCACAAAAAATATTTTTAAAACATGAATTCCTGGTATTGGAGAAAGTTATTAATTCCTCCAGAAAAAACTACAATGAAGACGAATTTCTAAGTCATGAAATTCACTTTGAAGCACACCCATCTTTCAGAGAGCGAAGTGTGTTACTGACACCTCCTAAAAGAAAAAAGGAAAAGCCAAAGATTCTAGTACGCAGAGACTTCCTGCCCACGATTCTAAGTGTTCACAATTACCCCCAAAGGGCTTCTCACATGTAATTATCTGCACTGTTGGTCGAAACTGTTTTAAGTAGGGCTCACTTGCTGGCCTAACTCAACAGATTCCTGCCAACCTCTTGCATCAGCCTTTCGTCATGCTGGCCATATTCTCTACTTATCCCCGGAATCATTACTGCAATTACAGTAAAATCCAAAACTCTTAGATGGCTGGCATGTCCCTATATGGTCTGCCCTTTTCCACCCACCCAACTTTCTGGCCTCTTTTTCTCTCATTCCTCTCTGGCCACACAGGCTCCCTCCCTAAGACACACTAAACAGAGCTCGGCCCTTGATTCCTTTGGTCTGCGGCACCCTCTAGTCCTTCCCATATGAACCTGGCTGCCATGTATGCTTGAACCCAGCAGGTGCTTGCTATCAGTCTGTTAAGGAAATATTTCTGTGTGTGTGTGAGTGTGAGTCCACGAAAACCAGAAAT
Organism: Orientallactaga sibirica; assembly: GCA_036365145.1. NCBI lineage: Eukaryota > Metazoa > Chordata > Mammalia > Rodentia > Dipodidae > Orientallactaga > Orientallactaga sibirica. The sequence continues at coordinate 227,627 of JAEOAD010001895.1, read as the reverse complement.
CAACATTGAGTGTCTTCCTCAGTCGCTCTCCACCTTATATATATATATATATATATATATATATATATATATATATATATATATTTTTTTTTTTTTTTTTTTTTTTTTTTTTTTTTTTTTTTTTTTGAGAGAGGGTCTCTTACTGAACCCAGAAGCTGTTAATTTCAGGAAGAACAACGGTCAGTGAGAAGCAAGGATTTGCCTGTTTCCACCTTTCCAGTGCTGGGAATAAAGATGCATGCAGCCACGCCTAACTTTTATGTGGGTGCTGCGGTCTTCATTCTTGCGTGGTCCCTCAGGAAGGTATTTTCTACCGGTTAGGCCAATGTTATAGCCCATGTCTCTCTCTCTCTCTCTCTTTTTTTTTTTTTTGGTTTTCCATTCTAACTCAGGCTGACCTGGAATTCACTCAGGGTGCCCTTGAACTCTCAGAGATCTTCCTACCTCTGCCTCCGGAGTGCTGGGATTAAAGGCCTGCGCCACCACGCCTGGCTGATGCTTCTCTTAAACAAAACAAAGAGGCTTGCTGGGCGTGGTGGCGCAGGCCTTTAATCCCAGCACTCCCGAGGCAGAGGTAGGAGGATCACTGTGAGTTCAAGGCCATCCTGAGACTCCAGAGTGAATTCCAGGTCAGCCTGGGCTAGAGTGAGATCCTGCCTCGAAAAATCGAAAAACAAAAAAGGCACACGCTCCATTGTTCCCCGTGGTGCTCAGCAGTCTGAAATGCTTCATGGATCCCCTCCCCTTCCAGGCAGCTCAGCTCTTCCTGTCCTTCCTGCTTCTTATTTCTGGGGCACTCTCACTTCTGACCCTTGAAGTTCTCTTCCTAGTAAATTCTAATAAACAACAGTTTATGCTAAGAATCTTGGTTTCACCTACCAGGCTTGTGCTTTCCTCGGCCCTAAAACAAAGGAAGACTGTTTACATTTCAAAGACCCTTTTGCCCATGAAAGCACCTTTGTAAAAGCGGCCCATGAATCTTAAGAGGAACTGCAACCCCCCTGGCTGGTGAGTTGAAATCCTTTTTCTAGTTGGCAATTAAATCCCACGCTTAAGAAGAAAAAAATGATAATGATGATGATGATGATGATGGTTACCACATGAAATGGTAAATTTTGCAATTATCTCAGGATAGAAGGCTGCCAACAAGCATACAGTGGAAAAGGAGAGCCCACACAGGCAGCTGGGGTGGAGTGGCTTCGAGACACGCATGTTCTGAGCAGCACCCCCTCCTTCGTGGACCTGCTGACTGGGGATGGGAAACGGAGCTTGGATGGCGCTGCAGCCCCAACTCCAACCTGGCCTGTTAAGGCCACTCTTGATAATGCTCTCCAGCTGCCCCCAGGCAGGAACATCAAAAGAGCACATCAAAGCTCCCCGTCACAGCGGAGGCGAGCCCCGCAAACCGGGTGACTTTTTTTTTTTCTTCTTCTTCTTCTTTTTCTTCTTCTTCAGGCGCCACAACAAATACAAGTCTTCAGGCCTTCCCCCAGGAGGAGGAGAGAGTACATTTTAAAATATGCTAGGCTGCCAGCCCTCAGGAAGGAGCGAGACACACACACACCATCCATCCATCCATGCAGGTTGAGAGTGAAGTCAGACATGGGTGAGAACCGACCGGACCGCACTCCGGAAGAAGGAGAAGAAAAGCAGAACAAACCACGCACACACCAACTTCAAGGAGAGAGCAAAGCCTCCTCCCCACCCCTTCACTGCTTGCACGCGTGCGTTTTCAAATGCAAATAGCAAACACGTGCCATCTCACTGACATGCAGGACAGGCAATTAATGAAACTCTGGCCCGCAATCTCAACTGCCTGCTGACTTCTGCAATTGAATTAAGACGATCAGAAGAATAACGCAAGGACTTGCCCTTGCGCGCTCCTCTAGGTGTTTATTTAATTTTCTGTCCAACTGACTCTCAAATAAATTGGAAACAGCTGCCATTTTTTTTTTTATTCAGTAGCTCTGTTACCCCCTTGTGACATCATTCTGGGCGCGGACACTAACAATAGGTCGTTATGTAGCAATTACTTTATTGATTTATGGAAGTTTTTAAGCTCTGTCAGGAATATGCACATATTCCTTGAAAGGGGTGGAGGGAAGACCACTACTGTGCTCTTATTAAGGAGAAGCTGTCCACTGCAGAGGCTGGCAGGATGTTGCTCAGAGGGACTTTCCGTACAAAGGAAAATATGGGAATAATTCCTGTTTGGGTTTTTCTTTCAGTAAAATAGAAACGGGGAGAGTCTATAAAGTTTAAAAGTTATAGTCCCCATAATTTGATGAAGTAACTAAGTAAGCAGATGACTCAAGTGTGGCTGTTATGTAAGAGGGGGACTTCATCATATAATAGAAATTGCTTGAAACAAATTAACAGTGTTCAAACTCCCATGATGAATGGACGTTCTGAGCTGACTCATAACATTTCAAAAACATCACTGCCTGAAAACACGCGTCCTTGCTCAGCTCAAACGGGGACTGTAAGACTTCTCGTTTAGGTGAAATGCCTACACCATGTCAGTTGGAGGGCCAACATTTTAACCGCCTGTCAGTTTTTAATCAAGTTGTTTGCCTGGGCCGCTAAATTCATAGGCAAACAGTTCTATTCCTGTAAACAGCTGGTTTCATTTCACATCTTCCAACTTGGGAGAACTTGGAGCTAGAGACAAGAAATTAAAATGGGGATAATACACCCTGCGTCTGTACCCTAACAGAAGGATTCTAACTTGATGTGGTGAGTGACAGCCTGTTGACATTTTGTGGGAAAATGTTTTTTTTTCTTCTTCTTCAAATGCGCTAGGAAATTCCATCAACTTAAAAAAATATATTATTTATTTATTATTTTGCCAGGAGAGAGAGAGAAAAAGAGAGGAGGGGAGCCAGGGCCCCTAGTCTCTGCAAACCAACTCCAGATGCATGTGCCGTTTAACGCATCTCGCTTTATGTGGATCCTGGGGAACCAAACCCGGGTTGTTAGGCTTTGCAGGCAAGAGCCTTAACCACTGGTCCATCTCTCCAGCCTGTACATCAACTTTTTAAAGAACAACCTAATATACTTGTCTGCAATCTATAGCTGAGATTTCTTGGAGTCAAGACTTTAATATACTTTTTTTTTTTTTTTTTCGGCCAGTCCTTAAGTGAGCCATACAAAACCTAACACGTGACCTACTTTCTGATTAGGAAAGCTATGGAGAAGACATCCATGTGGGATCACATGGTCACTTTGATTGTCTTACTCCAGTAGCCTGAAGATGTCTGACAGTGCTACACCTTGTCATCACAAGTTTGTGATGCGTCTGTGGATTTTCTGAAGATTTTGAGAAACTGACGTAGGAAGTGGTCCTGCTCAGGCAATCTGCCTTCTTACTGCAGAGCTCAGATGACATTTAGGATTCTGTAAGTCATAGCTCTTAAATCCCACATTCTAAAGCTAAATGGTGGGCTGGAGAGATGGCTTGGAGGTTAAAGCACTTAGCTGCAAAGCCAAAGGACCCAGGTTCGATTCTCCAGGACCCACGAAAGCCAGATGCACAAGAGGGCACATGTGACTGGAGTTTTGTTTGCAGCAGCTGGAGGCTCTGGTGTGCCCGTTTTCTCCCTTTTTTCTCTCAAATAAATAAATAACTTATTATTTTTAAAAATAATGATAAATGTGACTGTTGCTTTAGCAGAGAAAGCGCTTTCCTTCTGATTCTGCTAGCACTGGTGTGAGTCTGTGAGTTTTCGAGGTAGAGAGCATAGCATGGGTTAAAGGATGCCTGGTAAATTCCAAAACGGAGTTTTGCTCCAAGAAGGGTGCTTCTGGAGAGAAGTCAGAGGAAACAAAGACATGATTATGTTTGAAGACCTAGGATATAAATCCCTACCATGTGTGAATAAGATGTGAAGCTTTGGAAGAATTACAGCTGTCCTAGGATTCCGTTTCTCTTAGCTACGCACTGAGGGAAGTGCATTAAGGAACCCAGCAGGTCCTTCCAGCCCTCACAAACCCCACAATCCTGGGAAATCTGAGATGACACAAGTTCTTGCCAGAAATTCATGTGCTATAATTTATGGCTAGATTTGAGCTCATATGTAAAAACAGAACATGAGTCTTACAGGACACTTCTGAGCATCACAACTCCTGCATTCTTCAGAGAACCGCCCAAATCAATGGTCTCTTGAGCAGAAAAGTATTGGTAATTATGGCTTTAAAAAAGCATATGTTGGGATGGAGAGATGGCTTAGCGGTTAAGGTGCCTGCCTCCTAAGCCTAAGAACGCTGGTTCCAATCTCCAGGTCCCACATTTAGCCAGATGCAGTGACACAAGGGCGCAATGCCGCGCTTGACCACAAGGGGGCGCACACATCTGGATTTCGTTCATAGCAGCTGAGAGGCTGCTTGCACGCCCATCTCTATCTGTCTCCCTCTCCCTCTCTCTCTGTCTCTCTCTCTGTCTCTCTCAAAAAAAAAAAAAAGCATACATTAACATATAGCTGCTTGAGTGGAGGTATTATTTCTGATCAAACACACGAGACTTTCTTAGTAATTAATCATTAGAGTCATATTTGTCTTTTTAATTATTTTTTTATTATTTATTTATTTATTTATTTATTTGCAAGTAGAGAGGGAACAGAAAAGAGAATGGGCATTACAGAGCCTTTTGTTGCTGCGAACTCCAGATGCATGATCCACTTTGTGCATCTGGCTTTACATGGGTAGTGGGTAATTGAAGCTGGGCTGGTAGGCTTTGCAGGTAAGTGTCTTTAACTGTTGAGCCATCTGACAGCCCAAGAATTATATGTCTATGCCTCAGAGATAAGGAAGATGCAGAGAAAAGAGGGCATGTCATTTGAGATGGTGCAGTTCTTGGGTCTCTCTCTGAAAGAGGCACATCTGGAGAAGTAACAGCTATGGCATGATGAACAAGAAAGGAAAAAGACATCTGTGTGACCGGGAGAGCAATAACAAAGGACTGGTCTTGGCTGTCACGAGCGAGAAGCTACATTTTGTAAGGCAGCAGGTGTGACGGGTTGAGGATAGGTTGGGGTGCATACATATGGTGCCTAATAAATAAGAGTGGGAATGCCATCCGCAGATAAAAGAGATGTGCAGGGCTTCACTTCTTGAAGGAGGTGCACCATGAAGTTTCCTAGGAAGGCCAGCCTGTTAGCTATGTGGCAAGAAGACCAAGAAACAGATAATACAAACAAAATGAGCAATATGGTCAGGGAGGAAAAGCTAAAACTCTGGGATAGGGTAACGACTATGGAAATGGAGAAAGTGGCTTAAATCCAGCAAACTCAGCCAGTATGAAGTAAGAGTTTATGAGGACTGATTTGATATGGGCAGCTAAGTAAGAATAAAAAGGAAGTAGTAAAAAAATTAACTACCAGATGAATGTCCCAGAAAATTAATGGGACAGTTGAGTCATTGGGAAAGGGACACAGAAGGAGAACGGAAGTTTATTTCATTGAATTCATAGCATGCGTGTCCCACTGGAAGTCCAGCCAAATGAAACCGTCTAGTTAAAAGCTAGATATAGAAGGCTCATAGGAGCTCTAGAGTTGAGAACCATGCCTCCATTCAGCAGGTATTTATCAAATATTCTCCACATGTCACGTGTAAACCAGGCACTGTGCTTAATGGCCAGAATAAAGAGGTTGCTTTTTTTTTTAATCATTATCTGTATACTCCAAAAATTTTGCCTAGCGTGCCAGATAGAAAATGATCCAGTGACCAGAATATCTTGTTTTCGGAGCTAGAAAATACACAATAAATGATATTCAAAATGAGGAGATTCTGGGTTCCTTTGTGAGATGGAGGAGGAAGTGGGAGTTACTACCTTGTACAGGATGAGTCATGGGGAGGAATCATTTAGAGACTAGAACATGTATGCTGCTGGGAGATGGAAAAATTTAACAAATAGAAGAGGGATGGAGAGATTGCTCAGTGGTTAAAGGCACTTGCTTGCAAGGCTACAAGACCTGATGGCTTAGGTTCTATTCCCTAATACCCATGTAAATCCAGATGCACAAAATGGTGCATGCATCTGGAATTCATTTGGAGGGAGGTACCATTACTCTCTATGTCTGCTTGAAAAGTAAATAAATAAAAATGATTAAAAATGAAAATTATAAATTATTAAGAAAGTAGAAGAAAGTCTATTATCACTTCCTTTTAGCATGGAGCTGAGATCTTATCATACAAAATAAAGTAAGTACAAAAAAAAAGAAAATCAGAAAGATTGTAAAAAAAAAAAAAAAAGAGAAAGCTGTCATTATTCACAGGAGATATGGTTCTGAATGTAGAACTTTTAAAAGACTTTACACACACCATAATAAAATTACTAAGTGTCTTCGTTCTTTTTCATTACTATAATGGAATGAATACCTTTGAGACGGTTAAACGTACAAAGAAAAAAAAAGTTGTTTAGTTCACTTTTGATGATTGAATAGTGAGACACTGGCATTGGCTTGACTTTAATGAGGACCTGTGACTGACGGTGTCACAGTGGGGGAAGCAAATATGGGAAGTATAGAGCAGAGAGGGGGTTTCTTCAGCACCAATGACCCTGAGTGACCTACGATCTCCACTTCTTAAAGGATCTGTCACTCCACCACCACGGTTCTACCTCATAAAGGTTTCAGGCCATGACCATTGTACTGAAATCCAAGACTCTAACACACAGACCACTTTAAACACGTCTAAGCCATGGCACAAAGTTAGTTTACTAAAGTCAATATGTTAAAGGTTAATATACAGAATTACTACATACATATTTGTAGAGAAAGTGAAAAATAAACAATACTTAAAATTGCAACTAAATATATTCAGCCTACAGGAATAGATGTCATAAAAGCTGAGACACTTTTATTGAAAGTCATAAGACAATACAGAGATAGAAAGTTATACAAAATGAATGAGGGCTGGAGGGATGGCTTAGCAGTTAAGGTGTTTGCCTGCAAAGCCTAAGGACCCAGGTTCAATTCCCCAGAATCCATATAAGCCAGATGCACAAGGTGGCATCTTTCTCTATCTACCTCTTCCTCTCTCTCACTCTCTCTCTAAAAAAAAAAAAAAAAACAAGAATGGCCTTTATAATGAGCAATGTCACATCAGTTGTCTGGGTACAGATGAAAGAATACAAGTTGAACTTTCATAATTACACACTAAAGGTAATTCTAGATACAGCATAGATCTACATTTCAAAAGTTCAAAAAACAAATGTTCTAAAAAACATGGGAGGGCTGGAGAGATGGCTTAGTGGTTAAGGCACCTGCCTGCTAAGCCTAAGAACCCGGTTCCAATCTCCAGGTCCCACGTTTAGCCAGATGCAAAAGTGAGGCAAGGGCGCAATGCTGCACTTGCCCACAAGGGGATGCACGCATCTGGATTTCATTCACAGCAGCTGAGAGACTGCTGGCGCACCCATCTCTATCTGTTTCCCTCTCCCTCTCTCTCTGTCTCTCTGTCTCTCTCTGTCACTCTCTCTCCAAAAATAAATAAAGTAAAAAAAAAAAAAAAAAACATGGGAACTAACCTTTATGAACTTATTTTTATGATTTATTAAATGATGTATTTGGGCACAAGTAATAATAGGAAAAGGGTTAAATGTTTTAGGTTATTTAAATTAATAAAATTTAAATATTCACCAACAAGCTCATATGCAAAACATTTTTAAGAGAGAGAGAGAAAAAGAGAGAATTGGCATACCAGGGCCTCAGCCTCTGCAATCAAATTCCAGAAACTTGCCCCACTGAGTGGGCATGTGTGACCTTGCACTTGTCTCACCTTTGTGCATCTGGCTTACATGGGATCTGGAGAGTTGAACATGGGTCCTTAGGCCTCACAGACATGCCTTTTAACCGCTAAACCATCTCTCCAGCCCAACATTTTTTTTTTTTTTTTTGGCAGGGGATTGAGATAGGGTCTCATGGTAACCCAAGCTGTCCTGGAATTCACCTACAAATAAAATATAGACAAGTGTGTTTTAAATGAGGAGCAACTTATACAAATATTTCCAAAAAAAGATATCCAAGTGTACTGTAAGCATATGTAGCATGCCCAGCACTGTTACTAAGCGAATGCATGTCAGATCAAATTTAAATAACACATCATGCCTAGAGAGTGAGGAACTGATAATATAAAATTGTAATAAGTGAAGTTCTCATATTTTATCAATGAGACAGTAAATTGGTGTATCCACTTTAAATTCTTTTTGGCAGTGTTTTACTAAAGCTAAATAGTTTCATAGCCTATAACTCAGAAATTTCACTCCCAAGTATATTCTTTATTGAAATTATTACTTATATCTTCAGATGGAAAGAATGTTCCTAGCAGCAAAAAATTGAGAATGACACATGGTTTCATCAGCAAAAATGTAACAAGTGGATTGTGCTTTTTTTTTTTTTTTTTTTTTTTTCGAGGTAGGGTCTCTAGCCCAGGCTGACCTGGAATTCACTATGTATTCTCAGGGTGGCCTCGAACTCACAGTGATCCTCCTACCTCTGCCTCCCGAGTGCTGGGATTAAAGGCATGCACCACCACACCAGGCAGTGCTATTTTTTTTTAAAGATGGAAAACATGCCTCACGATCAGACCGTTACACTCCCAGATACTTAACCAAGAGAAAAGTTCATGGAAAGTTTAATCGTTCACAGCCAAACACAAGAAACAATTCCAGTGTCCATCAAATGGTAAATGTATTTTTTTTTAAATGGGGCATATTTATGCCATGAAACTGACTCGGTTAATAAAAGGAGTTATGTATTGATTCATGCCAAGTCATAGGTGGGTCACAAAACAATGACATGAAATGAAAGAAGAGAGACAGAAAGGATGCAGGGTGTCACTGTGCTCCTATCACCCTCTCGACTATGCAGTAAGTGGTTTCGGTGGGGCTGGAGGACAAGGAAGCTGGGGAAGGAGGATGAGGGAGAGCATGGAGCAGAGTTCTTTATGTTCCTTACCATGACTGGGCTGGTGTGTTTAGAAAGTCATTCCCTTTGAAATATGCCATTTATTGCACCAGAACAATGCCTTTCTAAAAACTGTTAATACAAAATATAAACAAAATCATGAGTATAATAGTTCTTCCAAAGGAACATGAAAGAACCCTCCTATCTATAACTTCATACATGTGCGCGCGCGCGCACGCACACACACACACACACACACACACACACATGTGTTTCAGTTTTGTGCATTTGATTGTATTTGAAATTCCTTTTTTTAAGGTCTGAAGATGGCTTAGCGGTTAAAGCCTTTGCCTGCAAAGCCAAAGGACCCCAGTTCAATTCCCCAGGACCCACATAAGACAGATGCACAAGGAGGCACATGCCTCTGGGGTGTGTTTGCAGTGGCTGGAGGCCCTGCTGTGCCCATTCTCTCTCTCTCTCTCTCTCTCTCTCTCTCTCTCTCTCTCTCTCTCTCACACACACACAAAAATAAATAAATAAATAAAATATATTTTTAAAAGGGCCAAATCAAAAAACATAAAATAAAATAAAATAAAATAAAATAAAATAAAATTCCTTTTTTAGGGCCTTCAGTGGAATGGAGACAGGGAGGAGGGGAATGGAACCAACACATGATTTGTCCAAAGTTTCTACTTAATAATAAGAAAGAAAGAGAGAAAGAAAGAAAGAAAGAAAGAAAGAAAGAAAGAAAGAAAGAAAAGAAGAAAAGAAAGGAAAAAAATAAAGGACCTAAGGTAGTGATCATGGAGTAGAGAGCCTACCTAATTCTATGAACAACTCTCAAAATAGAAATGATGGAGCAGAATACACAAGAAGAAAGAAACAGCAACAGGAGGTCACAGGTGGCTTTGATTTCAGCCACTTCAATAGACTGACAGGACCATGCGAAGAAGCAGCCCGGTCACCCCACGCCACGGCATAATGGGCACTGCAGGACACATCATTATCCCCTCTCACTCATTACTGTCCTGCTTTCCCACGTGTTTGAATCCCTTCTCTGTGTCTCTATCCTCATGCCGGCATCAACAATGAGCTTTGTCTTCTCTCTTGGCTTTGTTTCAGGACATGGACTGTCTCTCTGAGTGTGATCCTCCTTCTCTCCTTTCTTTCTCCCCCTCTTCTCTCTCTCTCTCTCCCTTCTTCTTTCCCCCCTTTCCCTTCCCCTCATTCCCTCTCCTTTCTTCCTCCTCTCTTCCCCCTTTTCTTCCCATACGCTTCCCCTTTTCTCTTCCCCCTTCCCCTTCCTCCTCCCCTTTTCCTCCCCTTAGTCTTCTCTTCCTTTTCTCCTTCTCCTCCCCTTCCTCCTCCCACTCTTCCTCTTCCTTCTGATCCTCCTCCACCACCGTCACTACTTCTTCCCTCCTCCTCTTTCTCCTTTACTATGGATCCAACCTATTTCAATAAAACATACCGCAGATGAGCACAGTACAAGCTCTTACCTGCCACTTAACTGATAGTGTATGGGGCAACAAGAGTAAGAGAAAACATCAAGAGGGAGCAGAAATAGGATGGAATACAGAAACTAAGAAACAGCTGAAGGACTGGGCATGAAAGCGTAAGAACACTTTGCCATGAGTGATTAAATTTACTTGAGGTATAGCAGAAAGCAGAAACATGAAATGGTGGATTACACAATATTATGGCCAAAGAGGACAGGAAGTATAAATATATCAACACATCCATGGGAAAAACTCATCAAACTTCAGAAATACTTAGCAAAGAGGATTGTTAAATGCGAATGTCATGAATAGGGAGAAGAGAATGTCTGGGAAGTTAACAGAACGTTTCCTCCAAAGCTACAGATCAGGTAAGCAAAAGAAAGGAATCTATGCATTTGGAAACTTCTAGTACAAAATGAGGAGAGAGAACTTGACATGTTCCAGCCTTCTCTGCATTATGCAGGTCTGCAGTATACTTAGTAGACTCCAGCCAGGCATTGTTGCCGCCAAACTTATAAGAAGGTGAGATGGGATGCCCATGAATCAGTGGGAGAATGGGGGAAAAATTTAAAAATTCAAGGGAGCCAGCCATTGTTCTAAAAAAAATCAAAAAGCACAAAACAAATGGCAAGAATGGCATGACTGAGGACAACTGAGCCATTGATTAAGAGAATGAGCCACAGCTGGGTGTGGTGGTGCACGCCTTTAATCCCGGCACTTGGGGGGCAGAGGAAGGAGGATCGCTGTGAGTTTGAGTCCACCCTGAGACTACATAGTGAGTTCCAGGTCAGCCTGGGCCAGAGTGAGACGTTACCTCATAAATAAATAAATAAATAAATAAATAAATAAATAAATAAATAAATAAGAGAGAATGAGCCAAGAGCTTGAAAATGGACTGATTGAGAACAACTGAACTACCAGTTAAGAGAATGAGTGAAGAAGCCAGGTATGATTATGCACACCTTAAATCCCAGCACTGGGGAGGCAGAGGTAGGAGGATCACTGTGAGTTCAAGGCCACCCTGGGCTACAGAGTGAATTCCAGGTCAGCCTGGGATAGAACGAGACCCTACTTCAAACAACCAAAAAACAAAACAAAAAGAGAGAGAGAGAATGAATGAAGAACTCAACAAAGTGCTGGAGTATTAGACGGTAACTAAGAGAAAGCTACACAAAGTGAGAAACCATGGCAGGCCATCAGCCTACACCACCTCCACACTCAGACTGTATCACATGGGTCCAGCTGAACCTCAGTGGCTCAGAAGGCAACAGTTACCAAAGGGGCAGGGAAAAATCATGAAAATTTCACCTGGTTTTGTATGTTTCATTCTTAGATACTTTCCCAATCAAAATAATTAGCTGCCAATTATGAAGAAAATGATATGATGTCATTTAAAGCTTTAAGACTATCAAGGAAAAATGATCATCATACATTTTCTCTGCACCATGCTCTAATCCCTGAGCTAAACAGCCAGATTGTCACATCTTTTAGTCAAAGCAGATGTGGACTGACCATTTCTAAAAGGAAAAGATCCACATGTAAACACCACCCTGCTGCCAAAAAGAGCTAGTAAATCATCCCCAAGAACTATAATTAAGTACAAAAATACACATGCATGCATGCATATATACAGGTTATTATGTATTCTTATCAAATAGGTGGTGAGTTTAATGATTCCCATGCTATAACATGAAGACAAAAAGAATTAGGTTGTAGAGGAGTAAGAAGGAAGGGAAAAGGCTACATATTAGACCAAGACAGCTCCTTTCCAGAGATGTTCCCCTTCCCATAATAAACCCAAATCCTCAGTATATACCTTTCTATGTAGTCCCTTCTCTTGACCCTGGGCAGACCATGAGACTCATTTTTTGAGCAATAAAATATGACAGCAGTAAATGTCTAAATCTGTCACTGGATGCCTTGTAGCTTTGGCTTGGTCTTCTTAAAACTCACTCTTGTGATGAGAACTCGTCATAGAATCCAGCCACTAGGCCATGCTGATGGCTTTCATGTTAGTGTCCCAGTCAAAAGCACTAGATAGAGCCGGGCGTGGTGGCGCATGCCTTTAATCCCAGCACTAGGGCTGCAGAGGTAGGAGGATCACCGTGAGTTCAAGGCCACGCTGAGACTACATAGTTAATTCCAGGTCAGCCTGGGTCAGAGTGAGACCCTACCTCGAAAAACAAAAACAAAAACAAAAACAAAAACAACAAAAAATAAGCACTAGATAATCTCCCAGACACTAGCCACAGTTAATTTTCAACTGCATGAACGAGCCAATGCAGAAATTCCATTCCAGACTTTGCTCCATAACATTAATAGTTAACAGCAGGCAGAGCAGAAGAACTGTCCAGCTGATCCCAGTCAACCCACAGAACTAAAAAAGCCAATACCATTTAAGGCACAGAAATTTTAAAAATGGTTTATTTTTCAAGAACAAACAAAATGGCTTATTAATAAGAGTGATTGTATAGCAGTCACATATTGCTGTGTAACAAATCACCCCCAAAATGTATCCATTTAGGACCACATTTCATGAAACTTTTTTCTTAAAGGCAAGAGAGTAAATTTTAATCTTTGTGGACCATATAGACTCTTTCCCAGCTATATAACCCAGCCATGGTAAGCAGTAGTAGCATTAAAAACACACCTTTATTTGCAAAACCAGCAGCTAGTTCATGGGCTATAGTTGTGAACCTCTCATTTGAAAAGAATAATCATGTCTTGTTGGTCGTGATTCCATAGGTCAGATGGATGGTTCTGCTGTGAGCCAGGCTTAGCTGATCCTCAGCCTGGCTCTGTGCACCTGCTATCAGCTGGCAGGTTAACAAGGGGCTGGCTGGTCTTCATGGTCTCACGTACATCTGCTGTCTCTTTGGTTGCCAGCTGGAGTGACAGGGGTGATTCAGCCACACGTTTTTTATCATCCATCAGGCTATCTATCCCAGGGCTGTTCATGGAGCACTGGCATAGTTCCAAGAGAATAAGCAAAAAAAAAAAAAAAAAACTTACTTTTGAGTCCTACCTCTCAGAGTTGGCTTGTTTTCACTTCTGTCCCCTTCTATTGGCCAAAGTAAGCCACAAGATCAACCCAAATTTAAGGCCTGAAGAAAATCACTCATCCCCTTGATGGAAGAATTACAGTCACAATCCAAAAGGCAATGAGTCATGGGGGAATAACATGATCACTTGTGTAAATCATGAAACATTAAGTGTCTGAGACTATGAGCTAGGATTCTAAATGGGAGCTGTTGTTCTTTGTTGTTTGGTGTGTGTGTGTGTGTGTGTGTGTGTGTGTGTGTGTGTGTGTGTGTATTTACTCCATATCAAACAAACTTGGGCCTCCCAGTAAGTACTCTACCCCTTAGCTCAATTGATAGTCGTTTCTTTTGTTTTATAAATGAAAACAGTGAAACCAAGAAAATGGACTTTCCAGCTCAAGTCCTTATGGTTAGGTAGGACACACTTGGAGAATAAATATCTCACTGTGTGTGTAACTGCAGGTGGTGGTATCCATGATCCATTAGAAAGTCCATGTGTGAGAAATATCTCTTCTGCATCCAGTCTCTGTCAGGCTGTGCCCCACTCCAATCTCCAACTCAAATAAGACTGAAAAGTAGTTATTATGCACACAGGTCCCTAAAATATTCCCTTCTGCCTTGGAATTCCCTCCTTATTATACCCAAGAACCTCGGTTCCTAACAACATATTTTTAATCTAAAATATCCCCAGACATCTGCATCCCTTGGTCACATGCCATAAATATGGTATAGCTTGGTGATAATAGGTCCAGAGAGAATATTTCTGACCCGAACAGTTGAGTCAAAGATTTGCTGTAAGCACTCAGGACGAGGTGGCTACAGGCTGTAAATTATTCACCAGCTGCCAGCTAAAGGCACCATCCTTCTACTCAGTTCATCACGCACAGGGACTCATGAGAATGTTCAGGCGATAGCCTCTCTTATTGTAAATGACTGTGCTGCTGGAATGATGGCAGTAATACTTTTCCCACCCCAATTTAATAACTTCTCGTAATGAAACAGCCCTGTATTAAATTCAATCTCTTACTTCAAGCTTAATAGCTTATAAAAACAAAATTTTCCATCCTGCTTTTTCCTAAAGATAAGACTGCCTTAGACCAGAACATATGTTACAATAAGCTCATCCCTGAGTCCAGAACTTATATTACAACTTGTCATAGAATCTGATATCTCCCCAACTTGGCTGCATTTCTTTAAACTAATAAGTTATTTTAATGCTTTTTTTTTTTTATGTTTTGAGGCTCAAAAAAAAAAAAACCTCTCTAAAATATCTTTATACCTGATTTTAAAGCAGCATTCTATTATATTTTTTGGTATGTTTAAGAGGGTGGGCGATACTGGTGTTTCAGGGCACACATGTGCCACAGTACACCTCTAGGAGTCAGGGGACAACCTCAGGGTATTGATTCTCTCTCTTTCCACCTCATTTAAGATGGTTTTCATAGGGCTGGAGAGATGGCTTAGCAGTTAAGGCATTTGCCTACAAAGCCCACATAAGCCAGATGCACAAGGGGATGCATGTATCTGGAGTTCGTTTGCAGTGGCTGGTGGCCCTGATGTGCCCATTCTCTTTCTCTCTCTACCTCTTTCTATCTCTCAAATAAATAAATTAATTTAAATATATATACATATATATTTTTTCATACCTCTGTCTCTTTTTGTGTTCCTGATTCTGGGAGGCCAGTCTGGCTGGTCTATGGATTTCAGGATTCTCCTAACTCCACTGCCCATTACTATAGGAATATTGGGATTACAGACTGAAGCCCCACTTTATATCTGGTTTTCATGAGTGCTGGGGATTGAACTTGGGTCTGCAGGCTTGTGGAGCAAGCACCTTTAATCCCTGTGCCATCTTCCCAACCCCATTCTATTTCTGTCTCTATATCAAACATCTCTTATTATATAATTCAAAATTCCTTTAATTCCATCACTCAGTAGGCAGAGGTAGGAGGACCACCATGAGTTCGAGGCCACCCTGAGACTATATAGTGAATTCCAGGTCAGCCTGGTCTAGAGTGAGACCCTACCTCAAAAAAAATTAATTAATTAATTAAAACTTTTAAAAAATAAAAATAAAAAAGCAAACCCACCAGAACAACTTCCAGCAAAATTTTTCCTCATAATTCAAGAAGAGGGGAAAAAATTTCCATCATAAAAGTATGCAAAAGAAATTTATGACCACTAAGCCAACTCCATAGAGGACACTTGACAGAATTCCTCAGATAGAAGAGCAATATGAATACATGTAAGAGGATATAGGAGGGAAAATAATAAAAAATAAAAATAAGTGCCAGAAAATTTGTTTACAAATGAAGACTAAGGAAACACCACAGAGTCATCAGTATGATTACCTCACACTTTCCAACAAAACTCTGAATGTTAATGGCTTCAATTCCACAATCAAAAGACACTCTCAGACTAGATCAGAAAACAGGATCCATTCATTTTCCGTCTTAAGGAAACTCACCACACCGTCAAAGACAGACACTATTGTAGGGTGAAAGAATGGAAAATGATTTTGCAAGGAAATGAAGTCAGGAAATAAGCTAGAGTTTCTATTCAGTACCTGACAAAATAAACTTCCAGTTAAATTTAATCAAGAGATAATACTGATTTAGAGAACAATCCACTAAGAGTACATTAACATTCTAGATATATGTGCCAAACACAAATGCCCCTAAATTTATAAAACAAACTCTATGTGATACAACATCAGAGATAAATCTCAACACAGTAAGTGGGAAACTTCAGCCCCCAACTCTCACCAATAGAAAGGTCAAAAAAATAAGTAGAGAAACACTGGAGTTCAATAAAACCTTGGAACGAATCGACCTAACACATTGCCAGAACTCTCCATCCAAACACTACAGAACACACATTCTTCTCAACAACCCATTAAACTTTCTCTAAAATAGATCCCTACTAGGAAACAAAGGAAGTCTTTCAACAAATTTAGGAAAAAATGGAAATAACTTATTGTATTTTATCCAACCATAATGCAATGAAGCTAGAAATCAACAAGAAAAACTACAAGAATACACAAGCTCTTGGAAAGCCAACAGTCCACTACTGGAGAATAAACAGGCCACTGAGGAAGTCAAGAGGGAGCCGTGCGTGGTGGCGCACGCCATTAATCCCAGCACTCCAGAGGCAGAAGTAGGAGGATTCCCGTGAGTTCAAGGCCATCCTGGGCTAAAGTGAGACCCCTCAAAAAAAGGAAAAAAGAAAGAAAAATAAGTAAACCAAGAAAGAAATTTTAAAATTCCTACAAATGAATAAAAAGAACACACAAAATACCAAAAAC
The DNA here is from genome assembly GCA_036365145.1 of Orientallactaga sibirica. Classification (NCBI taxonomy): domain Eukaryota; kingdom Metazoa; phylum Chordata; class Mammalia; order Rodentia; family Dipodidae; genus Orientallactaga; species Orientallactaga sibirica. Next base: position 210,880 of record JAEOAD010001895.1, on the reverse strand, counting down.
CCATGGAAAATAACAATGGCAGCCCTAGCAGGATGCTTGACGGTTCTAAGCGCCTATATTACAAAAACAGAGAGAACTGAAATGAGTAACTTAATGATGTATTTGAAGGCCTTGGGAATATAGGAACAAACCAGATATAAATAAATAGTTAACATCAGGGCAGAAATCAATGAAATAGAATTCAAAACAAAATAATTAAAATCATTGACGAAAAAAGGAGTTGTTTCTTTGAAAAGATAAGAAGAATTATAAATTTTAGCCAAATTTACCAAAAGAGATTGAGAAGACCATATTATCAATAAGATTAGAGATGAAAAAGGAAACATTTCAACTAATACCAATAAAATTGAGAGAATCATAAGGACATGCTTCAAAAACCTGTATTACACTATATGGAAAATCTGAAATAAATTGATTTACATCACTTACCATAGTTAAATAAAGATAAGGTAAGTATTTGAACAAATTTATAACAAGCAATGAAATTTTAATGGTAATAAAGAAAAACTCCCAGATTCCCCCCCCCAAAAAAAAATTCCTGGTCCACACAGGACTATGGCACTGTTATATCAGACCTTTAAAGAAGAATTAAAACCACTGTTCCATAAAATAGAGCATAAAATAGAAAAGAAAGAAATGCTCCTAATTCCTTCTCTGAAGCCAGCAGTATCTCAGTATGAAAACCAGAATAAGACACAGGGAAAAAAGAAAGAAAGAAAGAAAGAAAGAAAGAAAGAAAGAAAGAAAGAAAGAAAGAAAGAAAGAAAGAAAGAGAAAGAAAGAAAAAAATAAACTATAAAGCAATATCCCTGATAAATACCGAAGAAAAAAAGTTCTCAACTATATACTAATTCAAGAAAATATCAGAAAGATCATTCACCTTCTTTATCAAGTCAACTTTATTCCCAAGATGTGGGTATAGTTCAGCATACAATAAATCAATAAGTGTAATACATTATATCAATGGATTAAGGACAGAAACCATACGGTCATCTTAACAGGTGTAGAACAAGCCTTTGACAAAATCCATCATAATAAAAACCTGGAGAGGTTATGGATCCAGAGAACATATGTTCACGTAACACAGGTGCTATCTAATAAAGCTTGAGCCAACATCCTGCTAACTGTAGAAAAACTTGAAGCGTCCCATTGAGATCTGGAACAAGACCAAGGTATTTACTGTCTCTGAATGACTATGTCCTGCAGTGCTTGAAGGCTCAGCTAGTGTAATAACACAAGAGAAAGAATAAAAAGAGTACAAGTGGAAAGGAACAAATCAAACTACTGTTCTTTGAAGAAGAAGTGATTCCATATTTAAAAAAAAAAAAATACCCTAAAGCTTCCGCTAGAAAAACTCCTAGAGCTGATAAACCATTCCAGCAAAGTGGCAGGATACAAAATGGACACACCAGAATCTGTAATCTTATTATATACCAATAACAAGTGTGCTGAACAAGAAGTCAGGGAAACAGTCCTGTTCACAACAGCCAACCAAAAAACTTAAGTATCTCGGAATATGCCTAACTGAGGAAGTGAAGGAATCCTATGGTAAAAATTTTAACACTGATAAGGATGTTATGGAAGACAGAAAACAGAAAGATCTCCCAGGCTCATGCATTGGAAGGACAAATATTGAAAAAATAGCCATCGTAGGGCTGGAGAAATGGCTTAGCAGTTAAGGCGCTTGCCTGCAAATCAAAGGACCCAGGTTCAATTCCCCAGGACCCACATAAGCCAGATGCACAAGGGGGAACACACATCTGGAGTTCGTTTGCAGTGGTTGGAGGCCCTGGCACACCCATTCTCTCTCTCTCTAAAATAAATAAAAAATAAGATATTTAAAAAAATAGCCATCCTACTAAAATGCATATACAAATTCAGCGCAATTCCAGTCAAAATTCCAGTAGCATTCTTCATAGAAATACAAGCAACTTTTTAAAATTCGTTTTTGGGGCTGGAGGAATGGCTTAGTGGTTAAGGCATTTGCCTGCAAAGCCAAAGGACCCAGGTTCAATTCCCCAGGACCCACGTTAGCCAGATGCACAAGGGGCGCATGCGTCTGGAGTTCATTTGCAGTGGCTGGAAGCCCTGGCACGTCCATTCTCTCTCTCCCTCTCTCTGTCAAATAAATAAATAAATAAAAATTAAATTTGTATTTGCACAATAAACCCCAAATTACCAAAACTATCCCCACCACAAAAGAATGCTACTGGAGGGATTGCCATATGGGATTTCAAGTAACACTATAGAGCCACAGTAACAAAATCAACATGGCACAGGCACCATAATAGACATGCAGATCAATGGATCAGGGTATATAATGCAAGTTTATAAATCTATGCAATAACATCCACCTGACTTTAGACAAAGAAGCCAAAAATTCATGCTAGAAAAGAAGCGGCATGTTCAGCGAACAGTGCTGGAAATCGGGAAGTAGAGAGAGCAAGATAATACTAAGAACTTTCTGAGTAGGACCTTAGTTGTAATGGCAACTTAGGCCAGTCATCCACAAATGGGACGCCATGAAACCAAACTGCTTTGGTGTAGCTAGGAAAACTGCCAACCGGATCAAGATGACACTGACAAAATAGAAGAAAGTCTCTGCCAGCTACACAACTGACGGAGGATTAACATGTAGTATATAAAAAAAAAAAAAAAACTCAAAACATTAAGTAATAAAAAAGTAATTTAAAAACTCAAATAATCCAATCAAAACTGGACTATAAATCTGCACAAAGTTCTCAAAAGATGAAATACAAATGACCAGGAAATATTTTTAAAAGTGTTCTACATCTGCGGCCATCAGAAAAAATTCAAATTAAAACTACTTTGAAATTCCTTCAGACTCTGATCTGAATGGCTACTATCAAAAAGAAATTCAAACGATAACAATTGCTGGTGATGTTGTGAAGAAAGAGGCACCCTGACTTACCATTGTTTGAGTGAAAAACTACTCCTCCACAGGAGGGAATCCATGCCCTTACATTCATGAACCCAAAGAAGCTGTGGTTTCCTGAACATTACTGACCCCATCAATAACTTGTGGACCGAGAAGAGTTCATAAGCCTCACACAGACCACATACCCCACAGTAACGAGTGATAGCTAGGAGTTTTGGGGAACGGAGGTATCATGTCCTTCAACGGCGTAGCTTCTGGTAAGTTGCTCACTGTTCGTTACGAAAACTCCCACTCAGGATCATGGAAACCATCCTAATTTAACTCAGGGGAACACGCAAAAACTACATGGAAAAACAAGGGTGATTAATTAGGAAGTTGAAGGGTTTCAGTGGGAAGGGATAAGATAAGAAGATAAGAGAGAGTAATTGGGTGGGGATAAGATCAAAATGCATTATATACATTACGAAAATGTCAAAAATGGAAAAAAATAAAAATTTAAAGCATAAAATATTCTTGATTTTTCAAGATAAGTATTTTAAACTGCAACTGTTTATATTCCACTTCAGTTCCATAGCACAAATTTTGATTTTTTTTAACTATGCTTCCATTTTAACATCTTCAGATTTCTTCTTTGACCTATGGGTTATTTAGTAGTGTGTTGTTTAATTTCCAAGTATTGTGAGCTTTTTCCAATAGTTAGTGATTCAGGAAGACCAATCAGCCATTAGCCCAGCATGGACATGTGTTATAATGTATTAATAGTTGTTTAATGTTCTAAATGTAGTGTGCACCATGGCATGTCCTTTGTGATTCCAGGAAGGACTGAGCATGTATTGTGGTGGAATTAACTATCATGGTTGGCAGTGCTATTCAGATTTTTCTATGTGTGTGTGCGTGTGTGTGTGTGTGTGTGTGTGTGCACGCGCGCGCACCCATGTGCACATACTTGTCAATTATTGAGAAAAAACGTGCTGGAATTTTCTCTTAGGAAGGTGAAGTTTGCTATCTCTCCCTCTCATTCTCTAAGTGCATGCTTCATAACCATTTGCTACTCTATTTTGCACATAAATATTTATGACTGTGTCTTCTTGACAAATTGAAAATGATGTTTTAACTGTTATCAAACGTCTCGTATGCTGTTGTGGCTCTAGTCATTGTTTTAGGTTTTTATTTTTTCCTCTCTGCTTTTCAGATTGGATAATTGATGGCAATCAACCTTCAAATTCACTGACCTTTCCTGCTATTTTCAATGGGCTATTAAGCTGAATTTTTTTAAATCCTGTTTTATTGTACATATTTAAGGAGTCTAGTATGGTATTTTGATATGCATAGTAAAATTGTTTACAGTACTCAAATAATTAGCAAAGCCATCATCTGAAATAGTCGCTGGTTTGGATATAATAAGAGAATCCAAAATATTTTCATTTCTCCCAAATCCCAAACACAATAAAGTTTTTATGAAGAATAGTCATCACCTGTTACACTAAATCTCTAGATCCTAAGTGTCTGTGGTTTTATATCCATCACCTACATTTTCCCTTTCTTATTCTTTTACCTGCCCCAGCTTCCGCTGATAATCATCATGTTGTCTCATATATCTATATCTATATCTGTCTATCTATATATATATGATACACATACATACATACACACATTACATGTGTGTGTGTATGTGTGAATCTAGATTCTGCCTATGAGAAAATGTGGTTTTTCTTAGTCCATTACTTTCCTTTTTGTCTCATCCCTTCTCTTTAGACCCATTTCTTCTCTCACATTGTCCATTCTTTCTTCATGACACGATGTCAGACAACGATAATGACAGATGATAGATAGATGATAAATAGATATATGATAAATGATTGATAGATTCATTGATAGATGATAGATGGATAGATAGATATAATTATTTAGATAATGATAGATAGATAATAGATGATAATAGATGGTAGATAAATATATGATGAATGATTGATTGATTGAGATGATAGATTGATAGATATAGTTAGAGAGATGATGATAGAAATATATGATTGATAAATAGACTGATAGATGGTAGATAGATGGATACATAGATTAATTCCACATATGACAGAAAAAGCAATATTTATCTTTCTGAGCCTGGTTTATAGACTTAATAGTATGGTCTCCAGTTCCATCCATTTCCATGCAAATGACACAATTTCACTCTTCATTACTACTGAATAGAACTTGATTGTGTATATGGCTCACATCTGCTATATAAAATCTGTAGCAGGTTCCACTCTGGTCCACTAATGTAAATGAGGGATAAACGCATGCAGAAGTGTTCAGTCCTAATTGGCTCATTGCAAATCACAGCTTATTGGCCAAATTAGACTCTTGGAAGCCATTTAATACAACAGAAATATGCGTAGGCAAGGGCCACAAAGCTAAGTTTATGGCTGTTTCTAGGAACACGGGGTATGTGTGTGATCTCTGGTCAGAAAATTGCTCCCAGACACGATGTTGACATTAGACCCAGCTGCCCACTAAGAACCCTTCTTGACAGTCAATGCTTCCTTCTTTTCTAAAGAAAGATTTGGGGCTGGAGAGATGGATTAGCTGTTAAGGAGTTTGCCTGCAAAGCCAAAGGATCCCGGATTGATTCTCCAGGACCCACATAAGCCAGACTCACAAGGGGGCGCACACATCTGGAGTTTGATTGCAGAGGCTGGAGGCCCTGGCACATCCATTCTCTCTCTCTCTCTGTCTCTCTCTGCCTCTTTCCTTCTCTCAAATAAATAAATAAAATATATCTTTTTTAAAAAGGAAAGATTTAATTCTGTTTATTATTTATTTGCAAGCAGAGAGAGAGCGGACAGAGGACAGAGAGAGAGAAAAAGAGAGAAGGGCATGCCAGGGCTTGTTGCCATGGCAAACAAACTCCAGATGTATGGGCCACTTTATGCATCAGGCTTCATATGGGCTCTGGGGAATTGAACCTGGGTCCGTAGATGTTGCTAACAAGTGCCTTTAACTGCTGAGCCATCAGTGTTTCTTAAAGTGGACACTGTCAAGATTTAGCCAAGATTTTTGCCCTACAAAACAAGCAGTCAGAGGCGCATCCCTGCAAGCATCTCTACTGTTCCAACCCAAGGCATCATGATACTAAAAGGACAAGAATTAAAGCAGATATGACCTGAACTCCAGTAGGATGGAGTATAGAAAATAAACATTATATAATAAGTAAACAGAACAGTATAAAGGTACAAATTGTGACACGTGTTATGAAGGTAATAAGCAGTTCTAAGAGAGTGACAAGGACCAAATAAAGTTTGCTTAATTTTCCGTATCATTTCTCTGAGGAAGTGACATTTAGGCTAGGGATGAAGGGGAATGTGACAACATGCTTGAGTGGCAGGCCAAGCAGAAGAAACATAAAATTCCTCCAGTTTGAAATGACTCAATGGGGAGAAAGACAACCCATCAACAAGACCAAAAATACCTTAGTTTTCAGAGGGTTAGTATAAAAATGAAATAAGTGGACAGTAATTTTTGGCAAAGCCATCATGTAAAAGATGTGATTCTCCCCTTTTTCACATCTCCTCTCTCCTAATTCTGTTTCTTGTTGTTTCCTGATAAGAGATTACTCTTTTCTCAGCAGCAAGGTATTTTGGGAATTGGGACACTGGTTCAAAATCTCTATCTTGCCCCCAGATGAATTCATCACTCCCTCTAAAAGTAATGCAAAGCCAAGCCTATTAGCAGTCTGTTTGGCAGGGGGACCTTGAATATTGTGCAGGTTACTTTGTGTGTTAATATTGTGTGTGTTACTGCCCAGTAACCAGATAGGCAACTAACAACACGCAAAAGAAATGATTCCACCCAAGTCTGACTTGGTGAGCCAATGGGCTTATTGGGATTCCCGATAGGAACAGACGTGAGGAGTTACTTACAGAAGTGTGGGTATCACTAAAAACCACCCCTCATTAAAGGAAATAACCTGCCTTTGTTACTTTCCCTGTTGACTGACCAAAACAACTTAAGGAGGGAAGAGTTTATTTCAGATGACAGTTTGAGGACATGGGACTTTATGATGGCCACATGGAGGCAGGAGGGATGTGAAGCAGCTGGTCACACTTGTTCCACCATCAGGAAACAGAAAGTGTGAAGGTCTGTGCTCGGCTGGCTTTCTCCTTTTGATTCACCACTCCAAGACCTCAGCCCATGCAAAGTTAGAGCAGGTTTTCTACCTCAACCTAGTCTAGAACAGCCTCACAGACATGCCCAAAGGTGAGTCCACACCCCACAGGGTGACAATTAAGGTTCACCATCAGATGACTTCATGGAAGCTACATCAGAGTCCCCCCCCCTTTTTTTTTTTTTTTTTTTTTAAAGTTAACTTTATCTCTTGTAACCCAAGGGCAGGAGGGAGTGGATGACTAGAATCATGGGTTAGAGTCCGGTCACTCATCTTTTCATGGTAATGATTAAGAGCAGCTCCTCGGTCACCAATGCTACAGGCGTGGCTGCCATACTCCCTTGCCCTGGCCATTGCATGGGCGTGACTGTGGACCCAACACTCTGATGGTTACCATAATCACCTCTGCTCCCTGATGACTCCGTTGTGTCACGTCCAGAGGAAACAGCGATTCCCCAGTGCAAGGCCTGAGCAGAGCCCAAGGTACATCGGGTTATAATTGGGAAGAGACGGGGGCTTAGTCATGACCTTCCCTGCTAGTGGTAGATAGATACAGACTTCAAGTTTGGTCTATTGAGGTCCTATAGGAAGGGCAGAATCGAATTATAACAAGGCAGGCAGGTCCTTTCAACATTGGAACCTATGACTGTGAAAACGCCTACCATAAGAATGTGACAAAAATAAATTAAAAAAAAACTAGAAGCACAGAATCCAGTCAACATATGAATGAGAGTCCCTCACACACATGCACACACCTTTCCTTTAATGCTGTTACTGAAGTTATGGGAACATATAAAAACAGGTAGCTACCACCATAGCTGCTTGGGTTGGAATTAGCTATGAAGGCAAAGGATAAGGACAGGACATTGACGAGGACCTGTTTTATCTAGGCATTGTTTCCAGAGTACAAGAAACACAGCCCTTGTTCTCAAACAGGAGACAGATCCATTCTCCAAAACATATCCGTACATTCCTTAAACCGCGATGGCAGCTATGAAAGAGCTGTCCGCAGTAGCCGATAACCCTGCGCTCTGCTTCACCTATGAATTCCATGTGCCTTGTTCACTGCGTTGTTCTATTGCAATAATTAAATAAGATAAGGTACATAAACCTCTTGCCTTGTATGTGTCACATAATAGACTCCATCCACCAGCGCTGCCTGCTAATGACATTTAGGGAGGTGAGAAGTCTGCGGTCACTCAGGCCGTGGCTGGGTTGGAAGCATGTTCTCTGTACATCATTACTGGGATCCTGTTGTTAAGGAATCCGGATGCTGCCGCAAATTTTCTTTCATAAGAAATGGGTGCAGACCCAGATGTATGGACAGCTTGAAGTATCCCACAGCTTTTCGAGGTAAGCACCTAAAATTTAATAATGACAGGTTGTGCCTTTTTTTTTTCTGCCATTAAAAGGTCTGTTAACACATGGCACACTCATTTCCTGAAAGTGTTCCGAGTTATACAATTAAGCTTCCTGGAACAAGATATTTAAAAACACATTTCAACTGAATGTTGAAGAGCTCTTTACCAATTTCATGTGCGGTTTTACCACATGTATTATTTGGTAAATGGAAAATTGTCAACACTCTGCAGGCAGACTGCCTTGTGGGAATTCCTCCATGCCTGTAAGATTCCTATCACTTCTTATTGAACAAATGAAATAAGCCCCATGCTTTATAAATGTGCATTACACTTGGGACAGATGTAGCTTCCTGGCCCAGCTTTGAGATTTCTTCAACATATAAATCACCAGTGAATAACGTGAATGCAATTTATCAATCACAGCACATTGAATGTGAGGGTACCTCCAGTTTCCAAGAACAAAGTCCAAGACTACAGCACAAACAGCTGCAAAAACAATTTCTAGCCCATCATTTTTGTGGGATGGCATGACAGCAGGAGGGTGAGGCAGTTGGTCCACATTTCATCCACAGAATCAAGCTATCTGACAAGTTAATTTAGAACAATAGAATTTAGCCATGAGTACTGGGCAATACTCCTACTACAAGGCCTGTCTTGGTATGGATGCTAAGCTCAAAGAGATCTGCAGCAGTTACCTTTCTTGTTGCTGTGACAAAGCACCTGATGACACTTCTTAAGGAAGGAGGGGCTTTTTCTGCTTACAGTGAGCCATGCGGGAGGCATGATGGCAGAAGTGTGAGACAATTCGTCACATTGCATCCGCAGTCAGAAAGTAGAGAGAGGACTGGGGAGATGGTTTAGTGGTTAAGGCACTTGCCTGCAAAGCCTAAGGACCCATGTTCTACTCTTCAGATCCCACCTAAGCCAAACGCACAAAAGTGAGGCAAGCGCAAGGTCGCAGGTGTGCACTAGGTGGCGCAAGCATCTGGAGTTCGATTGCAGTGGCTGAGGCTTTTGGTGCGCCAATTCTTTCTCTCTGTGTCTCCCTTTTTCTCCAAAATTATATATACATATATATATATAATTTTGGAGCAATATATATATACACACACATACATACATACATACATATATAGACATACATACATATATAGACATACATACATATATATATACACATACATACATATATATGTATGTATGCATGTATATGTTTATATATATGAATTTTAAAAAAGAAAGAAAGAAAGTAGAGAGAGAGGAATGCTGGGGTGCTCAGCTCACTTTCACTTTTTTATTTTTCCTGAACTTGAGCTCATGTTTGCTGGTGACTGAGTTTCGGGTGTGTCTTCTCCTCTTCGATTAAACTTCTGTGAAAATTCCCTCACAGGCATGCCCAGACATGTGTCTCCGAGGTGGTCTTTAAATCCAGGTAAGTTTACAATGAAGATGAAGCATCCAAGGATCCTTTATTCCTGAGGTAGTCAGTTTTCTACTATTGTGATAAAACATGCCGCCCCAAAAAAATCAACTTAAAAGAAGAAAGATTTGCTTCGGCTCATGATTTCAGAGTTTTCTATCCACAGTCCTTGGCTCAGGTGTTTTGGAGTCGGAGGGAGGAAGGGAGGGAGGGAGGGAGGGAGGGAGGGAGGGAGGGAGGGAGGAAGGAGGGAGGGAGGAAGGGCACAGAACACTGTGGTAGCAGGAGTGTGTGGCAAGCTAACTTCATAGAAGCTGGGAAGCAGGGGAAGGGGCAAGGACAAGACAGGTCCTCCAAAAGCATGTTCCCAGAAACCTAATCGTCTAAATAGGCCCCACTTCCTAACCGTCCACTCAGTTGTAAATGCATCCATGGCTTAACCCCTGTATGAAGGTCAAGCCCTCACAAACCAATTGGAAGCCCTGCCTCAGAACCAGCTGTGCTGAAGACTGAGCATTCAATACACGAGGTACTGAGGACCACGTCGGACCAACACTCTGATCACAGGCTCAGATGTCCTATCAGGTTTTACTTACATAAGCAGCTAGGTGGAATGCTTCTTTTTCTATCCCTGGATTCTCCACGTAGCTGAGCATCCTCTTTGAAAGCAGTACTTTTCAGAGGGGATAGTTTTCAAACATAAAAGCGTGACATGCCATCCCTTCAGAGTGGTTTGAACATCGTTGTCTTTATAAACGTTGTATTCTCACTTGTGACCCACTTCTCAGGGATAATTGATTTTAAAAACATGGATTATTAACGTAGGACTTTGGTGTGTGTGTGTGTGTGTGTGTGTGTGTGTGTGTGTGTGCCACAGCACACATGTGCAGGTCAGAGTACAATGATCAAGTTGGTCCTGTCCTGCCCACCCAGTTGAAATAGGGTTTCTCACTCTGGGCTGCGTGCTCCACTCTTCTCTCTGGACTGCACTTACCAGGAGTTTCTGGGACATTCGCCTGTCACTGCTTCCCTCCCACCTCACAGGCAGGATCAGCTTCAGAGCACTGGCATTACCAGAAGCCTGCCGTGAAGCCCTGCTGGACATGTGTTCTGGGAGTCAAACTTGAGGACTTCAGCTTGGGCAGCAGATGCTTTATCCGTTGGGCTATCTCCTAAGGTCCAGGGACAATAAATATTTTGTTTTCTTTTGTGCTTTGCCCAGAACCTCTAAAATCTCTTCATTATGTGAATGTGTATTTCCTTGCAAATATTATATATAACATAATACATATTACATAATATATTACATACATTATGTATTATATATAAATACAGAAGTTTCACTTTTGTGTTTCTTACTCATAAAGGGATAGTTACGTCTATACAGAACATTATTTTTTGTTATGTTTTTATTTATTTATTTGAGAGTGACAGACAGAGAGAGAAAGAGGCAGAGAGAGAGAGAATGGGCACACCAGGGCCTCCATCCACTGTAAATGAACTCCAGATACATGTACCACCTTGTGTATCTGGCTTACATGGGAACTGAGGAATTGAGCCTTGAACCGGGGTCCTTAGGCTTCATAGGCAAGCTCTTAACCATTAAGCCAATGCTCAGTCCCGTGTTATTTTTTTTTTTTTTTTTACTGAAGTCTCTTTAGATGCAAATCCTTGTAAAAAATATGACTAGCAAGAAAAATATTCAGCCAATATGAACAACTTGCCCAAAACCAGACATAGTATTTGAGTCAATAATTAAAGTGTGCAGTGCAGTCAGCATAAACTCTGTCAACTCCCAAAATTGCTTTATGATTCTCCAGACATGCAGACCATTCGTTGTTGTTTCTTTTTTTAATAGAAAAAAATAAAAGATGAAAAGCACAGAAACCAACCAAAAACAAAGATATTAAAAATTCTGCCCTCCAACAATCTACTCTGAGGAGTATAAGCTAAGTAATTTGCAAGACTACCAACTTTTTAAAAAATTTTTATTTGAGTCATATTTATATCTTCAATAATAAATGATGATGTGAAAATCACGCAGGCTTTTTCTTTTGCAGAACTCTGGTAACCTGGGGCATGCCAACAGAACACAAGGAGGTGTTTGTCACTCATGTTGAGTGGCGGAAGAGTCTGTGTAAAAGCTACACTTTACAGAGAGGCTGAAGAAAATAACTACCAGGTCAAGCAGGCCCTTTGTCTCCATAGCCATAGCTTCAGTGGAAGACCTAAACATTCCTCGACTTCTCTTCAAAAAACAGTCCTCGTGGATGGAAACTTCCTTAAAGTGAGCTGTGAAGGATCAGTTCTCCCACACTCACCAGTTACAAAGCAAATGAGGCAAATTATGATTCTTCAGCTTGTATTTCTCTGTTCAGTAATTATCTCACATCCTCACAGAAAGCCTGATTTATACAAACTGGCTCCCATGCTGCGGGTTTTGCTCTTATTTTTAATCCAGATTTTTCCATCAGACTTCACTCCTGGTGGAAACACAGTTTTGATAGCCAGGCCTGAACAAAAAAAAAAAAAAAAAAAAAAAAAAAAAAAAAAAATTCCATCACTGAAGTGGCAAAGACTGTTTAAGTCAAGTCCGCAAGGCCTGTGGCAGTAACTTACTGTTTGTGGTTTAGACTTTGTTAGACTCTGTGGAGCCATGAATCTATCTTGTCCTTAAAAAACTGAAAGAGGGGCCTTTTAAAATGAATGTAATGCTGTATTTATGTGGCCCGGGAGCAGCGTATCAAGGTCCCTGGACTGATTAGAGCCAGATGTGGATAACAATGTTAGTGTTATGGACCAAGCGCAGGTGTGGGAATAGATCTCCTTCCCTGGGACCCTCAGCAATCAGCCCCGTGGTTTCTTCTGGCTCTTGGTTTGGAGTTTTCAATTAACACGACAATAGCATTGTTGTTCTCCAGGATTAGATCGTATGTCTTGTAAATGAACTTGAATACACAGCTAAAAACCTGACAAGGTGATTTAGGCCAAGGATACATGTGTTCAGTATTATAACTTGATTGAGGTTAAATAATAATAATAAAAAGTCCTGACATGCTATAAAGTTTTTATTATTTGGCTTATCAGTAGATTTTCACATTATACTTTCATAAAACAGAATGTCATTTATAGCAAGGCGAGACGCTTATGAAAAGAGAGATGTGAACCTGGTCGTAAATGACCGAAATGATTAGTTCCAGATTGGAGAGTTTTATATAGCCAGCCTGGCAACTGGAAGTTCTTTGTGTTGCCTTTATTATTATCATCATCATTATTATTATTATTTGCTTCTTTTTAGTTTCCAAACTTCTGTCTCCGTTCTTTCCTCCTCCTTTTATTTGAATAATCCATACTCACTTAATCAACCCCCTTTGGTAAGAACAGCGGCCGTGTTTTGGATCACTGTAAAATATGACTCAGTTTAGAGCAATGAATTCAGATCATTAGTAGCTGGGGCCATATTCCACTATCCTACGGATGTCATGATATTTGGGAAAGTAGGCCAGCTCACTAAAACACAGCCTGATGGCTGTCATCTTTTTGAATTAGACTGGAAGCTTCTCGGGGCAGGGAGCGTATCTCTTATGTGTTTATAAGTGCCACAGATATGGATCACCCCATGAATAAACAGCAGTAAAACCAACTTCAGAGGTCCATTCGGTACCACGCCGTACAACATTTACAGCTCTCATTAATGTTGGCTGGCCATGCACAGCACAGGTCTTTCCTGTCTTCACCTCTATTTTGTTTTGTTTTATTTTATTTTATTTATTTTATTTTATTTTATTTTATTTTATTTTATTTTATTTTATTTTATTTTATTTTATTTTTTGCAGCAATGTCTTAGAGACCAGACCATGGTATAGGTCAGTTCAGTAACAGGTACTTTGGCACAGCAGTATTGAGAGAAAGCTTTATGCTGTGTGAGTTTGTACATTACAAACGCAAAGAAAGACTCGTTTGGTCTGACAGCATTAATGAGCTACATTTCAAGAACTAAACTGCTCACCAGCCAATGCCATGACAACTCCGAGTAATACATTTCAGTGGATGAGAACTAACTGGGAAGAAGGAGCTGGTCCTGAGATTTACATCTCAACCTCCCTGTAATGCTCAGATACTGATCACGGCATTTTGACTTTCCTGGACAGCCTGTATATGTGTAGGTATCTCAACCTCCCTGTAATGCTCAGATACTGATCACGGCATTTTGACTTTCCTGGACAGCCCGTATATGTGTAGGTAACCATAACTCTGCATTTATGGACTTTTCACTGTAGCTAGAAACGTCGATCCCTGACATAGTTACAATAGTTACAAACACTTTGGCAAATTACCCATGAGACTCCACAGACCTGTCTGTGAAGAAACCATATAGTGAAATAGGATAAATGAGCTTATTATCGGAAAGGATAAATCCCAGCCTTCTCTGTGGATGAAATGTTGGGGACACACATCCTAGTAAAAAAAAAAAAAAAAAAAAAAATCATTCATTTCAACTCTTGAGAAAGCCATGCTGTGCATATGTAGTGGGCCAGGCATGGTGTAGGACACTCAGGTATGGAGGTGGAAAAAACACGAAGTCCTTTCTTCATGGGAAGGCAGACACCCACGTTTAAATGCCAGAAAACACTGCCAGAAAGGCCACAAAAGAAATACTTGAGATATCTTGGAAAATAGACTAATCACCCAGTTCACAAGGCAGTTGGACACCTACCAAGGAGAAGGAAGGAAACTTCTAAAGCTGCTAGATTTATTCTCGATGCAAAAGAGACCATAACTGACAACGCGTACTTGTGGGAAGATGGACATCGAGTAACGCTGGGAGTCCACTGTCAGCACTGACGGAAATGAGTGAAAATGAAAAGTGTAAGATGGAAAGCTACTGACAGAAAATAAAATCTCATCCTCGGCTCCTCCCGGATACCTTAGGTGCACTTGACTTTCACTTTCAAACTGCATTTTTTTTCCAGCTTTTCCTAGAGTCTTATCAAATGTTTATAATCTGTGGTACCCTACATAACTGTCCGCATTGCAATAATAAAATGCAGTCCATTGATTTCTCTGCCAAGGAAGTGGCAGAGTTATGAACTACAATTACCCCATTTCATATGACCCCCCCCCATATTACAGTTACGTTCCCTCTCCCCCTTTGACGCTGTCCAAAAGCATGAGGAAAAATAGAAAGGATGTTAGTGACTGAAATGACCATCCCCCCTCCCACAAAAAAAAATAGCTTTTGTGTCAGTTGAATTTCTGGAGAAGCTTCTAGAAGCTATCATGTTTTATTATAACAAAATGTAGAAGCATCCCAATTAATCATTTCTGAAATGAAGGAAGTGAAGGATAAGTTGGCCCAGGGTGGTCAATGAAATTTTCAAACCATGGTGATCCCTCGGTCTTTCAGGAGCATGTGTCAACCCTTAGTTCCAGGACCCCTGTGAACCAATATCTGCAGAGATCCCCAAGTCTGTACTTGCATATAATCTATGCACATCCTTCCATTTAATGTAAATTATGTCTGGCCTACTTATAAATACACAAGTGCTACATAAATAGTTATTATACTATTTTGTTTAGGGAAAATAGGATCCTAAATGTCTGTACACATTTGATACAGATCTATAAATGAAATTCTTATGAGTGTATGTGTGTATTGTGTGTGTGTGTGTATGTGTATGCATGCTTTATTATGTGGGCATATGTGTGTTTGCTGGTGCCCATGCATGCACACACATGTGCGTGTGTGTGTGTAGGCCAGAGTCTTTGTGTTCATCTTCCATCTTCTTTTTTCAGACAGGCTTTCTTACTGAACTCACCCTTTCAGCTAGACCAGTTATTCTTTGCGCCCTAGGTATCTTCCTGTCTCTGCCTGCCTCCCCGTGTTGGGATGACAGACACATGCATTTTACATGACAGCTGGGGATCCAAACCCTGGTCCTCCACGTGTTTGCACAGCAACCACTTTAACTACTGAGCTACCTCCTCAGACCTAGACACAGATTTCCCCCCCCACTAATTATTTCTAGTCTACCATTGCTTGAATCTACACAAGCTACACATGGGTCCAGGGTGCAAAACAATAAGCAATGATTTTGTCTCCAAAGAACAGTATCACACTAAAGAATCGCTTAGGCAGTGCATGCATCACTGCCATGCAAGTGTTGCATTTTATCAACACTTCACAGAAACCATTGTACCATTATATATGACCATGGGGGGGGGTGGATTCTGTCCACCCTATACTAAGGATAAGAAACTGATAGCAAATTGGAAACACCACCTGTCCTTCTCCATGTGCATGTTAGACTAAGAAAGCAGCCATGACCTTACGTGCTCTCCATTCATTTCACTGCTTGCTGATTGCCAACACCAGGTGACCCACTGCAGCAAGCCGCTATGCTTCAGATGGAGGAACACAAGAGCAAATGAAACAACCCTGGAGAGATGGCTCAGTGGTTAAGGCACTTGCCTTCAAAGCCTAACGCGTCTGGAGTTCGTTCACAGTGGCTGAGAGGCTGCTGGCGCGCCCATTCTTTATCTGTCTCCCTCTCCCTCTCTATGTCTCTCTGTAATATATATATATATATATATATATATTCTGCCAAGATGAACTAATGGTTAGCACAGTGGCAACCAAAGAACAGGAAAAGGCAGATTGCTGGTTTGTTCACATTTGGGATCATGGAAGTGGAATAGAGTCTGCCCAGACTTGGAAGAACTCAACATCAAGAGTATTCAAATCTTAGGCAGATCTTTGATGTTTCTCTCTTTCTCTCAAGATTCACACACATACATACATATATCTGTTGTATAAGAAATTACAGAGCCAGAAATTTCTAGATATGTAAGGAATAGAAATGGCGTACCCCTGGGAAGTGAGACTAAGCAAATAGGTCAGAGGAAAAAATGCTTTAAAAATACTTTCTGTGCTATTTGATTATTTTTGTTGTTTGTTTGATTTTTGTTGTTTTGAGACAGGGTCTCATGTAGCCAAGACTGACCTTAAAATCCCTATGTAGTTTATAATGGCCTTGAAATTCTAATTCTCTTGCTCTGCCTGCCAAGTACTGGGATCACAAGCATGCACCACCATGCCCAGTTTATGTGATGCTAGGAATTGAAATCAGAGCCAGGCAGGCACTCTACCCACTGAGTCACATACCCAGTAGAGTCCATATTTGAATTTTATTTATTTATTTATTTATGAAAGAGAGAGAGGCAAGTGAAAGAGAATGAGCACACCAGGGCCTCCAGCCACTGCAAACCAACTCCAGATGCATGTGCCTCCTTGTGCATCTGGCTTACGTGGAAGAATTCTATCTGGGTCCTTAAGTTTTGCAGGCAAGCACCTTAACTGCTAATCTATCTCTCCAGCCCTGTATTTGAACTCTCAATAAACATATTCATGCATTTTACATGATTTTACAAGAGTTGATTGGTTCCAATTGTGTGTCTAAGATAGGCATAGAAAGAGACCAAAAATATTAGGACGAGTTGGGAAGATGGCGGCTCAGTGGGTTGGAGCACTGGCTGTGCAAGCACGAGAACCTGAATGCAATCCCAACACACACATGAAAAGCTGGGCATGGGGGCTGGACAGATGGCTTAGCAGTTAAGACATTTGTCTGCAAAGCCAAAGGACCCAGGTTCAATTCCCCAGGGCCCACGTAAGCCAGACGCACAAGGGGCGCATTGCATCATCATCTGCAGTGGTTGGAGGCCCTGGAGCACTCATTCTCTCTCTTCCTCTGTCTGCCTCTCTCTCTCTCTCTCTCTCTCAAATAAATAAATTAATTAAATTAAATAAAAAACTGGGCATGGCATGTAATCCCAGTATTAAGTGGGGCAGAAGAGGGAGGATCACTGGGACACTTGGTCCTGTTGTCTAACTGACAAAATGGCAAGCTCCATGCTCAGTGAGAGATTCTGCCTCAGAGAACTAAGGTGGAAGTGTGACAGAGGGGGATACTCAACATCGTCCTCTGGCCCTGACATTTGTGCACCAGGCTCACTCATCTGCACACATACTCGAGCATACACCACCTACACACACACGCACAAAATAATAACATAAGGAAGTGACGTATATATACATGCTTGAGTCATGAACCTTGCTTTCCTTAGGGTGCTATATGGGTAACATGATTTTATCACACAGAGTGTGCCTGTTTTAATTGAGACAATAAATGCAGAGTCTTCCCTTCTATGTTTTCATTCTTCTGAACATGTAAGAAAATATACTCAAGTAAGTACTGGGATGTAGTAATATAAATGGTTGAGATTAAACGATAAACACAATGTGCAAAAGAAGTTTCCATCAGAAACAATCTTGATAATTTATAATCTTGATAATCTTGATAGTTTGTTTCCTTCTGTGTGGTTTTTCAATTTTTTTTTTTGTTTTTTTGAGGTAGGGTCTCACACTAGGCTGACCTGGAATTCACTGTGTAGTCTCAGGCTGGCCTGGAACTCACAGCAATCCTCCTACTCTGCCTCCAGAGTGGTGGGATTAAAGACGTGTGCCATCACGTTGACTAATCTCATCCCTTTGGGCAATTCCTTGTGTCCTTGTCACATTTCTGTTCTCAGCACACCTGCTTCCTAGGCAGTTTGACTCCTTCCATGACTTAACACGAATCGCTCGTATACTGGTGACTCCCAAACCCACAGCCCCCAAAGACTCTCCTGAGCGCAGGCCTGAGCAGCATCAATAGCTCTCGAGCCACTGGTTCTTCATGTCTCTCTCAAGCCTTACACCTGATTGTGCCAACATAGTCTCAAAAATGTGTCACACGCCCATATACGTCACACCAAATAAAATAAAATCAAATCAGGGATGAGGAAGTGGCTCAACGGGTAAAGTGCTGGCTGCACAAACGAGGACATGAGTCCAGATCCGCAAGACCCATGTAAAAGCTGGAAACATGCTTGTGACCCCAGCACTGGGGAGGAAGGACACAAGGGGCTTGCTGGCCAGCTCATCCAGGTGACCAGTGATCTCCGGGTTCAGTGAGAGATCCTGTCTTTAAAACTAGGGCAGAGCTGGAGAGATGGCTCAGAGGTTAAGGTGCTTGCTTGTAAAGCCTAATGACCTGGGTTCGATTCCCCAGTACCCACCTAAAGCCAGATGCATGAAGAGGCGTATGCATTTGAAGTTCATATGCAATGATTGGAGGCCCAGGCTAGCCCATATTCATTCCCTCTCTCTCTCTCTCTGCTTGTAAATAAACAAATAAAATATTTGAAAAATAAGGCAATTGCAGAAGGCCCCCAAGACCTCTGGACTCCACACACACAAACATGCACACAGGCATGTATGTACACCTACATATACATGTGAAAAAAAAAATCAAAATAAAATCCCCATCTTGGTAACTTCTACCGTCTTGTTGTCTCATTTATTACCACAAACATTTAAATTAATCTCCCCATCTTTTGTGCTCTTCTCGTAACCATTTCCCCTGGGCGCCCCTACAATGTGAAACTCTGCTAATAAGATTTTCAAAGGCTCCGCCACTTTCCGGAGGATCTGCACAGCTCCCTCCCATCTCTAGTTCCTCACCGTCATTCCGTGTATTTCAGCCAACAAGAACTGCTGGCTTTTCCCTTGGACTGTGTCATGTACTACCTTCCCTGACATCTTTCATTTTCTACTCCCTCAGCCAGCAAGCGGCGGGGTTCCACGGGGTCACAGGAGGTGGCACGATTTCTAGGCTTCGCCTTCCTTCCCCCACCTAGTGGCAATACTGTGTTGGAAGTGGGAGGCCCAGCCAAGAAAGTCAAAACAGGCTTCTTTGCCAACTCATTGCTGGGCACGGACACCTTTGTCAAGCATATACCTAGAAGTCTTGACACCGTGACAACTGCTAGTCAAAGAAGCCCCATAAAAGTGTTTCTGAGAATTATCCAGCACAGGAGGAAAAGACACAAAGACGGAAAGTAAACTGTCATGTCTTCGCACCAAAATAGTTATGCATCAATTCTTATAGCCTCAGCTGGCTATAGGATGCCAGGCCTCTATACATCTCACTATGGGGGGGTGGGGTTGGATGGATTTGATGACAAGGAAGGGACTGTTCTTTGCAGTGAAAGCATGCTCACAGGAAAATAAAACACTAACCAAGGGCTAAAGAAGTGTTCAGATATATAAGCTACAGGGCAACACAGTTAATGGAAAATGAATTGAGTGAATCCAGTATCCTTGTTAGAAACCAATCCTCAAATCACTGCAGCACAAGCTAGTCCCAAGTCACTGATCCTGAACGCCGCGTGGGCGCATGCACATCACTCAACAACAATGCTTTAAGAAGCTGAGTCCATACATTTTACTTCTCCACAGGAAACTTTCTGTCCTATTGCTCTCTGGAGACGAATCATGTCTCTGTTAGAAGTATTAAAGGGCTGGGGAAGATGGCTTGGTGGTTAAGGTGCCTGCCTGCCAGGCCTAAGAATGTCAGTTCCAATCTCCAGGTCCCACATTTAGCTAGATGCAAAAAGTGACACAAGGGTGCAATGCTGCACTTTCCCACAAGGGGGCGCACGTGTCTGGAGTTCATTCATAGCAGCTGAGAGGCCACTGGCGCACCCATTCTCTCTCTTTGTCTATCTCTCTAGCTCTCTATCTCAAAAAAAAAGTATCAGAAAAAAAAAGTACTATTTGACCCACTATGTTTTCAAGTTGGTGAATATGACTAACTAAAAGGATGGGGGGAAAAACAGAAAAAAATAGCATTTTTAGTTTTGAAAAGAAACTAAATAGCTGTGCTTGGTAAACAAGAAGGAATTGTATTTATGTTTAGATCTATTAAACTATTAGACAACACACCCACCACCACAATCTATGTCTTTTTCTGGAATCCTGGAAGTGGATGTCCACCTTCAGAGGTCTATGTTAATAAAATCTGTGAATAGGGTCTTTTTCCAGGTCGCGGTTTCATCTGTCCCTGGCTGCACCTGACTGTCACTGCTTCTGAAAGATGGATTTCTAGAACACTGGATATACACAAAGACAGCACGGGCTCTATAATCACTGAATAATCTTGATCACTTACTTGGAGTTTCATTGCTCCTATTCCGATCATTTATATTCTTTCTTGTGATGTGGTGAGTGTGCGCACGCGTGCGTGTGTACACTTATATATCATAGAGCCTCACGCATACGGCACTCTGATGAACTTTAGAAACATTTCACATCATTAAATGCCTTTTTTTTGTAGCTATTACAAGAAATATTTTTACTATTCTCTTTGGACTTTGATATTCAGCAAAGACCAAACGAGTAGCTGCTACGTTACTCCCAACCCGTCTTCATAAGTGAAGTCACGCCAGAACGTCTGGATGTCTCAAACCTGGACTGACTAAAAATTCTGTTTGAAAATTCATTCTCATAATATTTGGTTAATCGTTCCCAGCTTTTATCCTCAAGTGTAAGATCACACTAAGTGGGAGGAAGTTAACTGGAATGTAGACATATATATCTACATGGTTTTTTTTTTTTTCAAATTTTTAATTCGTGGTAGGAAATCTGAAAATCACTTCATCAGATTTTCATAAAAAGCAAATAATTCTGCCAAAATCACAGCATTATGATATAAATATGGGTGTTGACAACTGGAAGGGGGACTGTTTGAGCATCAATCTCATTAATGGTATCTCTTCTTGTCATGATGATCTTTCACTGGTAGGTGCCCCAAGACAGAATCGCTGGGAGGGTTGAACAGTAGAGAAAGCTAATAGTCAGAAGATCAAATGTAGCATCAGTTTCTGGAGACAAACCCGACTGCTGCACTGTGCGCATGCCCCAAGTGTGAGCTACTCAGAGAGCCTGTGACAGAAGAAAGTCTTGCCTAATAATAGAGCTGACTTCAGACATGAGCAGACCATGACAGACAGACAAGGACAGAAAAACATGGCGGAGTGCAAGAAGAGGATGTGCAAGTTAGATCTAGAGATAAGCAAACATCCACGCATGGGGCGGGGGGGGGGGATTCAGGCCAGTAAGCCAAGCACTCAGCAGGCTGAGGCAGGGGGATTGCTATAAGTGCTAGGTCAACATGGGCTATTTAATGAGTCCCAGGCCAGCCTGGACTACAGTGTGAATCCCTGTCTAAATAAATAAATTTTAGTGCAAATCTATAGCAGATTTAACATTGGCTGATTCTTATTTTATCAGCATATTTATTAGTAAGAGTTCTGCTGAGACATAGAAACAATAAGAGGTATTGCTATGGGTACATGAGAAGGCATTGATCACAGGGACTAGCTCATGTGATAACACAGGTGTCTCATGATTAACTGCAATATGGAGAATTAAGGAAGCCAGTGGTACAATCCAGTCTGAGTGCAAATGCCAGAGAACCAGAGAAGTAGAGGGCAAACAACCTGTGGTACCATAGATGTAACGTAGGCTAAAAACCTACATATAACTCTCTGGGGTTGAAGGAACCAGGTCTTCTAGTTCAAGGACAGAAGTAAAATCCATCCTTCTTCATCCTTGTTGTTTTGTTGTTGTTGTTGTTTTGTTTTTCCTATCGGGGCTCTCAGTGGAGTGAAGGAAACCTGTCATATTGGTGAAGGTGGTTCTTCTAGACTGAATCTTCTTCTGATGCCATAATTAACCTCCCAGGAACCAGTGCTACCTACGTATCCTTTAACCTAGTGAAGCTGACACCTAAAATGAACCATCACAAAAAGTTACCCCCACCTCCTCCCAGGAGGATGGCCTTTATTTTATTTTGACAAGTCAGAGAATTAAAAATATAGAGGGGGAGATAAAAGGATAAAGCAAGAAGATTTTTTTGAGAATGAAAGAGACAGAAACAGAGAGAGAGGGAGGGAGAGAGAGGAAGAGGCAGAGAGAGAGAAAATGGGTGTGCCAGCAACCTCTCAGTCGCTGTGGATGAATTCCAGACACGTGTACCCCCTTGTGGGCAAACACGGCATTGCGTGCTTGTGTCACTTGCATCTGGCTTTTAAACGCGGGACCTGGAGAATCAAACGGGCATGCTTAGGTTTCGCAGGCAGGCGCTTTAACCTCTAAGCCATTCTCTCTCTCTCTCTCTCTCTCTCTCTCTCTCTCTCTATATATATATAATGTATTTTGATGTATTTTGATGTATTTTGATCCTACTCCTCTCCCTTACTTTCTTTTGTACACTTCATCTCCTTTCCACTTAACCTTTTCCTCCAAGTGATTCCCTCTTCTATTTTGATGTCTTTTTTTTTTGCCTTCTCCAGTATCCATGGCAACATGTTGCTGGACCCAATCTCATGCAAGTCTTCTGCAGGTAATGACAGTCATTATAAGGTTATATATGCCATGGCCATGTTGTGTCTGGAAGACAGCAGTGCAAAGCTCTCCTCCCCGTCCTTCAGCTTCTTCATTCTTTCCACCATCTCTTGAGCAATGGTCCCTGAGCCTTGGAGGGTGTGACAGAGATGTCTCACTTCATGCCAAACTCTCCATGATCACGTCTTCTCAGTGCATTCATGAGTTTTCTGACTTCTCCACAGTTACTAACATCTGAAAAGAGAAGCTGCTTTGATCATAAGTGAGAGTAGCATTAATATATGAGCATAAGTATAAGTAATGAGAGGGCAGTTTGCTGGGCATACTATATCCAGTTAGCCAGACAAGAATAGAAGCTTCTCCCCTAGGGCTTATGATCCTCCAGCCATAGGCTTTTGAGTAGGTTTTCAGTATTGTGCATGAATTTCCTCCCATGGAGAGGACCTCAAATCAAATCAGAGAGCAATTGTTTACTCTTATAACAGACATGCCACTATTGTCCTAGCGGGCACATCTTACCTGGCTGGACATTTGCTTAGCTTGCAAGATCCACAGTGTATTAAAACTATTGATAGTTTTTATCTTCCCAGCAGGCTACATTGCACTTTCTAGCACTGTGAAAATCAGCAGGGATGAGGCTTGCAGCTCAGCTCTAGCTGGATTTCTCAGTGTCCTAAAACAAAAGCATGTGATGCCTTCAGTAATAGGGTCTTACCATGTAGTTCAAGTGGGCAACCAAGAGCTTTGGCAATAGCCCATATTATTTGGGCAGGGGCAGGGGGCTTAGGGGTTTTCCTAAATAAACAGCTCACCCTTCGCACTAGAATTTTCCTATAGCAACGTATGACTTCTGGGTACAGCATTATCTCTCCCCAAGGGGCACTTTTGCCCAAACTCTCTCTTATTAAGTTATATATTTTGAACAGTTAACAAAGAAGTTAGTTCCGGTAGTTTGAATGTATGGCTCCATATACATAGATTTTTTTTTAATTAAGAATTGAGCTTCTGGGTTGGAGAGATGGCTTAGCGGTTAAGGCACATGCTTGCAAAGCCAAAGCCAAAGGACCCAGGTTCGATTCCCCAGGACCCACATTAGCCAGATGTACAAAGGGGCGCATGCATCTGGAGTTTATTTGCAGTGGCTGGAGGCCCTGGCACACCCGTTCTCCCTCTCTCCCCCCCTGCCTATCTCTTTCTCTCTCTCAAATAAATAAATAAATTCTTAAAAAAAGAATTGAGCTTCTAACTTGAGTCTGCAGTGGGCAGAGCTCTACTAGGGAGATGGTATGTCACTGGGAGCCAATCTTGTAGTCTAGCCATAAGGTGTATAAAGAGCAGTTTGAGCTCTGGATGTTTGGTGTTTGCTGGCTCTATGACGGTGCTTCTCTTCTTGGGTGCATGGAAGTGAGCCAGCTTCTTCCATCATTCATGGTGTTCCCTTGGAATTTGTAAGCCTGAAATAAAACCGTTCTCTCCCATAAGCTGCTTCTGATGGGATGTTTGTCCCAACAACACAAAACTGGCTGCAACACTGGTGTACATATGGCTCGTTCATAACATCTTTAGTTAAGGGTACTGTCCTCAGTTCAAATCACTAAGCACTCACAAGATCCATCTTGGTCTGGTGCTTGGCTAGGCAAGCCTGAGTTATAAAAAAAAAAAAAAACTGGCTGGAGAGATGGCTTAGCGGTTAAGACGCCTGCCTGCTAAGCCTAAGAACCCGGTTCCAATCTCCAGGTCCCACGTTTAGCCAGATGCAAAGTGACGCAAGGGCGCAATTCTGCACTTGCCCACAAGGGGGCGCACACATCTGGATTTCGTTTGCAGCAGCTGAGAGACTGCTGACGCGCCCATTCTCTATCTGTCTCCCTCTCCCTCCCTCTGTCTTTCTCTGCGTCTCTCTCCAAAAATAAATAAATAAAATAAAATAAAATAAAATAAAATAAAATAAAATAAAATAAAATAAACAAGAATTCAACAGATTCCATGGTCTTAGAATTTATAGTCTAGCAAGGGATAAAAATATTTAAATAAACAAATGTCAATGAGATACAACTTATACTAGAATTAGGGAGCTAGAACAGTTGAGGAATGAGTCAATCTATTGAGGAAGAAAAGAGGAAGTTTCTCTTTCTTGAGAAAGGTTTTGAAGGATAAGTACTAGGATGAAATGTGAAGGGAGTTTTAGGAAGACATAACAGCTCATGTAGAAACACACACAGAGCAAGCAGCAGGTTGCATGAAGCAAGCAATATGTACCAGCTGAATCAGTTACACAGAGATTGATAAAGACTAAGAACTGGGCTGGAGAGATGGCTTAGCGGTTAAGGCACTTGCCTGCATAGCCACAGGACCCTGGTTCGATTCCCCAGAACCCACATAAGCCAGATGCACAAGGGGGCACATGCATCTGGAGTTCGTTTGCAGTGGCTGGAAGCCCCTGTGCACCCATTCTCTCTCTCCCTCTCTTTTTCTCTCTCTCCCTCTCTTTCTCACTGTCTTTCTGCCTCTTTCCCTCTCTCAAATAAATACATAAAAATAAATTTTAAAAAAGACTAGGAACTGACCAGAGGTTTGTGTTCTGTGCCTGGTTGGAATGTGAAGTGTCCTTACAGGCTCATGTGTTTGGTTTCCAGCACCTTTTGGAGGTGGAACCTAGTTGGAAGAAGTAGGTAAAGGACAGGGCTTGCCTTGAGTTTTTATAGCCTGGCCCCGACTGGCTACAATGTGACCAGCCAGCTTCCCACTCCCGGTGCCATCCGTGCCCCCTTGTCATGATGCACTACACCCGCTGGAACCATCAGCTGAAATAAACGCTCTCGTCCCTTAACAAGCTCCTTCTTGTCAAGTATTGGTCACAGCCATGAGTAAAGTAGAATGTAATACCCAAGAATCTGTTTGCATCTTACCCTGTGAGTGAATTCCAAGACAAAAAGATATTTACTCTGGAACCAACAGAGTTGGCTATGTCAAAAGAAATTGGGATGGAAGGTGTGTAAAAACAGAAGCATAGAGAACAATGAGATCCTCTGATCTAGAAAGTTCTTCCAGTTCCCACTTCGGTCCTGTAATCATTTATACCGAGGACTTCCTACTTTCTATCAAACAAGAAAAAGCTTACAAATCAACTCATAGCAAGATGAAATTTTCAGACATCTAAGTGTTGTAAAGAATTGGATCTGTCAGAAAAGAAAGGAGATGGTGATTTTACAGCCATAAAGTGATATGGCTCTTAGTAGCATCACTTGTGTGTAATATTACCTGATACATATAGAGAGCTAAGTACTTATTAAACGAATGAAAAATTAATAAATGCAATTGCCCTTCAGATTCATGCCCCTTTCTATACTATTTACAAATCATTCTTCATCATTTATCACTTTTAATAGGAAGTACAGTTAACTTAAAATGCTTAAAAGTCATCAAACTGAGTTTATTTAAATTTTTTTCTATAAATCAGACTTTTATTTAGTCAGGCTGCCCTTTACCCCAATTAATCCAAATCACTAGGCTTTTACTGTAATTGAAAGTGGTACATACTTGTCATTTCGCCTGACCCTCTAAGAGCCTGTAATGACAATTGGAAGTTGTCCAAGGTGCTGGTACCTTTACTCTCTCCTTCTCTCCTCTCACAGACAATAGAAGTTTGCACCGTCAAGCCAACAGGGTCTCTGAAAAATCCCCTCTTGTCTTTGACATCTGATTTCACAGTTTTGCTATTTCTTAGCACTGGCTTTACCAAATCCTTCAATAGAAGAAATTATGTAAGCTCCCTCCATTTACCAACTTTATTCATTCCAGCTGCAAAACACAGTGCTGAGGACCTGAGTCAACCTACCGCTGAGTAAAGACGTGGCTCAACTTCTCATGTCATGGGTTCACAACGTAATGCTGAAAAAGGACCTGCTCTCAACCCACCATGGAAGAAAGACCCGAGTCAGTCACGCATGCGTGGTTTCCCAACCTACCATCTCCAATCTGCTTTTTCACTCCACTTCCTCTGCCACACCCTCATCTTGAGCTCTCACCTCTTGTTAAGACTCTATAAGGGGCACCCTCTCAACATTTTCTACTTCTAGTATCGTGGTACTATAAGCCAGGGTTGTTTAAATTTTTTCTACTAATGACACCTTTGCTCCTGAGAAATTTTTGTGTGACTCCAGGTATATAAGTCCATAAAATAGGTATGTAATCAAACATTTACTAAGAGCAAATCATAAAGAAATACACTTTAAAACTACTATTTGGTATACATATAGTTTTGCTATTTATTAAAGACAAAGGAAATTTGCATGCTAAGGAAATGGATGTAGTTATTTGTCTAACACAATGAAATCTAAAGACTCTGCACTCATTTCATACTCATGTGCTAAGAAAATAATAATAGAAAAATATTCAAAGTCTTTGTTTTCTGTGATTTCACTATTATGTTTCTGTAAAGGCAGAAAATTTTGTAAGGATACTAAACACTCATAACAATCATCTGGAATTGAGCTGAGGAATTTCATTGGTATTTGTGGTAGTTTGAATAGGTGGCCCCCAATCTATTCAGTGTTTTATTAGTTTGTAGTTTGCATCTTCATCCACCTGGCTGGAGGCTGTGTCACTGGACGGATCTTAAGGTGTGGTGGTGGGTTTAGGATTTCAATCTAAAGATATGCAAAGTGTGCCTAGTTGGAGGTCCTGACCTGTGCTGTGCTGTGCTGTGTGCCTTTTGGCTTCTCTCTGTGTGTTTGGTCCTGTGAAGGCAGGCCAGCTTCTTCTGCCATTATGGAACTTCCCCTGGATCTGTAAGCTATAATAAATCCCCCTCCTCCATATCTGCCTGCTCTGGAAGTTCATCTCAGCGAACCTGAAACTGTCTGCTGCAGTATTACCTGGTCTGATGTCATGCATGGGACAAATGTGCATGTTATGTGTTCAGAACCAAGTCTGAAGTGAAGTCACATGACACAACCTGTGTGAGAGCCACAAGAAATGCCTGAGACTCATAAAGTATTTGATGTTGAATTAATTTTTGATCCATGCACACACTCAGAAACCTTTACTGTTGCCATATCCCACGGTCCGATGCTTAGCTATGCAACCCTATGTGGAGGCATGACTCACAGTTTATGACCCTTGTTCAAGCCAGTTGAAACATTTCCACTGGGCAGCATGTCTCCTGTCCAGTATAAATCTGGTTTAGGTGAATTCTCAAAATGGTTCTAAAATTATTTAGTTTCTGGAACCTTTACAAAGCTCAAATGCAGGGCTGAAGAGATGGCTTAGTGGTGAAGGCGCCTGCCTGCCAAGCCTAAGAACGCCGGTTCCAATCTCCAGGTCCCACATTTAGCCAGACTCAAAAAGTGATGCGAGGGCGCAATGCCGCACTTGCCCACAAGGGGGCGAACATGTCTGGAGTTCATTCACAGCAGCTCAGAGGCTGCTGGCACAGCCATTCTCTATCTGTCTCTCTCTCTCTCTCTGACTCTCTCTCAAAAAAAAAAAAAAAGTCTGGAGAGATGTTTTGGCAGTTAAGGCACATGCCTGTGAAGCCTAAGGACCCCGGTTCGATGCTCCAGGTCCCACGTAAGCCAGATGCACAAGGGCGTGCACTTGTCTGGAGTTCGTTTGCAGTGGCTAAAGGCCCTGGTGCAGCCATTCTCACTCTCCCTCTCTCTCTTTCCCTCTCTCTGTCTCTAATAAATAAATAAAAATCAAATCTTTAGCCAGGGGTGATGGCACACGCCTTTAATCCCAGCACTTAGGAGGCAGAGGTAGGAGGATTGCCCTGAGTTCGAGGCCACCCTGAGACTACATAGTTAATTCCAGGTCAGCCTGGACCAGAGTGAGACCCTACCTCGAAAAACCAAAAAAAAAAAAAAAAAAAAAAAAATCAAATCTTAAAAAACAAAACAAACAAAAAAAAAAAACCTCAAATGCAGCCCAGATGACTTTCAGGTATACTGTGTTAGTTATGTGGTGCGACAAAATATCTGGCAAAAGCCACTTAGTGAAGAAAGGGCTGATTTGGGCTCACAGTTTGGGGTACAATCCACCATGGCAGAGAAGGCGGGGAGCCAAGAGTGTGGAGAAGTTGATCACTTGCATCAACAGTCAGGAAGCAGGGCCTGGAGAGAAGGCTTAGTGTTCAAGGGCTTGCTGTGAAGCCTAAGGACCCTGATTTGAGGCTTGATTCCTCAGGTCCCATGTAAGCTAGATGCACAAGGTGGCCCATGCACCTGGAATTCATTTGCAGTGGCTGGAGGCCCTGGCACACCCATTCTCTCTCTCTCTGTGTCTGCCTCTTTCTCTCTCTCTTTCTCTGGTTGTTGCTCTCAAATAAAATAAATTTTAGAAAATTTAAAGAAAAAGAGTCAGGAAGCAGAGAGAGAGGAACACAAAAATCATATTGGGGGGAGGGATGGCTTAGTGGTTGAGGCACATGCCTGCGAAGCCTAAGGACCCAGGTTCGATTCTCCAGATCCCACATAATCCAGATGCACATGGTGGCGCATGTGTCCGGAGTTTGTTTGCTGTGGCTTAGAGGCCCTGGTGTGCCCATTCTCACTCTCTCTCTATCTCTAATAAATAAATAAATAAATATCTTAAAAATTTGGACTTTATTTAAAAAATCATATTGCACTTGATAAAGTGATAGGAATATATATATATATATCAAGGCTTCTGCATAAATTTCATAATCTATTTCAAGTAGTTGATCTTTTCTACTCATAAAGTAGTCGAACATAAAAAAAATTACCCAAGATTGCTGTGTAGTTGAAATATTTTTGATAATGCATATTCTTTGTAAAAATTTATATCTGTGTTGCTAGCATCATGCCAGAAATTTATACTTTAAAGACACAATGGCTTTATACTGCCTGCACTCTGGCGGGGTCATCAGCACGTACGTGTTCAGAGCATTTCATGAACTATACAATGTCGGTAGGTCATTCATAAAAACTAAAAAAAGCAAAAAAAAAAAAAAAAAAAAAAAAAAAGTCCCGTAATTAGCTCCTAAGGTAACTTTGAACGTAACATTTTCACCTCAGCTTCAACACCATTAAACCAAATGACTGGGCTTTATTCACTAATGCAGCCCTGGATCCATCCCCCTCTAGTTACACTTTGCCAAAGTGAGAGACACTCAAATAGCAATATGTTGTGAGTCATCGAACCAAAGGGCAGAAGCGAATCAATAGAGCTAGTTGTTGCATTAAGAATGATAATGAACAAATGTAACAATATGACCAAGGTTACCTTGAGAAGAGCGAAGAAGTGGTTTAAAACCATCACTGGAAAACAAGGTCAAAAGGTCAGCCTGGGGTTGAAAGCTCATTAAGTTGTTAGCAGATTTAGGAAAATGCTAAAATGAGAAAAATAACTAATCACTGGGGGGAAAATTAGTCCTCAAGGTAGAATGTAAGGGTCTGGTCTTTGAAGATAATCGGCCACGTGAGATGCAGCACAACCACCCACGGGCAACAGGCGAAGATGGTAGTGACGGCAGAGGCTGTAACGAGAAGTTCTAAGGGGGTAGAATCCAGGGTTCCAGGTGGAGCTGTGTTGTGAATGCGACATGTCCCCCGCAGGCTCATGTGTTTGAATACTCAGTCCGCAGCTGGTCCTCCTGTTTGGGGAGGGTGAGGAACTCCAGATGCATGTGCTACCTTGTGCACATGCATCACCTTGTGCATCTGGCTTACATGGGATCTGGAGAGTTGAACATGGGTCCTTAGCCTTGGCAGGCAAGAGCCTTAACCGCTAAGCCATCTCTCCAGCCCTAAATGGCTTTTTAAAAATATAAGATTGAATGTAAATTTGTTGAGGAGTCTAGACATTATATTCTTATGAAAGGGCCACAGACAGATTAATTCATATCTTCTCAAATGTGAGATTATCCTTTTATATAATATTTTAATAAACTTCTTTATGCTTTAGTAAGACAAGAGAAAAAGAATTCCCTACAGAATAAACTAATGTGTAGATGCTGTGATTGTGAGTGGTTTAAGCAATGCATGTTAGAGTCCTTGGAAATAACCATTATGGCCAGGTGTGGTCATGCAGAGGCAGAGGTAGGAGGATCACCATGAGTTCAAGTTCACCCTGAGACTGAATAGTTAATTCCAGGTCAATCTGGGCTAGAGTGAGACCCTATCTGGAAAAACCAAAAATGAAAGAAAAAAAAAAGAAAGAAAGAATCATTTTATTCAAAACAATGTGAACATGATTCTCTCAATCATTTTATCTTGTATTCCACTAGATACCTAGCTTATGTTCACACTGGTATTACTTCATGGAATTCATATCCCAAACCAGCCCTAAACAGAAAACAAACTTAAAAGCATTGCAAGAGGGCTGGAGAGATGGCTTAGTGGTTAAGCGCTTGCCTATGAAGCCTAAGGACCCCGGTTCAAGGCTCAATTCTCCAGGACCCACATAAGCCAGATATACAAGGTGGCGCATGCGTCTGGAGTTTGTTTGCCGTGGCTGGAGGCTCTGGCGCACCCATTCTCTTCCACTCTCTCTCTCTCTTTCTCCCTCCCCCTTTCTCTGTCTCTAATAAAAAAATAAGTAAAAATAAAAAAGCATTGCAAGAAAAATATATGTCCTTATATGAGGAATCAAAAGAAAAGTTGTATAAATGTTATGAGTTATTCGAATGATAGACACAGAGAAATGTCACAATTCCAGTTTATGACATGAGTTCCGACAGTCACCACAAGCAGCTCTATGGTCCTGGGACGTCTCACCTCCTAGCTCAATGCAGAACAGGTAAGTTTCTTTTGGGTCACTCCAACCCAGGATCACCTGATACTTTCTGAATTCTCTATTGTTTTCAGCCTGGTTGAGAAGGGAAACCCTTCCTTTCATTGGGATCAGTTTAACCTCCAAAATGCCCAGAGGATACAAAGACAGAAAGATAAATAGGAGACTTGATTACAGCAAAGAAAACAAAGGTGACACGTAGGCTGACCTAAGCACAACCACCTGTGTCCACAGGGTGTTCAAGTCACTGAAGTTCTTTGAAACGAATCCTTTCTAAACATATATATATATATTTTAGTGAGTTATTTGAGAGAGAGAGATTGAGAGAATGGGCACTCCAGCATTCCAGGGCCTCTAACCACTACAAATTCCAGATGCATGCGCCACGTTGTTTGTGTCGGTTTATGTGGGTACTGGGGAATCAAACCTGGATCCTTAGGCTTCGTAAGCAAGAGCCATAACTACTAAGCCATCTCTCCAGCCCATAATGCTTCCTAAGAAAAGGATCCCCACCCTGCTCCATATCTTGGAGTTTTGTAAGAGGAGACGCTGAGGTCGCCCATCAGCAGTGACTCTTAGGGATTGAGGACAGAGACTCATTTCTTTGACTGTACAATAAAGGCTGCACGCACCTGCTCATGAGCGACCATGAACATACAAAATTCTGCAGGTCATCTTGTGAGCTCAGAACCTCCCCACTACAGTCCATGTGTATGTAGATCCTTGCCCTAGGATGGATTGGAATCACTTAAAATTATTTCTTTAATATTTTTGTTTCTATTTATTTATGTGAGAGATAGTGAGAGAGAGAGCAAGAATGGGCACACCAGGGACTCTAGCCACTGCAAATGAATTGCCAACGCATGTGCCACCTTGTGCATCTGGCTTATGTGACCTTGGTAGAAAGTTGTTGGTTGGGCTGGAGAGATGGCTTAGTGGTTAAGGCACTTGTCTGTGAAGCCTAAGGATCCAGGTTCAATTCTCCAGGGGCTCAAAAAATTTTTCATGACCCCAGGTATATAAGTAAATGAAACAGGTATGTGAAGCAAACATTTGCTGACAATAAATAAAAAAGAAATTTAATTTAGGGCTGGGGAAGATGGCTCAGCGGTTAAGGTGCTTGCCTGCAAAGCCTAACAACCAGTACCCACAGAAAGCCAGATGTACAAAGTAGTGCAGTCATCAGGAGTTGGTTTGCAGTGGCTAGAGGCCCTCGTGTGCCCATTCTTGTTCTTGCTCCCTCTTGCTCTCTCCTTGCAAATAAATAAATAAAATAAAATATTTTAAAAGAATTTATGCTAAAGCAGTTCCTTGTACACATATCACTTTATCATTTACTCAAGATGAGAGCAAATCTGCATACTAATTAGATAGATGTGCTTGTTGAATACATTTGAAAGATATATGATATGAATGATAATAGGAAAATATTAGAAGTCTTTGTATTCTATAAGCAAACCATTATGTTTCCATAAAAGCAGAAAGCTTTGCATGTATAGTGAAAACACTGTAATTCATAGTACAGGATAATCTGAGCCCAGGGGTTGTGGACAGCACTCGTTGGCCCTACTTGACATGACAGTAAGGCACGGTGCAAAATGCACTTGTGTGTTCAGGGCCACAGCTATAGTGAGGTTGTGCAATGCTACCCAAGTGAGTGCTGCCACAAGCACCTCAAGTTCTTGTGCAATTGGTTTGAATTAATGTTGAGTCAGTGCACATTCGGAAACCTTTTCACTATTTCCAGTGTCTTTCACAGCCTCACCTTCAGTTGCCACCTATGGAGTCATGACTGATGGTTTTTAAGAATCTACAGACTAGCAAGGCATTTAAAATAGAGAGCAGGGCTGGAGGGATGGCTTAGTGGTTAAGGCATTTGCCTGCAAAGCCAAAGGACCTAGGTTCGATTCTCCAGGACCCACATTGGCCAGATGCACAAGGGGATGCATGCATCTGGGGTTCGTTTGCAGTGGCTGGAGGCCCTGGCACACCCATTCTCTCTCTCTCTCTCTCTCTCTCTCTCTCTGTGTGTGTGTCAAATAAATGAAAAAATAAAAATAAAATATAAAATAGAGAACAGTGAGATTACCACAGGAGAAAGCTATCAGTACCAGGGAAGTCAGGCGATGGGCTATGCAAGTCCCCGTGAGTCAGGGAAAGAGTGAACAGAGGAGAATGGTGGCCTTCTGGCTCACACAAAGCAGGAGACATTGCATGTTTGGGTAGCTGAATAATTTAGTAATGGTTGGAACAGAGATGACATGTGGAAGTTTCTGACAGAGATTAGGCCAGGAAGAAATGACGGTAGATTATCCTGGGTTGTGAGGTTCTGAGCTAAGGAGCTTAAGAGCGTGGGTGCCACAGAGACATTCAAAGACAGCACAGGAAATTTCCCGCTCTTAGCTGCGCGGCTTTCATCCAGCCACTGATGTGTGGGGGCTTTGCTTTTGCTCATATGAAGAATAAAAAATAAAATAAAATAAAAAAGTGTCATGCCCATGGTGGTTCAGTTCTCTTCCAGACTCATATTTTTTTCAATGATTTCATTTTTCAGGTGCCAAGAAGAAATGCCAGAATGAGTGAAAGTTCAAAAAAAAAAAAGTTTCCAGTTTGCAGTAGCCAAATACTATTCCCCAGAGACCTTTGGGTGACCCTTGAACTCTGTAGCTAACTTATCTATCTCCAGAAAAATGAACATATCACTTTGTGACTTGTGATTATGTCCTTTGATTCATTGCCACATACAAAACAGAGACAGGCTTCCCAAACTCCTAGATGTCTCCATCCAAATAACAATCAAAATGGATTTGTCACCCCCTTTGGAATTTGCATAAAACATTTTTCTGCTGTAGTTTTTTAAAATAAATCAGAAAAAGAAAGCCCCACAAATTATTGCTCCATCATTACCACAGTCAGGTACCACTTCAGAGTTTATACACATGTTAATCTCATCTGATCATCTAAATCACTGAGTCTTTGGGGGATCCTCACAAAAATTCTAATTTTGATTGACACTCATAAAACTTAACTTTTCTTCCCAACTTCTAAAGGTGCATTCATGCCTTAAGCATAAGCACACAGGAAACCTTTCAAAGCAATTGTAGCTATATTCAGGCTTCTTCTCCCTAAATTCTCCTTTTTTTTTTTTTCTTTCTGAAATATAGAATAAATCAAACATAATAGGTATGCTCAGGAAGGTTTGGCCTAGGCGATCATTTAGTTTTGTATCAGCAGGAGAAATAGACAAAATGTGAGAGTATAATGACAGAAAAGAAGGAAAAGAAGAAAGGGAGGGAGGGAAGAAGGGAGAGAAGGAGGAAGGAAAAAGAAAGAAAAAAAAAAAGAAAGAAAGAAAGAAAGAAAGAAAGAAAGAAAGAAAGAAAGAAAAATGAAGGAGGAAGAAAGAGAAAGAAAAAGGGAGAAAGAGAGAGAAAGAAAGGAAGAAAGAGAGGGAAAGAAAAAAGAAAGAAAGAGAGGGAAAGAAGAAAAAAGAAAAAAGAAAGAAAGAAAAAAGAAAGAAAGAAAGAAAGAAAGGACAGAGAAGAAGGAAGGGAGGAAAGGAAGGAAGAAGAGAAAGAGAGGGAGGAAAGAAAGGAAGGAAAAAGAGAAAAGGAAGAAAAATCATATAGCAAAGTAACAGACAATAGGTGACAGCAAGCCTTCTTTACTAAGTAGCTATAAGTAAATCTCCTTGTTCTCAACCTCACTTCTGCTCAGACTTCATTCCCTCCTTCCTACTCTCTGTCTGTACTGAGAGGACAGTTTTTAGGGTCAAAGGTGAGAGGATTTCTTACTGTCTTTTTTTTTTTTAAATTATTTGAGAGAGACAGAGAGGAAGAGGCAGAGAGAGAGAGAATGGGCACACCAGGGCCTCTCAGCTGCTTTGAACAAACTCCAGATGCATGCGCCCCTTTGTTGGCAAGTGCAGCATTGCGCCCTTGCATCACTTTGTGGCTGGCTAAACGCGGGACCTGGAGATTTGAACAAGCATTCTTAGGCTTTGCAGACAGGTGCCTTAACCACTAAGCCATGTCTCCAGCCCTCTTTAAAAAAAAAAAAATTATTTGAGAGTGTGTGAGAGAGAGTGACAGAGAGAATGGGCACATGGGGGCCTCCAGCCACTGCAAATGAACTCCAGATGCATGCACCACCTTGTGCATCTGGCTTTATGTGGGTCCTGGGAAATCAAACCTGGGTCTTTTGGCTTTACAAGCAAGCACCTTAACCACGAAGCCATCTCTCCAGCCCTCTTACTCTCTTTTCCTTTCGAGTCCACCCAAATACCCTGAAATTAAGCCAAGCACCTTCAGGTTTGTCATCTTTGCTCTCCCCCCACACACACATTGTTCTGCATTCCTGGAGGCCATCTTTCTCACCACACAGTTTCTTCATTTGGTTTCTGCCAAGTTTCCCAAGGAGGACTCACTTAAATTCTTTGTCTTTCCATCACAACTTCATTCTAAATATAAACGTAATAGCATAAGTCCTTTATCCAGTAAATGTCACCAACCTTTTCTGTTTTATTTAATTCCACAGAATTTTGTCTCTCTCTCTCTCTCTCTCTCTCTCTCTATGGTACCCGTGTGTTGCTGGTGATCCGATGAGGACCCTCGGGGCCGGGGGCGAGGTGGCGCAGAGTCAACGACACAGACTCCAGGAGTTGGGCAGGTGGTGAAAATGGACTCCTTTATTCAGGGAAGTACATGCTTTTTATACCCCCCCCCAATGTTCCCCATTGGCCCCGCGGCAGCCGTCCACAGCATTGTTCCTTGCTGAGTGGTTTTTAGTCCTTCCGATGGTGATGTCATTTGTCGCTGGGTATTAAGGCAAGATTCACCTTGGCACTACACGGAAGCATGTCGTGGGCATGCGCCCATCACGTCCAGCATCGCCTTGTTGCGTTAGGCATCTCGGGCTGCCCGTGCCATATTTTCACCCTTTTGTTTTTATTTAATGCTCTCGTGTCAAGTGACACCCAGTATTGTGGACTGTGCCTGTCTTAGGTTGTCCCCCTCAGACCGGTGGGCAAAAAAAGAAAAAAAAAAAAAGATCAGTCTATCTTGGGCTACTTAGAACTTAACGTGTCCGCACGTACATGAACTCTACATGAACTCTATGGTTCTTTTCTGGATTCTAACCCTCCCAAGCTGCTCAAGTGTCGGGTTTTTCCTATGCTGCATCAGACATTCCAGTTTGCTACCCAAGCCTGCTCAGAGCACAGTGCTTACAGTTGCTCCTTCAACCCTAGGAGGGGCAATGTGGAAATAACAGCGCCCTGTTTTTGCTCATTTTCCTCAGAGTGGATTATTCATTGAAAACATACTTTATCCCAAATGTGTTTTTTCATGAATTTCATAAAATAAATATAAAATAAAACAAAAAATAACACCCATGAATTTGCTGTCATTTTCATGGCCAGAGATATCACTAGGAACGTGTAAAAGTTTGATTACAGGGCTGGAGAGATGGCTTAGCAATTAAGGCGTTTGCCTGCAAAGCCAAAGGACCCAGGTTCAATTCCCCAGGTCCCACGTTAGCCACATGCACAAGGGGGCACATGTGTCTGGAGTTCATTTGCAGTGGCTAGAGGCCCTGACATGCCATTCTCTCTCTCTCTCTCTCTCTCTCTCCCCCTTCCTCTTTCTCTTTCAAATAGATAAATAAATAAATAAATAAATAAATAAATAAATAAATAAATAAATATTTTAAAAAATATCTAATGTCACTTTGCTCTTTTTTTAAAAAAAAATTTATTTATTTGAGAGACAGAGAGAGAGAGAGAGGGAAAGAGGCAGATAGAGAGAAAGAGAATGGGCACGCCAGGGCCTGTAGCCACTGCAAACAAACTCCAGATACATGCGCCTCCTTGTGCATCTGGTTTACATGGGTCCTGGGGAATCGACCCATGGTCCTTAGGCTTCAAAAGTAGGACTTAAAGGAAAGACCAGGTGGAGGGGAGTGGGGAAGACCGGGATGAAGTCCTTAGCTGACTGATGTCCTCAAATTTCTCTGTCCTCATCCACCTTTAGTCTCACAGTCCACGTAGGGAGGGACAGTCCTTCCTGCAGACAGATGCCGAATTACCACATGCACAAAACCAGCAGTACAAGTGCAATGACCCCCCAAGTACAATGAACCCCCAACCCCAGGATCATGTCCACTTTTAACCAAAGAATGGAATGAAATAAGACGTAGAAGGATAACTATTTTTTTTTATTTTTTTATTGACAACTTCTATACTTACAGACAAAAAGCCATGATATTTCCCTCCCCTACCCCATTCCCCTTCAGAACTCCATTCTCCATCATATCCCCTCCCTTTCTCCATTAGTCTTTCTTTTAATTTGATGTCATCATCTTTTTCTTCTATTATGAGGGTCTTTGAAGGTGTTGCTAGGCACTGCAAGGTGATGGATATTGAGGCCAATTTCTGTCTGGACAGTTGCATTATAAGGAGTCATACCCTTCCTTTGGCTCTTACATTCTTTCTGTCCCCTCTTCCGCAATGGTTCCTGAGCCTTGGAGGGTGTGACAGAGATGTTTCAGTGCTGGACACTCCTCTGTCCCTTCTTCTCAGCACTATGTTGTCTTTTGGGTCATCCCAGTGGTCATCATCATCCGAAAAGAGAAGCTTCTCTAACCAGAAGTGAGAGTAGCATTACTATGTGAATATGAACATTGAGCGTAGTGCTTTCAGGGCAGTTTGGTGGGAATAATATATACATTTAGTCAGACAAGAGCAGGCTTTATACCCCTAAGGCTCATGACCTCCCCTGCCATAGACTTTTGAGTAGTTTTTTTCAGTACCAGACATGTACTCCCTCACATAGAGAGGGCCTTCAGTCCAATTAGGGATAACTATTAAATTAGATTTATCGAGGGAAATACAGAACCAAGGGAAGGAAAACAAATATACCAGTGCAGTCTGAGAGCATGCGTGGTGAGCCTGGCAAGAAAAAAAAAAAAAACTACAGAAAGAGAGTTCGAGAGGAAAGAAAAGAAAGTCAAAAGAGCTCCTGCATGTGAACGGCAGGAGAAGGGAGAGAACCCATGTGCCAAGGAGGGGCTCGGGGGTTTTCAAACTCACCAGAACTTTGAGGTTTATCATGAGTGGTCAGGCAGCCCAGAGAGCTTGCCCGCCCCTTGTAAATGTACTTATAACCTTAAGGAGGTGGTGGGGGTGGGGGGGGGCTTGCTGCCTTCCAGCTCAGGTGAGCCCGAGAAACAGTTGATTGGTCTGGGCTAGGGGCTGACTCAGGAAGAGGCTAGCCTGAGGCCAAGTTCTGAGGGCTGAACTTGACCAACCACAACATCGGGAGTAAATCTTAGGAAAGAAGACGTCCTGCCCAGGAGGGGCCCAGGTGGTTTGTGGAAACACGGGTCTAGGGAAGAGATAGGAAGTCACGGCATACTTTGGCCTCTAGCAAAGTAGAGACTGCAAGGATACTTTCAGGGGCCCAGGCACCCTAACTGCCTGACAGAGCTGCCTAACTCCCTCGTACAAGGCCACGATCCCGTTGAACTGTTTCACTCCAGCTGAAAACATTTTCTTCAACGTATGATTAAAGATGTTTTTCAATCATTAATCTAGCCTCAAGAAGGAAAGTCCCTTAAGTTTTAAAATCCTAAGTCAATTTTAATTCCTTTATGAGGCTGCAGATGACATCATCACTCTGCGCTCTGCATAGGAACCTCACATACACTGACTGAATAAAAGACACCGTGAGTGGAGCCTCATGAAAACACTCACTAATACAGTGTAGCTTCAGTTTCAAGTCAAACGAGAGCTTGTGAACTCCCCATTAATACCCACTATAAGGAGCCTTATCAGAAAACCTGTGGTCAAGCTAAGAGATGGCTTTAGGGCTGGAGAGATGGCTTAGTGGTAGAGGCACTTGCCTGCAAAGCCAGAGGACCCAGGTTTGATTCCCCAGTACCCACATAAAGCCAGATGCACATGGTAGCGCATGTGTCTAGAGCTTGTTAGCAATGGCCGGAGGCCCTGGCACGTCCATTCTCTCTCTATCTCCAGACCCATGATTGCTTTTGTATTATACAGATCTCTTCAATCCTCCTTTCCTTATCACAACAGATAACAGAAATTTCACAAAGCCCCAGAGGATCTTTATGCAGACAGTCAGACATTTAAAAAATATATTTTTAAAGTAGGACTGGAGAGATGGCTCAGCAGTTAAGGCATTTGCCTGCAAAGCCTAAGGACAAGGTTCTGTTCCCCACTACCCATGTAAAGTCAGATGCTCAAAGTAGCTCAAGCATCTGGAGTTCGTTTGCAGTGGCTAGAGGCTCTGGCATACACGTTCCCTCTCTCGCGCCTTCTCCCTCTGTTTCTGTCTCTGTCTCTGTCTCTGTCTCTCTCTCTCTCTGCTTGAAAATAAATAAATAAATAGTAAATAAATATATTTTAAAAATGGAAAATATATATATTCTAAATATACATATTTAGATACCTGTTTGGATAAACAAGACAGGAAATGCTAAATAATCTGGAAAACTCAATCATACATGATTAGAAAGCCTGTACAAGCAATCCTCCGGGGGCCTGGAGAGATTTCTCAGTGGTTAAAGTACTTGATAGCAAAACTGGTTCCATCCCACTATGATTCCCTAGTACCTATGTAGAGCCACATGCACAAAGTGTTGCATGCATCTGGAGTTTGTTTGCAGTGACAAGAGGCCCTAGAAAGCTCATTCTCGCCCCCCCTTCTCTCACCCACTTTCAAATAAATAAATAAAAATATTTTTTAAATAGCATCCTCTTAATCAGTGCTAAATCTATACCCATTTTTGTCACCTACTGTGGTGTGTTAAACTGTGTCCCCCAAAAGGTTGACCTAATTCGCAGGACACCCCTGAAGGTGACTTGCTTTGGAAAAAAGGGTTTTTGAAGAAATAGTCAAGTTAAAACGTGTTCATTAGGGGTTAGCAGGGGACCTTAGGAGCAAGATATGGCGGTGAGGAAAAGCAGCACAGGGCACCAGAAGCGGGTGGGGGTGGGGGTGGGAAGGGGGTGCTGGCTGACACAGAAGCCAAGCTGGACCAAGGACTTTCAATCCAGCAAGAGCCAGGGAGAATCCCGCCTAGCGGCTCTCAGGGAGCTCAGCCCAGTTGACATCTTCAGATTGAATGTCTAGGCCCCCAAACTGCAAGCTAGTTGAGACATTCAGTCTGCATTCTGAACAGTAGCCCTAGGAGACATGTACACCCAACAGACAAGAAACTATCTTGAAGGGCGGGTTTTCATTCTTCCTAGGTGAACTGGCATGCGTAGTGAAACTTTTAGAAACCCACTATTAACCAACGATATCGCATGGCCCGTGCTTCAGGGGCCGAGTGCCACACGGTCAGAGCCTGTTTGGTTCTCAGCTGCTGTGCATACGTGCTTACGGTCTGTATCTGGCCTTGCTGTAGCATTTTAAGATATGTATGACTTTGCTTGTCTTGCACGTGAAAAAGAGAGAGAGAGAGTTGGAGAGGTTAAGCAAGTAGCTTGTCCCAGGTCGTGAAGCCAGTAAGCAGGGAACTGTGATTTAAACCAGGTCTATTTGACATTCATTTCCAGGCTCTTACCCGTAATGCTTATTGATTTTATTTCTCATTTTGTCCAGCAGTGTTTAACCTCTTCAGATGCGCTTTGCTGTTCGTGGAATAGATCACGGCTTTAAATTGGCGAGGAAGGAGGATGCCAGATCCATTCATGCAGAGCGTTTCTAGACCTTGTAACTAACTCCCTGAGAAAAATAACACAAAACTTCTCCCTCCCTTTCTCTCCTTTCCTCCCTCCCTCTCTGTTTTAATTTAGGTGTGTTTTTTGTTTGTTTGTTTGTTTGTTTGTTTTTGTTTTTCGAGGTAGGGTTTCACTCTAGCCCAGGTTGACCTGGAATTCATTATGTAGTCTCAGGGTGGCCTCGAACTCAACAGCAATCCTCCTACCTCTGCCTTCCCAGTGCTGGGATCAAAGGCGTGTGCCAACACTCTTGGCTTTCTCTCTCTCTCTTTTTATATTTTATTTATTTATTTGAGAGAAAGAAAGAGGCAGAGAGAGAGAGAGAGGGAGGGAGGGATAATAGATGTGCCAGGGCTTCCAGCCACTGCAAACAACCTCCAAACACATGCACCCCCTGTGCATCTGGCTTACGTGGGTCCTGGAGAATCAAACTGGGATCCTTTGGCTTTTCAGGAAAATGCCTTAACTGCGAAGCCATCTCTCCAGACCCTCTCTTTCTCTCACTCTCTTCCCACACAATTCACATAACCTCTTCCCTTTGCTATGTCTCACTCACCTGCCCTTCCAGAGTCATTTTAAGTGTTATTAGTGATCTTTCATTGGTGACATTGTCTAGTTAGGGTCTACACAAATACAACCGTACAGCACCCTGCATTTCTCCTTGGGGACACATATCACAATCAAAATGAAACCATTATTTTGGCAACAGAACCGGGAACCTGTGTCACATAGGGATCTGGGTAGCTGCCTGTTGGACAGGGCCCACTGTTGTGTGACCATATAGAGACTCATCGTCATCAGCGGGGAGGAGCGATGGATGCAGAGTGAAGTCATACAGGAGTTGGTTATCCACACAGCCCTGTGGCATCACGTCAGGCTTTTATAACCATGAGGCCGCTGCAATGAAAGGGTCGTAGCTGAATCCAGATTTAACAGCACTATGACTTAGGTCCAGAAACCCCAGACGGCTTTGCTGGGGCAGGAGGCATGTAGTTCTAAAAGTTCTGTTTCAACCCTCTCTCTTCCAGTCCCATCGCCTTCCATGAAAACCCTGCAAGCTGTCAGCTCAGGAAGGGGACACTACTTACTGACACCTCTCTCTCTGCTGCGTGACACCATACGCTAATGTCCCCTTGAGTTCCTCAGAGAAGTCAACCTACTTTAATTCCCCAGATGATATTTGCTCCGGAAAAGAAATGACTGTATTATTACCTAAGACCTTGTAGGCATGCATGCCATATTTCTTTCGATAATTAAGACGGCTCTTTGAGAGGCAAGCAGGATAAAGTGTTAGCAGTGAAAACTGATAGTTCTGGTTTTCTCAGGACATCCTGGAAAATTCTGACTGGAACAAACATGGATGCTTCTTCCTCGACGGAGGAGGCCTACATGTATGTAACATTGTGGACACAGTGGGGAAAGACTGACGATTTAAATACCTGCACCAAAGAAAAACCCTCACTACCCTCCATCTGTATGAGTTATATGCCTCAGTT
The DNA here is from genome assembly GCA_036365145.1 of Orientallactaga sibirica. Classification (NCBI taxonomy): domain Eukaryota; kingdom Metazoa; phylum Chordata; class Mammalia; order Rodentia; family Dipodidae; genus Orientallactaga; species Orientallactaga sibirica. Next base: position 167,755 of record JAEOAD010001895.1, on the reverse strand, counting down.
TATATACCTCTCTTGACAAGGAGCAGAGAAATGTAGGTGTCTGTCACTAAAATAACAGCTCGGGGCTGGAGAAATGGCTCCAGTGGTTAAGACACTTGCCTGTAAAGCCTAAAGACCCAGTTTCAAGTCCCCAGTACCCACTTAAAGCCAGATGCACAAAGTGGTGCATGTATCTGCAGTAGTGATTGGAGGCCCTGGCACTCCCATTCCCTCTCTCTCTCTCTCTCTCTCTCTCTCTCTCTTCCACATAACTAAAGAAAAAAAAATTTTTTTTAAATCACAGCCCTGCTATTTTGCAGTTTCCATGCATCCAACATTTGGCATGACTTCCCCCCCCCCCCCAGAGTACTGAATGTTATTCATTTTCTAAACCCCGGGCTGGAGGCCTACAATCTACAGTCATGTACAGGTAATGCTTAAATTAGACAACAGTGACTTTTTAAAAAAATGTATTATGCTGCCAAGTTTGCTGAGGTTCCACTACATATTAACCTCAACTTCCCAATGTCTTACAAACATAAATGTTTGCTTCTTACTGACAGGTCTGCCTGCTGACTGGGGAGCTGCTGGGCTCTGCGGAAGTTCCACTGACTGTCTGCTAAGATTGGCTGAGCTCAGATCCAAACTCCAGGTATGGCTGCAGTCTGCTCCACCTGTCCCCTCTCCTCTCCGCCATGGGCTTTTCCCCAGGTGACTGCTAGAACAGGAGGGGGAAAGGAAATGCCCCTCTTAAGCTTAAAGCTGCAGCAGCTCACTTGCCCACACTGCTTAAGTCAGTCCTAAACCACAACCCACCAAACCCAGAACCAACAAGGTGTCTGAAAACAGTGGCCAAACAGACGCAGTCACTAACATTAAAAATGGGTGGTTTCCATAAAAATGAGAAAAAATGAGAATTTCTAGCATTTTTTTGTGTGTGGTTTTCTGAGATAGGTCTCACTCTAGCTCAGGCTGGAATTCACTATGTCATCTCAGGGTAGCCTCGAACTCCCAGCGATCCTCCTACCTCTGCCTCCAGAGTGCTGGGATTAAAGGTGTGTGTCACCACGCCTGGGTCTCTAGCTTTCTTATAAATGCAGGTTTTTTTTTTGTTGTTGTTAAATGAACTCAGATCTCATGATATAAGTCAGGGGTCTGGGGAGATGGCTTGGTGGGTTAGAGTGTTTGCTAGGCAGGCATGAGGGTATGAGAAGGCCTCTGGATATGACCACTTACACTCTGTAAGCCCTGTCCTGTGAGGACAGACACAAGAGCAGCACCGAGAGTCATGGGTCGGCCAATCTGAAGACTGAAGGCAGCAGCTCCAGGTTCAATGAGAAACTCCATGTCAGGCTGAAGGGAGAGCTTAGTGGTTAAGGCACTTTCCTGCAAAGACAAAGGACCCAGGTTCGATTCCCCAGGACCCACGTAAGCCAGATGCACAAGGTGGCACATGCATCTGGAGTTCATTTGCAATGGCTGGAGGCCCTGGCATGCCCATTCTCCCTTTCTTTCTCTCTTTCTCTCTCAAATAAATAAATAAAAATAATAATTTAAAAAAGAAAGAGAGAGAGAGACTCCATGTCAAAGAAACAATGGGGATGAGCCATAGAAGATGCTAGATGTTCTTCTCTGGCCTCTGCACCATGCACACAGGCCATGCACATCTATAAACACACATGTGTACACAACACACATACACCACATTACCATTACACACACGCACGCACGCGCGCAAGCATATATGTTAGAGCCCTTCAAATAAAAAGAAACAATGGATATAACTAGCTACCTGTCATTTCTCTGTTTATAAAAACAGACGGTGGGGGAGGAGATTATAGGAATTGCCTAAGTCATCATGAAGGAAACCCCGGGATCTCCATCTCTAAGCTGGAGAAAGAGGAAATCAGTCTGGTACTGTAGCAGACAGCTTCAGGTTCTCTGAGATGAACTTCCAGACCAGGCACAGTTATGGAGGAAGAGATTTATTTATTGAAGCTTACAGATCCAGGGAAGTGCCATAATGGCAGAAGAAGCTGGCCTGCTTTCACAGGACCAAACACAGAGAGAGAAGCCACAAGCCAAAAGTCACACCACACAGCACAGGTCAGAAACTCCAGCTAGGCACACTTTGCATATCTTTAGATTGAAATCCTAAACCCACCACCACACCTTAAGGTCTGCCCAGTGACACTGCCTCCAGCCAGGTGGTTGCAGATGCAAACTATAAACTAATAAAGCACTGAATATATTGGGGGACATCTATTCTAACTACCACAGGTACAAATCAATCTGATGCCAAAGGCCTCAGAATTGGGGACCCATTATGTAAGTCCTATTGTGAGCCCCAAGTCTGAAGAAGCTGAGGAGCCCTGACTACAAGCAGAAGACAGATGTCCCAGCTCAAAAGAAAAGAGCAAAGGAAAAATAAAAAGGGAAAAAATTGGGCTGGAGAGATGGCTTAGCAGTGAAGGCACTTACCCAAGGCAAAGTCTAAGGACCCAGGTTCAATTCCCCAGCACCCACATAAAGCCAGCATGGTGGCGCATGCACCTGGAGTTTGTTTGCAATGGCTAGAGGCTCTGGCACACCCATTCTTTCTCCCTTTCACACTCTCTCTCTCTCTCTGTGTCTCATAAATAAAAAAAAGGAATCATGAAAAGAGAGCAGATGAACTTGTCTTCCACCTTCTTGGTCCACTGAGAACCTTCTGAAATTGAGCACTGTCCTACTTTGATGTACGGCTTGTCTTGCTCAGTGTAGCAACTGAAACATCTTCCCAGACAAACCAGAAACAATGTTTCATAAGATGCCTGGACATGTGATCGGAACTCTAAGCCAGTCTTTCAGTTTTGCATCCACACACACCTCTGAGAACTGTCCTTAGTCTCCAAAATTAACAACAACAAACATTTATTAAGGCCATCACTTCATTGAACCCATATACACTAAATGGAAAGGACTAACCCTTTCCCCAGAAGAGGAATCAAAATTCTAGAATGGTAACAGGTAATATGGTGTAAAATTAACAATGCTTAGATACGGATTTAAAAAATATATCAATGTACCTGGTGTAGCAATGAACAAAAGAAAGCAAACCTATAGGATAGATATAATAGGTATAAGAAACAGTTTGGGGAGATGGCTTGGTGCTTAAGGAACTTGCATGCAAAACCTGATAGCCTGGATTCAATTCCTCAGTACCCAGGTCAAGCCAGATGCACAAAGTGGCACATGTGTCTGGAGTATGCAGGGCTAAGAGGCCCTGGCAACCCATTCATATTCTCTCTCTCTCTCTCTTTCTCTCCCCTTGCAATTAAATAATAAAATATTTTCAAAGTCAGAAAGCTCTCGTGACAATGACCATCGTCTTGTCTGTACCTAGCCACGTGGTCCTCCCTGGTAGTAGGAGTGTTCCCCTTGCCTTCAGCAAATCCCCCGGCCCATTCACACTGTGCTATTTTCCAACATACCCAACCCACAAAGGAGAAGACAAAGCAACTCGTGTTCTTTGAGCCAAGATCTATGAGTCAATAATTGTCTGCCCAGCAGCGACTCATAGTCAAACGGAAAGCCCACTGTGTCCCCACATCTGTGTTCAAATCCTGGCTCCCCGCTCACCGTCTGTGTCACCTTGCATAAGTCATCTGCTCACTTTGAACTTCAGTTTCTTCATCTCTTGGGATCTGGCTGAAAACTAATTACGTTGCTGCACATGAAAGCTATTCCGTCAACCGAAAACATGCTAATCTGCATGTTGGCCAGTCATTATCAGTCGAACTCACTTAGAGAAACTCAAATTACTATTTAAGGAAATGACCAATTTACATAGCCACCTGGATTTTTTTTTTTTTCACTGCCCATGACTTTGGGATTCAAGTGCTTTCCCAGCAGGGCGAGTTCATTCACTGCACAGCCAGCTGGAGTAGCAGTTTGGGATATGCGCTAAAAGATGCTTGGAAATACCTGCTGGGCTTTCAGCTATTGTGCTAGGAAACCAGGTAGGGGAATCCTTTTATCATTTCCACAGCTGAATATGCTTTAAACACCCCCCACCCCCCGACGGAGCCAAAATTGTCAGACCAAATTCCACTTGTGATGAAACCCAACCAGGTTAACATGTCTTTTCCTTATTAACCACCTAGGTTTTTCTGGATGAGATCCTGCAGCCCTAAAAACAGGCAAAACTTGACTTAACTTCAAGGAAAGTTTTGGATTTCAATGGACCTTTGAAGTCCCTTCAAAAGCGATAAGGACTTCAGTGAGAGGTTTGCCTAGATAGAGGACCACAGAGGCAGGCCATTTGCAGACATCCAGTTCATACAGGTGTCTGGTGAAAATTGGTTCAGTTAGGGGGGGCCAAGTTCAAACTCAGTAGGATGAAAATGAGTCCATTATCTGACCAAACGTAGTTTCTTTGATTTCTTCTTCTCTGGGTTTATAAAGGCATATGTTTCATATATATATGTATATATTTTGTGCCAGGAACAACTAATCAATTTAATAATTGTCAGGCAAACATACATTGTTATGAAATTTAGGCAATGCCTAGCACATAAGTTGCCTGTCTACATGTTTGTATATATTCAATTATGTAATTAACAAACAAGTATTTTAGAGTGAAAACTTCCAGACTATGAATTCAGAATTTTACAGGTGAGTGAAAAGAAATTCATTTATGTCAAATGCGTTGACACTGGATAAACTAAAGCAACACTTCCTTAAATAGTTTTTGTTATACAATATTTTCCAAGTCAAGCTAATAATAATTGCATATTTGGAAATCTTTATCTCAAAACATTTCTAGCAGTGCGCATTATTCTGTAGCTAAATCATTTTCACTGTGCAAGTTATTGTTTTCTAAGCTGCAAGAAGTGTCAAATGATGACACGGGAAGTTAATTATAGCAAATGTATTTAACCGGAGCTCACAGCAGAACACCTTCCGTCAAGTAGCTCTGTGTGTGTACGTGTGTGTGTGTGTGTGTGTGTGTGTGTGCGTGCGTGTATGAAATCTGTAATTTTCACTTAATTAAAATATAAATAAACCAAGTCTCTTTCTTAAAAAAAAAAAGTAGTTACTTTCCACAACAGGAATTTTGTTTCTGGATCAATGATTTCTAAATAGAGACTGAAATTCCATAGCTCTTTCAGTGGGGAAGAAATCAGCCCACGGTGATTCACCAAACATGCCCTCCCTAGGTAAGGACGTGGGTTTACAGATACTCCTCTCTGCCACAGAGAACCCGTGTCCTCTGCCAGAAGTAGGAAGATTCATGACTGGTCAGAACATGAATCCTAAATGCAGCACGTTTTATTCTCAGAAAGAAAACAACAACAACAGCAGCAGCAGCAGCAGCAAACATCAGATTCTATGCTTAATTCTAATACTGTTCAGAGATCTAAGGATGTTATTTAGTGCACCGATTAAGATCTTGGAGTAAATATAATAAAAATACTTTGAGGGTTATGTATCAACAAGGTGTCAGTGTGCATAAGGATGGAGCATTCCAGTCATAATTAAATTTCAAATCTAATTAGAATTTGAGGCGTCCTTTTTAATTGCATTGCAATATTTTCTTTTCCTAAGAAGATGAGTGGTATAGCATCTTTTATCTGTAATTTTCATTTAATTAAAAATGTAAATAAATCAAGCCACCTTCTTAAAAATATTTACTTTGCACATTAACAAGCGGATTTATAAAATTGGTTCTATCTGGTTAATCATATTTATTTTGATCCATAAGCATATGATGTATGAATACATAGGAGTTGAGGTCTAAATGTTCCTAAATATCATAAGGGAAAAAAAAAAAGTCTCCGCTAAATAGCTTCCTTGCCAGGGAGAATTCTTCGGTTGCTTCCAGAAAAACCCCTAACAATCCTTCAAACCCAAGTTCAAGTGTCTCCCACTTTGTGTAAAACTCTCAAAGCCAAATGGAAGGGGGAGACAATGGGACCCTAGCCAACACCTGCAATCTACAAGGAGCGCTAAGAATTTCCCTGGGACATTGCACAATCCCCGAAGAAAAGCCTTCACCCAAATTATCCACAAAGAAGACTGAATATACTTAGAGGGAAATTGGAACCACTGGGATACAAAGAACGTTGCCCTGGTCTTCTCCTCAATGGGGAGAGACAATGTCAATGTCAGGCGTCTCTGGTCCTAACACTCCACCTCTGTGAGAGCTTTGGTTCTCCTCCATGGAAAGTACCAGGTTCTGGAATGGGATTCTTGCACTACACATGAGATGTTAGGATCATCAATAAAAGGATTCTAAATGCACACAAATCAAAAGCATATTTAAAAGTAGAATGTAGGTGCCGAAGAGATTGCTTAGTGGTTAAGCCACTTCCCTGCAAAGCCAGAGGACCCAGGTTCAATTCCCTAGGACTCACATAAAGCCAGATGCACAAGATGGAGCATGTATCTAGAGTTCATTTGCATTGGCTGGAGGCCCTGGTGTGCCCATTCTCTCTCTCTCGCTCTTAAAAATATAAATATATTTTTTAAATTTTCCTAAAAAAAATTGAATGTGTAATGAATCAAAGATGTTTCTGGCAGCGCTCACCCAGGCTGCATCACATGACTCCACTACCACTTTGGCGCTGAACACACAGCATGTGCCTGCCGTCATGGCCAGGCAATGAACATTGCCTGACACTCCTCTGCTCAGATTGAAGATTAGTATTGTATGTTATCAACTACAATGTTTTTCCTGTACATAGAATGTTTTCTGCTGTTATGGAAAATAATGGCTTAATTATGGAAAAGAAAGACAACGTTTCCGTACTATGATTCCTAAGCATTTAAGTCTCAAATTAGCATACCATCGGGTTGCGTTGTTGTGTTCAAATGCTTGTCTGTTTGTTTTTCAAATATATTTTTATTTATTTGAGAGAAAGAGGGAGAGAGAGAGAGAGAGAGAGAAAGAGAGAATGGGCACACTAGGACCTCCAGCCACTGTACACGAACTCCAGATGCATGCGACCCCTGGTGCACATGGCTTACTTGGGTCCTGGAGAATTGAACTGGGATCGTTTGGCTTTGCAGGCAAATGCCTTAACCACTAAGCCATCTCTCCAGCACTTTGTTTGTTTGTTTGTTTGTTTGTTTGTTTGTTTGTTTGTTTTTAAAATACTGTTTGAGCTGATAACTTGAGTTTCATTTAAAAAAAATCATTGAATAGATTTTGGGTAGGTGTTTCAATGGAATTCCCAACAATTTCTGAAATGGCCATAAACATACTTCTGCCATTTGTACTAAGTATTTATTCAAAGTGACATTCTCAACATTGATAATAATAAAATCCAATAATGTATTGATCAACTCTAGAAAGCCTTAAAGAGGCTTTGTATCTTTACAAGTATATAAGGTAGGTATACAAATCAAACATTTACTGATAATAAGACATCAGGAAATTTGTTACAAAATAATTATTTGGTCTGCAATATAATGCTTCAAGTTATTAAAGATGAAAGCTATTTTGCATACCAAGGAGGTGGATGTGCTTGTTTATTTATATCAAATCTTATCTGAATATTTGATCATACAAGATACAAAGCAAAACCCATGTAAGCCAAATGCTCAAGGTTGAGCATGCATCTGGAGTTCATTTGCAGTGGCTGGAGGCCCTGGTGTGTCCATTCTCTTTCTCTATCTGCCTCTCTCACACTCTCTCTTAAATAAACAAACAAACAAATAGTAAAGTCAGTGAATTCCAGAGTCTAGGGCAGGGGAATGGGAATTTTAGAATGGAGAGAGAGTTAGCAGAAACTTAACATAGACACTATAGGCAGATTTCTGTCATTGGTCAGTGATAAGGTTTTGATTGTGACATAGTAGATGCTGAGGTCACTGTCGAAGTGGCCAATGGGAGCACAAAAATGAACGGGTTACTCACAAGAACAGGGAAATCAACAAGAAACGTGGCAGACAGTAACAGCTGAAGGAGTTCAGGAGAAGGGGACGGGGCCCAAGGATGGTATCAGGGAGGGATTACGATCTTGACCTCGCCTGATTCCGGCAACTGTGAGCAATAAACCTTGCTGTTCATAAATGATCCAGTGCATGAGATTTTGTTATAGTTGCTGAGCAGACTACGACCAGTGTTTTCTACATCCTGACCACAGGAATCATGAAACCGTTGCTTTGCATGGCAAAAGGAACATCACCGATGTGGGAAAAGTTCAGGCTTTTTGAGATGGGGAAATTGTCATGGAAAACCAGTGAGTCCAATGTCACCCTTATAAAGATGTGGAAGGGGGGAGAATCAGAATCACAAGGAAAGATAAAGGAAGTTTGGGGACAAAGAGAAAGACACGGATGCATAATATAGGGCGGGGGAGACAGGGGAGGGTGATAAGGGAGGAAAAAGGAGTGAGGAGAAGGAGACAGAGGAGAGAGGTAGCAGGAGTGAGTTGAAAATCCTACCCAGATGTTTTGATGGATATGAGGGCCAAATAAAAGGGAAGCTATTGAGCTATTTACCCCCACTGCCTCCAGCAAGACGGAACATAGCCCCAGTGACATCTTGGCTTAAGACTTCTGACCTCCACAAACGTATGAAAGGGAATTTGTGGGCTGGAGAGATGGCTTAGCTGTTAAGGCATTTGCTTGCAAAGCCAAAGGACCCCGGTTCAATTCCCCAGGACCCATGTTAGCCAGATGCACAAGGGGGCGCACATGTCTGGAGTTTGTTTGCAGTGGCTGGAGGCCCTGGCACGCCCATTTTCTTTCTCTCTCTCTCTCTTTCTTTGTCAAATAAATAAATAAATAAATAAATAAATAAATAAATAAATAAAAATTTTTAAAAACGAAAGTGAATTTGTGTGCTTGAACAGTTGCTGTGGTTTGTGCATGCCTATGTGCATGCGTGCGCGCATGTGTGTGGGTGAGTGGGTACCTCCCACATCATACTGGCTGAGAGGTTCATGATCATTTCCAATTTGACAGGATTTCCAATCACCTAGGAGACACACCCACCTCTGGGTGTGTCTGTGAGAAGTGCTTCCAGAGAGATTTAACTGAGGAAGGAAGATCTAACCTGAGTGTAGATGACACCAGCCCATGGGCTGCGGGCCAGGGCTGAATAAAAAGAGAAAGTGAGGGCTGGAGAGATGGCTTAGCGGTTAAGGCGCCTGCCTCCTAAGCCTAAGAACGCTGGTTCCAATCTCCAGGTCCCACGTTTAGCCAGATGCAAAGTGACACAAGGGTGCAATGTCGCACTTGCCCACAAGGGGGCGCACGCATCTGGATTCCGTTCACAGCAGCTGAGAGGCTGCTGGCGCGCCCATCTCTATCTGTCTCCCTCTCCCCCTCTCCCTGTCTCTCTCTGTGTCTCTCTCCAAAAAGAAAGAGAGAGAGAGAGAGAGTGAGCTGAGCACTAGCATGCATTATTCTACTTCCAGACTACAGGCCACCCCCAAACTGATGTTCCTCTCCCACGAAAGGGTCCCCTCCCAGGCCCTCTCAAAGCCACCATGGCCAGTGGTCATCATACGCCACCTCTACCTCTACCTCAGGCTCCCCCCCACCCGTCCACTCTGCAGAAACAGCCAACACCCACTTCAGTTTAACAACTAACACGTATGTGTTGGGCTCCAGGCTGCCCATGTGGAATGCAAAGGCAAAAGCCTGCTCTTTGCTCTTAAGGAATTGGCAGTTGAATAATTCCACGGCCAATCTTTCTATCATGCACACGCTGTGTGGCAGTTTGAACTCGGTGTCCTCGGTAGCCTTGTGTCTTTGTGGTCAAACCTCATTGTAAAGCTCAGGAGGTAGAGGCTCGCTGGAGGAGACCGTTCACTGGGGGAAGGGGAGAGGGATCTAGTGCCGCATACCTTACCTACTCTTGCACCTCCCTTCCTGCAACTGATGGTGACACCGTCAGCCAGTCTCCTGCCCGTGCAATGCTTTACCCATCATGATGAAACTTCTCCTTCCAATAATAATTTTAAAAAAAAAAAAAGGACCAGGAGATGAAATAAACCTTTTCCTTCTACCAATAGTTTCCTGGCAGGTGTTTTGCCTCAGCAACAAGAAGGCTTGTAGCTAAACCCAACCCACTGCCGGGTGGGGTAAGGACACCTCCACTTGTCACACTCATACATCCGAAACACATTATCCTCCCCGAAACTCAGGGATTGGGCAACTGTCCCCAAAAGACCCATCCTAAGACCATCTGCGTGGTCTACTGGCCTCTATGGAGTCAATAATTTTTGACCGTAATTTCTCTATTGGGGAGTAACAGCCATCTTGTCCCCACTGTGTCCCATGTTATGTTAACCCTCCTGTTCCTTGGCCTGACCCTTCTCCCCAGCCTTCCTCCTCTAGCCAGGTCTATACATACTGGCCCCCACCATAGCCCCCTCACTGGCTTTTCTGTCCTGTCTCACTGTTTTTGGAACTCTGTTCACCTGCACTTGGCGGTGCCCTGGCCACCACCCTCAAGTAATTAGATGTCCCACTTTGCCTTAATCAGATGCCACTCTGACCCTAGACATCAGTGCCTCATGGATTACAGTGAGACTTGCTCTGTGATTCTCAAGGACAGCAATACAAAAGGCTCAGGACAAACAAAGTCCCTTCCCTGGCACTTCAAAAATATCCTTTTCTGAGTGACGATCAGCCAACTGCAATACCCTTCAAGCTAGGACTCCACATCGGGGTTTATCCTTGCCAGAGCACAGTGTGCTCCTGGGTGGATGAACACACAAATGCAAATCTTCCCCAAAAGAAACAAAATTATTTCTTATCAACGAAGCCCACACAGAAAACAATGAACGTGTGTGTGTGTGTGTGTGTGTGTGTGTGTTTCTTCCAGAATTGTTACAGAGAGATTGAAATCCTTGCCATAAGAAATGGCAGTGTTTTCCTGTCCAGTTTTCTGCTTGCCTGTTTGCATTTGCACGAGCTGGTACGCCTGTGCCCAAGGCTTCTATCTAGACTTCATTTATTAAAACCACTCAAGTATTCTCCCTTCTCCTGGCACCTGGTTCTTCCACATGAAGAGTTTTGGATCAGAAACACCGGGATGGAAGGAAGGACTCGGTGGTGGTCTTCTTTTTCTAACTTGGCATGCACAACCGTCATTCCTCTTGATTCCCATGAAAAGGCAAGACTCACAGATTCTGCTCCATCTCTAGGTGCAGGACCATCCTTAGAGCCTCATAGAGACGAGCCTGGGACTTTCCTGCACTAATCGTCTTCCAGCCAGTGCTTGCCTTTCTTTCAGCTGCCCAAGCCAGACTTTGTTACAGCCCGTGAACATTTCCCACTCCAGTATATGATGCCAGAATCATTCCGCAGACCTGCTCCAAGTTTTCCTGTCAAGATAAGCTTCCAGCTTGATGCTCAGTGGGTTCATGGGAAGCACTAAGATCACCAGGCTCACAGACTTAGAGACGCAATACCTCTGCTTCCTGCGGGGAACAATGGGAAGGACGTACACGTCCCAGCAGAAAGGTAAGCTATACGCTCAGAGACAAGTGCTGCTTTCAATGTAAGTATTTCATTTGAAACCTTAAAGGCCTTAGTTAGGACTCATTTTTAAAGTGTTTATCGTTGTAGATGAGTGTGCATTTGTAATCTTTCATCATATAAGGTTATCACAACTAAAGGTGCCCTTCACAAACACAGGGAATAAAATGTCTGCATGCCAAAGTCCTTCTGTTACTAATAACCAAGGGGAGAAACATGCTGAGTTAGAATGATTTAGCAATGTACCATGTACCCTGACGGTGTCATGTGACCAGCATGGTCCAGGATGTATACCTTTGGTACAGAGCAACAAAAAAAAAAAAAAAAAAAAAATAAAAATTCACCACCAGGCTAGAGAGATGGCTTAGCGGTTAAGGTGCCTGCCTGCCAAGCCTAAGAACACCCGTTCGAATCTTCAGGTCCCACATTTAGCCAGATGCAAAAAGTGACGCAAGGGCACAATGCTGCATTTGCCCACAAGGGGGCACACCTGTCTGGAGTTCATTCACAGTGGCTGAGAAGCCGCTGGCGCGCCCTTTCTCTCTCTCTGCCTCTTTCTCTCTGTTTCTGTCTCTGTCAAATACCAACAACAACAAAAAAATTCACCACCATCACCCACTTGATAAACCAACTTTTCAGTTCTGAGTTCTGAAACCTCAGCAACTAACTGTCTACATAGGGTACTGATGGAAATGTGTTTCATTACCAAATTAAAGAAAGAATGAATAGCTGAGCGAACACACTCAGTTTTCCTAAAGCTGTTCAGTTACTCACCAATTTTTATTTATTTATTTATTTTTATTTTTATTTATTTATTTATTTATTTATTGGTGTATTGATTCTTGAAGATTTCCCAGGGACTTGGATCACAAGTTCTTTCTGTTGACAACTCACATGCAACCACTTTAAATCTATGTTTGAAACCCTGTTGAGTTTTCTTTCTGCTTAAATTATATTGTTCTACTTTGTTGTTGTTGTTGTTGTTGTTTGTTTTGTTTTGTTCTTCCTGACCTGGAATTCACTTATGTAGTCTCAGGGTGGCCTCGAACTCACGGCGATCCTCCTACCTCTGCCTCCTGAGAGCTGGTATTAAAGGCATGTGCCACCACACCCGGCTGTTCTAATTTTTTTTTTTAAAGTAGATACAAGAGCTTTCAGAAAACAATCCTGGCACAAATCAAGATATTACAGTCTCCAAAGTTCTGGCAAATCAGCTTGAGAGTTGATAAGAAAAACAGAAACAGCCCTTGTGCCTGAATTTCATATCACTTGCACCAAGCACCTGTTTGAACACCCCCTTCCTTCCTCTCTCCCCCTCTGAACAAGTGAATATTCCCTCTTAAGACTTCGTAAACTCTTATGCAGGAGATCAACCTCCTGTATCCAACCCACTTTTTCTCTAGACAGGCAGTGAGTGGGAACTTTCCTCGGTACCTTTGGTGCCTGAAGGGTGTTCAAGTGCCCAATGACTGTACGGATCAACGAGAACAACTGCACCGGACTTTCCTAAGACATCTGTACATCTGGAGACCAGAAAGCTCTGGAGAGATGGAAGAGAAGCTGGATACTTCCTTCTGTCTATCTGGGCCTGGGGAGATGCCTCCTCAGTGTGGCTTTGTCATCTTTCTTTGTTTCCTACTAATGAGAGAGAATCAAAAACCATCTGGGGGCTGGAGAGATGGCTTAGCGATTAAGGCACATGTCTGTGAAGCCTAAGGACCCTGGTTCGATTCTCCAGGTCCCACGTAAGCCAGATGCATGTGGGGGCACATGCATCTGGAGTTCGTTTGCAATGGCTACAGGCCCTGGCATGCCCATTCTCACTCTCCCTATCTCTCTTTCCCTCTCTCTGTCTTTAATAAATAAATAAAAATAAAATCTTTTTAAAAAGAAAAGAAAAAGAAAACCATCCGGGCGGGTGGCAGGACTATGATAAGACAATGAGGTCTTTGGTTTTTTTTGTTTGTTTGTTTGTTTTGTTTTGTTTTGTTTTTCATTTTGTAAGGTAGGGTCTCGCTCTAGCCCAGGCTGACCTGGAATTCACTGTGTAGTCTCAGGCTGACCTTGAACTCACAGCGATCCTCCTACCTCTGCCTCCCGAGTGCTGGGATTAAAGGCATGTGTGCGCCACCATAGCTGGCGAGGTCTCTTTCGGGGGCACTTCTAGTGATTCCTGTCGATCCACCCAAAGTTAGTCCCATGCCAGGATCCATCCATCCTGCCGTTCTTTGCTGATCAATAGAAGGACGTTTCAGGAGCTTTTCAGAAATTTGACCCAGTCTCTCTTGAAGGTCAGATCTTCTTACCCAGCGCACAGTAAGGGACGGACCTGGCTCTGAGAACTTCCCAGCTAATGTGAGCTTTACCATCTGAGGTCTCTCTGCCTGGCCTCTACCTGTGTTTCTGCCCATCTTTCCTCCCGGCCGCTCTCTTGCTTTATCTGTTTACCATGTACCTTGAGAAAGACTCTGCCATGTGTACTGAACTTAACCTGGACCCATTCCTTTCTGGTCCTCAGATCCCTTCCACCTGCAGAATAGAGCAGCTGTCGCTAATCAAAACTGAGAGGAAGCACAAAGCTCTGTGCATCAGGCAGACACGAAGGCCTTAAAGACCAAAGCTCAGAAGCCAGGATGCTCACCAGGGCAGAAGGGAAGGGAGCACAAGCACGGGGAATGAAAGCTCAGAAAAGAATTTACAGTTCCAGAGAGTCAGGAAGCCAAATAGAGGGCATGGGAAACTGCCACAGGGTTACCACCACAAGACCTGGCTTCTGCCTTGAGTCTTTGCCTCTGCCAAATAGCTTCGTGTTCATGCCCTGTGAATGAGAGTTAGGAGAAAGGACCGTATATGGCTGTGACTCGGGACTGTCTCTACCTAGTGCATGTTAAGATAACTTCGCTCCCTCCGTTTCCTCTGGGGCTATTTTAGTACCTACATCCGGAAGTTTTCATGAGCATCTTGAGACATAATATGAGCAAAGCACTGCTGGATAGCTCACTGTTCATCAGAACATGCTCGAAGAAAACACGGTGAGGTTTCCAGTGTGACCAGAATGGGTCTTTCTAGTGAAGATTTTTCAGATTCTGCTAAATTAAAATCAAGACAGCCAACCAAAAGCTGGGCAGGGTGGAACATGCTTTTCATCCCAGCACTTAGGGAGCTGAGGTAGGTAAGGATTGCTTTTGAGTTCAAGGCCAGCTTGAGGTTACAGAGTGAATTCCAGGTCACCCTGATCTAGACCTCAAAAAAAGCAAAGACAAAGAGAGCAAGAGAGAGAAAGAGAGAGAAAGCTAGAGAGATGGCTTAATGGTTAAAGCACTTGCCTGCAAAGCCAAAGGACCCAGGTTCGATTCCCCAGGACCCACGTAAGCCAGATGCACAAGGTGGCCATCTCTGTGGAGTTTGTTTGCAGTGACTGGAGGCCCTGGAGCACCCATTCCCTTTCTCTCTCTCTCTCTCTTCCTGTCTCTCCCTCAAAAGAATAAACAAATAAAAACAAAAATATTTAAAAAGAGAGAGAGCAAACAGAATAATTTGTTTGATGGCTTTGAGATAGAAGAAAGTAGCTTTTAGTCTTTTTGTAAAGAACTTTAGGGCTAAGAAGATAACTCAGTTGCCAGAGTGCTTACTTTACAAGCACGCAGACCTAATTTTGGACCCAGCGTCTACATAAAAATGTCAGGCATGGTGGTCCACACTTGTAATCCAAGCTCTGGGGAGGCCCAGATAGAAGACCACTCACTTTAGCCTAACTGGTGAGTCGGGGGCCAATCAGAGACCCTGTCTAAAACCAGTAGACGGTGTTGCCAAGAAGGACACCCGGGGTTGTCCTCGGGCCTCCACATGTACAATTACACACATGCGCCCACGCACACAAACACACACGTACAAAAGAACTTTCATAGCTTCATGTGGCATGCTTAGTACACAATGGACTCCATACTTACCGTACAAAATTTGAAGGGTCAGGGACATTTGCTGGTGGCTCTTACTATAACCAAGATACTTGATAAATTCATCGTCCCAGATTTTCCTCAAACCTCTCTGCAATCACAGCCCCCGTCACTCCACAGTCCACCTCCCCCCCCACACTCTTACATAACCACTGATCTGCTTGCTTCATTATAGACTAGTTTGTGTTTTCCTAAAATGTAAATATTAGGAGAAAGTACATGGTGGTACTCTAGGGTGAGTCACAGCATTCACTCAGTGCAATTATTTGAACATGAATCTATAGTGTTTGTTGTTTCTAGATTGTTCTTTTTAGCTGCAGTGTACTATTATTTCACACGATTTGTTCTCTCTCTGCTTCTTACAAAAACTTGGGTTTGCATCCAGCTGAGAACTGTTACAAGTACAGCAGTAGTTCCAACACAGTGGCATATGCCTGTCATCCTAGCTCTTGGGGTGTGAGAATAGAAGGATCAAGAGTTCAAGGCCAGCCTCAGTGACATCACAAGTTTGATGTCATCCTGGCGTATAGAACACTGTGTCTCAGAAAACAAACAAACAAAACTAGCTAAGTAAAAATAACTTAGAAAACTATACGGCAGCTGGGCTGGAGAGATGGCTTGGTGGTTAAAGCGTTTGCCTGCAAAGCCAAAGGACCCAGGTTCGATTCCCCAGGACCCATGTAAGCCAGATGCACAAGGGGGTGCGTGCATCTGGAGTTTGCTACGGGGAACCCACAGATACCTAAATGACAGAGACAGGGGGGACAGGGGGGACAGGGGGGAGAGGGAAGTAGATTAACGTGACCCTTAAGCTGGAAGATTTGTGCCAAGGAAGACATGTGAGGGCTACTTAGGTAGGCTTGGAGCATCAGATCTATAACTTCAGCTTTCAGGAAGCTGAGGCAGGAGAGTCAGTGCAAATTAAAGGCCAGGGGGGAAAAAATGTGAGGGCCTCTTTTGAAACTTCCAGGAATAAGGAATGGAGTTTTCTGGAAAAACAGGAGGAGTCCCTCTCTTACACAGATGTGAGCTACCTGGCACAGACATGTGGGCACATGGCAAGCACTGGCTCCACAGAAGGTCTTTTTTTGTTTGTTTTGTCTTTTTTTCTTCATTTTTCTACAGGTATATATTGTGTGCTGATCTTATTTTTCCTCTTTCTCCAAACTCCGTGAACTCCATCTTCTCTCCTTCTCTGAATCCCTTTGTTCTCGTAGACACTTTCCCTTATACTTCCAATGACTACCTACATGATTTTTTAGGTGACTATATAAAATCCCAGAACCAAATATAGGATATTTGTCTTTCTGAGACCGGCTCCGTTCATTTAATATCTTTGCTTCCGTTTTCTTGCACACAAACAACGGTGCCTCATTCTTCTTTCTGCCAGCCTGAGGGTTTTTAACCAGAGGTTGCGATCTGAATATTTCTCAAGTCCCAAATTCGTATGCTGAGGCTTAATCCCTAATGCAACTGAATAGGAAGGTCAGGCCTCTGGAGGAGCCTCGGTCCTAACGATGAGCTCTTACGAGTGAGATGGGTGTCCTTACACAAGACAGCTCCTCAGCCCCTTCCACTACGTGAGGTCACACAGGGAAGGTGCCCTCTATCACCCGGACCATGGGCCTTCATCAGATACCAGATCTTCCAAAGGCTTGACCTTGGAGTTCCCAGTCCCCCAGACTGAAAGAGATGAGTTCCTGTTCTTTCTGTGTCACCTAGCCCAAGATATTTTTCTCCCAACTTTCCAAAAACAATGAACACCCTATAGTGACGTGTCTATCAGGCGAAGCAGGAGACCTTGTTGTCATTTTTAATGATGCCACTGTGTGTGGGAGGCGATATGCCATGGTCCAGCAAGCAGATGTGCAGGACTCCCCCTGTCAGGGTCACCTGACAGAGAGAAGGAGCCGGGCTTTGCACGTCGGCCAGGACAGTGTGCGGACACGGCTGAGAGGCAAGCCTCTACCTGAAGCATGTCTGAACAAAGGCCTGTGACTCTTCAAAGCTCCTTTCCTCTTTATCTGTGGGAGTTGTGGCCTCCCAGAGAGATTTGAAGGTTTGGGTGGCTACCACTTACTTTGAGGCCTGCAAAGAAATCTGCCTCTGGCCTGGGAGGCTTGTGCAGCTTCCATCCTGACTTCAGGCTCTGGGAAGAAATGAGCAATTAGGCTCTGCCAAGTCCCAGGACTGAGCTGGGTCCACGCCTCCACACTTCCCCTCACCTTGCTGCTTTGGGCTGCAAATGCCCTTGGTCCCTTGTCTACCCAGCGGGAAGCAACTCGGTTTTGAAGACACAGTTAAGTACTTCCTCAGAAAAGCCTTCCAATATCTCCTTTGTGCCCCACCGCCCTGAGCCTGGGGCTTTCTCCCAGCTCCTCCGACGGGGGAGTCCATTGTTTCTTCTCAAGCCTGTCTTTCGACACAGGTAGGTACAAGCTGAGACAGCGCAGTATAGGACACAGTTTTCTCCCCTTTGGAATAAAGAATGACAATGAGAAGGGTGGAGGGACACTTTGGCAAAGAAAAAAAAAATTCAGACTGGCAAGAAATCTTAGCGTCTTGTCTCGTGTTCTGCAACTTCCCTAGGCCAGAATTTCTCCTTCCTAATACTACAGGGCTCAAGGAACTCGGTAATCACATGTGACAGATGGACAATGTCCTCAGAACATCTTCTGCAGGCCCCAGGCCTCAAAGGCACCCAACTGACAGCTCCCATGATGGATGAGATTGCTCAGAAAGGAGGGGCTGCCCCAAGCTGGAGGGGAAGGGTAGATGCTGAGGGACCAGGGCAAATGGGAAATTTAGGAATGTCAGAACAGGGGTTGTCAACGGAATCCCCACCCTTGTCTCATCGGTCACAAAACAGGCAGGAGCCATGTTCAAATGTTGCCTTCATATTTCAGACAAAGACAGGACCCTTTTGAAAATAAAAGGCTGAGCTCCCAAGTGTTACCATCTCCACTAAAAGCCTGGGTGTTCTTTGGCCATGGAAAACTGTACTTCGAGAACAACATGGTCCCACTCTTTCTTAAGAAGAGCGTGCAAGAAGGACAAGAGCGTTGGGTTTAGGACACTTATACGGTTGTCTTTTCATTTTATTCTCTGTCTTGCCAGAGATGGATTCATTCATGGCAGTCAGAAAGCATTTAATTTATTGTTCTCATCAGAGCCTACATGTCCTGTACAGCTCATGGTTTTAGAAACGACTTATTAAAATGATTATAGCTTAACACAGAAAATACAAGATGAGGTGAAAACAAAACTAATGACAATTGTGTGTGAGGTGTTATTGTTTTTAAAAGGATACAGACCTCTCTGAAGTTTAATTATACCTAAAAGATATGTTGTTGGTTGGAGGTGGGGGTGAATGTTAATTTGCTATATTGATCCCTCTGAGACATCCCCTGAGCTATAAATTGACATTAATTATTCATGACCCTGGTAGGTCCTATATTAAGAGAAAAATTTTCCATTAAAACGAAATCCACTAGCTCAACACTTTAAAAACATGATGCCTGAGTTATCACAGGTTTACAAAGCGGTCCTGATCGTAGCAGTGTGAGGGTGAGTGTGGCCTGCCTGCCACGGTGATGAGGGGAAATACACTGAAGATAAGTAGGGGGAAAGAAACTCACCAACAACATCATCTCTCTTTCGCCTACATTATTTACAGAGAAAATAATTATTATTATCACCATCCTGATAAAAAGTCCCTTGGCGGAGTCCCCAAGATCTTCACCCACCCCCCAATAATGAAGGACTTTGTTCCCTTTCTTCAGACATCTTTTGTGTTCACTCTTCCTGTTTTTATTATTTCCCCACTGGGACAAATATGCTGATAAAAAATTATACCCCCCCCCACTTTGGCTCCTCTATAGGGAATTGACCACAGGTCATGGACCAGGGAATGACATAGTACATTATCATCCAATCAAACAAGAAATAATAAACAGGAGGAACTGGCTCCGAGGTCCTGAAAGCAGAGACCTCATAGCCAGCTCAGCCTTTGAAGTTCCACTTCTTTATTCAATACGGACGCCGTGTTGTTCTTAGCCTATGACCTGAGAGCCGTCCCCCTGCAGATGGTGGAGATCTGAGGACCATTGTTGCAGAGCGTCCTCATTAGATATGAAAAAAAATGAGACTGTGAATGAATGAAACAAAATGTCAAATCCCTTCAGCATCTTAAAGAATAAAAGCAAACCAAACAGACACCGAACACGGCTAGGTTTTATGTGTGTTGAGGTGCAGGTTTCATAGTACCTATTAAACGTGTGCTATCAAGGGGAAGAAACCAGACATTGATCTCCCAATTAAGTTTTCTATGATGACGGCAAGTCTAGGTGATAGGATTACATGCTTTTTCAAAGAAAATACCGCTCATATCATGTGTAGAGTCCACACCAAGCCCTCCTCACGTGACTTTGAAAGGAGATGAAATTCTTCAACAGATGGAGGAAGAATGGACGCCATCTACAGAGATAATCCATATGCCACAGAACGTTTCTAAATAGCTCACTTCAGGGAATGGAAAGGTCAGCTGCTTGGATGGAAATTCAAAATTCAGCAGGCCTGTCATCCCTGTTTCTTTCAAATGCTCCCGAGAGTGTCTGCTCTCGGCCAGGATGTGTGCCATGGCCCTGTCGGCACAGATACAAGGAAGACTAAGGCCTGCCTTCAGGAAGATGATAGTTCGGTCAGGTTAGAACTGCTGATAGCTGTCCTGTCGTCCCAGTTACACAGTCTGTCATACAGAAGTGATAGCTCTGGGTGCACAATAAACTGAACCCCAACTCCCCAAATCTGTAGGTTTCTAGTATCAGCCTGCCAAATGTAGATAAGCTAAGATCATTTTCTATTAAACAAGCTTTGCACTTCTTTAAAGTGTATTACCAAGGTGAGATTGTGAAATGCAGCAGCCACTTTAGAGAGCAATTTTTGACAGTTTCTCAAAAATGTTAAACATAGATTTACCATCCGATCCAGAAACTCCATTCCTTAGGTATATGCCTGAAAAAAAAATAACAAGATAGTTCCATGTAAAATATGTCCATGAGGGCTGGAGAGATGGCTTAGCGGTTAAGGCACATGCCTGTGAAGCCTAAGGACCCCGGTTCGATTCTCCAGGTCCCACACAAGCCAGATGCACATGATGGCTTATGTATCTGGAGTTCGTCTGCAGTGGCTAGAGGCAATCATACCCACTGTCCATCAAGTGATGGACACATGAAACGCAGTGCCTCCGTGCAATGAAAACTTACTTGCCCATTAAAAAAAAAATGGAGCTCTAATGCCAGGTGGTCCAAGAAAAATGTGAAGCTATTGAGATCAGAGAGAGAAGCCTGACACAGAAGACCTCCTGTCACGTGATTTGGGTGTATGAAGTATCAGAAACGGGTTGACATCCAGAAACAAAACCATGAGCATTTTCCAGGGCTGGAAGAAGGCAAAAACAACCAAGGGGTTGGCAGTGGGTGGGCGATTTCTTTTTGAAGCATTGACATACTCTAAAAACAGGTATTGGTGATTATTACAAAACCCTTTGAAGACACTAAACACCAATGAAGTGCACACTTGAAAACAAAGAAGGAATGAGTGGCCTCCTTGCTGGAAACCAGGACCCACAGGCAGGGCGAGAATCTCACCAAACACACTCTCACACCAGTACACAACACACAGAGAAAGCTGACATTCACCTGTGTCTTCCAGAACGTATCACACAGCTTGCAAAAGGTTTGGGTTCTTTCCCTTGCCATTCTGAGGACTCAGACACCACCTTACCTCAGCCACGTATCTCTCCAGTGACCACTGTGAGTCTGGGGAAATGGGTTCAGAAAACCTTCCATGTCTTCCCTGAGGTCGGGAGCCAGATCTGGGTTTGTCTAAGCTCACGCATCTCAAAATGTGCAGACCTTGACTCCCCAGCAGATTGCTGTGATATATCATGGTGTCTGGAGCTGAGATGAGCTAACACAGGACCTCTACAAAAATATCCAGCGATACCATCTAGACCAATAATCATCAGAACTACAGATTTGCCGGTAGACAGTAACAAATGCATCACTGCCTCTAACTTGAGGCCTACACTGAAACTTAGAGGTAAATGATGTCTTCTTGTGGTCCCCTCTTTTCTTACAAGCTACTTAATGGACTAATATGAGTTTTCCACTCTCCTTGCTCTCCCATCTGGGTAGCATATGTTCATTCAGTTACTGAACGTTTATTGAGCAATATCATGTGAAAACACCCTTGCTAGGTATCGACAGGAGAGAGAAAAGGTGGATAAAGCAGAAAAGGGGGGGCGCACTAAAATGATTACTGAACATGTAAGAGGGATGACAGACAGAAAAGCAGGGGAACCGAGCCCTTTGCAGAAAGAACACTTCCCTTACGTGTGAAGCTCGGATTCAGGGACATGTCAGATCCAGTCGAAAGTAAGTCAATAAAAACTTAATAAAAATCTACAGTGACGCAAAAGAAGGCAGGGCACAACACTGAAGATCCAGAGATGTGGCAGTTAGGGACAGAGCTCTTATCAAACACGGAGCTTTGACAGGGGAAAAACAAACCAAGAGGAACCGAGCTGGGTATTGATCTGACAACACGGCACCCAGGAACAGCAGGTCATTTTACTCCACAAATCCATGGCGAAATCAATTCCTGATTTAAGATTTTTTTTTATTGTTCTTTACAGAGACAATTTAACATTTCTACAGTTGCACTGACCAACTAATTTCTACATATTCAATTGTCTCAAAGGGATGCCAACCAGAATGTCGAAAGCACAAAGAAGGCACGGGGACGGAGCTGAGGGGGGTTTTGAATGGTTGCCACATTCTTTTGTCACAAAAGCATATCGCTCGTGCTGGCCACAAAGTCCCATCTTTGTTTTCTGTTGTTTTGTTTTTATTTTTGATCTACCACATTTGAAAGCGTCTACCAAAATGTGACTCTATTTCTGTCATCGAGTTTTGTGTTGTTGCTGTTGTTGTTATTTTCGGTTAATTAGGTTAATGCAGGATGTTAGGCACATGCATGCACTCCTCTTGGGACCCAAGTCTCCTCTTCCACCTGTTAATCCCTTCCCGCTGACAGCCAGGGCTCGCTAGGTGTTTATTTTTGTGTGTGTGTTATTTTGTTTCTTTGTTTTGGGTTTTTTTTTTTTTTTTTTTTTTTTTTTTTTCAGGTCCCAACGACTCAATGTAAACAAATAAGGAAGACTTGTGGGTTTTCAACTGGGATCTCTTTGAACGGAAGGGAGCAACGGTATCGATGCATTTCAGAACTTGCCAGCGAAGCTCGACTAAATTTAGCAGCCTGGTGATATTGATTTGATTAAAAATGGCCGAACACTTGTAAATGTCACTGGAACTTAGCAAAATGAATATTATTAAATCCTTCTGGTGATGGGGAAATCTAACAAAGGGATTTGCGGTGGTTTCTGTAATTAATTGCTCTGTCATGATTTATATTAACTTACAGTACAACTCCATTAGCTCAGACCTGTCATCTCTGCTCAAGGAACCTCCCCGTAATCACGAGCACATTAAAGAATAAATTAGTTTTTGGCTTGGAGCCTAGTTGTAGACTGTTTCATTTGCGTCTGCTGTAGACATATGCACCTAATAAAGTCAGAACGAATGAGGTAAAGTACGTATATATCAATGTCAGCGGGTTATATTTTAGAGACAATGCGCCTGGCATTGTTCATTAGTCTAATGAATCCGCTACCTGGGCTCTCTCACGTTGGGGTTCAGCGAATGCCTTCAGGTGAGCTGAGATGAGAAAGGTTCCTGGAAAGTAGGCAAGTCCCCAGAGAGCTCCCCTCCGGCAGCCTGTGGCCTGTGGTTGTCATAATAGCTTCATGTGGTTTTTGTTAACACTTCATTACCCTAAAGTTGGATAAATTATCCTCCTGCTTCTCCCCTATGTGCAAACACAGAGCCAGGGCCCTGGCGACTACGACTTACCATAGATTATGAGGATTTGTAAGGGTCTATCAAATCATCTTTGCCTTTGATACTCGGATGATGCCCTAAGCCGTACTTGATAGAGGACTGCTTTACATTTCAAAGAAAGCTCCAGTTAACCCTGAGGGTTTGTAAGCTAAAACTTGAACCACTTCCTTTCCGTTTCAGGCCACGGAAAGCTAAATTGGCACTCGGCTGGCCGGGAGGAGAACTGACAGAGAGCAGAGCCTGTGGGGCAATGTCCTACGGAGCCCGTGCACGGGGGAAAGCTTGGTGGCCCCAGGGAGTTCACCAAATCTGCAAGACTCCAAGGGCAAAGTCATTTCAGCTCAAATCTCTGGGTACTACCCAGACGTTCATAATTTGTCCTGGATCATTTCTGCAATTTGAATCATCAGATGTCAACGACTCCTCCACAGATGCTCCGCCTGCCGCGCAAGGAGCCTGAGACACTGGGGCTTCTCCTGCCTGGCTGAGTAGAGTGACAAATGTCCAAATTACAGAAAGACTGCAGCCTTAGCCAGCTGGAAAATGCATACATTATTGAGGATAAAATATGAAGGGTGTGAGTCAATGTGTGAAATACGGGAAAGCTTATTTTTTTTTCTTCTTCTAATACGCTAAGTGATTAGATTCTATATCCACAATGATAGGTGCGGCTGTCGTGCTGGAGAATCCAGAAATCTCCACCAAATTTATTCAATTTGTGACCTGCGTATGACTTTATACCCTTCACTTCATTTTAAACGAGTAGCAAAGAAATATTTTCTCCTGAAATAAAGCAAACACTTAAAAAGATGGTGTGAGAAAAAGGAAGGAGAGAATAGAGAAAAGGTAATGATGGGAATGTGTCACTGGACACACACAAGATGGTTCTAGAAAATATACAGGGTTTATGTAGAGTAGAAATCATTTCTTAATATTTCTAGACATTGCTCTTTACTGAACAATCAACAAAGAAAAGAAGATGTAATAAGTTAGTCTATGAAGGTTTCCATTTATCCATGTGATATCCTTACTAAATTATCCAAAGGATGAAGGTATGTTTTCAAATCCTATCTGCTAAGTATTTTCTCAACTAAGTACTCTCATGTTTATTTATGTATTGTTTTAACATACCTCACCTCTGATGGTACCATGTATGTATATAACCATGTATAAAAATGTTGCAAATTAGACTTTCAAGGTAGCAAAACCAGTGCTTTTGGTTTGTTAGGTAGTGAAGAAAATATTTCACCAATATAAGAACAAAGCAGAAACAGGGAAGGAAGTAAAACAATAAGAACTGGGTGGTTGATGGATCTGTCACCAGACGAGTTTAGCTGATCACGTTTGATGAAATCGCTCCGTTATCTTTCCGTGTCCCCTGCTGTCAGTTGCTCTTGGAATAGAACCACCAACTCACAGCAGCGAATGCAGACTCATGGGAAGAAAGAATTAAAGTCACTTCACAGAGCACAGAGAGGATCTCTTCCTTAGGTAGTGCTTTGCGACTCCTGCCCTTTGTTCACGCTGTCCCCAAAGGATTTGGAAATACCAAGTGTAGATGCTACATCTATTAGAAAGTAGATTTCCTCTGGACAAGAAAGAAAGCCCCGCAAATCAAACATCCAGATTGTCTAATCTTCTGATGGAAACTGGAGAAGCAACTACAGGATCTGAAGAGACAAATCCTGGAATGATCCAGAACTAACCAACAGCTCCCTCTGTCACCGTCTTTTGTTTGAGTCAGCGAACTTACGATGTAGAACCAGAAATTCAAATATCTTTCACGTTTCTCACATCTGTTGTCTCTCCATTTATGTGTGTGTGTGTGTGTGTGTGTCTGTGTGTGTGTGTGTGTGTGTGCGAGTGCATGCATGTGTCCATGCTTAACAACTTCAAACAAATTATATAGCTTTCTCCCCTTCTTTCCCTCCACTTTGAGCTCTGGCAGAAGTTCCGCATGCAGGGTTGAGCCCCAAGTCCTCAGTAAAGCAAATGTTTCATTTTCAGCAGAGCCTATATTTTCCATTCACACTTACTTCTTTCACTTCTCAATACAAAGAGCAGCTGTTTCCCCCCTAGTCGCTAAAGAAGGACCCTATGTACAAAGTTAACAAAACACAGCTCGGACAATGGGTTTGATCTCTACAGCAGGGAAGCTGTGCTGTTCAAATCCATCTCTTTCTGGCTCTAACAAATTATAGGTCCCTGAAAAGATCTGGTGACCCTTTTTAAGTGTGCTTGTTCAACAGGCTCAGAGGTGACCATATGATTGAGTACAGCAGCCTCACATTTTGCCAAGCACTGTGGACCAAGAGAGACCATGGATAGAGTACAGGCTCCCTCAGTTGGTGGCTCATAGGGGATCCATTACCTCTGTATAAACTATTTTTCAACTGCTTACCTCTCCACAGATCCACAAATACGGTATCTCCCCTCCCGATGGGGAAAAAAAAAAAAGCATGCTTTTAATTTAATTGATGGGACTGGGACAAAGCATGTTTTACTAGCAAACTTAAATAGTCCTATTTTTGCAAAGTTGGGGGACACATTCAAGCACTTGGAATGTAAGGAAGACATAAGTCATTCCCCCAGAAAGACACTGTGCCATGGATTCGACCTACCTAAGGTTTTCTAGTGACTTCTGATGGTGAGCATGCTGGGATGGCAGAGTTAGTGGTGAGATTTATGGAACTTGCAGGTCCATTTTACAAAAGATATGCAACAAAAATAGGTCAAGGGCTGGAGAAATGGCTTAGGGGTTAAGGCGCCTGCCTGCTAAGCCTAAGAACTCTGGTTCCAATCTCCAGCGGTTCCAATCTCCAGGTCCCACGTTTAGCCAGATGCAAAGTGACACAAGGGAGCAATGCCGCACTTGACCACAAGGGGGCGCACGATCTGGATTTTGTTCGCAGCAGCTGAGACACTGCTGGCGTGCCCATGTCTGTTTTCCTCTCCCTCTCTCTCTCTCTCTCTGTGTCTCTCTCCAAAATAATAATAATAATAATAGAAAAAAATAGGTCAAGACTAGAAGAAGTCCGATGTGAGTTTGCAGAAAATGGTACAAATTCCCATTTTTTTCCAATTAAGAAATAGGTATAATTTGAAGGGTACCAGGTGTCTAATGGAATACATTTTCTTTTAAATATTGGTGGGCTGGAGGACAACCCATTTCTTAATCCAGCCCTGAGTGTCTGTCTTTAGATTCAATCAGAATTGCTCATTCTCCATGTTGGGTCTCTCCTGACTAGCAAAATGGACACACTCCTTCCTGCTAAAGAAACAATCCCTAATGTGACATGTCACCATCAGTACATACATGTTTTGGATTCTTTTTTTTTTTTTTTAATTTGAGAGAGACAGAGAGAAAGAGAGAGAGAGGAAGAGGGAGAGAGAGAATGGGTGTGCCAGGGCCTTTACAGCTGCTGTGATCAAACTCCAGATGCGTGCACCCCCTCGTGCGCATGTGTGACATGGCACATTTGCTTCACTTTTGCGTCTGGCTATACGTGGGACCTGGAGATTCGAACAAGCATTCTTGGGCTTCGCAGGCAGGTGCCTCAACCGCTAAGCCATCTCTCCAGCCTTTGGCTTCTTTTTGTGAACTCACAAGAAACTGTGTTTCACATCTCCATCTTCTGTGTCCTCTGGAATTTGTGTAAGAGCCTTGTAGGCTCAAAGTAAAGATGAATTAAAAGGATAGTTCATGAAGACTAAATTTGAATATTGTAAGCAGTAAGCATCTTCCTGTCCACTGTCTACACTAATATTCTTCATGTTCCTCAAGCCCAAGCTTATATGATCATGATATGTCTGCTGCTAAGAGCCATGTCCAAAAAACAAATGGCATCCAATTGGCATCACACCTGACTCAGGTAGTAGAATGCCAGGGAAAATATTTTCTGTCTTTTTAGTGTTCAACAAAAATTATGTTCATGAGCATATGTACATTCTGCTCACTGGAAAGTCAGTGCTCCTGAAACATCTCTGTCACACCCTCCAAGGCTCAGGGTCCATTGCAGAAGAGGGGGGAGAAAGAATGTAAGAGCCAAAGGAAGGGTATGACTCCTAACAATGCAACTGTCCAGACAGAAATTGGCCTCGATATCCATGACCTCAGAGTGCCTAGCAATACCTTCGCAAGACCCTCATAAAAGGAGAAAAAGATGATGACATCAAATTAAAAGAGAAACTAATGGAGAGAGGGAGGGGATATGACGGAGAGTGGAGTTAAGAAGAGGAATGGGGGGAGGAGAGGGAAAAATCATGGTTTATTGACTGTAAGTATAGAAGTTGTCAATAAAACAAAAAGAAAGTCAGTGCTCTTTGTCTGTGTTAACTGTAAGGTGATGGCACACGACACAGGAAAAGTCAAAACATCCAGGTGTTGCTTCCGATTACTGATTCACAAAGGCAGGTAACAAACTGACTTATACAGTGGCAGAATAAAACTCAAAGAAGATTTTTAAATGCCTATCATGAAATAATTCACCCTATAGGGAGCTCAGGGTGAGTTAAAAAGATAAAGACAAAGACTGGATGTTCTTATGAAAGAGCACCTTTCTCCTCATGCCATCCCGACCCACGAAGAGTCTGCAAAGAAAATAATTTGCATCATATGGATCTGCTACTTGTATTAATTTAGATAGGAAATTGAAAAAAATATATATTGGGTAAAAACAAAGTCATGAGTTTAAAAGTTAGGCTGGTCAATAGCCTTCACCACCTTCAATATCCAGGAAGGGCCCTGGCCGCATGGATCAACAGGAAGCTGGGGTTCAAATGAAAATGCCAACTGAAGAACACAGATCAACCAACACAATGGTATTTACCCCTGCATTTTACCTTACGTAGTCATATTAATTCTTTCTATACGCTCAAGACTAGAAGGCGCACACTCTGCCAGAGGTAAGTGCTGTGTTACTTGCAGAGGTAAAAACACACAGGTTGAGGTCAGTCCAGCTTGGCACGGGCACTGGAGTCCATCTGACCTAAAACTACAGCAGCATCAAAATTGGTCAACTTACACATCCCCCAAACTAAGCTCAAGCACGAAATGACTTCTCAAGTTGTTGGAAGAAGTGTCCCGTAAGGAGTCCTTACAGATATACTATCAGTTACTCTGCTCTTGACATAAAACAAAAAATAAATAATAATAATGAAATAAACAGCTTAAGGCAGATTTAACATAGTGTTCCAGGGGCTTTAATCTATCATGGTAGGGAAGGCATGGTGGCAGAAGTGGGCAGCCGAAAATCTCTAATCAGTAAGCAGAGGAGAACAGGAAGTGGGCCTGGCTATGAAACTTGGAGGACCACCTGCCGTAACCTACTTCCTCCGGCGAGGGTCCATCTTCAAAACCTTTCCAAACAGTGCCACCAGCTGGGAAGCAAGTGTACAAAACACAAGAGTCTGTGGGGGTACAAGTTACATTCAAATCATGGCAGTGTAGACTTGTATTTTTTCACTAAAATAAACTGCAGGTGCTCTCAGTGCAAAGTTTCACATCTATCTTTCTTATTTCTCCATTGAACCTGTGCCTATCATTTCACTCCATCCATTAGTGTTTGGAAGAATAATTTTTGTTCTGACCACTTCGAGGACTGAAGACATTAATTAAATGATATCATAGCAGGTATGTACCTAACTGCTCATAACTCATGAACTTGAGACAGTCATTTGCTGCTTACAATAATTGCTTAGCCAGGATTCTTCTTTTTCAAAATATATCTCCCCACCACCAATTCTTTTTTTGTTTGTTTGTTTGTTTGTTTTTTGATATAGGGTTTCACTCTGAGCCCAGGCTGACCTGGGCTTCACTGTGTAGTCTCAAAGTGACCTTGAACTCACGGTGATCCTCCTACCTCTGCTTCCCACCTTCAAGTCTAGTGTAGGAGACATTACAAAGCAGATTCAACATAGTTTATGTTAGAAGAATAACCCAACGATCTGAGTCATACACGGTAGAAGGATGAATTATGAAAGGAGCTTCAAAGGTCTGTCTGAGGATGTAGTTCAATTGGTAAAGTACTTGGCCAACTTGTATGATGCCCCGAGTTCCATCCCCAGTTCCACACAAAGCAGGTGTGGTGAACACTTATAATTCTGGCACTCAGGAAATGGAAGCAGAGGGATCAGAAGGTCAACATCTTCCTTGGCCTACATAGTGAGTTTGAGGCCAGCCTAGACTCCATGAGGCCCCTGTCTCAAACCAAAAGAATGTGCAAAGCCAGGTGTGGTGGCACACACCTTTAATCCCAGCACTCGGGAGGCAGAGGTAGGAGGATCACTGAGAGTTCAAGGCCACCCTGAGACTACATAGTTAATTCCAGGTCAGCCTGGACCAGAGTGAGACCCTACCTCGAAAAACCAAAAAAAAAAAAAAAAAAAAAAAAAAGAATGTGCAAGAAAGATGTCATAGAAGAGGCTTCAGCAATGAGTAGAAAGTCAGAGACAGAGAAGAGAACTTTACAACCAAATGGCCAGAGGTGGAGGGTTAATGGGCAGGTCATCCGAGGAACAAGGACGTGCACTGGGGGGTCAGGAACTGCCCCAAAGCAAAAAATACTAAAGGTTTTAGACATGAGCTGCAGAAAGAAAATCTATGCTAAAAACAAAACAGAACAAAACAACAACAAAAAAAAATAACCCACCTCATTATCATGGCTCTGAATGAGAATCACAAAAGCATGGAAGAATTATTGAGTGACCACAAGAGGCTAGCAAGCAAATGTTGGAAACGTGGTAAGTATTAGTAAAATAAAGAAATCTTAAAGAGAATAATCCGATGGGAATGTAACCAATTCACAACATGCTCATATATGAAAGTTCAGAATAAAAATTACTTTTTTTTAATTTGAGAAGACAGAGAGAGAGAGAAACAGAGAGAGAGAGAGAGAGGAAGAGACAGATGGAGAATGGTTGCGCCAGTGCCCTCTCAGCCACCGTGAACAAACTCCAGATGCATGCACCCCCTTGTGGGGAAGCGCGGCATTGTGCCCTGGCATCACTTTCTGCGTCTGGCTAAATGTGGGGACCTGGAGATTTGAACGTGCATTCTTAGGCTTTGCAGGTAGGCGTCTTCACCACTAAGCCATCTCTCCAGCCCCCAAATTACTTATTTTAACACTAGAAGCTTTAGTGGCAGGCGAGATACCTCAGTCAGTAGAGTGAAAGACTTTCAACCATGAGGACTTGAGTTTGACCCCCAAGTACCCATATAAAGATGCCAGGCATGGCAATACATACCGATCATGACAATGCTGGGGAGATGGAGACAGTTGGATGACTGGTGCTTGCTGGCTGGCCAGTCTACCCTAAACAGACAGTTCAAGGTCAATGATAACCATGTGTCAAAAGAGGTGGACCACCTTCCAAAGGAAGACACCAAAGGTTGTCCTCTGAACACACATACACACAACCTGCACCTTCGCACATATGTGTTCTTATATACACACACACCTATATACGCGGGCGCCTTCGCACATGTGTATTCTTATATACACACACCTATATATACATGCACCTTCGCACATATGTGTTCTTATATACACACACACCTATGTACACATCCACACCTATTTATTTATTTATTTATTTATTTATTTATTTATTTATTTATTTTTTCGAGGTAGGGTCTCACTCTAGCTCAGGCTGACCTGGAATTTACTATGTAGTCTCAGGGTGGCCTTGAACTCATGACTATCCTCCTACCTCTGCCTCCTGAGTGCTGGGATTAAAGGCATGTGCTGCCACACCTGGCTCATACACACATTTCTAAAAAGATAAAAATAAAACTTGGTAATTGAATGGCTGTAGGCAGAGAAAAGCTTGGGAGGGATGCAAAGACTACAGCCCGGGTGTGGTTGGTCATGACCCAGAGGAACTAAAAAGCAGGTTTTGGAGAAGAGAAAATGCTGAGGTTGACTTTGGACACTAAGGAAGAAAAGGCAAAAGGAAAAATAAGAAGTTAAGGAAAGAAGAAAAATGCAAAAGTTAACGCAAAGTTCACACTGAAGTCTTGAAACACCTAATCCTGTGATGTCACAGTAACAGGAAGGCAAGTTGAATTTTTGTCAAGTATATCATAATTTGCTATTGCCTTTCTTGCCATCTTATCCATTAACAAACTACTTACATTTCAAATAACTCCTGCAAAACCACAATGCAAATGCATTCACTACAAGTATTTTCATTTTTGGCAAATATTTAAGTATCTACTACATACATGAATGACACTGCGGCAAGCGCTGGACATAGAAGTAAAATAAACACAAAGTGTCAAACAGGATTTGAATCCTTTGGCTAGAGCACTGACAGGGAATGAAGTTGTCAAAGGAAGACCTCACTCCTCATTTTCACAGCACGGGGAATTAGGCACGCTCATTAATATGTGCAATGCAAGTTCAGGCACATGAGAGATTCTTTTAAGGGCTGCTGTCTTTTCTTTTTTGGATCCCAGCCATGTGCCTAGCCTTCAGGATCTCTCTACTGATCCAGGACAACACGATAGTTTAGATTAGAATCAGTGATTCGCATTAGAATCATCTGTGATTTCAAACAGTCAATGACACCCCAGGCCAGCTGAGGCTGACACCCTGGAGGTAGGTGCTTCAAACAGTCACTGTGGTCAGGCTGACCTGGACCCTCAGGGTGGCCTCGAACTCTTGGCTCCTCACCCTGCCTCCCGAGTGCTGGGTGCTGCTGTTTTTAAAGCTCCGCCTGGTGATAGGTGATGCTATTGGGCATGGCCAGGGCTGATGATAACAGAGAAAAAAGCCATTCAGCCTCCTGGCCCGTGGTACTATAATCCAGTATTTCCCTGTAACTGGTAACCGGATTCCAGGTGGGTTGGTCTGGATGTGCCCTTGCCTGGGAGACACACTTCAGGTTACATCAGCAATCTGCTTCTTCTAGAAGGACCACTCATGCAATATGAGCCGAAGTGGACAGCTGGCCCCTCGTCAGGAATTTGAGATAATTATACCGCCAATCTGGACAAGTCAGAGTGAAAGAACATCACCTACCAAGAATGGTTTCTTTTACTGAGCCTTCAGAAACAGATTTTTCTTTTTAATCTTTTAGCAGCTGAGGGAATCATTTATGTACATATTTGTTTGACAGGAAGCTATCTCCAGGCAATTATTATTGGTGACTCAGTCACTGGTATAATATTTGTACAAGTTAAATAATTTCACACACACACACACATATATATATATATATATATATATATATATATATATATATATATATATATACATATATATATATAAAATCATTTATATATAAATATATAAGACACATATATAATAGCTTCTAGCATCCCCCTAAATTAATGTTGCTTCAAGTTAAAATTGGATGGATCTTTCCAGAAAGAAATGACATCTTTAAGTTTTTGATTCTGTTGATTTTTTTTTGTTTTGTGTGAGTTTGGGGTTGTGATTTCATATTTATACTTTTTTTTTCTTAAGATAGGGTGCAACTCTATAACCCAGGCTGACCTGGAACTTACTCTATAGGCCAGGCTGGTCTCAAACTCATGGCAATCCTCCTGCCTCAGCCTCCCAAGTGCTGGGATACAGTGGGAGGCACAATGCCAAACTTGTATTTGGGTTTTCATCAGAAGTAACATTCTAAAGGCTATGATCATATCACCTAACCCCTTACGGGAGGTCTCCTAGACGCAGTAGTCTCGTCCTTAATAAACATGGAATTTCATACAGAACCCAAAGTTAAACTAAGTTTCCCTGATCATAACTCCAGCTTGGTCATGTGACTTTGTGGTTCATCTGAAGCATCTTTTTTTTTTTTTTTTTTTTTCAGAATGCCCTCACCATCCCAGGGCCCTAAGAACTCAGTGTGCCAAATGGTTTGATTAAAAAATGGTTGTTAAAAGTTGAGATCAGAGATTTCTCTCTGCACGCGTTTTCCCCTGCCTCCATGGCTTCCCGGCTTGCCAGGAGCCTCATTAATGGGCCAGCGTGCGCAGTTTGTCATCTGCTTCATTATGCAAAATATATACTTTTCAATTACTTTTCCTGTGTGGAAGTCTCTTAACTTTAACCAGACATAATGATTTCTTTGGGTTTCTTCTCAACCTCTGAATAGCACAGCTTTCCTAAAATCTCAACCGGGGGTAGAATACTTGGAAACCCTGATGGGAATTAATTTCAATGTAATGATCTTTATATGCCCATTAAAGTAGGAGTGAAATCACTTGCAAAGCTGACCACTGGGCAAACCTGGTATTGACCTCAAAGGAAGAAAAAAAAAAACATGAAGAAAAAAAACATGCTCAGAGCTTTCTGATCATCGTGTTTTAATCTATTTCACATTGAATTTTAAAAAATCTGTAAAATAAAGGCCTAGTTTGCAACATAAATCTTAGTTCAGTCCTATGGGAAAAAGGGGAAAACATTAGGATATGAATCCACTTATCTCTGGTGGACTTATCTAAAGTTTGGTCACTTAGAGGGAGCAACTTCAGGCACGTGTGGGTGTGTCACACACACGAGCCTTACAGTTACTAAAACAATGGGTATTTGGTGAATAGCTTAGCTCTCACACTTACCTTCCTAGCTCCAGCCCTGGACATGACTTCAAAATGCAATCAAGAGATATGATAGGCGGGTACAGCAGGCAGGGCTGTCATCCCAGCACTCAGGAGATGGAGGGACAAAATCTGAAGTTCAAAGTTGCCCTCAGCTACCTATGTAGTTCACCATGAGTGTGGGCTACATGAGACTGTCCCAAAAGAGGAAGGAAGGGAGGGAAGGAGGGAGGAGAGGGAGGGGATGCAGGGATGAAGGAGGAAAGGAAGGAAGGAGAAGGGAAGGAGGGAGGGAAGGAAGGGAGGGAGGGAGAGAGGGAGGAGGGAAGGAAGGAAGGAAGGAAGGAGGGAAGGAGGGAGGGAGGAAGGAAGGAAGGAAGGAAGGAAGGAAGGAAGGAAGGAAGGAAAAGAAGGAAGGAAGGAAGGAAGGAAAGAAGGAAGAAGGAAAGGAAGGGGGGGAGGAAGGGAGGGGGAGGAAAGAAAGGAAGGAAGGAAGGAAGGAAAGGAAGGAAAGAAAGGAAAGGAAGGAAGGAAGGAAGGAAGGAAGGAAGGAAGGAAGGAAGGAAGGAAGGAAGGAAGGAAGGAAGGAAGGAAGAAAGGGAGGGAGGGTGGGAGGGAGGAAGGAAGGAAGGGAAGTAAAGGAGAAAAGAAGAAGAAGGGAAGGACAAGGGAAGGGAAGGGGAAAGAAAAAGGGAAGGAGGGAGGGAAGGAAGGGAGACAAGAGGGGACATTAGGATCAGGATGGTTGGGATGTAATCAGTGACAGAATGTTAGCCGAGTGCCATAGCCAAGAAATTGATGTCCACCACTGCACCACGGTCAGGGTTTGAAGTTGATGTCCACCACTGCACCATGGTCAGGGTCTGAAGTTGATGTCCACCACTGCACCACGGTCAGGGTCTGAAATTGATGTCCACAACTGCACCATGGTCAGGGTCTGAAGTTGATGTCCACCACTGCACCACAGTCAGGGTTTGAAGTTGATGTCCACCACTGCACCACAGTCAGGGTTTGAAGTTGATGTCCACCACTGCACCACGGTCAGGGTTTGAAGTTGATGTCCACCACTGCACCACGGTCAGGGTTTGATGATGTCCACCACTGCACCACAGTCAGGGTTTGAAGTTGATGTCCACCACTGCACCACGGTCAGGGTCTGAGGATGTCCACTACTGCACCACGGTCAGGGTCTGAAGTTGATGTCCACCACTGCACCATGGTCAGGGTCTGAAGTTGATGTCCACCACTGCACCACGGTCAGGGTTTGAAGTTGATGTCCACCACTGCACCACGGTCAGGGTTTGAAGTTGATGTCCACCACTGCACCACGGTCAGGGTTTGAAGTTGATGTCCACCACTGCACCACGGTCAGGGTCTGAAGTTGATGTCCACCACTGCACCATGGTCAGGGTTTGAAGTTGATGTCCACCACTGCACCACAGTCAGGGTTTGAAGTTGATGTCCACCACTGCACCATGGTCAGGGTTTGAAGTTGATGTCCACCACTGCACCACGGTCAGGGTTTGAAGTTGATGTCCACCACTGCACCACGGTCAGGGTTTGAAGTTGATGTCCACCACTGCACCACGGTCAGGGTTTCAGATGTCCACTACTTCAGGGTTTGAAGTTGATGTCCACCACTGCACCACAGTCAGGGTTTGAAGTTGATGTCCACCACTGCACCACAGTCAGGGTTTGAAATTGATGTCCACCACTGCACCATGGTCAGGGTTTGAAGTTGATGCCCACCACTGTACCACGGTCAGGGTTTGAAGTTGATGTCCACTAATGCACCACGGTCAGGGTTTGAAGTTGATGTCCACCACTGCACCATGGTCAGGGTCTGAAGTTGATGTCCACCACTGCACCACAGTCAGGGTTTGAAATTGATGTCCACCACTGCACCATGGTCAGGGTTTGAAGTTGATGTCCACCACTGCACCATGGTCAGGGTCTGAAGTTGATGTCCACCACTGCACCACGGTTAGGGTTTGAAGTTGATGTCCACCACTGCACCATGGTCAGGGTCTGAAGTTGATGTCCACCACTGCACCATGGTCAGGGTCTGAAGTTGATGTCCACCACTGCACCACGGTTGATTTGTTGATGTCCACCACTGCACCATGGTCAGGGTCTGAAGTTGATGTCCACCACTGCACCATGGTTATGGTTTGGATGGGAAATGTCCCCAGTGAGCTCCTGTGTTTGAACACTTGCTCCCAGCTAGTGACACTGTTTTGAATGACTGGGGAGCCTTGCTGGAGGAAGCTGAGTCACTCAGGGTGCAAAATGAGGCTTGACAGCCTGGCATTACTTCCTGTCTGATTTTTGCTCCCTGACTCTGAAGGAAATGTGACCAGATGCCTCACGTGCTCACAGACATCCCTTCCTCACCTCCAACTGTGAGCCAGAGTACACACTTCTTCTATTCAATCGCTTTTTTCGTCAGATATTTGGTAATGAATATAACCATGTAGGTCTGTATAAATACGTGCTGTAATGTTCACCCAGCAATACAATCAGTAACAACTAATTTCTTACAACCTGTTTCTGGTGTTAGTCAGCGAAGGATTCTATATCTTTTCACGATGAACAAATGCTACCTCTGAGTTCCTTAATTTAGTACTAATGGCACAAAAGGGTTTGGGCATATTTAATTAAATTAAATAGAGGGTGACAGTCCACTCAGGTTGGCTCTTCTTCAGTCAGCAGTAAACTAGAAAAAAGAAATCCTTACATGCCACATTATCGGAGTTGAAGCTCACAGTAGAATCAAGAGAGGCTCAAAAAGTAGAAGATGGAGATGCAGGGAAGAGAGACGAAGCCTGGAAGGTTCCAGAAGTGAGCACCTGAGAAGTCTGAAGTGAAGGAATAGCAACGGCAAGTGGAGGCAGGCTACGGGCATCCTGGGCAGCGGGTGCTGAAAGATCATTCCTAAGACGTAACGGATGCAAACCAATGAACAGTGGCACAGAGCCAAGTTTCTGATGCCACACATACATAATTCAAACCCTGACTCCACCTCGGAATCACACTTCTTCTATTCAATAGCTTTTTTCATCAGATATTTGGTAATGAATATAACCATGTAGGTCTGTATAAATACGTGCTGGAGAAAATAATCTAGTTTCTCTGATCTCAGTTTCTCCTTTAAAAATACAATTAAAGGGCTGGAGAGATGGCTTAGCGGTTAAGGCGCCTGCCTCCTAAGCCTAAGAACGCTGGTTCCAATTTCCAGCGGTTCCAATCTCCAGGTCCCACGTTTAGCCAGATGCAAAGTGATGCGAGGGCGCAATGCCGCACTTGACCACAAGGGGGCACACGCGTCTGGAGTTCGTTCACAGCAGCTGAGAGGCTGCTGGCGCGCCCATCTCTATCTGTCTTCCTCTTCCTCTCTCTCTGTCTGTCTCTGTGTCTTTCTCAAAAAAAAAAAAAAAAAATACAATTAAAAAAATACCTCTCAGAGGTACTCTAGGCAAGCAGCAATTTCCCTGTAGGTTGGTGTTTTCCTATAATCATGAAATGTAGCGGCAATTAAATGGACCTAATGTATGTTTGTGTATTTGCTATTCATAATTAAGATAGAAAGCAACATTGTTCAAAACAAATGTGTGACACTAAACCAGCGCCATCATATATCTTAAGCCTTCTCATGCCTCACCAAAAATTCACTCGACACAAGCAATTTCTGAGCATATGGCAGAATGTTCTGCGAAACCTAGGATATTCACAATGAAAAACCTCCCCAGGAATTTATTAACTGTATTTAAAAATTGAACCATATCCATTTAGTGCTCTACCTGTCAATGCAGACCAGCGCACGTGGACAAGTTTACTGATAAAAAGTCACTGTGATTATAAACCCTTACATAAAGAAACAAGGACGTCAAGAATACACCCCCACAGCAAGTGATAAAAGAGACCATGTCTAGAAATGAGAGGGCTATTACCAAAAGTTCTTCGTCAGTCACCCGAGGGGGCTGAGTCCACAGGACGCAATGACTTTGCCACCATGGATACATGAGTGCTGCCAGATACCGGACACACCTAGCCATCAGCCCTTCTGCACCCCGCCCCCAACAAATTCTCACCGGGAATGCTTTAGTTTGGCTGGATAATCCACAATGTCCCAGCTGGGATGAGTTTGGAGGAAGAGTGGGGGAGGGGCGTGTTTTAGTCAAACCGTTCTACATCTTTTCTGGGTAATTGGCACAGAAACACTGCACAGTCGTTGCCAGATATGCAAACTTCAGCCAGTGGAGACAGACAGATACTTCATTATTCTGACCTATATAAGAATGCCCCTAAATGCACAGATGTTCAGAAAAATATAACAAATTAATAATCGATGCTTGTTTCTTGAAGCATTGTTGTATCAGAGGCATCTTGCTGGCATATGTATGGGGCTTCACTGGCAAGACGTTCCATTTTCTTACAGAGCAGATCAAACATCCAGATGCACCCGCAAGGAAAAGCAGCCATTGTTCAGTCTGAGTTGAGCTACGCTGCCTGCACACATTAGTTGACTGTCATAAGACTTCAGGGGCCGGGGAGATGGCTTCATGGATAAGGTGCTTGCAATGTAAGTATGAGTGCCCAAGTTCAGATCCCCAGAGCCCTCCTTGAGCCAGAGATTGTAGTGGTGCCTGTGATTTCACCAGGCCTTGGACAAGAAAGGGAATGCAGACAGGAGAATCTCTCCAAAGCTTCTAGCCCAATGAGCCTAGCAAACAGAACAGTGAGCAATGTCCAGGCCGAAGGTAAAAACCAACCCTCTGTGTTGTCCTCTGACCTCCACACACACACCCACACACCCACACACATACATCATAGTCTATACATGCCCACATTCACTCACATGAACATGCATGCGCCCATACACATATCACATACCACAGTAATAATAACAAGAATTAATAATAATAATAAAGACCCAGGCAAAGTTCTTTCTGTAGAAAGAACAAAATGAAAGAACAACAAAAGAAAAGGAGGGAGTTGTCTATGGCTGAGTAACAGCCCAGGTCTCAACAAGCTTAATTCAAGTGTTACTCCACATTTTACTTAAGTCTGAGTTCACCAGGTGCAGCCGGCAAGCATTCAGGATGAATTTAGATAATCCTTTCTGACTTTACTCATGAGCCTGAATTGGCAGGTTTGCTAAGAACTCAGCAGAGTAGGCTAGCTCAATATATTGGCCAAGTAGGTTCATTGTGTCCCATGTGGGCAGCCATCATTCAGTAGGTTCCTTTATGTCCCATGTGGGCTGCCATCATTCAGTAGGATCCATTGTGTCCCATGTGGGCTGCCATCATTCAGTAGGTTCCTTTGTGTCCCATGTGGGCTGCCATCATTCAGTAGGTTCATTGTGTCCCATGTGGGCTGCCATCATTCAGTAGGTTCATTGTGTCCCATGTGAGCTGCCATCATTCAGTAGGTTCATTGTGTCCCATGAGGGCTGCCATCATTCAGTAAGTTCATTGTGTCCCGTGTGGGCTGCCATCATTCAGTAGGTTCCTTTGTGTCCCATGTGGGCTGCCGTCATTCAGTAGGTTCCTTTGGGTCCCGTGTGGGCTGCCGTCATTCAGTAGGTTCCTTTGTGTCCCGTGTGGGCTGCCATCATTCAGTAGGATCCATTGTGTCCCATGTGGGCTGCCATCATTCAGTAGGTTCATTGTGTCCCGTGTGGGCTGCCGTCATTCAGTGGGTTCCTTTATGTCCCATGTGGGCTGCCATCATTCAGTAGGTTCATTGTGTCCCGTGTGGGCTGCCATCATTCAGTAGGTTCCATTGTGTCCCATGTGGGCTGCCATCATTCAGTAGGTTCATTGTGCCATTGTGTCCCATGTGGGCTGCCATCATTCAGTAGGTTCATTGTGTCCCGTGTGGGCTGCCATCATTCAGTAGGTTCCTCTGTGTCCCATGTGGGCTGCCATCATTCAGTAGGTTCCTTTGTGTCCCATGTGGGCTGCCATCATTCAGTAGGTTCCTCTGTGTCCCATGTGGGCTGCCATCATTCAGTAGGTTCCTTTGTGTCCCATGTGGGCTGCCATCATTCAGTAGGTTCATTGTGTCACATGTGAGCTGCCATCATTCAGTAGGTTCCTTTATGTCCCATGTGGGCTGCCATCATTCAGTAGGTTCATTGTGTCCCGTGTGGGCTGCCATCATTCAGTAGGTTCCTTTGTGTCCCGTGTGGGCTGCCATCATTCAGTAGGTTCATTGTGTCCCGTGTGGGCTGCCATCATTCAGTAGGTTCCTTTGTGTCCCATGTGGGCTGCCATCATTCAGTAGGTTCCTTTGTGTCCCATGTGGGCTGCCATCATTCAGTAGGTTCATTGTGTCCCGTGTGGGCTGCCATCATTCAGTAGGTTCATTGTGTCCCATGTGGGCTGCCATCATTCAGTAGGTTCATTGTGTCCCATGTGGGCTGCCATCATTCAGTGGGTTCATTGTGTCCCATGTGGGCTGCCATCATTCATTGCGTCATCATTCAGGTTCATTGTGTCCCATGTGGGCTGCCATCATTCAGTAGGTTCATTGTGTCCCATGTGGGCTGCCGTCATTCTGTAGGTTCATTGTGTCCCGTGTGAGCTGCCATCATTCAGTAGGTTCCATTGTGTCCCGTGTGAGCTGCCATCATTCAGTAGGTTCCTTTGTGTCCCATGTGGGCTGCCATCATTCAGTAGGTTCATTGTGTCCCGTGTGGGCTGCCATCATTCAGTAGGTTCATTGTGTCCCATGTGGGCTGCCATCATTCAGTAGGTTCATTGTGTCCCATGTGGGCTGCCATCATTCAGTAGGTTCATTGTGTCCCGTGTGAGCTGATTCAGTAGGTTCTGCCCATCTGCCATCATTCAGTAGGTTCCTTTGTGTCCCATGTGGGCTGCCATCATTCAGTAGGTTCATTGTGTCCCGTGTGAGCTGCCATCATTCAGTAGGTTCCTTTGTGTCCCATGTGAGCTGCCATCATTCAGTAGGTTCATTGTGTCCCGTGTGAGCTGCCATCATTCAGTAGGTTCCTTTGTGTCCCATGTGGGCTGCCATCATTCAGTAGGTTCCTTTGTGTCCCATGTGGGCTGCCATCATTCAGTAGGTTCATTGTGTCCCGTGTGAGCTGCCATCATTCAGTAGGTTCCTTTGTGTCCCGTGTGGGCTGCCATCATTCAGTAGGTTCCTTTGTGTCCCGTGTGGGCTGCCATCATTCAGTAGGTTCATTGTGTCCCATGTGGGCTGCCATCATTCAGTAGGTTCATTGTGTCCCGTGTGGGCTGCCATCATTCAGTAGGTTCCTCTGTGTCCCCTGTGGGCTGCCATCATTCAGTAGGTTCCTTTGTGTCCCATGTGGGCTGCCATCATTCAGTAGGTTCCTTTGTGTCCCATGTGGGCTGCCATCATTCAGTAGGTTCATTGTGTCCCGTGTGGGCTGCCATCATTCAGTAGGTTCCTCTGTGTCCCATGTGAGCTGCCATCATTCAGTAGGTTCCATTCTGTCCCGTGTGGGCTGCCGTTATTCAGTAGGTTCCTTTGTGTCCCATGTGGGCTGCCATCATTCAGTAGGTTCCTTTGTGTCCCATGTGGGCTGCCATCATTCAGTAGGTTCCATTCTGTCCCATGTGGGCTGCCATCATTCAGTAGGTTCATTGTGTCCCATGTGGGCTGCCATCATTCAGTAGGTTCCTTTGTGTCCCATGTGGGCTGCCATCATTCAGTAGGTTCATTGTGTCCCATGTGGGCTGCCATCATTCAGTAGGTTCCATTGTGTCCCATGTGGGCTGCCATCATTCAGTAGGTTCATTGTGTCCCATGTGGGCTGCCGTCATTCAGTAGGTTCCATTCTGTCCCGTGTGGGCTGCCATCATTCAGTAGGTTCCATTCTGTCCCGTGTGGGCTGCCATCATTCAGTAGGTTCCATTCTGTCCCGTGTGGGCTGCCATCATTCAGTAGGTTCATTGTGTCCCATGTGGGCTGCCATCATTCAGTAGGCTACGTCCCACTTGTTCCCGTGGAGAGGATGCCGCCTGCAGGGTCTCTTGAAACTTAGGCTTGGTGCTGGCATAGAGACATGACTACTAACTTCCACTGTCAGGGCAAGTCACAAGGCCACTGTAGATTGAAAGAGCGGGACAGAGCCTCTATCTCCTGATAGCAGTAATTATAAAGGCACACGGAAAAATAGGTGGCACCAGGGCAGGGTGAAGACTTGAGCCATTTTCACGATCACAGTCTGCTCTCTGACCACCATTACTGACGTTCATCTCTGACCCTCTTATCAAGTGAAATTCTTGCTCTTCGAACTGTCTGTTCACTTACACCAAGATCACATTTTCAGTTTTCTTCCCTTCCCTTCTTCCTTCCCCCCTTCCTTCCTTCCTTCCTTCCTTCCTTCCTTCCTTCCTTCTTTCTTTCTTTCTTTTTAAGGTAGGGTCTCACTCTAGCCCAGGCTGACCTGGAATTCACTATGTAGTCTCGGGGTGGCCTCGAACTCATGGCGAGATCCTCCTAACTCTGCCTCCTGAGTGCTGGGATTAAAGGCGTGCGCCACCACACCCAGCTCAGTCTCAGTTTACATTTCAAGAAGCGTGACACCATGTGGTAAAACTAATACACTGCTTTAGGAACAACTCGGCATGCGTGTGGAGCTGGCCATGGCCTCAGATTGAACTGTCACTGTACTGCCAAGGGAAAACAAGTAGAAGGGTAGACATCAACACAAACCATGGCTGGCAAGAGTCATAATTCTGTGGGGTTTTCTTTTTTTTTTTTTTCTTTTTTTTGGGGGGCGTTTTCCAGGTAGGGTCTCACTCTAGCTCAGGCTGACCTGGAATTCACTCTGTATTCTCAGGGTGGCCTTGAACTCACAGCGATCCTCCTACCTCTGCCTCCCGAGTGCTGGGATTAAAGGCGTGCGCCACCGCACCCAGCCATGATTCTGTTTTTATTAATTAATTAATTTATTTATTTATTTATTTATTGGTTTTGCAAGGTAGGGTCTCACTCTGGTCCAAGCTGACCTGGAATTAACTCTGTAGTCTCAGGGTGGCCTCAAACTCTGGGCTATCCTCCTACCTCTGCCTCCTG
Organism: Orientallactaga sibirica; assembly: GCA_036365145.1. Taxonomy (NCBI): domain Eukaryota; kingdom Metazoa; phylum Chordata; class Mammalia; order Rodentia; family Dipodidae; genus Orientallactaga; species Orientallactaga sibirica. Next base: position 124,751 of record JAEOAD010001895.1, on the reverse strand, counting down.
AGTGCTGGGATTAAAGGCGTGCGCCACCACGCCCGGCAATTCTGTTTTTTAAGTTGTTTTTGTTGCTGTTGTTTTAATGTAGGCTTTAGAAAATGACTCATGATTTATGGACCAATAGATCTCAAGTCTGTCTAGTCTGTGGAAACATCATCAAGCTCTCAGATAACACCTTGAGAGAAGTGCGGAATCTAAGCTTATGAACGATCGATACAGCTCTACCCTTTTGTATCACTGATAGACTCGGTGAGCGAGAAAATTATTGTTTAATAGTAATTTAACTGGGCATCATTCTGAGACATATAAACGTGACTAGTTTGCACAGGTTTACTTTTGTGCACAAGCATTTGGCTCCCTGGGGGCATGAAATGTAAAGCAATTGAACTTGTTTCTCTAAGACTGTTGACTCTCTTCAGTTGTTGGGTTTCTAGATTCAGTGTTCAATAGTTCTCCTTTGGATTCCAACCCACACTTGATTGGTTGCTAAGCAAATGATATAAACAATGTCAAAATATATAGCTGGCTTCTGGACAACTTAGGGGATAAAATACCATAATTATACAATTAAAAGGCCATATTGAAAATTTTAAAGTCCTGGAACCTAAATTTTTCTTTATACTTATCATTGCAATGGTTACTTGGAGAAAATGGCCAAGGTAAATCTTCACACTGCCACCAATGTGTATCCACAGGTGCGTTCCCGATCTAGAATGTGCTGTAAGTTAGTGAACTGAACAGCAGGGTCCCATCCTTCACGATCTGTGTCCTGTGAAATGAAACACTTTCGCCCATGTCCTCTCAGTGTCCTCCACGTCCCTGACTGGCTTGTCCATCCTCTGGTGTCTCTGAGCTGCAATCTATATTGTGTAAGTGTTATTGAACACTTACACGTGACCCACCCTCTATGAAGCCACAAAAGATGTGCTCAGCTAAACATTCACTAATGGGGAATCCATTCTGGGCTGGCCTCTTTATGTGGATATATGTTAGACAGGCAACATTGCACAGTGAGATTTCATGGGACTCATTGCTTTGCAACAGGGAGTTATAGTTTGCAAAGGGAGGGAGCGTGATGTGGAGACAAGTCCATGAATGCATAACTAGGGACTGGGCGGTGGAGCTGAGGGGCTGATGGAGGACAAGGGTCTGGGAAAGAGCCATGGGAACCATTCCAGAAAATTCCATGCCTTGGCTTTTGTCCCCAACCATCCTCCTTCCTGCCTTCTTCATTTTTTTCCACCCACCTTTCCTCTTCTCAATTCTGCATACTGCACACTTTCAAGATTGATAGAAAATTTGGGAAAAGACACACATTTGTCTTGAAATCCCCACAGAGAAAAGTGCATCAGTCCACTGCCGTCTCCCTGCCATTGTTTTCATATCATTAGTCACAAAATCTGGTTGAAAGAGCAACAGAAATGAAGTGGTGGGTGAGGACAGGCCACATGGCTGGATGGGCTGTCTACAGCAGACATCTGGCAGCCGTCACAAGAAGTCCACATGGCATGGGGCTGTGGAGTAAACGGGGCCACGCAGTAAGAAAGACAGGAGAGGACAGCCTGCTCTCACCGTCGTGGCCCGCCCAAATATGCACCACACTGTTTGGTCAGTACCGTGTGTTACCCTGCTGCAGGCTGACTCACCTGAAACAGAACAGGATCGAACATCCTGAGGAAAGGAAACTTCAATTTTTCCTTACGTTTGAAGCCTGCCTCTTTGTTTAACTAGCCATGCATGCATATGCACCCTTACACACACACACATACCACATACATGTGCAAATACATGCATATGCACCCTCACACACATACATGTAAACACACATATACATGCAAGAAAAAAAAATCAAGTCAAAACTTGCTATGTTGCCAGGCATGGTGGCACACACCTTTAATCTCAGCAACTCGGAAGGCAGATTGGAGATGCACTGTGAGTTCAAGGACAGCCTGAGACTACATGGTGAATTCCAGGTCAGCCTGGGCTACAGCAAGGCCCCACTTTGAAAAATCAAAACTAAAAATCTATTATGAAACTCTATCATGATCTTGTATACAAAGAACACTCAACTCCTACCAAATCAGACATCCAGAGACACAGAGGCTCACAGATCCTCGTCATTGAAATAGACCTGAAATGACCCCAACATGGCTCAGGGAAATTCGTGGAAGAGGGGGCGGAAAGATTGTTAGAGCCATGAGTTGGGTCATTATACAGAGAATCATTGCCTCTCCCGCATAACTGATGGCTACCCCCATAAAGCAAGACCTGCATTACCCATGGGGGGAGGACAGGGAGAAGGCTAACGATGGTACCATCATGGCTGTATACACACTGTATACATAACTAATAAAAAAATTAAAAATAAATAAGTAAAACAGTTGAAACAAAATGCACCGTCTCTAAACCAAAACAACTTTGAAATTCATTTGAAATGTATACCTCCCCCATTTTTGTGTTTCATGTGTCATCTTTTTCCTCCTCTTCTTCTTGATCTCCACTATTAGAGTTGAGCAGGTACATTTCTCATATTATTCTGTAGACACTTTCTCCTGTATAGAGTTACCCAAACATTTCTCAAGTATTTCCTGCATGATGCACCCAGATCTGTTGACAGGGCAGTTTCTCGGAGGAGGAAACAGGGTTGGTGGATTTCAGCATTTGGCTGTGTCTGGGGAGGAAATGCGGGCATGAAACAGGCTGGATCACACGTTCTCTGACACAGCGCTACACCCCTGCCTCCTGGGCGTCTTACTGTAACACGATGCCTGAGCTGCTTTCTCTCAATGGAACTGGGCTGTACTTGCCTGCAAGCCTCTCTCTCTCTCTCTCTCTCCCTCTCTCTTATCCGCTCAGGCTTTAGTTACTGGTTTGTTCTGTCTTTGTTTTCCTTGCAGGTTCAGGTGTTTTTCTCCACCGCTCTACAGATAAGTTACATTTGGAATGTTCAGGTTTCTCTTTTGTAAGAGAGGCATTTGTGACACATCAGGTTTTAAATATAAGAACATGTAAAATATAAACAATGACGGAGGAATGTCTATTCACTTTAGTGTCTTACACTCTTTCTAGAACCTACGTAGGCCAGCAGTTCTGGTGAAAATAAAAGAAGTAGGTGTTAATGATATATAAACAATAATGGAGGAATGTCTATTCACTTTAGTGTCTTACACTCTTTCTAGAACCTACGTAGGCCAGCAGTTCTGGTGAAAATAAAAGAAGCAGGTGTTAATGATACAGTCTTTACAGTTATAACTTTACAAAAAAAGACTCAGGATAGAAACGTGGAAAATATCAGGAAACACTGTATGGCACTATAGATGCTCTATTTACATTTTTATTTTGTTTGTTTATTTGAGAGAGAGAAAGAGAGAGAGAGAGAGAGAGAGAATGGGCATGCCAGGGCTTCCAGCCACTGCAAACGAACTCCAGACGTGTGTGCCCCCACATGTGTGCCCCCTTGTGCATCTGGCTTATGTGGGTCCTGGGGAATCAAACCAGGATCCTTTGGCTTTGCAGGCAAATGCCTTAACTGCTAAGCCATCCCTCCAGCCCCCTATTTGCATTTTTTGAATGTTCTATTTCTAAAAGAAATTAGTATGTGGAAAAGCAATCCTATAATGTTATTTTGCGTCTAGTTACAAAAATATTATCTTTTACATGAAGCCAACAACGTTATGGGCTAGCCTATTGTCAAGGAAAATGGTCCAGCCATGGTAAAAGTCTAAATAAATACCTTAAAAACTAGATTTAAAGGTTGAGAAAAATCTTCCTACATTAAAAAAAAAAAAAAAAAAAGGAAAGAAATTTCCTTTTCTTTAGGAACTTTTCTCCGTATTCTTTTTTTTAATTTTTATTTATTTATTTGTTTATTTGACAGAGAAAGAGGGGAGAGAGAGAATGGGCATGCCAGGGCCTTCAGCCACTGCAAACAAACTCCATATGTATGTGCCCTCTTATGCATCTGGCTAACGTGGGTCCTGGGGAATCGAATCTGGGTCCTTTGGCTTTACAGGCAAATGCCTAAACCGCTAAGCCATCGCTCCAGCTCTCTCCTTATTCTTACTATGAAACTAAAGTATGTTTTATCTAACATACTATTGGCTGGCTAGAGCTATTAAATATGCCAGGTCTAACCTACATCTCCTTTATTGTTGTGGTTTTTAATCTGTTAAGGATATTTGAATTCATAGAATCTGAAGATACTAAAGCTGCATTGCCAGCTATTTTACATAAACAACCTGTTTAAAACCCATGCCAGGTGTGGTGGCACACGCCTTCAATCCCAGCACTCAGGAGGCAGAGATAGAAGAATTATCAGGAGGTCTAGGCCAGCCTGAGACTACAAAATGAATTCCAAGTCAGCCTGGGCTACAGTGAGACCCTACCTCAACAAACAAACAAATTATATATATTTTCTGGCTGGAGTGATGGCTCAGCAGTTAAGGTACTTGCCTGCAAAACCTAAGGACCAGGGGTTGATTCCTTAGTACCCACGTAAAGCCAGATGCACAAGATGGTACATGCATCTGGAGTTCATTTGCAGTGGCTAGAGGCCCTGGTGCACCCATTCTCTCCCTCTCCCTCTCTCTCTCTCTCTTTCTCTTTCTCTCTCCCTTGAAAATAAATAAATAAAAACAACACCCATATATTTTTCAAGACTCTAAGTGATAACATGAATGTATGTTTCATTATAAACTTGAGCTGAACTGTGTCATTTAAGCCCCAGGTAACTAACAAGAACATGTGACACTCCCACAGTACTTTATCACTTAGGAAGCAACAGTGTAAGAAGTGGCTCTTTTAAATTTAAAAGAAATCTGTGGGTTAATCTTGATTTTTTTTTCCTTTGTCATTGAAAACACCCATAAATGTATGTTCAACATATAGGTGTTACCTTATGCAGAGACAGGAGAGAAAAGAGAAATGGAAACAGAGGTTATAAAAGGGAAAAAGTATTTTAAAAAATATAAGGGAGTAAGAAAAGAGGCTTAAAATGAATGTGATAGTGTCACGAAGGTTTGACTCATATCTTAGACTACAGGGGGAAATGCCCACACAGATGTGGTGGGTAAACTTTAAGGACCCAGGAAGAGCCATGAATTGCCATGTAACCTCGGTGGCAGGCTAAAATCATTTCCTAAACAACAGATTTTCAGGTTTGCTGAATTGTTCAAGCCAAGGGCAATAATTTCAGCAACTCTCTCCTTCGCTGACTGCAGATCAGTGGCAAGAATGAGATCCAGGTAGTCGAGATTCCGTGTTCAGGAAAAGCAACCCTGGACACATTGCGAAGGAAAAGAGAGTCAGTCACCGAACAGCTGAGGTTGGAGGAAGAGCGACCTAAGAGCCTGGTAGAGAATACAGCATCTTGGTAATTAAAAACGTCTGGTAGCCCCCATGACGTTTCCTGCTCACCTGAAGTCTTTTCAATGTTACCAGATATTTTTCAGAATATTTCTTCTTTTTGGTGTGTGTGTGTGTGTACATGTGTGGAGATCCAAAGGCACCCTCAGAGTGTTGGTCTTCTCTTCCCGTGTTTGAGAAAGGACCCCTTTAGTTATTTGTCACCAAAAAGGCTGGACGAGCTGGTCTGCAAGCGTAGGAGGTACATTGGGGTCACAGACTATGTGTCCAGCTTTAGGTGGGGGCTGGGAATTGGACTTCCAGACAGCAAGCTTGTATGGTAAGCCCCTGTAACCACTGAGCAATCTCCACAGCCTCTTTTGCTAGAAAACTAGCTCCATTGTCACATTAAAGCATCTCTTGTGAAATTTCTACATTTCCAAATATTACTTTAATCTCCCAAAAAAAAGTCTTAAGCTAAATTTAAGATACACCCCTTTCAGTAATCTGAACAATGTGAGATGACAAATTTATTTTGTTTTTTTACTATTATTATCATTCATGCATGCAACTATTTTAGTTTTTTTTTTTTTTTTTTTGACAGGATCCCACAGGCAGCCCAATCAAACTGACTATGTAGTAAAGGGTGGACTTGATCCTCCTGCCTCCACTTCCCAAGTGTCGGGATTACAGGCTGTGCCAGCATGCCTGTCCTCATACATTCATTTAATAAGAATTCCACCTGATTCAGATTTGGAGGTTTGGCCAATGGAGTCTTTTATTGGTGTTTCATTAATGCAATTTCAAACTCAATGTTGTCTGTCATTATAGGTTTGCTGGTTGGTATTTATTTGGTCAAGCATTATAAATCTTGTATGACAAATCCTATGAAAATAAACTAAATAAACTAGTAGATTTGGGTAATTATAGCTATACTATTAAGTAATAATATGCTCCGTAACATATATATTTTTTCCTTTGTAGGATTTCAGTCTGTTTTCTAGTTCCATATTTGCAAACAGTCCTTCTAAAACAACACTTCTAAAAACTAGAGAAAATATAGAAGCAAAAACTAAGCCTACTTCATATATTTTGTGAGTAAGACATAAAGAAATTAGTTATTTAACCTGGGGAAACAGTAGCTAAGTATAAACAAATCCTTCTCATAAAAATGTGGGTAAATGTTAAAACTTTAGGCCTCTAAATCTACGTCTAGGTTGATGAGGAAAATTGGGTATATATTGTGGCCAAGCATGCCCTGAGGAAGTCCTATGATAGAACTCAAGTTGAAAAAGAAAAAAAGAAAAACTATGGTCAAGAGCATTCTGTCTACAGGGCCCACAGGAGATGGGTGCTGACAAGCCCATGGGTACATAAGGCAGGGTTGGGGTCAGAACTGAATGGATGCAGACCTGACCATTGGTACATGAAGCAAATCTTGGCTATGTCCTATGGAGGTAAGATCAAAATTAGGCTACAAACAGATGTATATCTGAAGGTTCCTTTATTTGTCAGGCCGCTGACAAGTCCCATTAGGCCAAATGCACAAAAATTAAAACATAAGTGCAATTGGGGGGGGTGTGTTCTATGTATAATTAATGGCAGAAGACATTTGAAAAAAAGATTTCAGCATTCACTTGAGGATATTCTTTCCCAGAGTAATTACAGTATTCTGGAATTTGTAGAACCCTCTACCCATGCACAGGCTCTTTGCTCACTGACTTTAAAGGAAAGCCAGCCTTCTAAGGGACACATCTCATAGCACCCCACTCGCCTTCACATGTGATGGTCAAGCATGAGAGAGAACTAGTGGGAAACTGTCTTATATATTCAACACTAGAGGATACATACACCATTCTCTGTATAGGCTTTTTTTATGGTTTTTCGAGGTAGGGTCTCACTCTAGCCCAGGCTGACCCGGAATCCTCTATGTAGTCTCAGGGTGGCCTTGAACTCTTGGCGATCCTCCTACCTCTGCCTCCTGAGTGCTGGGATTAAAGGCATGTGCCACCATGCCGAGCTATGTATAAGCATTTTTTTAAAGAAATATAAGCAGACAAAACAAAACATGAAGAGAATCAGTAGTGTGGAAGAAATAGATGCATATGGATAGGAAACCTCCACAGAGATAATTCAGAGAACAGAAGAAAAATTTAAATATCTAATAAAGATTCAAGAACATTTAAATCAATGCTATATCCCAGGAACAGGAATTGTTCATGATTTTCAAAAAAAAGTTTCTGCCATAGAACAAAACAGAGTGACCCAAAATAAAAATTACTTTGATAAATTTAAAAAAAATCAATATATGTCGGGCTGGAGAGATGGCTTAGTGGTTAAGGCGCCTGCCTCCTAAGCCTAAGAACACTGGTTCCAATCTCCAGCAGTTCCAATCTCCAGGTCCCACGTTTAGCCAGATGCAAAGTGACGCAAGGGCGCAATGCTGCACTTGACCACAAGGGGGCGCACATCTGGATTTCATTTGCAGCAGCTAAGAGGCTGCTGGCGCGCCCATCTCTGTCTGTCTTCCTCTCCCTCTCTCTGTCTCTCTCAAAAAAATAATATTAAAAAATAAATAAAAAATCAATATAAGTCAAAGAAATGTTACAGAATATAGAGCAGAGAGGCAAAGACAGGGATGGAGAGAAAGTTTGTTTGTTTGTTTGTTTGTTTGTTTGTTTGTTTGTTTGTTTTGGTTGTTCAATGCAGGGCCTCACTCTAGCCCAGGCTGGTTCATTATGTATTCTCAGGGTGGCCTGGAATTCATGGTGATCCTCTTACCTCTGCCTCCAGAATGCTGGGATCAAAGGTGTGTGCCTCCATACCTGGCTTTGGCTTCTTGAATAAAAATTTTATACAAAATAGCAACGCATTCAATAACTGCAATCTGCGGTCTTAGAGAGAATGAAGGAAGTAGGAGGAAGGACTATCCAAGAAATAGTGAAAGATACATTCTCAAGCTAATTAGTCTTATGTATGCAGTTTGAGTTTCTTTACTTAATGTCCAGCACACTTGAAAACGTCCACAGCCAGATATATTTGTGAGAAATCTGAGTTCCCAATGAAGACAGACAAAATACCAGAAGCTTTCAAGGCCAGATAACAAGTAACCAACAGGCATCAAAAATTTCCATCAGTGACATTGCAGTAAATATTCCAAAGGAAAATTCTATTTTCATCCTAAAATTCCATATCCAGCTGAACTATCAATCAAGTATGAAGGGGTGAGAGGAAACACGTGGGCTTGTATGCATGGGCTCAGACAAGATAACTCCTCTCACCTTTCTTTTATTTATTAATTTTTTTTTCATGACTTTTATTTATTTATTTATTTGCATACAGAGAGAGAGAGAGAGATGAGAGGCAGACAGAGAGAGAATGGGCATGCCAGGGCCTCCAGCCACTGCAAACGAACTCCAGATGCATGTGCCCCTTGTGCATCTGGCTTACATGGGTCCTGGAGAATCGAACCGGGATCCTTTGGCTTCACAGGCAAACGCCTTAACCACTAAGCCATTTCTGCAGCCCTCTTTTATTTATTTTTGCATGTATGTATTCATAGGTGTGTGGGGTGTCCAAACAGATATGGGCATACACGTGTGTACAGGTGTGCGTGCATGTGTTGCCCATTGTGTGTGGAGACCAGAGTCTCCTTCAATTGCTTTCCACTTTAATCTTAAGACAGGGTCTCTCACTAAGCCAGTTTAGTTAGACTAGCTAAGCCAACAGGTCCCAGGTATACTCCTACCTTTGTCTCTCCAGTTACCAGGGTGATAAGCGTATATCATCATGACATCCCACTTTTGTGTGGATGCCAGGGTACTGAACTGAGACCCTCTTGCTTGTATAATAAGCATATGACGTACAGAGACATCACCCCAGCCCAAATACTCTTGTCTTACCGGGAAGTTAGCTTGAAATATATTCTAGCCAATACGGGAAGTAGAGTAGACAAGTCATAAGGAGTGTCAATACTTAAACCTAGACAGGGGATGGGGGGACTGGAGAGATGGTTTAGCAGTTAAGGCATTTGCCCACAAAGCCAAAGGATCCCAGTTTGACTCTCCAGGACCCACGTAAGCCAGATACACAAGAGGGTGCATGTGTCTGGAGTTTGTTTGCAGTGGCTGAAGGTCATGGTGCACCCATTCTCTCTCTCTCTCCCTCTTTCTCTCTCTCCCTCTTTCTCTCTCTCAAATAATTAATAAAATATATATATATTTTTAAAAAAATAAGAGGCCTAAACTGTGGTCTTTGATAGAAACATATAAGAAAAGAAGTTCTAATTGATTTTTTTTTTTTTATGTTGGAAACTTTTCCCTACTGTATTGTGACACTGGACCTGTAGAGATGTAAGTGAAATCTTAGAGAACTGGCACAGAAGGAAGATGATTTAACCAGTCACTAGACAAAGATAACTGGGTTGACAGAGAAATTGGATGATAAAGAAATAGAGACTAGATGATATGGTTATAGATGATGATGCATGCGTATATCTATGGTTATTGGTTCTAAAATTTTAGGTTAACACACACAGAAAAAAAAAAAAAGACTAAAATTGGGCTTGAGAAATGGCTTTGCAGTCAAGGCATTTGCCTGCAAAGCCAAAGGACCTTGGTTTGATTCCCCAGGACCCACATAAGCCAGATACACAAGGTGGCGCATGCGTCTGGAGTTTGTTTGCAGTGGTTGGAAGCCCTGGCACACCCATTCTCTCACTCCCTCTCTCTCTCTCTCTCCCTCCCCTCGCTCTCTCAAATAAATAAATTAAGTTAAATTTTAAAAAGACTTAAATTCACGGGACAACTGCAAAATATAATACAATATTACCAACCATGAGCATATACAAGCTAACAGAATGCAGAATAGAGCAGGCCAAACTACTCTCACCTTTCAGCATAAAGAATGAAAAAGTATCAAGAGGTCAAAAAGCAAGAAATAGAAACTTGAATAGAAATTTTTTAAAAACTTATAATCCATAGAAAAGTGTAGCATAAAGTAATAGATGATGAAAATATAATTAGCAAATATCAAAGTAGGAATGGGACGTGTCCAGTGCAAGAAGCTAGATACAAGCACTTTCAACAGGGGTGTTCAGTGAATAAGTCCATGAACCGCACACAGCCCGTGCAGGTGATCAACACCTCAGATTGGATGTGAGGCCCACTCGGTGGGACAGAACTCATACCTGGTCCTGAGTACCAAGTGCAGCTCGGGATAGGATGGTGGCAGAATCCAGAGAGCTTCTCACACTGTTCTTTGGGTAAGAAGAGTGGGCACACCCCATCAAAATGTCTCATAAATCACTGTTCTTATCCCCTTTCATCCACGCTGCTCAGACCCTTGGTTAGAGAGTCAAAACTGGGGAGAACTGAGATCCATCAATATGACAAGAAAAAGATAGTCCACTAGCTATTACAAGATGGACTACCTCGATCCCGTTCGCCGGGGCCCAGGAGACACGACGGAGTTATATGCAAAAATATCACACTGTTACAGGATAACAGTGACTCAAACAAAAAAAGGGAGGGTCCCTTTATCAAAGCTTGGTTTATGTTTATTTTAAGAGTGTTCAAAAAGCCACTCCACGCGGTTACAAGAAACAAGCTCCAAATTTACAGACATTTCATAACATTCCTATCCGCATATAAGAGCTGCCTTCACAGCTGGCATGGAGCGCCCTTTCTTCTTTTTCTTCTAAACCCGTTGGTAGCTCCTCAGATCTCCTTTTGCGAACATTTTCTCTCCTGGCAGTGGGGAACACAAAGGGGATGTGTTGATCTGGCACCGACGTGAACATTTTCCACACGACGAGGTAGCTAATATTAAGTACAAGTTCAGGCAGGAAAGCAGAGATTCTATTAATTATTGCTGGTGGGTCATTATTAAAAAACTATTTTTTTAAAGAAAAAAAACCACTCAGGCTGGGAGGGAAAATGCAGAATGTGTGTGAAAGATTTGATGTGTGTGTGTGTGTGTGTGTGTGAGAGAGAGAGAGAGAGGGAACAGGAACAAGAGAAGAGAATGAATGCCATGCTACGGACACCCCACCAGCAATCACCAGAGGAAATCGAGTCGCCGCCAGCTTGGCTGGAGTTCAGCGCCATCTGCATAGTATTTAAAAGTGAAAGCCAAACTCTAGGCGATTTTTGCTGGAGTGAGTAAGGAAGCTCTCCAATCTATATCTGAAACTCAACTGTTCCAGCTCCGAAGTGTCGCTAAAAAAAGAGCTCGTAGAGGTCAAGGAACTCACAGACAGCATGAGAGTCTCTTCGCAGCCCGTGCAAAACTAACAAGAGTCATGGGCTGAGCGTCTGCAGAGAGCGCGCCCAATGTCAGTGGTGGGGGAGCCCTGAGCAGTGCGCTAGGGGCAAAGGTGTGTGAGCTCAGCTCGAGAGAAGCGGAGGAGGCAGAGACTTCCTGTGTCCCAGGCTTCATCCCCACAGTCACCTCACGTACTAGGCTTATTCTGTAGGTCTCAGAGGCTCTGACACGGTGACTTCTTGTCCTAGTGTCAGTTAGCCTCTCGGGATTCAGTACGCAAATGTGAATCGGTTGTCTGCAACATCCAGAAGCATTCATTTAACAAAAACACAGATCATTAAGTCGACAAACTTATCGAGGAACATAGTTGATACTAATAATAGCTGTCAGTTTACTGAATGCTTCTTATTGCCACTCTGCTATATATATATTACTATATATGTATATATATATATATATAAATGCAACTGACTCCTGAAACAAATCTATAAGGTATATCCTGTTATAACACTCATCTAAAAATGAGGAAACTACGTCACAAAGAGTTAATGCCCTGCTGGGTGAGGATCACATAGCCAGCAAGCAGCAGACTCTGCTTTTCTGCTATTGAATGCTGCCAACCAATGCTGGGACCAAACACAACTTACTGTCATCTCTCACAGCTCTGCAGGGACAGGGGCTCAGCAAGTGGTCCCTCTTGGGATCCCTCAGGCAGTTAGAATCAGTGGACAGCCAGGATCGAGTTAAGTGAGACACTCCAGGATGGATAGGTGGGAAATGGCTTCTCACTCAGGTTGAGCGCATTGTCAGAGCTGGGTAAGGTCTGACGCGTGCACGTTCTCTCCACGGAGACTGTCCTGGGAGGACACCAGGTCTTCCTCACAGGGTCATGGTCTCGGCACTGTAGATCACGTGTGTGTGTGTCTCTGTGTGTGTCTCTGTGTGTTAGTGTGTCTCTGTGTGTCTGTGCATGTATGTCTCTGTGTGTCAGTGTATGTGCATGTGTGTCTGTGTGTGTATGCATGTGTGTCTGTGCATGAGTGTGTCTGTGCTTGTGTGTGCATGAGTGTGTGTGAGTGTGCATGTGTGTCTGTGTGTGCATGTGTGTATGCATGAGTGTCTGTGCATGAGTGTGTGTGAGTGTGCATGTGTGCCTGTGTGTGCATGTGTGCATGCATGTGCATCTGTGCATGAGTGTGTCTGTGCATGTATGTGCATGATCATGTGTGTGAGTGTGCATGGGTATGTCTGTGTGTGCGAGCAGCCATGCAAGTGCAGGCCAGCGGTCCACATGAGAGGCCTTCCTCAATTGTGCTCCATCTTATTCTCCTACTACAGCATCTCTCACTGAACCCAGCACTCGCGATTCAGTTACACTAGCTAGCCCATGGCTCCAGGGATTCCCCGTCTCTGTCTCCCGAGGAGGACTGGAATTGCAGGCATTCGTAGCCATGTCTAAAGCAAAGGCTTTACCGCTGAGCCATCTTCCCAGTCCCAGCACTGCGGTTCTTTCTAGCACCTGGCTTCCCTGTGTGAGCAATTCAAAAGATCTAAGAAGAAGGTTCACTTTTCTATCTGCCTAGCCTTCGAGTCTCTGCATCAACACTTCTGTTGCACTCTAATTGTCAAAAAAAAAAAAAGTCGGGGGGGGGGCGGTCAGGAGTCAGTGCAGATTCAAAGGGAGGGGAACCTGACTCAGTAGGGGACACCTTTGGAGACCAGTACCCAGCCCATAGCTACATCACACTTACTGCTGACTATACTCTCTGAATAGCAGAACTGAGCCGGAGATTTCAGATATGAACAAAGCAAAACAATGCTCCTGAAAATAAATACATGGGAAATCGTTTTAAAAAGTAACTTTGCGGCTGTAGAAATGGCTCAGTGGTTAAGGTGCTTGACTCTAAAGCCTAAGGACCTATGTTCAATGACTTAGTACCTACATAAAGCCAGACGCACAAGGGAGTACATGCATCTGAAGTTCATTTGCAGTAGCTAGAGGCCCTGGCATGCCCATTCTCTTATTCTCTCTCTCTCTCTCCATACACACACACACACACACACACACACACACACACACACGCCTCCTTCTCTTTCTCTCTCTATTTCACTCTCTCAAAAAATAAACAAAATATCTTTTAAAAAGTTAACTTTGTCTACAGCAGACACAAACAGAAGTGGGAGTAGGTCCGAATACTAAGACCCAGGTAAGGATTCTCGTGAGGGGAATCTCCAGAATATCTGGAAAGACTCAAAGCTTCATGACATAAGATATAAAAATTAGCAAACTAATTTTTTTTATTGCTACGTTGTTTGGAACAAAGTTTAGTCTCCCTAGAATGCAAGCATTTCATAACTGATCTCTTGTTCTCACTCAGTTGCTAATTAGCTTTGACCAAGTCACTTAACTTCTTAGCAATAGACTTCTCTTCCTTGGAAAGGCAAGTCTACATATTTTCCATCATGGGACTGGTGGAAGGAATCAAAGAGATTGCACACATGAGGTGCTTTGGAAAACTAAAATGCCAAGCACTTCTGCCTGTCGGACTCTGCGCTTGGAATATTGTTTGGGCGGCTGCCCCCCGCCACTGCTGAGCTGTAAGCTCCACTGCTTGAGGGTCTCATACACTATAGCTCCTCACGGGCCAGAACAGGGCTGCGTCCACAGATAAGAAGGCCATATGCTCTATTGTACGAGCAGGAAAACATGTGAGCACAAAATCGTGGTGGTGCACGCCTTTAATCCCAGCACTGGGGAGGCAGAGGTAGGAAGATCGCCATGAGTTCAAGGCCACCCTGAGACTACATAGTGAATTTCAGGTCAGCCTGAGCTAGAGTGAGACCCTACCTCGGAATACCAAAAAAAGAACATTTTGAACAATTATGCTTGGAACAAAAGGCTTGACCAGCTATGTGGAATCCCACTATATACTTGTTGAATATAAGTACTATTTATGTTCCTTATCTTATCATCTAATTTTGTGATTCTTTTGTTATCAAATTCTTGTCGCTCGTTCTTCTCTCCTTTTCTTACTCTCCCGTGAATTTATCTGTAGTTCCAGAACCAAAACGCAATACAATCCCATACCTAATAACAAGTTGACAGTTTTATTAATGGGTTTTCACTACCCTTAATGTCAAGCTACCTCCCAGGAATTAGAGTGACATTTCATTAATTCTATGTGTAATTGTGTAATGCTTACACCATAGCTGGCTCTCTTTCTGAACGAGTGGAGCTAGCAGTGACCAGCAAAAGCAAAAGTCCATGCCTTCAGAGAACTTATAATCTCGGGAAGGAAAACAGAACACATACATGGAAAAAAGCAGCGTCAGCTGGTCATAGGCGTCACGAAGGGCATAAAACGAGGATATGCGGCACGGGCTGGTTTGGATGTCAAATATTCTCCATAGACTCAAGTGTCTGGACACTTAGTCTCCAGTTGATGGATCTGTTTTGGAGGAACTTTTGGGAGGTGGAACCTTGTCAGGGGAAACAGATCACTGAGTTTTGAGCTTTGAGGTTAATCCTGGCCCTGCCTTCTCACTGCACCCTGTTTCTTGGTCCACCCACATCTGAGCAAGCAGCCTCATACTCCTGCCATCACAGATATGAGCCATTCCTCCCTCCATGAGGCCCTCGTCCCCATAGATTGTAGCCTCAAATCAGGAGCCAAAGATAAATCCTTCCTCCCTTCTTGTCAGGCATTTGGTCACAGCAGTGCTATATGTAACTAAAACGGTTTAGGCAGTCATAAAGGTTTTAGACAAGGCATGCTACAGGAAAGAGATAATTAAACTGAAGCCGGAATGTGTGAAAGTTATGGCCATAGGAAGCACTGGGTAGAAAAGGAGAAAATATCAAGGCCTGTGAGAAGATCAGCCTCTCTACTGGGAAGGCTGGAGCCTAAGAAACGAAGGGAGATGTGCAGTGGTCTTCGGGGGGCCCAGGCTTTGAAGTCACATCCACCCACCCACATCAGGAAACACATCCTTCTGCCGGCACTATTCCCTTTGCAAAGGGTTTGTGCTCTCTGAGCAGACCATGTGAGGACTCAATAGATACACATACCTTATGTATCCCGTCCACACACTACACATCCTCTAATGGATGCCATACTGTAGTCTTTAACTTCACGTCGCAGGGATAAAACACCCAACGCAAAGCAGCTCAGGGGCTGGAGGTGAAGTTCAGGGGACAGCATAGCACAAGCAGAGGCTGGACATCACCTCCTCCACAGCAGGTGGACAACAGCAGCAGCAGGAGAGCAAGGTGAGCTCTGACAAAGGGGGGCTGGGCCACCCTTAAGGACACCACCCCCCCTCCGGTAACACATCTCCAACAACAAAGTTCCACCTTGCCAATTGCCATCACCTGGGGACCAAGCATTCAAAACATGTGAGTTTCTGGGGGATCCCCCCCATTCAAACCACAACACATATAAATGATGGGTGTTGAAGACGGCAACATCAGCTCCAGGGCCCCAAATAAATTTGCTCTCAGGTAGTTCATATCTGTGACTCCGTACGTAACGCAAGAACTTGATCTAAGAGTTAAAACTAAGATTATCTCTAAGGACTTTTTTTTTTCTCTCTCTCTCTTACATTTTGCTCAGGGATCTTTGAAATTTCACCGACGTGGCAAATCAGAATACAGATTGGCAGAGGATAAACTGGGATAAACATTCACTTCTAGAAACGCCCTGGGTACACCAGGGATCCTTGTATCTTAATCTGCTGGTATCCAGTGCCCCTTTCACATCACTCCTGATTCCCAATCAAACTTAACCAGTACTCAGGCACCTGGCTGCTTCTCCTGTTTTCAACCCTGACCACATTCGACTTGACCTCTCCACTGGGAAGAGAGATCGCATGGCCAGAGCCTAAGAAACAAAGGGAGATGTGCAGTGGTCTTCAGGGGACGGGGGGCAGGCTTTGAAGTCACGTCCACCCGCCCACATCAGGAAACTCACATCCTTCCGCCAGCGTTATTCCCTTTGTAAAGTATTTGTACTCTCTGAGCTCACCATGAAATCTCAAACTAGTCATTCCATGCTGCAAAGGATTATGCTTTCTGGTTAGACCACAGCCTCTGTGTGTGTGTGTGTGTGTGTGTGTGTGTGTGTGTGTGTGTGTGTGTCCCTCAACTGTCCCTGTCATGCAGGTGCCATTCCAGCTGCTCACCACAGAAGTGGACAGCCCATAATATCCTTTGTGGATCACTGCAGGTGCATTAATTATACACTCCCAGGACGCATCTAGAACACTTGGCAATCACGAGTCTGTAGTTAAGGTTCTGTTCGACAATACCTCTGATCATCTATATGATGAGTACTATGAGAGACGGTCCCATAAAGGCGTAGTATAATCCAGGAGTCATTTGAACTCCTGGGCTGCATCCCCTACGCAGTTTTGTTGCAAAATAAATCTCTTTGTCTCTGACCATCATCCTTCCAAATTGATAATAGGGGTGAGCCTTGAAATCAGGTAGGAGAGAATTTCATTGACTGCCGTGAAACTGATTTCTAGCCATCGAGTTCATTAGCATTGCAGAAATGTTGGCTCTTGGATGGCTGTACCCTAGCTGTTCTCGGAAGCCAGGCATCCCAAAGGCGTGTTTTTACTTTGATTTCAAATGGGGGGGGGGACTTAGTACTGCCAAAGATTTTATTTTTTTAAAAAAAAGGTGAATCTAAGCAGAGTTTTGTGTTTTATTTTTTCACCAAATGCATAAGAAATCAAAGTGATTTGAATGACCTGTGATGAAAATTCGGAGAGCATTCATGTGGGAGAACCAGCAGGTAGATCCTTCATTTGAAAAAGAATAAAGGTAATTAAATCATCCTGTTTTAGGAAAACCCACTAAGATGAAACCAGTTTGCCAGCTCATTAGGGAGAGCACAGAGAGGCAGAAGAATCAGGCTGGTCCCTTAAGGTTCAGGGAGCTGCCTACAACAGAGGAAAGTCGGTCAGGCACACGTCCCAAACATCATCAGTACCAGAGGGAGAGAATCTCCCTAGCCTTGCTTGTGTTTGGCTAAGAAAGCATTTCTGTGCTGGAGAGATGGCTTAGCAGTTAAGGCGCTTGCCTGTGAAACCAAAGGACCCGGGTTCAATTCCCCAGGAACCATGTGAGCCAGATGCACATGATGGCTCATGCATCTGGAGTTTGTTTGCAGTGGCTGGAGGCCCTGACACAACCATTATTTCCCTCCATCCCTCTCTCTCTCTTTCTCTCTTTATCTTAAATAAATAAAAATAAAAAGAAGCACTCCTGAACACCTTTTATTAATTTTATTTATTTATTTATTTATACTCAGAAATAAATATGCTGTAGGTTTTGGTAGGAGTTTACTAAAAAGAAGAGAAGCTTAAATAATCCTATGGCTGGAGTAGCGTGTCCTTTTAGGGGAAACCAACTGCTTTCTGATTGAATTTGAGGCCCACTCCATGGAAGGGAATTCATGCCTGGTGCTGAAAAACACAGTCAAAAGTCTACGGCTTAGGAGATCATGAGCCATAAGGCGGTGGTAGGGGGGACACTGCTGCAGTTTGGCTAAATTGATATGCTATGATCTCCAAACTGTCCTCTAAATAGGATGCTTATTTCCATATATGAATGCTACTCTCATTTTAGTTAGAGAAGCTTCTCATTTCAGAAGATGGTGAACCGTTGGGAGACTCAAAACTGGTCAAAGTGCAGAGAAGAAGTGCGAGTGGAGTGTTCAAACCCTGTGTGCAACATCTCTACCACCCCCCCACACACACACACTCAGAGACCATCGCGGAAGATGTGACAGAAAGAATGTCAGAGCCAAAAAATGGGAAGTACCGCTCACAATTCTTTCATCAGACATCAAATAGCCTTGATATTCATGATCTCACAGTGGCCGACACTACCTAAGCAAGACCTGCATAATAGGAGGGGGGATGACGGCATCAAAATAGAAGAGAGACAAGTTAGAAAGAAGAAAAGAAGAAGGGGTTCAGTGGAGGGGGAGTTGGGAAGAGGAAAGTGGGGAGCATTGGAGGTGATCCTGAGCATGTTACACTCTCTACATTTATGGAAGCTGTCAGTAGAAAAAGTGACAAAGAAAGAGACTCCTACTGCTGGAATTGACCAGTACCAAAGAAATCAAGTTTCAGTTGCTGACTCTCGTCCGTCCTGCAGTAGCCATGAGGTGGTAGGAGAGAAACATCTCCAAAGGAAGGGTGTTGCTGGCCACATGGTGGCAGCCGCTTGAGTTCCCTCGTGGGGTTACCGGTGGCTGACTGATAAAAGCAGCCACATTGAGTCTAACGAGGGTTGAAGCAGAGACGATGGAATAACCACCTCTGTGCCGGTGCTTAATGTGAGGGGCTGGAGAACTCACTCACTGAGCGGGAGAGCTTGCTGCTCGAGAACCTGAGGTCAGTCCTCAGAACGCGCCTGTAGCCCCAGCCCCAAGTGTGGGTCCCCTGCTGGAGGGGGAGGAGACAGGCAGACTCAAGAGAATTGCTGGGGCTCTCTGATGAGCCTGTGTAACTGAAAAATGGCAGAAACTTCCAGGAGAGACTTTCTCTTGAGGCAATAAGACAGAGAAGAGCAATCAAAAGAGAACACCCAGAGTCTGCCTCAGTTCTCCACACGCGTGCACGCCAAGTGCACACAACTGCATGCGCACATGCACATACCCCATCCGAAGAGAAAGAAATAAACATTTAAAAACACTTCATACGGGGGCTGGAGAGATGGTTTAGCAGTTAAGGCGCATGCCTGCAAAGCCAAGGGCCTGGGTTCGATTCCCTAGGACCCAGGTAAGCCAGATGCACAAGAGGGTGCATGTGTCTGGAGTTCGTTGCAGTGGCTGGAGGCCCTGGCACACCCATTCTCTCTCTCAAATAAATAAATAAAAATAAAATATTTAAAAAATACTTAATATGAAGACAGTGAGCTAGACCCTCTGCTTTTGGAGCTACGGCTCCATTTTGTGGCTGTGTCGGTTCCATTTACGGCAGTGTATATGCATTGAACTAAGTATGTTAAGTGCTTGTGACATAAGCCAATGGAAAGAGAAGCCTTGGGTACATTCAGCCTGCAGTGCGGAAGAAAGACAACCAAGCAAAAGATTACAACCCAATTCGGACCAGCAACAGCTCCAGAGCAGGCGCGCGCGCGCACGCACACACACACACACACACACACACTGAGATGACTGGGGAGTGGAGCTTCCACAGAAAGAACGTGCTGGAAAGCATCCACACAACTGTGACTATATGACTACAGGCAGAACGGGATACTGGTGAAGAGAGCAACTCCCAGGATATAGAAGCAGTCTGCTCACGAAATGCAGGGTGGGTTGATCAGAGACAAAGCCCGAAGAAAATGTACGTCCTCTATCTTTCTAGCCCAGGCCACCAGCTCTGATCCTCTCTGGCTTGTTATTCTGTGTGTGTGTGTGTGTGTGTGTGTGTGTGTGTGTGTGTGTGCGCACATGCGCGTGTAAGTGTGTAGGGATGCACATATATGTGTATGCATGTGGAACCTGAGGACAACCTTGGGTACGCTTTATCAGGACTCATCCACATTTTTAAAACGGTGTCTCTCGTTGCGCCGACACTCACTAAGCAGACTAGACCAGTGGGCAGTGAACCCTGGGAAATCCATTTTTCTCCTTCTGCCCAGATTTGGGATTATAGATAAACACCATCGTTCCCACCTTTCTACATGGGTTCCGAGAATCAAACTCAGCTCCTTGTGTTTGCAAGTCGAGCCTTTTTCTGACTGATCTTTTTCCCAGCCCCAGTGTGCCTGTTTTGTTTTGTTTTGTTTTGTTTTGTTTTGTTTTGTTTTAACCCTGTTTGCTCTCCTGCGTGTTACCACGAGATTCTCTTTTCAGTTGATCTCTTTGTGCTTGTCCTGCCTAGTTAGATTATAAACCCTGAAAAAAGAAGCCATGTTTCCTATCCCTTTAGAACGCCCCAAACAAGATCAAGGGATCTACACAGAAATCAGGCTCCACTTCTCAGCAAACCTGTCCTGCTCAACAGAACCCTCCAGTGCCTACAGTTTCCAGGTACTCCTAGTTTAGACTTCAGCAGAGAGGACAGCTTCTTTCAGAAAGATGACTAGCTACCAACATGGGAGGAAGGGAACAAAATCTCTAAGTGTTGCTGAGTAGAAGACCTGGAAGTTCATTACACTTATGATTCCCAGACTACTGAAATACAGGGGGAGATAATCAAGTATTATAACCCACCAAATGCCTGGATTACCAACGGTCGCAAGCTGGAAACAATGCATTATGAATCTCGGTGCAACGTGACCGCAGTCATCAGTCTGAGACATTTCACCTTTTTTAAAGATCTTTTTCTATAACAATATTTCACCGTTTAAGTTTTGTCATCACTTGTCCTTTTTACATTCTTATTCACAATTTTAAAGAATGTAGCACACACTTGGTGAAAGAAAAAAAGAAAAGAAAGACAGGATAACGCCAGATTTACTCTGACCTTTTTAAGGTTCCAAATTTAGTCAGTTAGCCATTTCTATCCTCTGAGCTTTACAGTGCTCATGTGTTAGAACTAAAACTGGATGAACCAAAACTAAAACCTCTCCAAAATACCAGCACTTAAAAGGTTAAAGCACTTATTTTTATCCTACTGCAGAGCATTACAGCTCCAATGTGTTGGGGCTTGCTGTGACAAAGATCACAGCACAATGCACAAACTGGGCTGGACAGATGGCTCAGTGGTCAAGGTGCTTGCCCGTGAAGACTAAGGACCCGGGTTTGATTCCCCAGTACCCATGTAAGCCAGATGCACAAGGTACTGCATGTGTCTGGAGTGTATTTGCAATGGCTGGAGGCCCTGGTGCACCCACTCTCTATCTGCCTGCCTCTCCCTTTGTCTCTCATAAATTAAATTTTAAATTAAATTAAATTTAAAAAGAATCTAGAAATTATCTGTGTTTAACCCTTGCCCTTGTCCCTTCTTAGACCTCACTCTGGGGATTTTCATCACAAACCTGACAGTGGGTCTCAGAATCTGTCAGCTCTCATTCAAGGTCATGACCCTATCTTGTCCTGTAGAAGCCCAGAGTTCAAACCACAAACACCTCAAAAGGTGGTGCTTTCCATGGTCACAGATAGACTCCACCTTCTAGAATCCATCAGAAGAAGAAGAAGAAGAAGAAGAAGAAGGAGGAGGAGGAGGAGGAGGAGGAGGAGGAGGAGAAGAAGAAGAGGAAGAAGAGGAAAAAGAAGAAGAAGAAGAAGAAGAAGAAGAAGAAGAAGAAGAAGAAGAAGAAGAAGAAGAAGAAGAAGAAGAAGAAGAAGAAGAAGAAGAAGGGGAGGAGGAGGAGGAGGAAGAAGAAGAAGAAATCAGGCATTTCTATGTAAAACAATGTCCCCTTGGGCTGGAGAGATGGCTTAGTGGTTAAGCACTTGCCTGTGAAGCCTAAGGACCTCAGTTCAAGGATCGATTCCCCAGGACCCAAGTAAGCCAGATGCACAAGGGGGTGCATGTGGCTGGAGTTCATTTGCAGTGGCTGGAGGCCCTGGTGTTCCCATTCCCTCTCTCTCTCTCTTTCTCTCTCTGTCACTCTCAAATAAATAAATAAAAAGAAAGAAAGAAAAACAATGTCCCCTTATTAATATTTGGGTGGATATGTTGTTTCCCTCAGGCCAGAATAACTTACAATGTTGAGTTAATTAAGAGCTTGGTCAGATACCTTGTATATAATGAGACAGCAGTGTAAAACACAGAAACATTGGAGGTAAATACTTTTCTCTCTCTCTCTCTCTCTCTCTATATATATATATATATATATATATACACACATATATATATATAATATTATATATATTATATAATACACACATGCATATATATATATATATATATATATATATATATATATATATATATATATATGAAGAAACTTTGTCTTGTCGTCCCCTCAGTGGGATGAAGGATAAAACGTCTTACTAAAGACAAATACGGTCATCAAGAGTTAAATAAGACTCTTCAAAGGAAGGGAGACCTCCAAACGCCAGCCTTGTTTCCTTTATTCCCCTCCACTGGCGCACTCTCTTAATTCTCTGCCAAAATAACTAGGCCTTGTCTTTCTCTCACTCATTTCAAAACCTGCTTTGAGAATAAATAAATGGCTGGCATGATTTCCAAGCACAAGGAGAAATGAGCGACCCACTCTCAGAAAACAAAGAAAGCCCGCAAAGCTGTTAAAAAGAATGAAAGCATTAAAAACAAAAACAAACAAGAAAAAAATGTCTGTTTTATAGAGGAGAATGCTTGGTTTGGGCTCCACTGGCCTGATTCAGACTTTTGTGACCTGCACCCTGAGAGTCACCCTAGAAAGGACAGGCGGGAGCCATGGTGGAGACACAGGAATTAGATGAAGAAATTCACAGAATGAAAACACTGATTCTCTCTGGGCTCTTAAAACTTCACTCAGAAAACGAAAATGTAAGTGATAATAATGTGTTATATTCCACGAATGTATGAACCATTCAAACACTGCTAGCCTTGGTTCTTTTTTTTTTTTTTTTAATGTATTTGCTCTCTTCCAGGAACTTTTTGCATAACATAAAAGTTCTTCCTCTTGCCACCTGTACAGCACAAGCATGCCGAGGACACAGGGGAGTCAAATATTAATGGGAGTTAAGTTCAAATCTAGCAGGTGAGATGAAAATTACACAGCTAAAATTACCCTTAAACATCCATCAAATTATCCATAGGGTACACATACTGCTGTATACACAACATCGTACAGCAATTTTTATGCTGCATTGTGGGACTTCAATGCTGGGTTAATGGAAGCAATAAAAGGAAAATGTATGAATCTCTCTTGAGCATTCAAAAACTTCAGTACAGAAGGCAAGACAACAGTCAATCTTCACTTTGCTCACTGGGTGTGATTTAGCCTCTGTAACTCTGCTACACATTAGCAGAGCTTGTGTGTGAGAGCACTGAACCGAGCTAGTAGAGTGAACATGTACACCAGAAAATCAACATGCATGTATGAGGGGCGGTCGTGGGTCAATTATGATTTTATAATCCTAATAACCTTATAAAGCATCTTCAAGCCCTTTACGTTATCTGAATCCTGTTGGGTGATAGGTGAGGTATGGCGAGGACACTCTCACATGCAAATAAAATAAAACGAAGGGGCTGGAGAGATGGCTTAGCAGTTAAGGCATTTGCCTGCAAAGCCTAAGGACCCTGGTTTGATTCTCCAGGACCCACGTAAGCCAGATGCACAAGGGAGTGCATGTGTCTAGAGTTTGTTTGCAGTGGCCGGAGGCCCTGGCATGCCCATTCTCTTTCTCTCTCTCTCTCTGTGTCTCTCTCCAAAATAATAATAATAATTAAAAAGTTTAAAAATGCACACAATGCCAAAGGATTCCAGGGCAAAAGAAGAAATAAAACCCTCATAATCTGTTAATATCAGGAACTACAGTTGCCCACAAAGATTCTCCCTTATATTAACAACAGTTGAAATCCTTTTTGCCATCACCCTTAAACACCTTAACAAAAAAATGATCAAGGAAGGAGAACGAGGAGAATGGAAAGGAGAAAACAAAGATATAGCCTCGGGTTTGTTTCCGGAAAACCTGGAGCCTCGTCCTTACCCCACCTCTAATAGCCAAACACAGAACACTTACTCATGTTTACCCTTCAGGATGTACAGAGGAAAAGAAACTCCAGTTTGAAGACCTTGAATAAAACATTATTGCTGGACGTGGTGGTGCACGCCTTTAATCCCAGCACTTGGGAGGCAGAGGTAGGAGGACCACCATGAGTTTGAGGCCACCCTGAGACTACATAGTTAATTCCAGGTCAGCCTGGGCCAGAGTGAGACCCTACCTTGAAAAACAAAAAAAAAAAAAAAAAGCTGGGCTTGGTGGCACATGCCTTTAATCCCAGCACTCAGGAGGCAGAGGTAGGAGGGTTACCATGAGTTCAAGGCCACCCTGAGATTACATAGTGAATTCCAGGTCAGCCTGAACTAGAGTTAGACCCTACCCCATAAAACCACCAAAAAAAAAAAAAAAAAAAATGACATTATTACCAAAGGCCCCAGGGGCTGGGGAATTGGTTGGCAGACTGTTTTGAAGCTGACACAAGGAAACAGCTGCTCTCTGGTACTGGAGATCATTCTAGAAGAGATAAATACAACAGTTTGAAGGCAACCACAAGGGAAAAAAACAGACATATTACATCCACAGAGCCATGATAAGCATGCCCTGTGACTTTTCATATGAAAAGGGAAATTCTGAAGAAAATATGACACTATCTGTAATGTGCAAAAACACAGCAGTTTTCATTTCAACATTCCACATCATAAACATATCCTCCAAAATGAGGGTACAACAGGAACTCTTTTTCAGTAAAAATTGAGAAAACTCACTGCAGAAAGAACCCGTTTTAAAGGAAAATTTGACAAGCCTACGGGAAAGGACCTGCATTAGTGACTTGTCTCGTTACTGCAACAAAATACTTGACAAGGGCTGGAGAGGTGGCTTAGACGTTAAGTCCCCTGCCTGCGAAGCCTAAGAACGCCCGTTCAATTCTCCAGGTCCCACGTTTGGCCAGATGCAAAACTGACGCAAGTGCGCAATGCTGCACTTGCCCAGAAGGGGGCACACGCGTCCAGAGTTTGTTCACAGTGGCTGAGAGGCCCTGGCGCGCCCATTCTCTCTCTGTCTCTTCCTCTTCCTCTCTCAAAAATAAATAAATAAATAAATAAATACCTGACAAACACAACGTAAGGAGGAAGAGTTTATTTTGGCTTACAGTTCTAGAGGTCCAGTCAATCATGGTGGGGGAGGTTTGGCGGCAGGGCCATGAGGCAGCTGGTCACATGCAGTTCACAGTCATGATGGTGACAAAAGGGGGAGATGAAATGTTGGTTCTTAACTAGGTTTCTGCTTTTTACACAAAGACCCCCCAGCACATGGAATTGTGCCACCTGCATTTAGGGTGTATCTTTCCCAGTAAGCCAAATCTAGAAATCCCTCACAGACATGCCCAGAAATTTGTTTCCATGGTGATTCTAAATCCTGTCAAGTTTACAGCAGAGATTAACCATCATAGGACAGAAATACAAAGTCAAACCAATAGAAGAAAATGAGGGTAAATCACGTGTAAATTAAATTCTGTGTTGTTTGTTCTCCTCTTGAGTTCTTTTTTTTTTTTTAATATTTAAACACTTTTTACTTATTTATTTATTTGAGAGAGAGAGAGAAAGAAAGAGGCAGAGAGAGAGAGAGTATGGGTGCACCAGGGCCTCTAGCCACTGCAAATGAACTCCAGATGCATGTGGCACCTTGTGCATCTGGCTTACATGGGTCCTGGAGAATCAAACCTGGATCCTTTGGCTTTTCGGGCAAGTGCCTTAACTGCCAAGCCATCTCTCCAGCCCTTGAGTTCTTCATAAATGACGACTGAGGTTTTTACACAAGGCCATGTTTATTAAGGAAGAGAAACCAATACCATCTTAAACTGAGAAGTAGTCAGACCAGTGTTTTATATCTTGACCAAGGTGGGATTATAGAGTGCATCTTAGAATTCATCAGACTCACACAAGTTGTACATCATTGACTACATGTAATTCCCACTCAATAAAGTATTGCTGGAATTTTAAAAAGAACATTGAAAGGTTTAAAGTCATTTTTAAGGGAAAAAATGCAGCAGGAATTAATGAGACAGTGTTTAAAAGTATATATTGGGGCTGGAGAGATGGTTTAGCAGTTAAGGTGCTTGCCTGCAAAGCCAGAGGATCCAAGTTCGACTCTCCAGGACCCACATAAGCCAGATGCACAAGGGGGCACATGCATCTAGAGTTTGTTTGCAGTGGCTGGAGGCCCTGGCATGTTCATTCTCTCTCTCTCTCTCTCTCAAATAAATATATAATAATTTTTAAAGTATGTATTAATATTAGTCATTGCACTCTTTAAAAAAAACTATTAGAGCTTAAAGTTGTGATAAAATGTTGAGCATAACATGAAGATCATACAATGTATTCTCAAAATATAAAGCAAAAATTGATAGAACTGCAAGGAAAAAAAAAACAGAAAAATTTATCTTCGTAGTGGGATACTTCAACACACAGCACTACTTTCTCAAGAACCGAAAGATCAAAAACATTCAGTACTTTTATATGAGATACAAATAGCAAAATTATTAACTCTGATGTAATGGGCAGATAGATTTTAAACATGCACATCTAAACCACCCGTGCAACCAAATTACTCATCTTTGAGTTGTATCACCAAAACAAAGTGACACACTTGCATCGACCCCGGGTCAAGCGAACTGTCAACACGAGTGTACTGTAGGGAAAGGGGTGGCCTTGGCAGACATGCAGCGGGGGGGAGGGGGCATACAAAGACGGACACTGTCAAGTCATGTAAGACAACAGAGGCTAACCTTTCTTGCCAACTTCCTCACATGGGACTGGCATTTTAATCTCTGTCTTAATCATCAGTTGAATAAAGGTCTTGAACAATAAAACGTGAACATGAAAAGGCTACTCAGAACATTTCTATGGGCTGAAGAGATGGCTTAGCAGGTAAGGCACTTGCCTGCAAAGACAAAGGATCCAGGTTCGATTCCCCAGTACCTATGTAAGCCAGATGCACAAGGGGGCCCATGCATCTGATGTTCACTTGCAGTGGCTAGAGGCCCTGGCATGTCCATTCTCTCTCTGTCTCTCTCTCTCTCTCAAATAAACAAATAAAATATTTTTTAAAATACATTTTTACTTTAAAAAAAATCATGCCTTCATTGTCCTTACTACCCTGGGAGATGTTGCCTCAGGAAATTAAAAATCATCCACAACTGGACGTTTATCTACAACTATGTTTCAATGACAGGAATACTGGAGATTAGATCACAAACGCTTCGCTGTTTCCAGAGACAAACTTAATACCTGTTAGAACGTAAATGATCTCCCGTATTCATGTACCTTTCACCTCCCAGGTAAAATGGTCTGATGACAAAATAAGCCTCACTTTAGATGAAAGGATCATGGAAAGTGAGCCCAGCTGCTGCCACACAGGACAGGGAAGTACGTGTGTGTGTTCCTTACACCACTTTCTGATGTGGCCTGAAAGCTCTCAACACAGCACAGATACATGGAAGGAGTTGTGTGCTTTGCCAGCCTTGAGAAAGCAGCTTCCCTTTCAGATCCATGAAGTACAAAGTTGGGCCACTTCTATAGCCGCTAGGCAAACGTGAAAGAAGTGCAATTCTAGCAATCAGAAAGTAGTATTCACATAAGTTTTTTTTTTTTTTTTAAAATTTTATTTATTTATTTGAAAGAGTCAGAGAGATAGACAGACAGACAGAGAAAATGGGTGCAACAGGGCCTCCAGCCACTGCAAATGAACTCCAGATGCATGCACCCCCTTGTGCATCTGGCTAACATGGGTCCTGGGGAATCAAACCTGGGTCCTTTGGCTTTGCAGGCAAATGCCTTAACTGCTAAGATGCCCCTTCAGCCCTGACATAAGTTTTAAGAATGTTCATGAGGGCTGGAGAAATGGCTTAGTGGTTAAGGTGCTTGCCTGCAAAGCCAAAGGACCCAGGTTCAATTCCGTAGGACCCACATAAGCCAGATAGATGCACAAGGTGGTGCATACACCTGGACTTCATTTGCAGTGGCTGAAGGCCCTGGCACACCCATTCGCTCTTTCTCTCTGTACCTCTTTCTCTCTCTCTCTGCCTCTCTCTCAAATAAATAAACAAAAACAAAATGTTTAAAAAAAAAAGAATGCAAGCTGGAGAGATGGCTCAGCGGTTAAGGTGCCTTACTCCTAAGCCTAAGAACGCTGGTTCCAATCTCCAGGTCCCCCGTTTAGCCAGATGCAAAGTGACGCAAGGGTGCAATGCAGCACTTGACCACAAGGGGCGCATGCATCTGGATTTCGTTCACAGCAGCTGAGAGGCTGCTGGCGTGCCCATCTCTAGCTGCCTTCCTCTCCCTTTCTCTCTGTCTCTCTCTGTGTCTCTTTCCAAAAAAAAAAAAAAAAAAAAAGAATGCTCATTAGACTCCAGTGGATGGGTGAGTACTTGGAAACTGCCTTTAAAGCAACTTGAGTTAACATCCTTAGGAAGTTGTTAAGGTAACTTAAGGACAGCCCTTTAGAACTGATTTTTAAACAATGAGAAATGAGTTTAGTGTCTCCATATGGATAAGGGAGGGTTTAATTGGAAAAGCACTTAACATTGTCTGCTGCTTCTGAAGCTTTCTTTTATTGCTCAGTGTTTTTATTATTTTTAACTACTGTCTTTGTGTAATCTTGCCCTGTGTTTACCCTACAATTCCCTTTTGTTTCCTTGTCAACACACTGACTAGAGACAAGAAGATTCTATTATTTTAGCTTATTCAGAGGCTCTGAGATTGTTCATTAAGAAAATCACATCACATCTCAACACAGATGTTGGCAACATGTCTTGCCTGAAATAAACAAACAGATTTCATTTCTTCACTATAGAGATCAACTAATTTTATTTTACCAGTGAGCAAAAAAAAGTCCTTTAGGAAATCCAAAACTTTTGAAGACAGAAATGTGAGTAAGGCAGTTTTTAATGTCTATTTAAGAGCAGGAAAGGGGCATGGATGACCACATTTGTATTTTCATACGTTCATGCTAGACTTTGGAAATCAGGGACCACGCTGCGCTGCACTTTCAGTCACCCCATTCCTATCAGGGGAGCCATTACACACGTGGCAACCGCGAGATGCCTCCATTATAATCCCACGTGTTTGTGAACGAGCCCTCATCTGTTTCCGGTGTGATTCTAGTGAACCGCCCTCTGGCCCTGGCTCGTTCAAAGCTGGCCAGTTGGAGAGATTCTTGCTTCCCCGGTCTTTATATTGAGGTGCTTAGGAGAGCAAGCCTTCTCTTTGTAATAAAGTGTTAAAGGCCACGTCATTCTAGAGGGGACAGGCACCATCTCTGGGACGACTCAGACAAGGGCAACATGGGAAGGAAGTCAACTTGGAGGACCTGAGCTATAGAGTTGTAAATTCACGGGCATTTCACTACCTGCATCTGGCTAGGCTTGAAGCCAGAGGAAGAATCAGAGTTCTCCTCTTACGTGGTCTATATTCTTACAAATAACATGGCTATGGCCATGTGTCATAGACAGGAAGGAAGATCAGGCACTGCTTTTCATCCTACACCGTATGCACACAAGAAGTCCACATCCTTGACTTTCTCGTTACGTAACAAGATGCCTGACAAGAAGCCACTTCATGGAGGAAGGATTTGCCCTGGCTCCAGTCTGAGGGGACGGTCCCTTGCTGTAGTGGCAGGAACATGAAGTATATGGTTGTATCACGTCAGTAGCCCAGAAGCAGAGAGTGACCCAGAAGGAGGGTCAGACTGTCCACCTCGATGCCCGGCTCCTGCCACCCACTTCCTCCAGCTCAGCCCCCTCCACCTCCGAGAGGTTCAACAAACTCCCATTACAACAGTCCCAGCAGCTAGGGACCACCACTTAAGTCTGTGGGGCCATTTCACACCCAAATCTTACAGGAGAGAGAGACTATGATAATTCATCTCGATTATCAACTTAACTGGACCTGGAATCAACTAAGACGTGTGACCCTGGGTGGGTGAGACCATTTCCGGGCGGCGTTAAATGACTGAAGAAGACTCCCCCAGAATGAGCAGCACCTTTCCAGCAGCAGCCCAGATTACAAAGAAAGCTGAGCAAAACATGTTGTGACTCGCTTGGTACTCACTGTTTCTAGCTGACGCTGACGAGCGCATCTATTCTTCTTGTGTCTCCACCTGCTGTTGTCATCCCTCTGCTGCCATCCGGCTCCAGCTGCTTTGGCCTTCCCACGTGGACTAAAGACCAGCATCTTTCCAAGATTTCCCCAACTTTCAGCGGACAGATGACACCTGTGGAGGTATCCGGCTTTGTGAACTGGGCTTTCTGCCTACCCAGCCTGCAGACGGGCATTGTTGGACTGCCCAGACTATCGTGTAAGCCATGGAAGCCAAAGTTGTGGGTCACCTTTTATCACACACACACACACACACACACCACACACACACACACTGGTTCTCTTCCTCTATAAAACCATACCCTAGGGCTGGAGAGATGGCTTAGCGGTTAAGGCGTTGGCATGCAAAGCCTAAGGACCCAGGTTCGATTCTCTAGGTCCCATGTATGCCAGATGCACATGGTGGCCTACGCATCTGGAGTTCGTTTGCAGTGGCTAGAGGCCCTGGCGTGCCCATTCTCTCTCACTTTCTCTCTTACTCTCTGTCTCTAATAAATAAATTAATTAATGAAATAAAAAACATACCCTAATGCAGTCACTTAAACCAATGATGTGAATTTGGCCTTTTTGCTCCCACCTCCCTGTTGGCACTCTTTCCTCCACTCTTGCCTTCCTATCAGCCCCACAGCCAAATGCCCTCCTCCTACTGTCTGCCTCAGAACCTGCTGCAAGTGGAACTCTGATAGATATTGTTTCTATCTGAGGGCAAAGACTCTCTCAGAACAACTCTCTTAGAAGCATTTGAGCGTTAGAATCTGCAGTTGGAAACAGAAGCCAAATTGCAAATTGATTTCTGCTGACAGCACACCCAATGTCCGGAGCAAGAAATCTCTCAAGTCTCATTTTGCTCTGATTATTTTCTTCATCCCCAATCAATTTATTACTGTGTCATAATTTTTAAACATTTCTTTGTATCATCTTTTGTAGTTACCTTGACTATACATACACACACACACACACACACATACATATATTCTTTATTATTCTAAACATAGGTGCTTTCAACTGACTCCTGGCCAATCATCCTGGCTGACCCCCTTTTACTCTTTCCAGTTGTCTCAAGGGCATGCCTCAATCACCATTTCTATTGTGTCATAGGAAGAGTGATTTCATCTCAGTTTCTCAGGATTGAAACCTACAAGGAAGCACGAATGTGTCTTCCCTCACTCTTGATATTAATGTAGAAATCAAGTCAGGTCTAAGGCTCTGATGTCTTTTCTAAATATCTTCTTTGTAAATTTTTATGTATTTATTTATTTGAGAGGGAGATAAAGAGTCAGAGAGAGAGAGAATGGGCATTCCAGGGCCTCCCGCCACTGTAAACTCCAGACACATGTGCCCCCTTGTGCATCTGGTTTACATGGGTTCTGGAGAATCAAACCGGGGTCCTTAGTCTTTGCAGGCAAACACCTTAACTGCTAAGCCATCTCTCCAGCCCTAAATATCTTCTTTAGAAGCTAACATATAAAGACATAGGAGAAAACATGAATACAAAGAAGAAATGTTCATTATCTTTTCCATGGTATCTTACCTGGCCTCATTAACAATAAAAACACACATTGAAGGCTGAAGAGATGGCTTAGCGGTTAAGGCATTTGTCTGCAAAGCCAAAGAACCCTGGTTTGATTCTCCAGTACCCACATATGCCAGATGCACAAGGGGGCACATGCATCTGGAGTTTATTTGCAATTCTTGGAAGCCCTGGCACACCCATTTTCTCACTCTCTCTCTCTCCCTCTTTCTCTGAAATAAATAAATAAACTTTTAAAAAACACATTGAAATTACATATTAAGGACTAGGGAGATGGCTCAAAAGTTAAAGGCATTGGCTTGCAAAGCCTGGTGGCCCAGGTTTGACTTCCTAGCACCCATGTAAAGCCAGATGCACAAACTGATACATGTGTCTGGAGTTTATTTGCAGTGGCAAAAGGCCTTAGCACATCATTGTGCTCTCTCTCTCTCTCTCTCTCTCTCTCTCTCACACACACACACACACATGCTCTCTCTATCAAATAAATAAATAAAATATTTTTTAAAAATAAATTACACATTAAGCCTTATTAGAATGAATATCCTAAGAAATAACATAGAATACAAGATTGAGAGAAGTAGAGAAAGTAGAACCTTAGAATAATACGGTATTAATAATATAAAATGGTGCCACTTTGGGGGAAATTAAGCTGGAGCTGAGGTGGAACCTTCTCCCCTATCGACTAGCTGTCAGGATGCTGGAAAGCGCTAGGCAGCACGCAGCCTTCGGGGAGAGAGAAGTCACCAATGGTATTCACCAGCAGTGGGCCCTGCAAGCTTCATGACTGGCCAGCCAGGCCAAATGTGCCAACTGGCACACTGGTGGCATGTCTGCTGTGAGGGAAACCAACTGCCCTCTCATTGGACTGTAGTCCTGCTCCACAAGAGGGAATACATGCCTGGTACTGAAAACCTAATTAAAAGCCTCTGGCTGGGGATGTAACAACTACTACTGTCTGGCTAAATGAATATTTTATGACCACCAAACTGCCCTGTACACACTTATAGTTATGCCCCATATATAACGCTACTGTCACTTTTGGTTGGAGCAGCTTCTCTCTTCAGATGGCAGTGACCATAGTGCTGAGAAGAAGGGACAGAGGAGTGCTCAGCACTGAGACATCATTATCACACCTCCCAAGGCTCAGGGTCCATTGTGGAAGAGGAGGCAGAAAGAATGTAAGCACCAAAGGAAGAGCAGGAGTGCTGACAATACTGTCCTCCAGACACAAAGTGACCTTGACATTCATGACCTCAGAGGTGCTGACACAGCCTACACAAGACTTTCATAACAGGAGGAAAAGATAGGACATCAAAATAGAAGGGAGGGGCTGGACAGATGGCTTAGCGGTTAAAACACTTGCCTAAAAAGCCTAAGGACCCAGGTTTGATTGCCCAGAACCCACGTAAGCCAGATACACAAAGTGACACGTGTATCTGGAGTTTGTTTGCAGCTGCTAGAGGCCCTGGCATGCATATTCATTCTTTCTCTCTCTCAATAAAATAAAAAGAAAATTTAAAAAATAGAAGGGAGACTAATTGGAAAGAAGAAGAGATTCAACTGGGAGGAGGACATTGTGGGTGGTGGGAAGAAATTATCATGATTACTGTCTACACTCAAGGAAATTTTAAAAAATAATAATTTCTAATCGGGCTAATCCATGACTGGACCTTAATTATTGGTTCAGGAAAACACAGGGACATAAAGGCAGATCTCAGGAGAGCAAATGACATGGTATGAGGCTCTTGCCTCAATGAGGATCTTCGTGGTGTCCAGCCCAACAAAAGAGTCTGTCTTCTTCTAGAAGTGAGAAGCGGCTGAGGGGATCGGTGTGACTGGGCCAAAGGACGCATGGAATGTGGACAGTCACAGCTTCTGCGCCCATCCATCAAGGCAGAGTCCTGTTTTATTTCTTTTCTTTTCAAAGTATTTTATTTTTATTTATTTATCTGAGAGAGAGATACAGAAATAGGCAGGAAGAGAGAGAGAGAGAATAGGCTCAATAGGGCCTCCAGCCACTGTAAATGAACTCAAGATACATGAGCCCCCTTGTGCATCTGGCTTATGTGGGTCCTGGGGAATCGAACCTGGGTCCTTTGGCTTTGCAGGCAAGTGCCTTAACCACTAAGCCATCCCTCCAGCCCCATTTTATTTCTTAAGGCCTCACTTCTTCCCTAGGGGTCTGGACTTCACTATAGAAGACTTCATAGAAGGTGAGTCTAGCCTCCTCTTTTGCGCCTTGAACTTCACAGCTGGGTGCTGGTTCTAATTTCGGCACTGTTGGCCCTTTCTGTTTCACATGGGCAGTTCTCTTCTGGCTGTCACGACATACCTCACCTTGGTACTTGGCTAGTCCAAACCAGTCATCATTTTTTGTTTCTTTAACACACGACTTTTATGAAATATTAAGCACAAGGATATGTAGCGTGAATTATTATTTTTTTTAATTTGAGAGAGACAGAAAGAGTGAGAAAGAGGCAGAGAATGGGTGTGCCAGAGCCTCTCAGCCACTGTGGGCAAACTCCGGACACGTGTGCCCCCTTGTGGGCAAATGCGGCATTGCACCCTTGTGTCACTTTTCCGTCTGGCTAAACGTGGGACCTGGAGATTTGAATGGGCGTTCTTAGGCTTCGCAGGCAGGCGCCTTAACCTCTAAGCCATCTCTCCAGCCCACGTGAACTCTTTTCTGGAGGAGAAGCCAAGGAATGCTTGCTCCCCACAAGGAGGGAACCCCTGACAGAACAAAGGCCTATTATGTCAAAGTTCACCCTGCTAAACCAATGAGTTTAATGGGATTCTCTACAGAGTATGGGCAGAAGGAGACCTCAGAGCACCCACAGCATTGAAAAGTCTCATCCCGGCATGGAAGACGACCTCTCCATAGCTGCTCAGATGGAGCTCCCCATTCCTTGCTCTTCTGCCCTCCATACACTCTATCTCCTGCTGAGGCCATGGGAGCACACGGGGTCATTACACAGAGCTGGGACAGTGACTGTCTGAGTTCTGGTGAGAATCTAACAACCCTCCTCCTCTCTCCCTTCCTTCTACAGGGAAACATCACCAGGCTCAAACTCCAGAGTGTCTTGTTTGCAGTTGCAGCTACTTCTGATAAAGATGGCAACAGTTGGGGCTGGAAAGATGGGTTTAGTGGTTCAGGAATTTGCCTGCAAAGCCAAAGGATCCCGGTTCAATTCTCCAGGAGCCACATAAACCAGATACAGAAAGGGGCGCATGCATCTGGAGTTCTCGTTTGCAGTGGCTGAAGGCCCTGGCATGCCCATTCTCTCTCTGTGCCTCTTTCTGTCTCTCAAATAAATAAATAAATAAATAAATAATATATATATATATTTTTTTTTTAAAAAGATGGCAACAGTTGCTCCTCTTGAAGGACCCAGTCCCACCGCCCCAAGAACATGGAAATGCTAGAGAAACAAGCAGTGTGTGAGCAGTCTGTTTCCTATCATTTATCCCAGGACAACTGACTCCTGTTAATAGCCATGCTGCTGTGTGGTCATCACCCCACCTCCACCAGGGATGGGCTCTGTCCCCATCGGAAGGACAGCTGACCAGTTCAAGAAACCGACTCCTACTAACGGCTGTCTTGCTTGGTTTTTTGTCAGAAACCAACAGTAACGTGGCATTCTGTTCCGTCAGCACCTGTGGCGGTTTGAATCCAATGTCCCCCATAAACTCATTCGCTTGTTCTGAAGGTTCAGTCCACAGCTGATGGAGATCTGGGAGGTGGAGCCTTGCTGGAGGAGGTGTGTTGCTGGGGGATGGGCTTAGGGATGTTTTAGGCAGCTCCCCCTTGCCAAAACTTGGCTCACTCCCTTGTGGCTGTTTTCTACCTGCTGTTGGCAAGAAGGTGATGTTCATTCTGGGCTCGTGCCACACTTTTCCAGCCAGCATGAAAATGTCTCTCGAGAGTGTATGCCAAAATAAAAGCCTTCCTCCTATATGCTAAAATAAAAGCCTTCCTCCTATCAGCTGCTTTTGGTCAAGTGCTTTGTCCCAACGACAAGAGCTACAACAACCACTGAATTTTTCTATTAACCAATTCAACAAATATTTATCTAACACCTCATAAATGCCAGGCTTAATGCCCTTAGCCAGGAGGCTTTGAGCCATCCTCTTCCACACAAAGAAACGTCAAAGGTTTTTGTATCAATTTTTCCCCCTTTCCATTTTTCATCTCTTCTTCCTCGGCCTTTTCTAATCACAATAATTGGTGATCATTCACTATATGCCAAATTGTGTTACTTCTTTCAACTCACTTCATCTCCACAGCAAGCCAACAAATGTTGAATTATTAGCCCATTTAAAAAATTTGGTACCTGACGTATCTGGAAAACATAATAGAAATGACAATATAGACACAGCAAGTGGAGATGCGAGTGACGTTCAAAGATGCAATTTTATACCGCCGATGTGAACTCCAGTGTCCTCTCTCAGGATGGCGTTTTCCGTGTCCTAACACTTCCAGCAGGAGTTACCCTCATGATACCCTCCCAACCTTCTCTACCCTCCCTGTGCCTTCCCACCATTCTCCACCCTCTCTGTACCCTCCCCCCTCCAGCCACTGATATCCTAGGACAAAGTCATTGCAATAAACTGTGTCCCTTCCCAATTCGGCACTCAAATTTTTAAAATATTTTATATATTTATTTATTTATTTATTTATTTAAGAGAAAGGGGGAAGGAGAGAGAAGAAGAGGAAGATATATATAGAGAGAAAGAGAATGGGTGCTTCAGGGCCTCCAGTGACTGCAAATGAACTCCAGACACAGACACCACCTTGTGCATCTGGCTTATATGAATACTGGGATATCAAACCTGGGTCCTTAGGCTTCACAGGCAAACACCTTAACCACTATGCCATCTCTCCAGCCCAGCATTTTTTTTTTCATTGAGAGCAGCATATCAACCCTCAGAGTTCTGTTCTGAGATGTTCATTAGGTGTGTGTTCATAGTACAATAAGACATCAAGAGACTCATTCTTCTTCTCTTTCTTTGATGTCCTTATATCACTAAAAATATCTTTGAAATATAAATAAAAATATCAAAAGAATCACAAGGAATAGACTCTTTCCTTCCTTCAGATAAATGTTGGCTTAAATATTTCACCACTACTTTTATTAGGTCAAAGGAGGAGATAAAGGTAGAAGTACAATAGAAATAAAAACCTTGGGCTGGAGAGATGGCTTAGTGGTTAAGGCACCTGCCTCCTAAGTCTAAAGAATGCTGGTTCCAATCTCCAGCAGTTCCAATGTCCAGGTCCCACATTTAGCCAGATGCAAAGTGAGGCAAGGGCGCAATGCCACACTTGCCCACAAGGGGGCACACACATCTGGATTTCGTTCACAGCAGCTGAGAGACTGCTGGTGCACCCATCTCTATCTGTCTTCCTCTCCCTCTCTCTCTCTCTGTGTATCTCTCAAAAAAAAAAAAAAAAAAAAACCTCGCTGTCCTCAGGAAAATAATTATTTTCACTTCTATGTACAGGGAATGGAGAGATCCAAAAGAAAAAAAAACATTAAAAGAGAGAAGAGGAATTTAAAATTCGAAGTTATTTTAACAATCGTAAAAGAAAGCTTAGAAGAATTCACCAATGAGTTCTAAGAGACAGTTCATAACATTAATTAGTTAATTTTCAAGTTTTAAGTTGTGCTAGTCAGTGCTATGGTCCCTATGACATGCAAGTTTTAAAATGTAAGTATTGGGGGCTGGAGAGATGGCTTAGCGGTTAAGGCGCCTGCCTGCTAAGCCTAAGAACCCGGTTCCAATCTCCAGGTCCCACGTTTAGCCAGATGCAAAGTGAGGCAAGGGTGCAATGCTGCACTTGCCCACAAGGGGGTGCACGCATCTGGATTTTGTTCACAGCATCTGAGAGACTGCTGGTGCGCCCATCTCTATCCCTCTGTCTCTGTCTGTCTCTGTCTCTCTCCAAAAATAAATAAAGTAAAATGTAAGTATTTTCTGGTATTTCGAGGTATCTGGAATGAGATTGGCATAGTTGTGGCCTGAAGCTGATCATTCTGGGCTGTGCGTTCATCGGATCTGGAAAGAGGTGGAGATAGACTCAGCTGGAATGGGAGGTGCCCAGGAGGTAAAGGAGGAGCAACCGCTGGGCACCTGGCAGCACACCTTTCCTTAAGTGAGGACTAAGTGCACCTTATGTGGTCTCTGCAAACCCACATGCACCTTCTCAGTGAAGACAGAAAAGAGGCCTGTAGTCACTAAGCTGTCCCCATGGACATTATCCTCCTGTCTCTCCCATCATCACCATCTAATTCTTCTCTCACTCTTGGGTCTCTGCATCCTATCAAGAGTGTCCCTGCAATATTTAATAATTGGCCTTGAGATGGGATACAGTGCTCACATGCAGCCCTTGGTTTCCAATGATTGCACAGCGCTGTGAACTTGTAAAGGGTCCTTGGAAATAAGTAAGTCCACGAGTTAACTCAAGGCCTCCGAGTGGAAAGAATGACAGTCCATGGAATTGTCTCTAGTTTCCGAGGATATGGCTTCCCGGTGAGGTCCTATTGGATTGTGAGGTTCCTTGTATTCACGCTTGAAGCTGCCTTGAAAGATTAATTTGTAGGCTTAAAAAAAAAAATCTACCTTTAGGAAAAGTGGGACTGGCAGGTAACCCAGCATGAAAAGGGAAAGAAATGTTAAAAAAAAAAAAAAAAAAAAAAGCATACATTTACTCTTCTCGTGGGAAATCCTAGCCTGAAAAGGAATGTAAAGAGACAGTTTACTTTTCTCCTTAAAATCACCATCAAGCAGATAGAACCTCATGCATGAGTCTGTGTGTGGCCCATTTGATGTGGTTTGGGCCTGAGGAAAAGCTAAAGGCTAAATGTATTTTAAGTGGGCTAAAACCAATATAAACACATCCTTGAGGTCATTATTTCCATTAGTTGACAGTGTGTGTACAATAGTAAAAGCATTGTAAAAAAAACAACACGCATTTTTTCCAATGTTTTACTTTTGACAGTCATTTATCTACACCCAGTCTCTGAACACTGGTGCAAATTAAAAGTCGCTTTATTTCATACAGAAAGTAACGTTCAAACAAATAGGGAAACAAAAACAGGGTTTTTTTGTTGTTGTTTATTTTTTTTAAAATAAAATACAATGTCTTACAGGCTAAAATAGTTGTATTTAGTCGATCAAACATGCATATGACATTTTAGCAATTTTCAGCATAGCACAGGTTACTGATGTTTACACAGTGTATCCTACTTCCCAGCGCTCACGATGAAACAAACGGCAAGGTTGCTGGCTGTCATTTTATCCACATCCCAAACGAATTTGTGATGAAAAGAATTTTACATCATGATTTCAGCGTGCTTCTTTAAAAAAAAA
The DNA here is from genome assembly GCA_036365145.1 of Orientallactaga sibirica. Lineage (NCBI taxonomy): Eukaryota > Metazoa > Chordata > Mammalia > Rodentia > Dipodidae > Orientallactaga > Orientallactaga sibirica. The sequence continues at coordinate 85,446 of JAEOAD010001895.1, read as the reverse complement.
AAAATCAACAGATATGGGCCAGGCATGTGTAAATATAGTTGTGCAAGCTGATTCTACAAGTCTGGAAGCCATAATCCCACTTTACACAGAAGACTTATTTGATATCTGTAAGTCAACAATGAAGGCGGAAGTCAAGCATGACAACCCCTTTGTGTGGAATCCCGGCACTGGGAAATATCTTTCCGTGTATCTCTTTATCTCGATGCTCCATGTACATTCCTAAGGATTTGAATGATTTGTGTGACTCTAGCCACAGCCTAATAATATTTTCAGTCTCCCATTCTCTCTGACCAACTAGAAGCCTGTTTAAACTTATCTGTTGGTGTCTCCGGTTTGTGCTTTATAGACTTTTAAGAGGGACATACTGATCTTTATGACATTGATTTTCTTTCGAAGATAGAAAGCCAGCTCTGTTTGTAGCTAAGCATGCCATGTTTGAAGAAAAGATAAAATAAAATAAAACTGGGTATCTCTTCTCTAGAGTGTCTCGATGGACATCAGAATGGCTAAAATAAGAAAGATGGAGACGCCAGTGTTTGGAAAAGAGGACGGGCAGTTGAGCTTCCCACGCCTTGCTGGTTGGAGGAACACAGTACAGTCATTATGAACAGCTACTCACAGTTTTAACTAAAGGCAAATTTAGTAACCAATCCAGCAAGCCTGCCCTCGGGCTGACTCGTAAAAGCAATCAATGAGTGCCAAAGTTCATAGGATCTAGACACACATGTAGAAAAGCTTAGAACAACAATCTACTCGATGTCAGAAAGCCAGAAACAACCCAACTGTCTGTCAACAAGAGCAAAGATGTGTTCTGAGGGTCTGGGGAAGTAGCTGAGTGGTTAAGGTGTTTGCCTATGAAGCCTAAGGACCCCAGTTCGATTCCCCAGGACCCATGTAAGCCAGATGCACAAGGGGATACATGCATCTGGAGTTCATTTGCAGTGGCTAGAGGCCCTGGCATGCCCATTCTCTCTTTCTCTCTGCCTCTTCCTCTCTCTCTCTCAAATAAATAAATGAATAAAAAAAAATTTAAAAGAAAATTAGAAAAGATGAGCTCCGAGACCTAGAAGGGAACAAGTACACCTGTGTGCTGGGTAACAGGCCTGGTGATGTAAGCCCCACGTACAGCCCTTTGACCTGGCTCCTTCTCTAATCTCTCTCAATTTAGAAGCAATCTTGACTGCCCAGGAACCTGGTGAACATCCACCACGAGACTCTGTGTGAGCCATGCAGGTTTGGGTCAGTCAGTGACAACAGGTACAACATTCACAGACATGACATCAGTTCCAGTACTGACTCCATAACTTCTCCATCCACCTGTAAACATGACAGGAATTGTGGCCAGCCATGATCCTGGTTGGCGCCAACCACAAAGCCATGTGTGGACTTAGCAGCAGTCGCATGACCCAGGTCCAGCCCCACTTGACATTAATCCAGGAGATGGGGTCTCCAATCCAGGCACCTGACAATAGAAGGTCCTTCCCTACAGAAACCAGTCTACTCGAAGCCTGGAATTCTGCTCTGTCAGATGCACAGATACAGAATACAAAGCCGCCTGGGCTCTGAAGGATCTGGCAAATATTGTGGGTTTTGAGATGACAGAGCCTTCCTTGACTCTGGACAGGCTTACGTTACAGGTTAGAGTGCTGTAAGAAAGGCAGGTGCAGACATGGCAGAAAGGCAAGTTGAACAAAGGTTTGTTAGGAATGAAAGCGTCTCTGAAGCAGAGAGCAAAGAAAGCAGAAAATGAAAGAAAAGCTCTGAGCTTGGGGCCACGAAGGGACTTGAATGAGGGGGAGGGGCAGCTGTTGTATACGCTTGGGGATGTAAATGGGGCTTCCAGTCAGAGTGGATTGGATTGGTTACTTCAAATGTCTATGTTGTGCGGGGCGAGGGACTCGTGATAGATTAGACAAAGATTTGGTTACTTTGCACGTGGGGGACAGCTGCTCTCCTGGTGAGTAAGCATGAACCAAGGCTTTTAGTGGGTCAACATGTGTCTGCATTTCAGTTCCATGATTCGGATTCTTAGAACACCTCTGCATTTCATCAGCTCTGTCAGGCCAAACAAAATATCCGTTTATTCCCTTGTAACCCTGAGAAGTTGACTCCAATTGCTTTGTTCTTAATTCCTATCAACATGACAATGCCAACCAGAGAAAAGTACTGAAGCTTTAGGAATGAGCCATCAAGAAATGTATGGTGGCCAGGCGTGGTGACACACGCCTTTAATCTTTAATCCCAGCACTTGGGAGGCAGAGGTAGGAGGATCGCCGAGAGTTCGAGGCCACCCTGAGAATACATAGTTAATTCCAGGTCAGCCTGAGCTAGAGTGAGACCCTACCTTGAAAAACCAAAAAAAAAAAAAAAAAAAAAAAAGAAGAAGAAGAAGAAGTGTATGGTGGGCTGGAGAGATGGCTTAGCAATGAAGGTAGTTGACTGCAAAGCCAAAGGACCCAGGTTTGATTCCCCAGGACCCACCTAAGCCACATGCACAGGGTGACACATGCATCTGGAGTTCGTTTGCAGTGGCTGAATGCCCCTGCATGCCCTTTCTCTCTCTCTCTCTTCCTCTCTTTCTGCATCTTTCTCTCTCTCTCTAAATAAGTAGATGTTAAATTTAAAATTTAAAAGAAGAAATGGATGGCCTGTCAAAATTCAAGAACTGTGTGACAAGGAATATAAAATAATCATCTGAAGGAAGTTCAGGGTGCTACAAGAGAGTACAGACAAGGGATGAAAGAGGAGTACAATATTAAACATGACAAGAAGCTTAATTTCAAAAATGAAACCATGAAAAGAATCAAATGGACTCCTAGAGCCAAAAACCACAATAACTGAACTGAAAATTTCAACAGAGCTTCACAAACAAACTTGATCATGCAGAAGAATTAGTGACCTCAAAGATAAGGAAATCAAAATTATCCAGAGAGACAAAAAAGAAAAAGAGAATCTACTTACAGTCCTTAGGAGATGCACACAAACAAGCCAATATATACATTGTTGAGTTTCAGATAAAGAAGAAAGAAAAAGAGGAAACACCACTTGAAAAATAATGATGAAAACTCCCAAATCTGTAGGGTAAAATAGACACATTGGTTCATGAAGCCTAAAAGACCTCCAATAGATTAAACTCAAAGAGGTACACACAAAGACATGCAATTAAATTGTCAGAAGTTAAAGACAACTTTTTGAATATTTTTGAAGCTAAGAAAAGCAACTTATCTTATGCAAGGAGCCCTCCATAAAGTGGATAAACAAGAATATGTTACCTGGTAAATCCATCTTTTCAGAGTAAAAAGATAATGACTTTTTCAGACACAGAAAATTCAAGGGACATGTTCACCAGCAGAGTGGTGTCTGTTGGACCCGGGTTTGATTCTCCAGAACCCACATAAGCCAGATGCACAAGGTGGCACATGTGTCTGGAGTTTGTCTGCAGCGGCTAGAAGCCTTGGTGAGCCCATTCTCTCTCTCTGTCAGTCTGTCTCTCTCTTTGTCTCTCCCACTCTCAAATAAATAAATAATAAATGAATGAATAAATAAATAAATATTTTTTAAAAGAATGGGCATAAGAGCCATGGAACAGGATGCACCCCTCAAGTCACTGCTAGTGATGTCACCCTGAGGCAAGAAACACAAGGGGTGCCCCATGATCACATACAAGTGTATAGACACCACACCGCACGCACACGCACGCACTACATAAACACACATGCCACGTGACACACACATGCACACACAATTAAGACAAAGTACACCTACATGTAACATTTGAATATGTATTAAAACAAATTCCTTTTCATGCACTGGACGGTAAATGAGTGTATGAGTTACTGTCTCATTGTTGTGACAAAACATCTGGTCAAAGCCACTTAAGAAGGAAAGGGGCTTCTTTCAGCTTACAGTTTTGAGGAAATACATCACGGCGGGGAAGACATCATGCTAAATAGGAGAGGCCAAGTTGGTCACATGTCAGTCAGGAAGTAGAGAAAGAACAGGAAGTGGGGCTGGGATATAAGCCCTCAAGTACCACTCCCAGTGACTTTCTTCTCCAGCAAGTCTTTAACTCTTCAACCTTCCCAAATAGCACCACCAGCTGCGGACCAGGAGTGAAAACACACACACTTCTGGGGTACAGTTTACCTTCAAACCACAAAATGAAGTTAGGGAAACGCCAGGAAATAGTGCTTTAATGAGAAATTACATGCGAAAGAACTAAGCTATCTTATGGAATTGCTTTGGGCTAGGCCCTCGCATTCACAAGGACACTGATTTATATGCTTCTGCTACTACGATCTCTTGATAGATGAACTGTGTGCCTCTTCGTGGCTTCAAGGAAGAATCTAAAAGAAATCCTCTGATGGGCAGGAACATCAGTTCTCAGAAAAAAAAAAAAAAAAAAAAATAATAACCAGAAGTGGATGCAACTGAATTAGAATTCCACAGCTAAAAGAAAAATCAAAACTCGGGGCTAATAAAAATTAAGAACAGTTTTTACTACTATTTGAAAGAAGTAAAATGTTTTATTAACACTAAAACTTCCATAAGCTTAAGCATCGCTTCATCGTTTTATGTTTAATGGTTTTCTTGTGGTTCCTTACTTGGTGGAAAGTGAGAGAGAAAAAAGAAAAAAAAAACTCAATTCTAGTCCTGGCAAACACAGTCCAACCCATTGATACAGGTCCACAAGCAACCCATCATCCATATGCATCCCAGGATAGCTGTGAAGGAAGTCCAACATATTTGCAGATGACAATATAATGTCACAACTGAAGGTCAAGAAACACACCCTGGACAGAGGCCAGGGCAGGTTGTGTAGAGATTACAAACTTGAGCAACAGTCTTCCTGGGGACAACCAACTGCCCCTCTGTCTTAGGCAACAAGAAGCCACTTACTGACCCAGGCCCCTGGGAAATTAAAATAGCTTATCAAACAGCTTGGAGCTCCCACATCCTCATCCCCTTTTCATTTGCCTCTAGAATGTCCCTACGCTAACTCTAAGGCCAATAAAATCTCCCAACCAAATACCACTTCTCTCTCTCTCTCTCCTTCCTTCCTCGCTTGTTCGCAAGATCCTAGTGCCACTGGGACCCAGAAAGCCTGCTCTTTGCTCTCTCTCGAGCTTTCTATTTCTTTCTTTCTTCCAAACTCACCTCAAAACTTTTTCCTTTCAGCAGTGACAAAAGGTTGTAAATTCATTCTTTGAGATGCATGTATATGTTAACTAAAAGGCTCAATATCTTTTGGTCATCACGTGACTTCTTTGTTGCCACTCATTCTTCCTTTTGGGCACAGTGATAGGCACAAAGGCCTCATGGGTACTCCTGAAATGTAATCAAAAGACTCCGTGGGTCTGGGAGATGTTGTTCTATTTCGACAGGAGTGGTGGGACATCCGAACTCTTCCTCCTGATGGCCAGCTTGTACTGATGGATGCGCTGATGACTTCAGACCTAGCCAGGGCCTCTGTGTCACCCCTCGGCAGCTTGGCGAGCACACACCATGCCTCATGCATTCCTAGGCTGCCTTCCACACACACACAGTGCCATGCTCTGAACATAGCAACACACGGAAACAGGAATTACTCGTTCTGCACAAACTGGAGCCAATCGAGATGACAAGAGCCAGCGCGAAGGCCAGCATCTCCTGCTTCTAACTCTTTTAGATTCAGTAGATAACAGTAGATGGGATTAGTTGATTTTTTTTTTTTTTTTAACTTTTTAAAGCTGCTGTCCCATCCCGGAACAGAAGAGAAACGTGAGGGGAAGAGCAGGCGGTAGCAGAGAAGAGAGTGGGTGGACCGATCCCCAGGACTCTTGAGAGAGAAGAAAAGGAACTCTGGCCCAGGCCCAGAAAGTGTCCCTGGGGGCTTATGTCAGCAGGAATCCCTGCCTCTCTGCATGCGGATCTGAGCGGAGTGCCTGGCAGATTCAATCACATAGTGACTCAAATGTCACAGCAGGACTATAGAGAAGGAATAATAGTGGAAGGCATCTTGGCCCATTTTCAACAGAAGGGCTCAGGATAAGGAAGCTGAAGAAAATTGCTGAAGAGAATGATAATGACAATAATAAAAGGAGATCGCGACCATTTATTGAGCACTTACATGTCTGGCACTGTGCAGTACACTTTACACAGCAACCTTATGAAGTAGTCATTACCCCGCGTCGTGAGGGGGAAACTGAGGTAGGGCAAAGGTTTGAGGATGTGGTCCAAGGACACGCTGCCCATAACAGCAGCCACCAGGGATCAAAGGCTATGGAAGGTACGTGCAGTCAGTTATGCCCTCTGTGCCTACCAAAGCCCCGTCATATATGCCTCAATGTCTTCCAGTCACGTGTGAGGAAAAAGCTCAGACATGATCTGTATAAGGATACGCCATGGGTTAGTGACAGGAACATGATATTAATTCCAACTGGATGTATTCAGAAGCCAAGTATGCACACAGGAAAAAAAAAAAATACAAGTATAGCAAAACGTGAACCACACCTGTGGTGGTTTGATTCAGGTGTCCCCCATAAACTTAGGTGTTCTGAAAGCTAGCTCCCCAGCTGGTGGCAACTTGGGAACTGGATTCTCCTGGAGGCAGTGTATTTTTGGGAGCGGGCTTATGGGTGTTACAGCCAGCTTCCCCTTGCCAGTGTTTGGCACACTCTACAGCTGCTATCGTCCACCTGATGTTGGCCAGGAGGTGATGTCCACCCTCTGCTCATGTCATCGTTTTCCCCTGCCACCATGGAGCTTCCCGTCAAGTCTATAAGCCAAAATAAACCCTTTCTTCCCACAAGTTGCTCTTGGTCAGGTGTTTTCTCCCAACAAAATTGACTCCAGCTAATTTACTGGAGTCAAGTGTCACTAGTTATTGTCTATTAAATATATTATCTGTAATTAACTTACAGGGATTCTGATAAGCTTCCTGAAACACGGGCTCACAGGCAGTGGATGCAAAAAAAGCATGGGGGTGAGGAGCTGGAGAGATGGCTTAGTGGTTAAGGTGCCTGCCTGCTAAGCCTAAGAACACTGATTCCAATCTCCCACATTTAGCCAGATGCAAACTGACACAAGGGTGCAATGCTGCACTTGCCCACAAGGGGGCGCACATGTCGGAATTCATTCACAGCAGCTGAGTGGCTGCTGGTGCGCCCATCTCTATCTGTCTCCCTCTCTCTATCTCTCTCTGTGTCTCTCTCCAAAAAAAAAGAAAAAAAAGCATGAGGGGTTTTTTGTTTTGTGTGTGTGTGTGTGTGTGTGTGTGTGTGTGTGTGTTCATATATTCATGCAAGCACATTCACATGTGTGTGCTCATGCGTGCAGAAGCTAGACAACAAGCTTGCATATCAGTACTGAATATCATGATCAGTGCTGTCTGCCCACCTATTTTTTTGGTTGTTGTTGTTTTATTTGAGAGAGACAGATAGAGAATGGGCACGCCAGCGGCCTCTCAGCCACTATGAACGAACTCCAGATGTGTGTGCCCCTTGTGGGCAAGTGTGGCATTGCGCACTTTTTGTATATGGCTGAACATGGGACCTGGAGATTGGAAGTGGGGTTCTTAGGCTTGGCAGGCAGGCGCCTTCACTGCTAAGCCATCTCTCCAGCCCATGCCCATCTATTTTTTTTTTTTCGAGACAGTGTCATTCATTGCCCTGGAACTTGCAAATTAGGTTGACTCACTGACAAGCAAGTTCAAGGACAGCCTGGCTCTTCCTTTCCGGTGCTGGGATCACAAACGTGCACTGCCTATGCCTGGCTTCATTCATTTTGCTTCTGGAGATGAGCTCACATCCTCATGTTTTCAAGGCCAACACTTTACCCCCTAGCTCTCACCCCAGCCTTCAAGAAGCATGAGTTTTATTTTGCCCAATTTTGCTCTAAATGTCAAACCAGCTTCCTCCCTATCCCTCAATATTTTAGGTGACAACAGCAGACATCTGAAAAATCATGAAAACTTGAAATCTAGGCATTCACCCTTCATAGATTCCTAAATGGGCCCAAAGCCACTTTCAATAAGAAAAAGAAGAGAAAGCACAGAAAGTCGAAACACATGAAGCATTTCTCTCTCTGTAAAGTTGCAGAAATTATCTCTCTAAAGATCCAAAGTGGGCTGGAGTGCTGGCTTAGTGGTTAAGGCATTTGCCTGCTAAGCCTATGGACCCATGTTTGACTCTCCAGGTCCCACACAAGCCAGATGAAAGGTGACACAAGTGCACAAGGTCACACATGCACACTAGGTGATACACGCATCTAGAGTTTGATTACAGTGCTGGAGGCCCTGGTGTGCCAATTCTCTCTCTCTCCCACTTCCACTCTCGCTCTATGTGATAAAAAAAAAGACCAGTCTGTTGAGCTTGCCACAAAAAAGATACAGAGCAATGATCCCCAAAAATAGTTGATCACTTGGCATTTATATCTTCATATATGAATGATTAAACAAAAATGAAATAAACACGACACGTACATACCTGAACAGTCTCCACTCCAGTCATATGAAGCGAACTTAACATCCAATTATAAGAACAGTGAGCAGAATGTTGGCAGCGTGGATGGGGGACATCATTCACAAAAAACACCTGAGGAAAACAATTTTGCAGTCTATCACATTTACGGTTCACATACCATTTGACCAAGCAGTCTACTCCTAAGAATTTATCCTACCGACGCATGGCCTGTTTTTACAGTTACCTGCTGTAGCATCATTTTTTCACAGGAGATGTGACCCAACAGGAGTATCCATCCATAGGAGTCATAGATCACAGTCCAGCATGCAGTAGGGCACCACGCAAGCCAGAAAGAGTGAGGCGCATTTACATATAGGCATGTGTCAGATCCTCAGCCCCAAAGCGAAGCAAGACAGCCATGGGCCTGGCCCGGGGATGAAGCTTAGTGGTAAACCACTTGCATAGCATCCATGAGGCTCTGGATTCCACACTCAATCTCACAGAAACCAGGTGTGGTGGCACACTTCTGCAATTCTAGCATTCAGGAGGTGAGGGCAGGAGATCAAAAATGCAAGGCCAGCCTGAGCACATAAATACCTGTTTCAAAAAGCCAAAGAAAGAAAGAAAGAGAGAGGGAGGAGGGAGGGAGGGGGGAGGGGGAGGGAGGGAGGAAGGAGGAAGGGAGGAAGGGAGGAAGGGAGGAAGGGAGGAAGGAAGGAAGGAGGGAAGGAAGGAAGGAAGGAAGAAGGAAGGAGGGGAGGGAGGAAGGGAGGGAGGGAGGAAGGAAGGGAGAGGGAGAAAGAGAGAGAAAGAAAGAAAGAAAGAAAGAAAGAAAGAAAGAAAGAAAGAAAGAAAGAAAGAAAGAAAGAAAAAGAAAGAAAGAAAGAAAGAAAGAAAGAAAAAGAAGGAAAGAAGGAAGGGAGGAGGAAGGAAGGAAGGAAGGAAGGAAGGAAGGAGGGAGGGAGGGAGGGAGGGGAGGGAGGGAGGGGAGGGAGGAAGGAAGGAAGGAAGGAAGGAAGGAAGAAGGAAGAAGGAGGGAGAGAGAGAGAGAGAGAGAGAGAGAGAGAGAAAGAAAGAAAGAAAGAATAAAGAAAGGAGGAAAGAAAGAAAGAAAGAAAGAAAGAAAGAAAGAAAGAAAGAAAGAAAAAAGGAAAGAAGGAAGGAAAGAAGAAGAGGGAGGAAAGAAAGAAGAGAAGAAAGAAAGAAAGAAAGAAAGAAAGAAAGAAAGAAAGAAAGAAGAGAAACATTATACTCCTGTAGAACTGAATCTGAATGTCATATATAGCTCTTTCTCTGGGGGTGATAGTTCAGTGGATAAAAGCACTTGCTTTTTAGAAATGAGGGCCTGAGAGGGCCTGATACCACCCAAATTCGATTCCTCAGCAAACTTGCAAATAGCTCAGCTTGGCCATGTTTACCTGTAACCCATGTCTTGTGGGAGTCAGAGACCAAAGAACCACTGGGGCTCCATATAACAAGAAAAAAAAAAAAATAACAGCTCAGGCTGGAGCGATGGCTTAGTGGTAAAGGCATTTGCCTGCAAAACCAAAGGACCCAGGTTCGATTCCCCAGGACCCACATTAGCCAGATGCACAAGGGGGTGCATGCATCTGGAGTTCACTTGAAGTGGCTAGATGCCCTGGCCTGCCCATTCTCTCTCTCTCCCTCTCCCTCTTTCTCTGTCAAATAAATAAAAATTTAGAAAAAAATTATAGCTCTATATTGGGTAAGAGACTCTGTCTCAAGGAAAGATACAGATGTGTAATAGAAGAGACACACCTAACAATCTTCTCTGGCATCTGCCTGCATGAGGCATGCACATCTGTATATGTGACACACACATCACATACACACACACACACACACACACACACACACACGTAATTAACTTCTCCAATTCCCCATTTGGTAAAGGTGTTTTGTCATTACTATTACTCTCGCAATTCCCCCATCCCAGGTTTATTTCTAGTTCAGCTCCAATATTTCCCAAGGAAGTTAATGAAGCGTGCCTCCAAACCAAAGATGTATTCCAGAGGTTTTCATGCCCCTGGGTGTGGTTTGCATTGACACAGGACAATGTTTGGAAATCTGCCCATCCCTGGGAAAATTCTCATGCTTCCTTTTTAAGAAATGGCTTTCATGGGAAATTCTACATTTTCAGTCCCACCTGTGAAGATGGCCTGGAAGGCATGTAGGTTTTTTAAATGTTTCCAAACGAAGAGCACAGGAGCCATACCAAGTCACAACCAGCAGAGCTGCAGATGGCATGCTCTCTAGTGAGTCACGTTTTCTTATTTCCCAGACGCACCTGACTGGCTGAGAACCATGTGTCTTTTGCCTCTGCCTGCAGTTGCTGCTTGACTTATCGGGTTGCATGTAAAAAAAAAAAAAAAAAAAAAGCACCACACACCGAAAGTATTATTAAGTTGGAAATACACTTGCTACACCTGTACTGGTACATCATGACTTCACCGGGCAGTGCTCTGTGGCTCACTTGGTCATTCCCATGACCACATGGCTCCAGCTCCCTGCCTGGCCTCAGAAGGGAAGGTCTCACGGTCTATCACTAGCTCAAGAAAAGATCAAAATCCAGAATTTCGAATGAGACTCCACAACATTGGAAAGTGAGAACATTGTGAGCTGAACTAGCCCAAGAGAAGACGCTATGTCCGTTAACTGTCGATCCACTGCTTGAGGGTGGGGAAAGTAGCTAAGTAGACATGCCATGCCAGAGAAGGCAGGAGGAAGGGATCAGACCAAACAATGATAGTAAATAACCTTCAAGACACAAGGAAGATACTACAAATAGATGAGATCAGGTGTGTTCAGGGTAGTTTGGCCATAGACATAGAAAGGAACCAACTGGACATATTAGATGTGCTAAATATAATGACTAAACTACCATGGGTTGAGTAGGGCCTGGTGGCTGTTGCCTACGATCTTAGCATTCAGGAGTCTGACGCAGATGTATCACCACATGGGCTACAGAATGAGACTATCTCAAAACAAAACAAAGCAAAATAAAATTTAATGGCAGGAAGGTCACCAAGTGCCAGACCATGGAGAGGAAAAAATCAATAAAGGATGGATCAAGAAGGAGTAATCTTCACAAGCATATCCACCTTGCAATATGTCCACGGAACGTATGAAGCAGTCACAGTCTGAGGTGCAGATCATCATCTTTGCACTTGGTGATCTGAAGGCTCCCTTGGCAAAATCAACAGCCCAGACCCAAATGAGAGAGCACGAAAGAGTTAGGTCACTCCGCTGTGGTCACACTGAACTTACTGATACACATGGAAAACACACATTGATATTTACAGTTATCTATGTGTGCAGGGTCCTAAAGGAAGGATCATTAAGTGACACAGAACTAGCATCATGGAAAAGGAGCTATCTAAACCTGTTGCAATAAAATTTAAGATGAGCCTTACATGATTTCAAGCATCAGAACATGAAACAATGGACTAGTGAATAACCTTTTTATTTAGAATGGAATTATGGCATATTTTTGAACTAAATAGCAATAAAACATCAGAATGTTCATAAGCAACTAAACCATTACTTTTAGGAAATGTCACAGCTTTAACTACATTTATCAGAAACCAGAGAAGCATGAATAAATGAGCAAGCATTCCGCCCAAAATAAAACCATTAAAAAAAAAGAGCAACAAATAAACACAGAAGCATGCAAAAAGGAAATCACAAAGATAAGGGGAAAATCCATAAAACTGATCATTTTTAAAAGTACACAGTTAAGTTTAATAAAACCAAAATCCAGTTCTTTGACAAATTGATTGAGATAAAAGTTCAGGGCTACAGACATGGCTTAGTGGTTAAGCACCTGCCTGTGAGCCTAAGAACCCCGGTTTGAGTTCCCACAGACCTCCCCAGGGCCGGCGTAAGCCAGATACACAAGGTGGTGTATACGTCTGGTGTTCATTTGCAATGGCTGGAGGCCCTGGTGAGCCTATTCTCTCCCTCTCTCTCTGTCACTCTCAAATAAATAAAAAATAAAATAATAAAACAAAAAAATATATAAACCAAGGGAAAAAGACAAGGAATAAAATACAGAGCACACGAGGGAAACAACTTAGACACAGTAGATATTTTCAGATATATGATGACTATAATGACATGAGAATGAGTTGAAGACACTTAGACAAAAGAGATAATTTCTGGGAACTTGTACAATGCCAAAAAGTGGCTCTAGAAATACAGAAGTCTTGAATCTGAGTTCAAAGATGTTTACCTTGGACAAAGCTTTTACAAACTTGTAGTAGATGAAAAGAAGCTATTTGTGATATCACCAATCAAGGGCTGGAGTGATGGCATAGTGGTTAAAGCACTTGCCTGCAAAGTCTAAGGACTCATGTTCGACTCTCCAGGTCCCGCATAAGCCACACACTCAATGTGACACAAGCACGTAAGGTCGGACATATGCACAAGGGGCACACACATCTGGAGTTTGACTTCGGTGGCTGGAGTCCCAGGCATACCAATTCATTCCCTATCTTTCTCTCACATAAAGAAAAAGACCAGTCTGTTGGGCTTGCCTTGAAAAAATCAATAAGGAGATACTATTTTGAACATTAAAAGACCTGGAGCAAACACCAGGACCTTAACAGAAAAATAGGCAGAGAAAACGAACCATTAGGAAATCACGGGAGATAAATCAGGTATGTAATATCGTTTGACCTTTGGCATTTTATACTCTTCTGATGCCTAGAACATCAGAATGGGTGAATGAGGAAATGGTACCTTTTGTGACACAACCCTAAAAATGTTTCAACAATGAGCAATACCTTCTGACATTGAACATTCCCATTGCTCAATACGGACAGGCCCTACGAGAGCCAGTCATATTTCTATAAAGATACACAAACAGGAACCCTCCAAGTGGGTTCTTGGAGACACGATGAGACACCACTCAGGTGTCTGGCTTGACACTGTGATTGTGTAATGCGTGGAGGACACTTGGCAACTGGCAGGAGTGGCAGCTTTGTGTGGCCAGGTGTTCTGGGACTAACTTGCTCCGAGAATACAGGTGAATTATTAGACCCCCGAATTAGCATGGGAAAACTGAGCAAGGATTGTCAGAGAAGCGCATGAGTGAACTAATGGATTAGGGAATGGAAGGTTTACTATTTTCCTATAACAATGAAAATGAACCCAATGTTACTTAATCTTAATGTATTGATGAGGTCTAGAGAGGGGGCTCAGCCATTAAAGACAGCTTTTTGTAAAGCCTGACCACCCTGGTTCCATTCCTGGGTGCCCACCCAAGGCAAGAGGGACAAAGTGGTAAATGCACCTGGAGTTTGTTTGCAGTGGCAGAAAGCCCTAGCATGTGCTCTCTCTCTCTCTCTCTCTCTCTCTCTTTGCAAATAAAGCCATTAAACATGTTAAATTTAAAAAGAAATGTATTGATGAGACTTTGGAGTTTAAGAATATATGTGTGGAAGGCTTTTACAGTTTACCTTAAGTATCACACCACCAAAGTGAGGTAATGATGAAGTTCTTGACTCCTTGGTGGCCGCAGTAGGATGTGTGGAAGTTATTCGCTATGTGGACCTCCATACCCAGCTTGGGTTGAACTGGACAAAACCTCTTTCTGACCAGAAAGCAGAAGACTCCATACTGTTCAGCCTGCACATTTTCATTAGACTTAAAAACAGCACATGTTGGCAGGTCCAATGCTGATAGAGAAGTTTGTTTTTTTGCCATTCATACTGTGTTTTCGTAATAGCAAATGGCCTAGCCACTGCTCCATGCACAAACCTGGTCTTGGCCAAGATTTGTGGCATTTACTTAATGACCAGGTGGGCTGAGGTCTGCCTCTCCAACAATAAACATTTTGTGAGCTGCCATTATAACCATAAAGGGTCTTTATCCACATGGAAGTTACGTCCTCTTATAAGCCCATGGAATTCAGTCATGAGGGAAAGAAAATAAATGTTTTACACAAGATATGAAATGCAGACCACAGGTGTGCAGTGTACCCTTCTTTATTATGCCATAGTAATTTAATTTCTAATTTGGGTTCAAGGTTTTTTTCTAAGTCAACTTGGGGTTCTGTTGAAACCCTGGAAGTCTAACGAGTGTGAGACAGGGTGTGAAGTTACGATGTTGCCTGACCTCAAATGCACCTTCTGAGACATCACAGCCCTGTAGAGTGATGGGATATACTGAGTTACCACTACTTGCGGGTACATGTTTAGGGAACCATGGTACTAATTCCTGGTACACATGGCATCAGGTCCAACAATGATTGCCACTAGTTCCGGGCCATTCTATGGAGTCGGGCTCTGGCAGGAATCTCAGGTCTACACACAGGGACATCATCTAATATAAGGACTGGTCCCCAGATTCCTAACAATGAACCCCAACTTCACAAACAGGGCACAAGGCTGCTATCCTTGGGAATTTGTGCATTTCCACTCTGCTTATTGCCTTCAACAAAGCTCTTCTCCTCCGTTCCCATTAAATTCCTTCATCAGGGGCTGGAGGAATGGCTTAGCAGTTAAAGTGTTTGCCTGCCAATTCAAAGGACCCAGGTTCAATTCCCCAGGACCCATGTTAGCCAGATGCACAAGGGGGCACACACATCTGGAGTTCCTCTGCAGTGGCTGGAGGCCCTAGCACACCCATTCATTCTCTCTCTCCCTCTCTCTCTCTCTGTCAAATAAATAAATAAAAATAAAATATTTTTTTTAATTCCTTCACCAGACCACCTCTCTCTCTCTGTCTTGTTCCTATCATTGACCTTCCTCGGACTTCCTCTCTCCTCCTCCCATCACTTCACATCAAGGAAGGCACTCTTTCTCAGGAGCTTCTCGTCAACCTTTCCCCAGGCTCAGTGCTCAAAGTCACTTCCACCACATTGAAAAAGAACATCAGGAGAAACCCTTTGGATCTGTTTTCTCAGCCCGCCACAAGCTTATCCTAAGGAAATAAGCAGAGGAGGAACTAACTGGAAGAGCAAGAGGGAGTGAGAGCCAGAGAAAAAGGGAAAGAAAACATAGGTGTCCAGAACACCAACACATCAAAGCTTCCCTCTCAAAAGTCATATGGCACAGCTTGATGAACACCTCTCTGTGGATGATGTCTGGCAGTCCATGTCTGAAATGACATCATGCTTAATAAGTGACTTAGTAGACGATGACGTCAAGAGGAGGAGGGATGGGCTTGGGTAATGACCGGTGGGTAAAGTGCTTGGTGCACGAGCATAAGCACTTGAGTTCAGATTCCTGTATGCCATGTTGGGCATGGTGCAACATGCCCATGGTCCCAGCACTCTGCAAGAGGAGAGAGAATGCCTGGGTGCTCGCTGGCAAGCTCAATCTAGCCAATGCAGTAAGCCCTGGATGTAGTGACAGACATTGTCTCAAAGAATAAAGTAGAGAGAGACTGAGGAGGGTGCCCAATATTGAGCCCTGGCCTCCCCACACACATGGGCACATGCGAGGAAATGAATATTTAAAAAGAGAGGAGGGGCAAGTTTGTCCTATAGCACTGAACTTAAGTCAGTGACAGAAAAGCGCTAAGATCCGTAGAATTCTCTGCACTCCAAGTCGCATCCCCAGCGGACAGCTTACGCTCTAAAATGCACACTTACGGGCTGGAGAGATGGTGTAGTGGGTAAGGCACATGCCTGCAAAGCCTAAGGACCCCAGTTTGATTCTCCAGGTCCCACGTAAGCCAGATGCACAAGGGGGCATCTGGAGTTCGTTTGCAGTGGCTAGAGGCCCCGGTACACCCATTCTCCCTTTCGAACTGTTTCCCTCTCTCTGTCTTTAATAAATAAATAAAATATTTTTTTAAAAAAATCTTTCAACTGCACATGTATGAGCTCCCCATCCTCGTGACTATCCGAATTAATTATAATGTCATTAGCAGGCAGAGATATAAAGCAGGCTGGTTCCCAGTGCACAGAGACGTGTGGACATAGCTTAGAATGCATGGGCGAGGGTTCACTAAGATGTACCTGGCAGAAGAATTCCACCTCAGACTGGCTTACAGCCTAGCAAAGTTCATTTGAGTGGGACTGAATTATTGTAGACACAGTTCAGTCCCCTGGGGTAGGCTGACATTGACCCTTCCCTAAAAGAGAGTTGACCCCTCATAAGGAAACCACACTTAAACCAGAAATGTGAGGGTATCCTCTTTTTTGATGGGTAAGACGCAGCATTCACAGTTGATCTCACCTTTTTACCTATGGTTTCCCACTTTGACAACGAGCACTTTGGAACCGAGCTGTCAGTCGACTCCCCCATGGTCTCATCGCATAGTGAGAGGGATCATGTTAGAATTAAGTTCTGCGGAATCTTACTCCATCTGTAGTTCTTTCCTGAAAATTATTCTTTCTTCACTCACTGTCTCTTTTCCTTAGAACTACGGGACTTCCATTTCCTGCTATGTATTCAAGTGGTGGTATTTAAGGGCAAAGAACATGGTATTTGTTTGTTTTTGTTTGTAGACAGGGCTTCACATAATCTAGACCAGTAGCCAAGAATGACCTTGAATTCCTTATCCTACTGCCTCCACCTCTCAAAAATTATAATATACAACTTTATTAACACTCTTTTACAGATGATGCCTGGGATTAAAGACATGTACCACCACGCCTAGTTTATGCGATGCCAGGGGATCAAACCCAGTACTGTGTGCATGCTAAGCAAACATCCTATCAACCCAGCCCTAAATTTATATATATATATATATATATATATATATATATATATATATATATATAATGATGAACACTTACCTTCTTTCTGAAATAATCCTTATTCCCTAATAAACCACGAGTCGGGGTTTGGCCTTTAAAATACTAAAATCATGCTCCAGGTAATGATATGAAAGCAAGCTTTAAGTTACATTGTTATTATTGGTATCAGATTTGGCTTTAACTGTTCTATTTGCCTTATTCTGGAGTGATAGGAAGGCACAGTGTCAGACGCAAATAGACAATAGTGGCCGCTTGAACTTAAGGGTTTAAAAGGACTGAACTGAACTGTCATCATTGGAGCACTGAGCAAATTGCTGAGCAAAGATAAAGTAAAATAGGGAGCAAAAATAAATGTCATTTATTTCAGTCTGCAGAGAAAAAGAAACAAAAGAAGAAAATCACTCATGCCAACAGGTGTTCAGGATTCGGATGTGATCATTACCTGGCCACCAAAGTAACAGTGTGAACCACAGAAAAGAGAGAGAGAGAGAGAGAGAGCAAGGTCCCTGACAGAGGTCTCAGTCTGGGTCTTAGATGTCAATTACATCTCAGTACCATGGTCATTTTTGTACTAAGTGGTTGGCATTAGATAGAAATGATGCCTAAGTTAAAGATGAGTTCTAATTAAAAATAATTCTTTTTTTTTTCCACAGAATTAACTAATGATCCAACTTTAGCTGATTTCTAAGACAGTTCCCTTCTGTGCCACCACATTCAAAGATCCGTAGAGCAGCCTTTTCTTTTTCTTTTTTTTCTTTTTTCTTTCTTTTTTTTTTTTTTTTTGATTTATTTCACATTCCTCTAGCAAACCCCACAGTGTTCAAAGGAGTGACAGCCAGAATTGGCACAGTGGTTTCCGGTATTTTTCCTTGTATCTGAGGAGAAACCGGTTGTAAAGGACTAATCAAATGCTGTCCTCGCAAGAGCAGGGGACTGAGACGCAGGGAAGGAAGGCACTTCCCGCCGCTCTTCACTCCCCCTCCATGGCCCTCCTGCACCTGCAGTGACCCTGCAACCCTGGAGGCTGCAGTCAACATGAAGGGAATCCAATTAATATTTGCAGGGTAGACAAAGTCAAATCTTCCTAAAATGTAAGTACAACCTAGATCTATGCTTTTTTTTTAGTGGGGAAGAAAATCATTAGTATAATTGAGTAATATATGACAAGCTACAGCTGGTTTGCCTCCTGCTGGATCCCGGGCTTGCCTCATGCGGAGAAAACCCCAAGAACTCGTTCGAATGTGTCACTCAACCCTCTTGTGACAGCTTTCACTAAATAGTTGGGGTAGAGAGATTCTAAATAGTACTTTTATTTTCTCCCTCAAGTCATTCTGTGTTTGCAAAACCGAGTTATTTTCAAATGAGTGGATTTTAACTTTTTATTAAAAGTCGCAAACAACTGTAACCTGGAAGAAAATGTGACATCCCTGGAATGGGTGTCATCAACACAGGAGGGCTAGCCATTCCTTTTTATGCCTGTTTAAAGATACAGTGCCTCTCTCCCCAGAAGTCGAAAGTCAGGGAATAGGTTTATGAGCACAGGGTGTCCCTGTACCCACCTGTGAAAATGCACAGGAGGTGGCAGCTCGATTGGTGACCCAACTATTTGCATTTTTGAAAGATCTAGTGTTGACTGGATATGTTTAGAAAATGGGAAAAAAAAAGGGAGAGAGAGAGAGAGAAGAGAGCAATAGCATTGAGGAATTGGGTCCCTGTGCAATGTCAGCTAAAACACTAAAGATTGTCATGCACCATTCAAGACAGAACATTTAGGGGATTAAATGCATTTATGAAGGAAGAGTACAAACAAATTCCCATTGTGCATGGCTGGTAGTGCCTGGCTAGTTGCGGAAGACTAAAGCATAGGAAATAAACCCGGAGATATTAATTAAGTGCTTGTGCTCTCACGTGCTAAAATGGAAAGATTGAGTTAGAAGTGTCCCACAGTGGAGGAGACTTTGTAAATTCTCTGTGCATCACAGATGGGTTCTGAGGTAAGATAAACTACCAACTAAAGAATGTGGCAGTTCCAGCCTGAGGCAGTCTGGTTTGCGATTTTCTTTCTTTTTTTCTTTTTTCCTTGTTCTACTGAGTTCATTTCAGCCCAACAACATAATTCAGAGGTGGACCGTGATCTATGGGACCAGCCCTCTGACCACAATGAATGCACCTTCCTCCTGGCGGGGGACAGCTTCCAAGGCAGAAATTCCACCCAAGATATCGACACAGGGGCTGACAGTGAGCCTTTAAGTGGGAGAACATCAGCGATATCACTTTTGTGTGTATACCTAAGGGGCTCAAAGTCAACCTATGACAAAGACAGCTGCACACCCACGCTCATTGCTGTACTAGTCACACTTGCTAAGATATGGAATTACCCTCAGATGCCCATCCACAGATAAGTCGATATACAAAATGTGGTATATATACCCAATAGAGAGCTTTTCAGCCACAAAAAGGCACAACTCTGTTGTTGGCTAGAAAATGGATGCAACTGGAGGCCATCATAAATAGCAAAATAAGCCAGATTCAGAAAAACACATATTGCCTGTTTCTCTCATTTGTGGGTTCGAGATTCTCTCTATATGTTCAGACTTTTTTTTTATAACGACTTCCATAAACATCAACTACCATGGCCATAATCCCCTCCCACAATCCTCTCTTTTCCCTCTCCCAAATCCCCCTTCTGCTGAATCTGTTTCTTTCCAACCCGTCTCTGCTATTTTGATGTCACCATTTTTCCATCCTATTATGCAGGTCTTGTATAGGTAGTGTCAGTCACTGTGAAGTCATGAATATCAAGGCCACACTGTATTTGAAAGACAGTATTGTAAGCACTCTTCCCCTTCTTTTAGCTCTTATGTTCTTTTTTTCCCCACTTCTTCTGAAATGGTCCCTGAGCCTTGGAGGGTGTGATAGAGATGTCTCACTTAGTGCTGTGCATCCACTATCACTCACAGAATGATTTATATAGGGAAGAATATGAGGCCTAAATGTCAAAATACCTGATATACTTGAAAGAGGCTGTGCGTGTAAAGCCAAGCACTATGTACAATAGATGTATACCAGCGTAATAAATAAATACATGACTAAATAAATAGGGGTAGGGGGAGTGTTGCAGAAAATCTTACCAATAGAAATTTATTAAGACAGAAAAGACAGTATGAAAAATAGTCAAGTGGCCCAAAGATGCCTGGAAAAGAGCTAGGGAAAATGGGAAAGAATAAATCAGTAGTGATTAAAGAGACACGTACCCGCATGTCAAAGGGAGGAGGCACCCACCCATCCAACATGTACAGGACTGGTTTTAGCTCACATCCACCCTGAAATACAACGTGCCATGCCCAGCTTGTAACAGGACAGTAGCTCTCAAGGTTGTCCAGAAAGAAGGAAGTCCCATGGATACCTTCCTGGAGGCCACTCCAAGGGCTCCGTTTGTCCCATTCCCCCAAGAAGAAACCTGTCATTGGCCGGTATCTATCTGTCTGGGATCTTGAATAATGTGCCATCTTTTCATCTTGCTGATGGGTTCTGGAAGCTTCACAGAGTCTTTGTTTATGGACTCTTGTTTCTGGTTCTTCCCAGAAGCTCCTCTTTAACAACATGTACACAGTTCAACGTGAAAATGAGCTGTGCTGGATTTGTCATTCATTTTTGGAGGAGTGGCTTTTAAAAAGACAGAGATAATTAATCTGAGAGTTAGACTTGAGATGTGCCTGCCTCCCTTGGCTTTGCATCAGATGTGTTTAATGGGAACATGACCACTAGGCCTGGGAGGGGTGGAGAGAAAAAAAAAATCTATCCGCCCTGCTGGTGCTAAACATTCCAGCTGCGAATGGAATTCGTTTTGGAATACATAAAGTGAATAAGCTTGGACAAGCTTTGAAGCCCTGTTAAAAAGACCACTGGGCCTCTCCCTCTTCATCACTGCTGTTGAAAATTCTGTCCCTTCTCAAAAGCAGCTCAGATCCCAAAGCTCTTCATTGTAGCCATGGGTGGAAGATGACTGTGAAATTTCCATCACAGGCCCCATTGAGGAGAAGTACTTGCCAGACAGTGACAGCCCCAGAGCTGTCCACCCTGCAGAGTGGGACACTAAGAAAGGGGTCATTAGCCCCAAATAGAGAGCAAATACTCAAATACTGGAAATAAGAATTCTCAGGATTCCGATATTTGTGCAAGAGTGGAAGCTTGCTCAGAGGCTCCTTGGGATTACTTTAAGTGTATTAACCTAGCTACGAAAGCAGAGAGAAGGGTTTGCACAGTTCTCTTAGAAGAGGACAGAGGACTGGAGACAAGATGGCAAAAGAATTGTCAAAACATAACTACAAAGAGTGAGTCCACATTTTTTTCTTTTTCTTTTTTTTACTTTTGATTAAAGACACTGCCAACTTTGACGCATGAGGCAGTTTCTGGTGCATTCCTTGTATTTTAACAAAAAGGTTGAAGGGCTGGAGAGATGGCTCCAGAGTAAAAAGTACTTGCTTACAAAGCCTTTTGGCCAAGGTTCCATTACCCAGTACCCCCATTAAGCCAGATTCACAAAGTGCCACATGCAGTACCAATAGGTCCTGGCACACCCATTCTCTCTCTTTCCCTCTCTCTCTCTCTCCCTCTCCTTCTCTCTTTCTCTTTCCTTCCTTTACTCCTCCCTCCTTCTTTCTCTGCTCATAAATAAATAAATAAAGTGGTTCGAGATGACTGTAGAAGACAAAATCAGCATCTGGGAGGAAAGTCCATGCCTTCACGCATTTAGTTAGAAGAAATGCTCTCAAAGGATGACACGTTGGATCACACAGCCCAGGATCCTATGCTTAGTCATGACCCCTGGGGACAAAACCCAAACGAGCACGGGTATGCTTTAAGCGCACCCCCGTAAGAACAGGCTGGTTTCAGCTTCTCCACAGAGCTTAGGCGTTGAGGGGAAAAAAATGTGTAATTGATTAGAGCCCCATTGTGTCTCTGCCCATGGCCATCTCTTGGTGTTTCAAGTACACAGAAGATCGATGTCTTCTCTGAGAAGTAATTCTGCTCTTTGTTATCTCACTTTTCTAATGCTCTGGGACCTATAGTCATTTTATTCTTAACTTTTTAAAATAAGGTTTTTTTTTTTTTTCAAAATCGACAATAATGTAAAAGAATTTTCTTTGGTTTGATTTGTTTTTGTTTGGTTGGTTGTTTTGAGGGTGTGTGTGTGTGTGTGTGTGTGTGTTTAGTGGGGAGAGTTGAGACAGGATCTAACTATGTAGTCCATGCTGGCATCAAACTTACAGCAATTCTTATGCCTCAACCTCATGAGCTTAGGCAGATTGAGAGCCTCATTTTCCCAAGTAATCTCTAATACTAACAATTGTCTGATGTAGCAGTTACTTTTTTGTGTTTTGCTGAGATGAAACACCCAACTAGAAGCAGCTTAGGGAACAAAAGGGTATATTTACAGTCTGTAGTTTTGTGGGGAGGTTTCATTGTAGAGGGAAAAGCACAGCAGGAGCAGACAGCCAGGCCATCACATCTTGTCACTTCAGCTGGGATGCAGCCATGAGTGTAAGCTTGCTATGAACAACCAATGAGGCTGGACTCACAAACCCTGCCCCACACCAACACCTTCTCCAGCAAGGCTCCACCTCCAAAAGGCTGTACCAGCTAGGGATTGAGTATAAGGCTTAATAACAAACACGTGAGGCTATTGGGGATGTCCCACGTTCAACCCACCATGTCTGTCTTTTTGAGTACAGACATTCCAGTGTGTGTGCGCTGATAGCTTGTGATGTTAGTCTGCACTTCTTTGATGGTTAGAGACACTGAGCATCTTTTCATGAGCTACCGGCCACTTAGCAGCTTTAAAGGACTGTTGATCCAAACCCTTTGCTCATTTCATGATTGATTTACTGGTTTTATTACATTTTATTTATAGTATTTTAATTGACAAGCCATCCTTTTTATATCCATGGAGAACAATGAGATGTTTTGATCTATGTGTACAATGCAGAGTAATTAAATCAGGCAAATTAACCTATCCATCATTTTACTTGACATTTTTCTTTTGTGTGATACATTTGAAATTCACAGTGCATCATTTTCTTACAGTTACCTCTCTGTGGAAGAGCTCTCCTGTGTAGATAAAATGATTCCCTTATTCCACACCCCTGCCTCCGGGAGCAATTGTTCTACCTACCACACCTCTATGAAGAACCCTTTCCTTGGATTCTGTCTATAAGTGGCATCGTCATCTTTGAATGTCCTGGCTTGTGTCATCTTAGCACAAGACTCTGTTGAAGAGCTGCATGGTGGCATGTAGGCACGCTGTGCCTCAGAGAGGGGCCAGAGCAAGAAAGGAAATGCCTTAGGTTGAAAAGAGGGACTGAGAGGGAACTCTGGAAATCAGCAAGGAAGCGACCAGAATCCTAAACAGCATGGATTTTGGAAAACAACCCAAGCTCCTTGGGCTGGAGATGGCAAGAACCACTTCAAATTTGGCAAAGGTCGGAGGGAAGGAACCAGCAACCTTCATCCTAAGAGTAGATTGGCTAGAATCCCACAGTCACTGCAGGCTTTAATTGAGCTTGGGGAGCTTGTTGGAGGCACGCTGGCCTCTCACATTCAGTAGAGGTAGCTAAGCTGCTATGGGGGCCAGTGTCATCTGTATCCTGACACCACAAAAACATGGCTCCCACTGCACTAAGATCAACACTACCCACACTTACTCGGTAGGACCCAGAAAGGGTTTCCTTCACCACCAGGCTTATCTCGGAGGCCACTAGATAAGATGCCACCTGCTCACCCTATGGGCTGGAGGGAAAGCACCATCCATGTACTGAAGCTCCAGTACCATCCGCAGTCACTGCCTTCAGGTTGTGGGATAAAAATAGGTCCCTTCCCAGGACCCATTGAGAACGTCACACGAGACCATAACAAGCAGAAGAAAGAATTTCTGCGCTGGAGGTCCATCAGACCAAAAATAAAAGAAAAAGGAATTGCAGAGAGGAAAGAAATTCTACAAGACATATAGCATGTTACTGAACAAACAATATTCATATCATGGAAATTCCAGAAAGGGAAGGGAAAGGCATTAGAAACACATCCAGATATGAAAAGCTCAAAGGATCCCAACTATACTCAACCAAAAAAGAAAAAAAAAATTATAGCCAAAAATGAATATATATATATAAAATCAGAGAATACTAACATTGACCAGAGAAAAGCATCGTGTCACCTACAATCCCTATTAGACTTACATCAGATTTCTCAGCAGAAATCTTTACAGGCCAGAATAGCAGAGGATGGTATTGTTCAGAGGTAAAGGAGAAAGGAAATCTTTACAGAAACAGGGAATTTATCAGAAGCAGATCTTCCCCGTAGGAAATGCTAAGGGAAGCCCTTCACTAGACACAAATGATGATACCACCATCATGAAGACAAATGGACACGCCGAAAGAACAGATACAAAGGAGGAAAAGAGAATGTGCAAACCTTATGACATATGACTGCCAAATCAAAGGTAGATGAGAGGGCTGGAGAAATGGCTTAGTGGTTAAGGTGTTTGCCTGCGAAGCCAAAGGATCCCGGTTCAATTCTCCAGGACCCATGTAAACCAGATGCACAAGGGGCACGTGCATCTGGAGTTTGTTTGCAGTGGCTAGAGGCCCTGGCGTGCCCATTCTCTCTCTGTCTGCCTCTCTTCAATCTCTCTGCTTGCAAATAAATAAATACAAATTAAAGGAAAAAAGGGTAAATGAGAAAAGCAGAAAGGAACTAATGATACACGAAGCAATTAGAAGACAGCTAACAAATGAAAGGAGGAAGTTAATATTTTCTATTCAACTTTACACACACACACACACACACACACACACACATATGTATGTATATATATATTCCCCCTGAAGATCTACAAATATTTTATCCCAATTGAAACTTAAAATAAAAAGAACATCTACATTCATCTATATTGTCCCAAAAGACAGAATTTTCTTGTGCTTTTTAAAATTAAGAACATACTTTGCATGGACACATCATATAAGGTTGCACAGTGTCTGTTGCATAAACCACACATTCCTTAGCCGTTCAACTGTTAAGAGACACAAAAGTTGATACCATACCTGGGCCATTTCAAATAATGTGGTTGTACACATGGGAGTGAAAGTATCTCTTTAATATATTGACTTGGGGCATCTGGATATATTCTCAGAAATAAGCTTGCTAAATGTTACAGTAGAGCCGGGTGTGGTGGCACATGCCCTTAACCCCAGCACTCAGGAGGCAGAGGTAGGAGGATCACCATAAGTTTGAGGCCCCCTGAGACTACATAGTGAAATCCAGGTCAGCCTGGGCTACAGTGAGACCTTAGTGCAAAAAAAAAAAAGGGGGGGGAGCAGGAGAGATGGCTTAGCTATTAAGCGCCAGCCTGCGAAGTGTAAGGACCCCAGTTCGATTCTCCAGGTCCCACGTAAGCCAGATGCACAAGGGTGTGCACCTGTCGGGAGTTCTTTTGCAGTGGCTAGAGGCCCTGGTATACCCATTCTCCCTCTTTTTCCCTGTCTCTGTCTCTCATAAAATAAAAATCAAATAAAACAAAATAATCTTTAAAAATAAATTTTAAAAAATTACAGTAGTTATGCTTTTGGGTTTTTTTTTTTTTTGATGGAACTTCAGATGATTTTTTATAATGGCTGTATCCGTTACCTTCTTGTTGCTGCAATAATGCACCGGAGCAATGAGAGCTTAGGAGAGAAAAGGATATTTTAGCTTATAATCTTGAGGAAAACTCCATGATGGCAAGGGAAAGATGGTAGAACAGAGGCTGGCCATCACCTCTACCACAGAAGGTGGCACCCTTCGTTTCTCAACTGTCAATGCAATGTGACCAGGCAGACTCCAGCTCCTGCTTTCCCTACCATAATGGACTGCATCCCGTGGAGCTGTAAAATGAAATGAACCCTCTCAATCGCTAAGGTGCCTCCTACTAGTCATAGCACGGAGTGAAGTAACTAATCCAGCCTCACTCCCACACACGGAGTGAAGTAACTAATCCCGCCTCACTCCCACACACGGAGTGAAGTAACTAATCCCGCCTCACTCCCACACACGGAGTGAAGTAACTAATCCCGCCTCACTCACACACACACACGGAGTGAAGTAACTAATCCAGCCTCACTCCCACACACACAGAGTGAAGTAACTAATCCCGCCTCACTCCCACACACACAGAGTGAAGTAACTAATCCCGCCTCACTCCCACACACGGAGTGAAGTAACTAATCCAGCCTCACTCACACACACACGGAGTGAAGTAACTAATCCCGCCTCACTCACACACACACACGGAGTGAAGTAACTAATCCTGCCTCACTCCCACACACACAGAGTGAAGTAACTAATCCCGCCTCACTCCCACACACACGGAGTGAAGTAACTAATCCAGCCTCACTCCCACACACACGGAGTGAATCCCGCCTAACTAATCCAGCCTCACTCCCACACACACAGAGTGAAGTAACTAATCCCGCCTCACTCCCACACACGGAGGAAGTAACTAATCCCGAAGTAACTAATCCCGCCTCACTCCCACACACACACGGAGTGAAGTAACTAATCCCGCCTCACTCCCACACACACGGAGTGAAGTAACTAATCCAGCCTCACTCCCACACACACGGAGTGAAGTAACTAATCCCGCCTCACTCCCACACACACACGAGTGAAGTAACTAATCCAGCCTCACCCCACACACGGAGTGACTAATCCCACTCCCACACACACGGAGTGAAGTAACTACACACACGGAGTGAAGTAAATCTAATCCCGCCTCACTCACACACACACACACGGAGTGAAGTAACTAATCCAACCTCACTCCCACACACACAGAGTGAAGTAACTAATCCCGCCTCACTCCCACACACACAGAGTGAAGTAACTAATCCCGCCTCACTCCCACACACACGGAGTGAAGTAACTAATCCCGCCTCACTCCCACACACGGAGTGAAGTGAAATCCAGCTAATCCAGCCTCACTCACACACACACGGAGTGAAGTAACTAATCCAGCCTCACTCACACACACACGGCCTCAGTGAGTGAAGTAACTAATCCCGCCTCACTCCCACACACACGGAAGTAACTAAGTAACTAATCCTGCCTCACTCACACACACGGAGTGAAGTAACTAATCCCGCCTCACTCCCACACACACGGAGTGAAATAACTAATCCCACACACGGAGTGAAGTCACTCCCACACACGGAGTGAAGTAACTAATCCAGCCTCACTCCCACACACGGAGTGAAGTAACTAATCCAGCCTCACTCCCACACACACGGAGTGAAGTAACTAATCCCGCCTCACTCCCACACACACGGAGTGAAGTAACTAATCCTGCCTCACTCCACACACACACGGAGTGAAGTAACTAATCCCGCCTCACTCCCACACACACGGAGTGAAGTAACTAATCCCGCCTCACTCCCACACACACGGAGTGAAGTAACTAATCCCGCCTCACTCCCACACACACGGAGTGAAGTAACTAATCCCGCCTCACTCCCACACACACGTGTAAAATCCCGTAACTAATCCTGCCTCACTCCCAAACACGGAGTGAAGTAACTAATCCCGCCTCACTCCCACACACACGGAGTGAAGTAACTAATCACGCCTCACTCCCACACACACACGGAGTGAAGTAACTAATCCAGCCTCACTCCCACACACACGGAGTGAAGTAACTAATCCAGCCTCACTCCCACATACGGAGTGAAGTAACTAATCCCGCCTCACTCCCACACACACGGAGTAAAGTAACTAATCCAGCCTCACTCCCACACACACGGAGTGAAGTAACTAATCCCGCCTCACTCCCACACACGGAGTGAAGTAACTAATCCCGCCTCACTCCCACACACACCAGCCTCACTCCCACACACACGGAGTGAAGTAACTAATCCCGCCTCACTCCCACACACACGGAGTGAAGTAACTAATCCTGCCTCACTCCCAAACACGGAGTGAAGTAACTAATCCCGCCTCACTCCCACACACACGGAGTGAAGTAACTAATCACGCCTCACTCCCACATACGGAGTGAAGTAACTAATCCCGCCTCACTCCCACACACACGGAGTGAAGTAACTAATCCCGCCTCACTCCCACACACACGGAGTGAAGTAACTAATCCCGCCTCACTCCCACACACACGGAGTGAAGTAACTAATCCCGCCTCACTCCCACACACACACGGAGTGAAGTAACTAATCCAGCCTCACTCCCACACACACAGAGGGAAGTAACTAATCCAGCCTCACTCCCACACACGGAGTGAAGTAACTAATCCAGCCTCACTCCCACACACACGGAGTGAAGTAACTAATCCTGCCTCACTCCCACACACACGGAGTGAGTAACTAATCCCGCCTCACTCACACACACACACGGAGTGAAGTAACTAATCCCACCTCACTCCCACACACACGGAGTGAAGTAACTAATCCAGCCTCACTCCCACACACACGGAGTGAAGTAACTAATCCCGCCTCACTCCCACACACACGGAGTGAAGTAACTAATCCAGCCTCACTCCCACACACACGGAGTGAAGTAACTAATCCCGCCTCACTCCCACACACACGGAGTGAAGTAACTAATCCAGCCTCACACACACACACACACCTCACTCTCCAGTGAAGTAACTAATCCAGCCTCACTCCCACACACACGGAGTGAAGTAACTAATCCAGCCTCACTCCCACACACACGGAGTGAAGTAACTAATCCAGCCTCACTCCCACACACACACGGAGTGAAGTAACTAATCCCGCCTCACTCCCACACACACGGAGTGAAGTAACTAATCCAGCCTCACACACACACACACGGAGTGAAGTAACTAATCCAGCCTCACTCCCACACACACGGAGTGAAGTAACTAATCCCGCCTCACTCCCACACACACGGAGTGAAGTAACTAATCCCGCCTCACTCCCACACACGGAGTGAAGTAACTAATCCAGCCTCACTCCCACACACACGGAGTGAAGTAACTAATCCAGCCTCACTCCCACACACACATGGAGTGAAGTAACTAATCCAGCCTCACTCCCACACACACGGAGGGAAGTAACTAATCCCGCCTCACTCCCACACACACGGAGTGAAGTAACTAATCCAGCCTCTCTCCCACACACACGGAGTGAAGTAACTAATCCCGCCTCACTCCCACACACGGAGTGAAATAACTAATCCCGCCTCACTCCCACACACACGGAGTGAAGTAACTAATCCCGCCTCACTCCCACACACACGGAGTGAAGTAACTAATCCAGCCTCACTCCCACACACACGGAGTGAAGTAACTAATCCAGCCTCACTCCCACACACGGAGTGAAGTAACTAATCCAGCCTCTCTCCCACACAGAGTGAAGTAAGTAATCCAGCCTCACTCTCACACATGGAGTGAAGTAACTAATCCAGCCTCGCTCCACACACACGGAGTGAAGTAACTAATCCCGCCTCATTCCACACACATGGAGTGAAGTAACTAATCCTGCCTCACTCACACACAGAGTGAAGTAAGTAATCCAGCCTCACTCCCACACACATCCTTGTCTGGAGGATCATTATTTATTGGCTTCTGTGAGAGTCAAGCAAAGTCAGACAATTCCTTTCCTTCCCTCCTGCTAATCAACCCCTGATTTCACTAATGAGTTCAAAGAATTCTCTATATATCTGTATTTTAGGTTTAATGAGCTATTTGATCAGCAAACATTTTCTTCCATTATAGGATATTTTTTCTTTCATTTCCTTCATAGCATGCTTTGAAACAAACATGTTATTTTTGATTAAGGCTAAATTCTCAAGCTTGTCTTATGTGTTGCACTTCTTTATGTCATGTTTAAAAGGTCATTATCTAACCCAATACTATGAAGATTTATTTTTTCTTTTAATTTAATATTTTATAATCTTATCTCTCACATTTGAATCTAAAACCTACTTTGAAGTAATTTTTATATACGGTGTAAGGATCCAAGGTTGTTCATCATTTTGCATGAAGATGTCCAGCTCTCCCAGGATTATATGTAGAAAAGATTACATTTCTCCCCATTGAATTATATTTGATTTTTTGCCAATAATGTTTTTATCAGTAAATTTAAAAGCCCATATAAAATGCTGCTTTTAAGAGCAGTTCATATTAGGACAACTATAAAAATAGAAATTCATTCATATTATAATACATGCACATATGTAATTTTTAAAAGAATAATATATACCTAGATGCATAGTATGTAAACTGATGATGGCATTAACTAGAAAATTTATTTCCTCTGTGAAGCATAGAGAAGAGCTTTGAGGCGTTCTCTCAAAAATTCTACACCAAACAAGAAGTCCAGTTAGCAGAGGAAATGTTAATGGTGGAAGAAAAGACCTTTGGTGAGGATTTAGTAGCTAGAGTTAATAGACCAAGACCTGTCACTTCATATGTCAGAGTGCTCCCACTGAGAGAACACGAACTGTTATGTGTGCTGACACAAATGAACCAGGCTCAGCCACAGGTTTGTTGGCATGCCCAGAACCACACGTGATACCCGCTCACCTCGGAGCCAGGAAAACCATGATAAATCTGTGTCTATCAGAACCCTTCCATCCAAGAATCACCTGAAACACTCCAAGTTCCCCCTCTTCTTCCATCTCTTCTGCTGTTAATTTTCTGAAGAAATGGAGTTGAAGAGAGTGATGTATAATCTTTAAAATGATACCATTTCTCATATTTTATTTTTATTTATTTATTAATTTGACAGAGAAAGAGAGAGAGAGAGAGATGAGTGGGCATGCCAGGGCATCCAGCCACTGCAAACGAACTCCAGATGCATGTGCCACCTTGTGCATCTGACTAATGTGAATGTTAGGGAGTCAAACCTGGGTCCTTTGACTTTGTAGGCAAATGCCTTAACTGCTAAGCCATCCCTCCAGCCCTAAAAGGATTTCTTTTTTGATCTTTTATCATCATCATCATCATAATCATTTGAGAGAGACAGAGAAAGAGAGACAGAGACAGAGAAAAAGAGGCAGAGAGAGAGAGAGAGAATGGGCTCGCCAGCAGCCTCTCAGCCACTGTGAACGAACTCCAGATGTGTGCGCCCCCTTGTGGGCAAGTGTGGCATTGCACCCTTGTGTCACTGCATCTGGCTAAATGTGGGACTAGGAGAATCAAACGGGTGTTCTTAGGCTTAGCAGGCAGGCACCCTAACTTCTAAGCCATCTCTCCAGCCCTCCTTTTTGTTCTTAAAGTTGGCTTGGTACAAAATTCATAACTAAAAAAACTCAATTAAAAAAAGAGAGAACGTTCATCAAGGTTTTTGAAACCCAAGTGCAAAAGAACCCCTAGGAGCATCTGCTCAGCCTTCTCTCCAGTGACACCCCACTGCTGCTCGTCTGTGCACCTAGACAGCCATGCACAGCTCTGAGTCATGGACGAGCTCCCATCTGCGTGGTGTTTCCAGTTTTGCACATATGCAAACGTGGAATATGCAGGCTGTGGGATCCTAGTGGTGTTTGTCATGAAAAATAGTCCTGACAACAGTAAGAAACTGACTATAGTACCTGGACTGTGGCTGGGAAGAGGGAATAGTCATGATTTGGGGGAAGAGGAGGAAGAAAAATTTTATCAGAGAATATTTACCAAATAATTTGATTATATAGATCTTTAATTTCTTGCATTTGATAAATGTATATACATATATCTGTGAACATATTAGGAGCTATATTAATGTAAAATAACCGTGAAATGTCATGATTCCCATAACTTTAAAATGAGGTCAGAAAAATACACCCATAAATAGAAGATAATCAAATTTCTCTCTTCTATGTAGAAAAATGTTTCATTTCAAATTTGCATTGTTGTAGATCTAACATAGTTGAATAGCAATAATTTTATAGAGGGACCAGGGATGCAGCTCACATGGTAGACAGCTTGCATAGGAGGCATGAAGCACTGGATTTCATCCCAGTGCCACAAAAGCCGGGTATGGTGCACTCTAGAGGTGGAGGCAGTAGGGTCAGAAGTGCCAAACCATCCTCTCCGTGGAATTCCAAGGCTAGTCTAGGATGCATGAGTCTCTGTCTCAACGGTAAATAGTTTTATATGGTTCAACCTCCAACGTAAAGAGCACAAGAGCACATGCAATCAGTTTCTCAGCCTAAGAACTATTGACAGTGTTTGATTTCCTGTTTGTGGAGAGAGGCTGTTCTGTCAACTTTGGGATACGCAATAACATTTGTAGCCTCTGCCTGTACATAATGGTAGCTCCCTCGTTTTTGATGTCACCGAATGTCCCCAGGGACCAAATCATCCCTTAAGAACCACTGACATAGGGTAGGGCTGGAGAGATGGCTTAGCAGTTGAGGCATTTGCCTGCAAAGCCAAAGGATCTCGGTTTGATTCTCCAGGATCCACATAAGCCAGATGCACAAGGGAGCGCATGCATCTGGAGTTCGTTTGAAGTGGCTGGAGGCCCTGGCCAGCCCATTCTCTCATTCTCTCTCTCCCTTTCTCTCTCTCAAATAAATAAATTAATTAAATATATTTTTTAAAAGAACCACTGACATAGAAAAATATACCATGTCGTATAAATAAAAGGGATTTTTCTCTGAGCCTTTCTGCAGATAACATACTTTTACAGAAATAAGAAGAAACAATAAATAATATAATGTGGTTTATATATTACTAACATCAGATATAGTGTCAATAAGTTACAGAGCTGATTCTGGCACTCAACTTTGATGAATTGTTTATGGCATTAAAACATAAAGCTTGGGCTGCAGAGATGGCTCAGCAGTTAAGGCTCTTACTTGCAAAGCCTAATGACCCAAGTTCAATCCCCTAGTACCCACGTGAAGCCAGATGTGTAATAGTGGCACGTGCATCTGGAGTTTGTTTGCCGTGGCTGGAGGCTCTGGTGCACCCATCTCTCTGTCTCTCTTCTCTCTATCTCTATCTGCTTGCAAATAAATAAGTTAAATTTTAAAAAAAAAAAAAACAATATAAATTTCTTAAAGACTCTAATCTATAGACTCTTCCATTAATTTCCCTGAAATCTGACCCTTGAGAAGAAGCCTTCATGGGTCCCTATTCACTGGAGTGACGATGGAGGGGGGGACTAGTGTTGCTTAACATCCATCACACAGCAGGTGTCACTTTTTTTGATACTACAGAATTGAAAATAGTAGATGATTGCATTTCTCCTTCTCCAGTGCTGAACTCAAGATTTTGCACCTAATGGGCAAGCACTCCACCACTGAGTTACCTCCCCAGCTATCTCACAGTGCCTTCTTAGACACATTGATGCAAAACCATTACCAGCAGCTGGTATTTCTGTCACTTTGGAAGTTATGAGGAAACTGAGTGGTGATCAGGAAGACACCTTGCTGACCTGGAAAGCATTGATGGTTCAACAGAGAAAACACAAGAGGCCTGCATTCTCCACGCCCCCTTGCCTTGTTCTCACTGGGCGCTGCTAGCGGAAATGGACAAACCTCAAGCTATGGGGCTGTAAACGGACTAGTGACAACTAGAGCCTGTGTGTCAGGTACACACGCTTTGTGACTCTGAGACGTCATGTCGTAGCGGTGCACACTGTAGCTGCACACACATCACCACTAGAACACAGCAAGCAAGCGGCCGCTCCAGTTTCACTCCAGCAGAGTTGTCCTGCAGGCCTGCCTCAGTGAGGCTTGCATGCTTTATCATTTTTTCTGAAAATCATCAACAACAAAAAAAATGAAGAAGAGAAGAAATTAAAAAAAAATAGCTAAATGCCAAGAACATCCCCAAGGTAAACAGTAATTTTCTTTAAATAGGAAGAAAACAGCATTTTACTGCTCAGAACTCTAGGTAGCTTCTCTCTTTAGGGAAAGACGTCTGAGCTATAAAATATCTACCCTGGCAACAAATTCATGAATCACAACAATTACCTGTTTCTTCTGAATATCGAATGTGCTAATTATCCACCAAAGTTTAGACTGGACAGCTGTTACCTGACTCTGTTTAGTATCCAATATGGAATGCTTTTGGCAGAGAATCGATTTCTCTTTTCCCACCAGGAAAGTCGAAAAAGGAATTGGAAGACTTTACTAAGAAATAGCAAAATGTTTAAGAAAAAGAAAAAAAAAAACCTGGTAGCTCTAGGTACATTAATGTTGGATGAACTGTGGAGTGTTTAATCACTAAGTCAACACAGTGTGGAACCATAAATGGATAACTAGTTAAAGGTGGATTAAAGGGTTTACTAGGTGAATGTGGATTAAAGATCAGTGAGGGCAATGAATGCTAGCAGATTGAAAGAATAGCTACTGGGCTGGATGGATGGCTTAGTGGTTAATGCATTTGCCTGTGAAGCCTAAGGACCCAGGTTCAATCCCCCAGGTACCCACGTAAGCAAGATGCACAAGGTGGTGCACGTGTCTGGAGTTTGTTTGCAGTGGCTGGAAGTCCTTTTGTGCTCTCTCTCTCTCTCTCTCTAATAAAGAGAGTTTTTAATGTCTTAAAAGGATAAAACAGACTTAACACTCTTTGTGTATTATCTGAAAGTTTAACAACCTAATTATTATTATAAAAATTTCTGAGATTTGGGGAGATGGATAATTGGTTAAAGTTACCTGCTTGCAAACCTACTGGCCCAGGGTTCAATTCCCCACTGCCTATGGAAAGATAGATGTTCAATGTGGCACATATGTCTGGAGGTCATTTACAACAGCAAGGTACCCAAGAGTACACATACTCAATCTCTCTCTCTCTCTCTGTTCCTCTCTCTAACAAATTAAAAAAATAAATTACAAATACAAAAAAAGAATAGGGGCTGGAGAAATGGCTTAGTGTTTAAGGCACTTGCCTGCAAAGCCAAAGGACCCAGGTTCAATTCTCCAGAACCCACATAAGCCAGATGGACAAGGGGGCACACACATCTGCAGTTCGTTTGCAGTGGCTAGAGGCCCTGGAGCACCCATATTCTCTCTCTCTCTCTCTCTCAAATAAATAAAGAAAAATATTTAAAAAAGAAAAAAAGAATAGCCTTTGGGTTTTAATGAAATCAGTACTGAACTTTGGCATGGATATGAGGGGAGGCATATGGAATTTGGGGGCTGGTGGTGAGGATACCGCTAGCCTTTATTCATCCTTGGCTTTAACATTGAAAGAGGAAAAGTACATCCCATTTGCAGATACCTGGGGAAACTAGTTGATGAAAACCGGTACCTTCTGTTTAATAGACAAGTGTAACAGAGAGCTGTACAGGGCTGGGAAGATGGCTCAGTGGGTGAAGTACTTAACACACAGGGCATGAGGAATAGGTATAGCCCCTCAGTACCTACATACATGCTAGGTGAGTGTGGCTACACACTTGTAATCCCAGCGATCTGCAAGCAGAGCCAGGGGGACCCCCCCCCCAGGGCAAGCTGAGTAGTCAGTGAGCTCTGATTTCAGAACAAGAGACACCTGTCCTGTGAAATAAAGTGGTGAGTGTTGGAGGAAGATAGCCAAAATCAACCTCTGGCTTCTACACACTTGCATGCACCCTTTCAGACACACACACACACACACACACAGAACAAGAACACTATAATAATTTCAATGTTATGTCCTACTTCTTTGGTGTGTGTGTGTGTGTTACAGATGTGTGGTGCACCCCATGCACGCATGTGCAGAGAGCAGGGCAATGTATCATGTCCTTGTCTATTCCTCTTCCATGTTGCTTCTTGAGGCTGAGTCCTTCCCTAAACCTGGACCTGCCATTTTCTTTTTCTTTTTTTTTTTGTTTTTGTTTTTTTTTTTTTTTTTTCGAGGTAGGGTCTCACTCTAGCCCAGGCTGACCTGGAATTCACTATGTAGTCTCAGAGTGGCCTCAAACTCACAGCGATCCTCCTACCTCTGCCTCCCGAGTGCTGGGATTAAAGGCATGCGCCACCACGCCCGGCTGGACCTGCCATTTTCATTCAGACTGGATGGTCAGCGAGATCCAGCCATTTTCCTGCCGCTAATCCACCTGGTGCCTGGGACTGCAGGTGTGCACAGCCATGCACAGCTTTTTTTTTTTTTTTTTTTTTTTTTAACCTGGGATCAAACACATCCTCATGCTCGTGCGCCAAGCCCTTACTCACTGAGCCGTCTTCATGGCCCCTTTGCATTCATTTCTAGCCATTAATTGAAATATTAAATAAACAAATAAAAATAAAATATAAACAGGGGCTGCAGAGGTGGCTTAGTGGTCAAGGTGTTTGCCTGCAAAGCCAAATGATCCCAATTCAATTCTCCAGGACCCATGTAAGCCAGCTGCACAAGGGGGCGCATGTGTCTGGAGTTCGTTTGCAGTGGCTGGAGGCCCTGACACACCCATTCTCACTCTCTCTCTCTCTCTCTCTCACTGTGTGTGTGTCTCTTTCCCTCTCTCAAATAAATAAATAAAAATATAAATATAAAAAAAATTAAAATATGGCCTGGCGTAGTGGCGCACACCTTTAATCCCATCACACGGGAGGCAGAGGTAGTAGTATTGCTGTGAGTTTGAGGCCACCCTGAGACTACACAGTGAATTCCAGGTCAGCTTGGGCTAGAGTGAGACCCTACCTCAAAAAACCAAAAAATAAAAAAATAAAAATAAATACATAAAATATAATGAAGAAATGCCTCCATGTTATATATAATTTATGATTTATGATTTATGTGAGAATCCAATAGTAAGGCTAAGTTTTCTTTTTTCTCTTTTTACTCGAGCTCTTCGTGATTAGGAAAAGCTACAACACTTGGACATTTGAGTTACCGCATGCCCAGCAGGCTATGTGGAAATTACCCTACCTAATTTTTTAATCCTGAAAATATGTGCCATGATTCAAACAGACAATATCACGTGAAGGAAAAGCAGGAGGTAAGAGGGAGTTCATAAGAACAATTGTAAAACAATGATAACCCCAAGAAATGTCAATTATGAAATTTCACTTATTTATTAGTGGAAAGTTTTGATTTCCCTGAACACTTAGCGGGAAAGGGGATTTTAGGTTTTCAAAAAGAAATGAGGGCTGGAGAGATGGCTTAGCGGTTAAGGCGCCTGCCTGCCTGCTAAGCCTAAGAACCCAGTTCCAATCTCCAGGTCCCACGTTTAGCCAGATGCAAAGTGACGCAAGGGCGCAATGCTGCGCTTGACCACAAGGGGGCGCACGCATCTGGATTTCGTTCACAGCAGCTGAGAGGCTGCTGGCGAGCCCATCTCTAGCTGTCTCCCTCTCCCTCTCTCTCTGTGTCTCTCTCTGTGTCTCTCTCGAAAAATAAAAAAATAAATTTAAAAATTAAAAAATAAAAAAGAAATGAGTCTCCACAGTGTTCCCTGGCCAACATGAAAGGGTCTCACCTATGAGTTTAAGTTTAGAAGCTGCACTAGCTGCTTTACCATGGCAGCGAAGAATGCACCTTCAGGATCCTCAGCGGGTAAATGCAATGGTTTTGCTTTTCTTTGGCTGTTGCACTAGGAATGAAATACTTGAGCAATTCCTCCCCCCTCCCCCAAAGGGGTGTCTTTAGAGCACGCT
Organism: Orientallactaga sibirica; assembly: GCA_036365145.1. Lineage (NCBI taxonomy): Eukaryota > Metazoa > Chordata > Mammalia > Rodentia > Dipodidae > Orientallactaga > Orientallactaga sibirica. The sequence goes on along the minus strand of JAEOAD010001895.1, from coordinate 47,709 downwards.
TAGATTGGCATTAGCAAAGTATTATGAAAGATCAGTTTAAGAGGCCATATAATCTAATTCAACCAGTAAAAATTGCTGGGATTCAGCGGTGTCCCTAATGTATTATTAAAGATGATGGAAGTAACGGGGTTAGTCTGAGGAAAGGGACTGAGCTCAGGGCTGGAAGAGAAAGTAGAAGGACCATTCTCTTTGCCCTGCCTTGAGGCATTTTTCCATGGAAGCACAGAGAGAGAGAGAGAGAGAGAGAGAGAGAGAGAGAGAATGGCCAAGTGGTGTTACCTACAAAGGCAAAACCCATGCACAGAGCTGGTTCCTCTTCCTGAAAAGATACAGAGGCAGAGAGGCCCCCACCACTTCACGAGACCACGCCTCACACCTCATGTGAACAAGAATATCATCGGCAGCTACTGTGAGACATTAGAAATCAGAGACTCATCTCTGGGGTTCCAGGTACCATGCAAGCCTTCTGAATTCTGATGAACATTAGAAGGAAGTGGGGGAAGGACGGATGGGGGGGCTACAGGGAAGAGGAGGATAAAAGTAAAAATCTGGGGGCTAAAGAGATGGTGTAGCGGTTAAGGTGCTTGCTTGCAAAGCCAAAGGACCTCAGTTCGATTCCCCAGGACCCACGTAAGCCAGATGCACAAGGTGGTGCATGTATCTGGAGTTCGTTTGCAGTGGCTGGAAGCCTTAGCACACCCATTCTCTCTCTCTCTCTCTCTCTCTCTCTCAAATAAATAAAACTTTTCTTAAATTTTTTTAAAAAGAAAAGAAACCAGGTGTGGTACCTTTAATCCCAGCACTCAGGAGGCAGAGGTAGGAGGATCGCTGTGAGTTCAAGGCCACCATGAGACTGCAAAGTTAATTCCAGGTCAGCCTGGGCCAGAGTGGTGAGATCCTATCTCAAAAAAAAAAAAAAAAAAAAAAAAAAAAGAAAGAAAGAAAGAAAGAAAAAGAAAGAAAGAAAAGAAAAGACAAGAAAAGAAAAAAAAAAGAAAAGAAAGATGTATGAAATGAAGCAAGAAGTTAAAAAAATTAGTAGCTTTTTGGTTTTGTGTGTGTGTTTGACTTTTTTGTTTCTCATGTCACCACAATAAGGGATTGATAATTTTCCCTACATTTGGTACTGAGCTAATGTTAATTTCTGACAGTATAAAATGCTAAACTTAGCTGAGTTTGATACACCATATCAACTCTTTTATGCCATGCAGATGAAGCTTTACCCTATGTTAAAACAGATTCCCTATGATACCATAGCAGTTCCACTGGTGTTGATATTAAACACGACGAAAATAATCCAAGAACAAAAGAAGGAAAAGGCTTGAGCCACTGTTATTTAATTATAATTAATCAAGCCTTTAGAATTACAGTAGGTGTCCTGAACCACATTGTTTTTAAGCAAAGAAATCTCTTAATAAAAGACCTCAATAAGGGTACACTATTATTAAATCTGTATTGAGAGGTTAGGCCACTGTTTCCTTGCAATCATTATAGAGTTTGCAAATTTTGAAAACATAGAAAATTATACAGTCCCTGCTGCCATATGTAACTTTCCATAGTGTGTGTTTGACAAGCTGACATTTTTAGACAAAAAAAGAGTTGAGTAAAAATGTAGTCAACTGCTTTCCTTCCTCGCACCCCTTAAATACAAAAGATAATTATCTGCAGACTAATCTTCAATTGTGAGTTCTTTCCTCCGCTGATGAACTACATAATTTTACTCAAACATACTTCTCCCTTATTAGTGAAAATACAAAAGGAAAAATTATTTTAAAAATTGTCCTAACCTGCTAATATTTAACTCTAAACCTCCTAATCCCAGCACAGCCCCTTCTTATTATACAGAATTACCAGTGCAAAGTACCCAAATCCATTCCTAAATGTAGAACTGGGGGGGGGGTGATTTTTTTTTTTTTAAAGAACAAATTACAGCCACAACAAAACACCTACAAACAATGCAAAATTAAAGTTACACAGCTTGAGACACCAAGAACATGTCATTTTTGTATGAAAAGTGCCCGACAAAAACAGGCTAGATGATTCACAATGACTTTAGTACGCACGTGTCTCAAACATGTATCCTGAGTTCAAACTTCTACAGTTATTCCTCGCCTTGGTTCCAATCTTCTCTGGCTTGTGTTGTCATCTTAAATGTGTATCTAATGAGTAACCGTCGGGCTAGAACTATACGGATGCAGGTGATATTCTAAGTGGTACACTGAGGAACCGTGAGTCAATAAAGAACTGTGCTAAGTGTTCAATAAGAACTGCTTCTGTAGACACGTCTCTGTCAATGCAGAGGGCAGTTCTAGCAAGTGTTTGTTTTACTTTTCCTTTCCACTGTAATTAACTTAGAAAGTTGCCATCTAATTTCTATAAAGCAATTTGACCTGAGTCACCCAGAAAACAAGTGGCTCAGTTCTATGCTGGACATACTGGTACAAAAATTTAAGGTTTCCGGGAATTCTTTTTTGAGACAGGGTCTCGTGTAGTCCAGGGTGGCCTGGAACTCCCTATGTACCTCTATGAGGCAAGGGTGCCATTAAACTCCTGGTCCTCCTGCCTCCACTTGATGCCAAGTGTGTGCCACCACCTTCTTTAAGACAGAGAGGGTCTCTCTTGTTTGGCTGTTGTGGGAGCCAGACTCCAAAGCTTCCAGATTCTCCTTGTTCCACCTCCCATTGTCATGAGAATGTTGGGATTAGAGACTTGGGCACCACTTTGCATCTCACTTTACTTGATTGGGCATTAGGGGAGGATTGAATTGGGTTCAGTAGACATGCAAGCAAGTGCTTTTAACTGATGAGTCACCTCTCCAGGCCCTAGGTACACAAATTTCAAAATACTAAAATATTCCCTAAGAACTCATAGCATTGAGGATTCCCCAGGAGGTACCAAATTAGACTTCAGAAGTGACAACTCACAGTTTATGTGGAGTCAATGGATATAAAGGTGATGATTGAAAATATTAGGTATGAGCCGGGCGTGGTGGCGCATGCCTTTAATCCCAGCACTCAGGAGGCAGAATCAGGAGGATCATTGTGAGTCCGAGGCCACCCTGAGACGACATAGTGAATTCCAGGTCGGTCTGGGCTAGAGTGAGACCCTACCTTGAAAAACAAAAAATAAAAAAATAAAATATTAGGTATGATAGAGTATGTATTTGCTTTTTTCAGAGAAGCAGAACCAATAGAATGTATATATGCGGAGAGAGAGACAGAGACTGGTTCCGATTTTAAGAAATCAGCTCGTGGGATTCCAGTAATCCAAGGAAGTGCCAATATTGCAGCACAAGTTCAAGTCTATGGACATTGCTGGCAGGGTTCCTTCCTGCACGGGGACAGTCCATCTTAGCTATCAACTGATCATATAAAGGCCACACATTATGAAAGACACTAAGCTCTGCGCAAAATTCTCTGACTTAAATATTAATCTTATCAATAAGTTTGGCTTGGGGCTAGAGATGTAGCTGAGTTGATAGAGTGCTAGCCTGGCAAGCACAAAGCCCCAGGCTTGTTCCTTGTCACTGCATAAAACTAGGTATGATGACGTGTTCCTGTTGCCCCAGTACTCCAGAGACAGAGGCAGAGGATCAGAAGTTTAAGGACATCTTTGGCTACATAGCAAGTTTGAGGCCAGCATGAGTTGCATGAGACCCTGTCTTTAAAAAGTTCCTGCAGAAATATCCAGAATAAGTTCAACCAAATATGTGAGTACAATGAATCAGCTAAATTAACAAGAATTAGCCATTGCTGGGTGCTTCCATGAAGGTCAAAAGGCCCAAGTGAGGTCAGGGGAAGAGACTGAGTAAAGGAATGGCAGAGAGAGGGCTAATCAAAATCTTAGAGGATATAAATAAGTCATATGAAATCTACTTTTTTGGACAATGGAACACTCAGGAGCCATAGATTGTTACTAGAAAATTTTCAGTGCCAGGGATGGGATACCTTCCAATGATTTGTTGGCCAGGGAGGTCACTGATACCCCCAAAACATTACAGGCCATTTCTGAGGCTCTTGGTTTCCCACCAGGAATAGATGGTAAGACCCCATTGCTGAAGACTGCACATACTTAGGCTGCAAGGTCACTGAGAAATCCTGCTGGAGTTGAGCTGAAAGCCTCCTCCATGTGGACCAGCTGACAGAAAGCTGGAGAAAGCTATGCTGCATGCAGTTCAATGGGAGAGAGAGAAAAACACCAGTGGTGATACTCAATAGTGGACACTGCAAGCCTTAAATTTGGCCAGCCAGGCCAAATGAGCCAACGGGTGCAAAAGTGGCATGTCTGTTATGGGGGAAACCAACTGATCTCTAATTGGACTGGAGGCCCACTCCATGGGAGGGAATACATCCCTGATACTGAAAACCGACAACAGGGGTAGTCATGAGCCCTAGGGATGTAACATCTGCTGGTGTCTGGCTAAATGCATGTACTATGTTGATCAAATTGCCCAGTAAGCACTTCCCTTAATGTCCACACCCATATATTAATGCTACTCTCACTTTTGTTAGAGAAGCTTCTCTTTTCAGATGGTGGTGACCTTGGGATGACTCAGAAGACACCATGGTGCTGAGAAGAAGGGACAGAGGAGTGCTCAGCACTGAAACATCTCTATCACATCTTCCCAGGCTCAGGTCCATTGAGGAAGAGGTGGCAGAAAGAATGTAAGAGCCAAAGGAAGAGTAGGACTCCTTACAACGTCCTCCTCCAGACACAAAATGGCCTGGATATCCATGACTTCACAGTGCCTGACACTACCTACACAAGACCATCATAATAGGAGGAAAAGATCATGACATCAAAATGAAAAGAGAGACTGATTGAGAGATGGAGGGGATATGATGGAGAGTGGAGTTTCAAAGGGGAAAGTGGGGGAGGGAGTGAAGTACCACGGGTTATTGTCTACAGTTATGGAAGTTGTCAATAAAAATAAAATAAAATAAAAATATATATGTAGAACCTTGGTCTAAATAGCATGCTCTGTAATAGAGAGGGTTAGACATTTGTCCTCCCCAACAGAGTGTGACTCTTAAAGACTGCATTATATGTTCTTTTGTATTTCAAAGATCTATCAAAATTCAGAGCATGTGGAAGGTTTTCAGGAAGTGTTGTTAAATTGAATTAAGTAAGCTCTACCTGAATTGAATGGATTTCACCGCCTGCTTTAGGACAGAATTTTTTAAAACTCTAATAAGAAAGGTCTGTCCGGAAGTAATGGGCGTTGTGGAGAGTTCCAGAAGTTTGGGAACTCATGACTCTGTCAGCTTTCTTGGCCCAACAATTCAATTTATGGCACAGATAAAGAGTACAGGATGAATTTAAAAATCACTACTATATGCTGACAACCAATGACCAGGATATGATCTTCCTGGTTTCCCCAACTTTTAGCTTAAAAAAATTCAAGCCTATACACTACTGGAACAAATAACACTCTGAACTTATAAAATATGCTCGCACTTATAGTAATCTCTCTCTGTGCATGTGGATGTGTTTACATGGAGGAATACACTGAATCCATATGTGTATGTGCATTTAAAGTAAATAAGTATCCATGTATATTGAAAACATACAGTGGGCTGGAGAGATGGATTAGCAATTAATGTGTTTGCCTGTGAAACCTAAGGACCTAGGTGTGATTCCCTAAAACCCACGTAAGCCAGATGCACAAGGTGGTGCATGCATCTGGAGTCAAAAGTTCATTTGCAGTGGCTAGAGGCCCTGGTGTGCCCATTCTTTCTCTCTCTCTCTCTCTCTCTCCCCTCTCTTTCTCTCTCCACACGCACACACACACACACATACATATCATAAATAAATAAGTAAATGAAAATCCACACACATGAACAATACATGTGTGAATGCACATGTGCATTTGAAACCCTATAAGTCTCACCTGGATCTCTTATTTTCTCTTTTTGTGTATTTGTTTGGAGGCAAGGTCCCACTCTAACCCTTGCTGATCCAGAACTCACTCTGTAGCCCTAGGCTGGCCTCAAACTCATGGCAGTCCTCCTATCCCAGCGTGCTGAGTGCTGGGTCTTATGGTCGTAACACCTGTCGTAACACCTGGGTTTTTGGTTTTGTTCTTTATTTTATTTATTTATTTATTTATTTTTTTTTAGGTAGGGTCTCACTCTAGCCCAGGCTGACCTGGAATTCACTCTGTAGTCTCAGGGTGGCCTCGCACTCACAGAGATCCTCCTACCTCTGCCCCTCACCCCCAGTGCTGGGATTAGGCGAGCGCCACTGTGTCCAGCAAACACCTTGTTTGGACGTGAGTCTAGCCTTTCATTCCCCTAGTCAGACACGGAGACGCTTAGTCACGGCTTCTCATTTTAATAGGCACAGACTTCTGCAGCAGCAGTTTATTCATTCATTAGAATTATATTTAACATTTTATGAACAATATGTCAATCCTCATGACATATTTAAATTTATCTTTTTCAGTGTCATGAATACAGCCCTCGGGATCTGTAATACAGAAACAATGAAAAAGGACCCATTTCACAACATGAATATGTATTAACCCTTGCTCACTGTAGCTGCAAAGGGAGCCCTAATGAGCTATTTAGAAATCTTAAAATTCTCTCAAGATAATGTATACGAAATGATGTCAAAGAGTTATTCATTAGGCTTAGGATCGAGAATCAGTTTTATCCCCGTAATCAAAACTGACCACAGTTGTGTCTGGAACAGGATTGTTGGACTCCAGCTGCTCATGAGACAATGAAACAAATTATATGACTTGATTTCATAACTAATAAATAAAAATAAGCAATTATAAATAAGGCTTGTGGGCTGGAGAGATGGCTTACAAGTAAGGTGCTTGCCTGAGAAGCCTAAGAACTCGTGTTCAAATCTGCAGGTACCACGTATGCCAGACACAAGTGACGCAAGCTCGCAATGTCACACATGTGTACAAGGGGGTGTACACCCCTGGAGTTCGTTCACAGCAGCTGAAGGCTCTGGCATGCCCAGTCTCTTTCTCTTTCTCTCTCTCTCTCTGCCTCTTCCTCTCCCCCCCCACCTCAAAATAATTTGTTTTTTAAAAGGCTTGCTTGTCGTCACAGTTTTTCCTGTAAGGAATGCCCACTCTGTCCCTCACTTTCCTCTGAGCCAGTTCTCATTTCTCTCATTTCTTCACTTGCAAACTTTTCTTAGGATGAGAATACATTTCATTTTTTTTAAGTTTTTATTGACAGTTTCCATACATATAGACAATATACCACGGTCATAATGCCCTCCCTCCCTTTTCTTCCCTCACCTATATCCCCTCAACTGAGGGATTTCTTTCCAAGTATTCTCCTTTCTATTGTTAAAATTATTTCATTTTTATTTTATTTATTTGAGAAAAAAGCAAATATATAGAGAGAATGAGTGCACCAGACCCATCAGCCTCTGCAAATAAACTCCAGACACATGCGCCACCTTGTGCATCTGGCTTATGTGAGTCCTGGGAAATCGAACCTGGGTCCTTAGGCTTCACAGGCATGTGCCTTAATTGCTAAGCCATCTCTCCAGCCTCCTCTTCTATTTCAATGTCATCATGTTTCTCCTCCTACTCTGTAGATATTATGCCTAAATGGTGTCAGCCACTGTGAGGTCAGGAATAGCTCGCCCACTTTGTGTCTAGAACAAAACATTTTCAATACATACCAGCAAACTTACAGAAGTGTTTGTTTATGAATTACATTTACGTATATAATTTACAAAGCTCTTTGCTTCCCTCTCCATTAATGTAATAGATTTCAATATGAGTAGCAGTCTCTTAGAAGGTTATAAAATCACTGTAGGGAGTTTAATCAACTTTAAAAAAAAAACAGAAAAAAAACATGTAGAGTTCATAGCAGTATCTATAAGTTAATAATTGTTTCAGTTTTGTTTCAAGTCTCTCTCTCTCTCTGAGTGTGTGTTTGTGTGTGTTCTGAACATGAAGCAAAATGCACACCTCACTGTCTGTCTTAATAAAAAAATATGACTTTATTATTTTGAGGCAATTGTCCCTTGAAAACTTTGAAGCCTCAGGGCCACAAATAACCACTTGGGTCAAGATGCTTCCTAATGGTATTTCTCATGTGAGCTTTCCTCATGCCACATCTGTGTCCCTGTCATGGAGCAGGTGAGTTTAAGAAGCATGACTCAGCACCGTAGAACCACACGAAGGAACGTTTTGAAACGTAAAAAGACAGTAAATTCTCTGCTCCTCCTTATAGCATGACACCAAAAAAGACAGACAGTAATCTAGAAAGTACCCCCCCCCAATAGTCTAAATACTTCCAAGAAGGCATTTACAAAGAACTAATTATGTGAACTGAAATGCATGGGCTCGCAATTTCTACAGCTGATGAAAGTTCCATGATTAAGCACTCTGAATCCTCTCTCTAAGTTGGTGCCAGAAAATGTACAGTTCTTACGAAGAAGCGGAATTCCATTCTGATGGTAAGTTTGGCCTCCATTTACCAGCAGTTTGTTACGACAAGGATCACTACTGCAAACAAGCAGAAAGAGCTGCAGGTGTTTGTGAGGGGAGAATGGGGTCCAGAACGTGACAAATGACAATTAGAGAGAGTCAGTGGTCTAACTTTGCAATCTGGGATAATACATGACATATTTATAGGCCTGTTCACTCAAGTCTGGGCTTTGAGACAAAAGCTGGTCATGGAAGGAACTTTTTTTTTTTCTTTTTAAATAGGGACAAAGTCTCCATTGGTTCCTGAAGAGTGTGAGCGTAGCTTTTAATAGCAGGAATTATTCCAAGTAGGAAGAGGAGGACTAACGTGAAAATACTTCCTACAGACACACGAAGAGGAAGCGGCCCGTGTGCTAAACCAAGAGATCTCATTAGACTGCCTAGCGTCATTGTTTCTTTTCTTATAGTGAGGACTTTTAAAAAAAAAATCCCTGACAAAGGACATGATGCCTCGGTCAGCTATTGTTGACAAGCCAAGAGCACACGAAAGGGATGCTGGGTTTTGGTTTCAAAGCCTCTAAGAAGATCTGGCACCAAGCGGTGGCCTGCCTCTGGGTCGTCCTACGTATCAACTTCAAGGACAGCTGCTCCACCAGCTGGATCATGGGGTGGAATATGCATGAACCTGTTACTATTCCTACCCAAAGTCACCTAAGTTTGTGCTAAAAAAAACTCCACAGGAGAAAGGTGGGGCAAAGAAAGGCTGGGGAGAGAGAGAGAATATTACAAAGAGCCAGCCAGTGCCCTGAGACATACAGGTTTTTTGTTTGTTTCTTTTTTTTTTTTTTTTTTTTTTTGGTACATGGTAAAACAGCAAACCAAACTTCACTGACGAGCTGTGAAGAGATAATAGAGAGATACATTGCCTAAATTACTGCCACTTTTTTTTTTGTTCCTTTTCTGTTTTAAACACGGCTACAAAGCAAGACATGAGTTGGCAGGCTTTCTCCTTCATATAAAGGAATAAGGGAAAAGAATGAGAATTATAAAAATATGTCCTTCCAGCCGAGCATGGTGGCGCATGCCTTTAATCCCAGCTCTCAGGTGGCAGAGGTAGGAGGATTGCCATAAATTCGAGGGTACCTTGAGAATATAGAGTAAATTCCTGGTCAGCCTGGACTAGAGTGAGACCCTACCTCGAAAAACCAAAAAAAAAAAAAAGTCCTTCCAAAAAAACATGTCCTTCCATGATGAAAGCATATTATTTTCCATATTTCCCAGTATTCCTTATTCCTTTCCCAATTAAGTCTTGGTTTCAAGAGGGAAAGTATTGCTCAAATTTTTCACATCATCTCCAATCACCCTCTCACTGTAGATAGTTTGGTTTTACATAATGTTTTACTGTTTAAAGATGATGCTCACTTAACATTAACTAAAGAGTTGGATGGCCTGGAGAGATGGGTTAGCGGTTAAGGTGTTTGCCTGCAAAGCCAAAGGACTCATGTTCGAGTCCCCAGGACCCACATAAGTCAGATGCACAAGGGGGTGCATGCATCTGGAGTTCGTTTGCAGTGGCTAAAAGCCCTAGCGCGCCCATTTGCTCTCTGTCTGTCTCCCTTCTCTCTACCTCTCTCTTTCTCTCTCTTTGCAAATAAATAAAGAAAGAAAAATTATTTTAAAGAAGAGTTGGAAAATCTAGCAAGGGTATATGAATGTGTCTAAAATCCAGGGGGAGGAACAAGGAAGAAGCTGTCCCAACTGAAGACTCTCTCCAAGTGTCTTTTTTTTTTTTTTTTTTTTTTTTTTTTTTTTTTCCGCTATAGGGTCTCGCTCTAGCACAGGCCGACTTGGAATTCACTCTGTATTCTCAGGGTGGCCTCAATCTCACATAGGCCTCCCGAGTGCTGGGATTAAAGGCATGCACCATCACACCTGGCAAGTGTCTTGTTTTTTTTTTTTTTTTTTACTTAATTTTTATTTATTTGAGAGAAAGAGAGAGAGAGAGAGAGAGAGAATGGGCACACCAGGGCCTCCAGCCACTGAAAATGAACTCCAGATGCATGCGCCCCCTTGTGCATCTGGCTTACGTGGGTCCTGGGTAATCGAACCAGCATCCTTTGGCTTTGCAAGCAAACCCCATCTCTCCAGCCTATGTCTTGGTCTTGGAGAGCAGTACTCTAGAAGAGGTAGAGCAGCCCCTTCCATTTGATATAAAGAACATATTACTTTCCTTCTTAGCACTGACTTGATGAAGCACGAAGATATCAGCAAGTGACTTCTGCTTTAATTAGATAGGCACAAAGCAGCACAACAGGTTTTATAGTGACAACATGTAGTGTTCACTCATCCATGAACAAAAATTATATCACAGTGCTTAACCTACTTAAATGGAAGGGGTGATATCATTTGAGTACTCTTTGTGGAGGGGAAAAAACATTCAAACATAGACTGATAATCCGCTCACAGTTTAAGTTTAAAGGTAAACGCGATAAACATTGTGTGTGAGGCTGTTAGACGTTAGACACTGAGGATTTAAATATAAAGAAAGGCCGCTGACCTCAATATTTCATTGTGATGTTCAGAAACATGTAAACACATAATTTCAGCACAGTGAGGAAAAAAAGTATTAAGGGTTGGTAGATGGCTCAGCAGTTAAAAGTACTTGCTTACAAAGCCTGCTGGCCCAGGTTCAGTTCTCCAGTGCACACAAAAGCCAGATGCAAAAAGTGGCACATGTCCCTGGAGTTCATTTGCAGCCCTGCTTCATTCTTTTTTTCTCTCTCTCTCTCTCTCTCTCTCTCTCTCTATCTATCTATCTATCTATCTCTCTATCTCTATCTCTTTATCTCTCCCCTTGCAAATAAATACAAAATATTTTAAAGATATTAATATAAATATATGCGAAATACCATGACAACATTGTCAGAGAATTCACTGGAAAAGTTCCTGAAAGTGCTGTCTTTTAAAAGATGATAAATTTACATGATAGTTGTGCCTGGAAAAAGGCATTTCTGACAGAGCCAAATTATGGGCAAAGAAACAACTACACTCTGAAACCAAACACCAGTAGTGAAAATGTAATCTCAGTGCTTGGGATGCTGAGACAGGAGGATTGTCGAGTGTTCAAAGCTACTTAAGTCAGGACAAATAAATGGGGGAGGAAGTGGGAGGAAAGGAGGAGGAAGGGAGAGGGGAGAGGAAGGAAACTTCTATGACTCCACAATGTTAAGAAGGCAGCTTAATCATACGCTCAGAGTTTTCTCCTCTTTTAATTAAAAGCTGTTTCCAAATTGCCAGTGCAATCAGGTGCTCATACTGAGAAGCAAAACCATGTGTGTGTCTGTGTGTGTTCACGCAGGCTCACACACACACAAGCGCATCACAGCCAACAATTGTTTTTACCTTCTCTGCTCACCCACCTTTCTTGAGCAACGCACATCCTTCTCATTGTCCACCCACGTGCTTTGAGCAGAGCTGTCTCCCCATCCTTCCCCCGCGCCCCCGCTCCACCCCGATCCCTCTCTCCTGGCTCCCGCAAACTCTTGAGGCTCACAATTGGAGGCTTTGGTTTGTCTTGTTCATTTTTTCGTTAAAAACAAGTAGTAAAGAGCAGCACAGCCAAGGCCGTAACAAGGGGCAAGCCTGCATGCATGCAGAATCAAGGAAGGGAAAGGTGAGATGAATTCTAGAATGAGTTCAGCAACCTCCTACTTCTTTCCCCTGAAGTCAGTTTAACTGGGTTTCTGCCACTTAACACTCCCTCATTTTGTTCTGTATGACTGCCTTCTAAACCCCCGGGGCTTATAAGTGTTTACAAGATCACCTGGTAAAGCCATGCAGGCAAAAATCTAAACATTCCCTTCTTCTTCCAGGGTCTAGCCTCCAGTGATGAGGAGTTCCCCACCTCCAAAGACAGAGGATCTTTAAATTGCTGGAGAGTTTTTTTTTAAGAGGCCTAATGAAATCTATACACTACTCAAGAAAGAGGCAACTAACATAAATAATAAATTAGTTAATTATAGGGTATGTGATGAAAAGTTAATAAGTGCTATGGAAACAAGGAAATGCCAATCAAAATAAGGAAGACTGAGGCTGAAGGACACAGGTGGCCTTATAGCCACACTGGACTGACAAGCCTCATTGGAAAGATGGGAAGGATAAGGGCTGGGGAAACAGCTTAGGAACTGAAGCCACTTGCTTGCAAAGATTTCCAGCCCAGGTTCAATTCTCCAGAACCCAGGACCCATATAAAGCCAAATGCCCGAAGTGGCACACTTTTTCTGGAGTTTGTTTGCAGTGGCAAGTGGCACTGGATTACTCTCTCTCTCTCTAATAAATAAAGATTTTCTTTTAAGATTTTTTATTTTGATTTATTTATTTATTCATTTATTTATTTATTTATTTATTTATTTGAGACAGAGAGAGGGAAAGAGAGAGAGGGAGAGGGAGAATGGGTGTGCCAGGGCCTCCAGCCACTGCAGACAAACTTCAGATATGTGAGGCCCCCTTGTGCATCTGGCTTACATGGGACCTGGAGAATCAAACCAGGGTCCCTTAGGCTTCACAAGCATGAGCCTTAACCGCTAAGCCATCTCTCCAGCCCAATAAAGATTTTTTTCTTTAAGAAAAGCAAGACTTAAAAAAAGGGGTAAAGGGCTGGCCAAGAAGATGTCTGGGAGTTGGGTATTTGAGATAGGCAACGACAGCGAGTGTCTACCTGGTCTGTAGTGACATGTTCCAGAACTGGGAGGAGCCGGCGAGAATGAAGCTGAGTAGCTAAGCAGTAACATCAACAGATACAGACTGAAGGCTGATACGGAGATATATATAAATGTAAATATATATATATATGCTACAAGGCACAGACTTCTTAACTGCTGTAAAACACACAATCCCACACTTTAAAAGGCTCTCTAAACAGCTTTGTTGAAAGGACTTCTTTGAGTATTTAGAGTCACCACCCTAATGTTCACACTCACACCTAGTCTCTCTCTCTCTCCTGTCTTCTCTCTCTTTTTCTTGTGTCGAGGGGATTATAACAGAAAGCCATTGTAAATATCATAAATATTGAATAGATACACCTTAAGATGTAAAGATTGCAAAGCAGAAAGCCTTAGTGGTACCCAGTAAGAGGTTTGTTTGAATACATCGGAATGAAAGAAAGAGAGGAAAACGATAGCTTTGTGCTTTTCATCTGTTTCTTCTGCCTCCTTCTGTCGGCCTTCGTGCTCCGCCCCGCCCCCGTGTTCATGTATGGAGGATAAAACCCCCTTGCATGTATAATAAGTTTCTGTTTCCATCCAAGTGGCCACTTCCAGGACAAGTTCGGTGAGGCAGGTTCCTGGATCATCTGTGGCTTAAGATGTACTATCAAAGGATGCACCATGGGGCTGGAGAGATGACTCAACAGTTAAGGTACTTGCCTGCAAAGCCTAATGACCTAGGTTCAATTCCCCAGGACCCATGTAAGCCAGACGTACAAAGTGACACATGCATCTGGAGTTCTTTTGCAGAGGATAGAGGCCCTGGTGCGCCCATCCCCCCTCTTTTCTCCTTACAAATAAGTAAATAAAAATGCTTTTTAAAAAAGATTCACCGGGCCATCAGAATGGAGAGATCATTGCTCAGATAGGCAGGTGGTGGACTCATCTGGTCTTGAAAGCACCTTCTACTCAACGCTTTGCTCCAAATTCAGGAGTGAATATGGCTTAAATGGGTCAATACCTGGAAACTTTTTTTCACATGAAAATTGATAGCACCTCAGCTAAGTGGGACTTTTGCAATCGTTTTAAACACATAGTTAATAACTTTCTAATTTATTTATTTGCAAGCACAGAAAGAGACTGAGAATGGTCATGCCAGGGTTTTTTTGTTTTTTGTTTTTTTGCCACTGCAAACGAACTCCAGATGCATGCGCACTTTGTGTATCTGGCTTTCCGTGAGTACTGGGGAATTGAACTGGGCCATCGGGCTTGTAAACAAAAGCCTTTAACCAATTGGCAATATTCCCCATGCCAGATTTAATAATTTTTTTAAAAGCTTTTTTTTTAGAGAGACAGAGAGAGAGAGATTGAGAGAGAGAGAGAATTGGCACACCAGGGCCTCAACCACTGCAATGAACTCCAAATGCTTCGACCACCTAGTGGGCATGTGCAACCTTGTGCTTGCCTCACTTTTGCGCATCTGGTTTATGTGGGATCTGGAGAGAAATCGAACACGGGTCCTTAGGGCTTCACAGGCAAGCACCTTAACCGCTAAACCATCTCTCCAGCCATACAAAGCTATTTTGATAATGATACAGGATAGGATTTAATCCAAAACTGTTATAAATACCCTAATGCAACATTCCCTAAACTTGTCTTTCTTATTGAATTACATAAAGTAGATCTACCTTTCAGGTACGTATAAGTCTGATATATGTGCACACGGGCAGATAGTTACAGAGACAGCTGCTCCTTCCTGTGCATGCTGTAACGTCATTGGCACGGCCCTGGCTTTGGCAGTGAAGGTTAGTGTGTCCCATACCCCCAGCACATTACGCTTACATCTCTCCCCAGGAACTTCTTCAAATATAAATTTTTTTTTTGCTTTATGTATTTTTTAAAATGTTTTGATACTTTAGTACATGTATCTAATATAATTTTAAGCTTTTCTAAAAATTTATTTTTATTTTCTTTATTTGAAAGAGAGAGAGAAAGGGAAAGAGGCAGACAGAGAGGAGAGAGAATGGGCACACCAGGGCCTCAAGCCACTGCAAACGAACACCAGATGCATGCATCCTCTTGTGCATCTGGCTTACGAGGGTCCTGGGAAACTGAACCTGAGTCCTCTGGCTTTGCAGGCAAACACCTTAACCACTAAGCCATCTCTCCAGCCCCTCTAATGTACTTTTTATCTTATCCTTCCTCAATTATCCTCATTTACCACCATCTCCCTACCACTAAAAACCTTCTTCTTCTCAATCTCTTTCTTTCTTCCTTCCTTTCTTCCTTCCTTCCTTCCTTTCTTTCTTTCTTTTTTTCTTTCTTTCTTTCTTTCTTTCTTTCTTTCTTTCTTTCTTTCTTTCTTTCTTTTGGTTTTTCAAGGTTGGGTTTCACTCTAACCCAGGCTGACCTGGAATTCACTATGTAGTCTCAGGCTGGCCTTGAACTCATGGCCATCCTCCTACCTCTGCCTCTGAGTGCTAGAACTAAAGGTATGAGCCACCACGCCCAGCCTTGCTTCTTTCTTTCTTTCTTTCCCTTTTTTTTTTTTTGGATCCACTAAGTTAAGTCCATGGGTGGGAGGTTGTTTGCTGATGGATGGGCAAATTACCAGTGGCCACAACACTGGAGAACACGATTCTCCCCCACTCCCTCCCCCCGCAACTACTTAGTGGCGTTAGCTCTTCTGGGAGATGTGGAGTTGCATGAGCCCTTCTCGCTTCCATGGTGAAAGACTGGCAGGTTCACTCTCGCGCAGGAGACCACAGCTGCCGTGAGCTCGTGAGCGTCTAAGCCGTGCAGAAGACAGCATCTGACAGCGCTCTCCCTAACCTCTTACTCTTATATTCCTTTATACTCTCTCTTCTGTGAGGTTCCGTGAAGACTTAGAGCTGTCCTGTTTAGGGCTAAGCCCACAGCAGTTCCTTATGCTCAGCAGTTTTTTGGCCAGCCACACATCTCCGCACTAACCTCTGCCCATTGCAGAACCAAGCATCTATGAAGGCTGTAAGCAGCACTAATCTATGGCAGCAAGCATACAGATTTACAAGGCACTTTGACATCCTGTCCGCTTAGCACAGCAACAGTAGCCATTCTCCTTAGGGACTGTGTCCCTAGTCACAGGTTTCTGGCCTGGTATATAGTACGAGGCATGAATTTCCCCCTATGAAGAGGCCTCAAATCCAGGCAGAGGTTGGTTGTTTGTTCCCATAGCACTCGTGCCACTGTTGAGCCAGTGGATATGTGTTGTGTGGCGGGTCAGCTGTGCAGCACACAGGGTCCACAACTGGGTAGGACTCTTAGCGACTTTTCTCCCTCTGCAGCTTGCCTAGCACCTTGGGGCATGAGGAAAGCGAGCCGACAGGGAGGAAGCTTCCAGCTCAGCTCCAGCTTGATTTCTCTATGTCCCAAAACCAAAGAACATGTTGCCTTTAGCAATAGGGACTTACCATCTCGTTCTTGCAGGCCAGCAACAGCAATGGAAATAGCCTGTATCATTTCAAGGACCTCTGTAGCCTCCCTGATCAACAACTCATTGTGAGGTATCTCATCCCTGGAATTTTCATTTAATTAACCTCTGGCTTCAAGGAGCAGCTTCATCCGCCAAAACCAGATCTTAATTAAGCAAGCCTTTCTATGTCTCAGGATCCAAAAAATAAAACTAAATGCAATCAAGTTTTTTCTAAGTTTAAAAGTTCATATCTTTACAAGTTATATATACATATCTTCTACAGATTTTTTTTGCAAATATTTCTAAAATATTAGAAAGGAACAGAGAGACCTAACATGACAAGAGGCAAATGACAAACCCCCTCGTAACGCGGTATGCACTACAGAAGACCACCTATCTGATCGATCACTCAATGGTATGCACTCAGCCTAGAGAAGACCACCTATCTGATTGATCACCCATTCCTTCCTAAGACCTCCATCCCGCTGCCTCTCTGTGCTCCCTCCTCCCTTCATCACATTCAGTACATGAGGTGACTTCTCCTCTTTCATGTTTCTAAAGGATATCTGAACAGAATCTGTACTGTGGGGGCACACGCATGTCTTTTCTGGGGAAGGCTTCAAAACAACAGTCCAATGTGTTTTATGCAGAACATGTTGAGTGTTCCATGGGCCTTTAAAACTAGAATTGTGGGGCGGGGGCTGGAGAGATGGCTTAGTGGTTAAGGCTTTTGCCTGCAAAGCAAAAGGATCCTGGTTCGATTCCCCAGGGCCCACGTAAGCCAGTTGCACAAGGGGGCACATGCATCTGGAGTTCGTTTGCAGTGGCTGGAGGCACCACTGTGCCCATTCTCTCTCTCTCTCTCTGACGCTCTCAAATAAATAAATAATAAATAAATAAATAAATAAATAAATAAAAAATAAATAAATAAAACTTTTAAAAATCTAGAATTGTACTACCCCCATTTTTACCACAAGTTATCCTTTTCATGAGATAGTTAAAGGAAATGAAAACAACAGGAACAGAAAGCTTCAAAATGCCCATTAAGAAAGAGACGGTGGGCTGGAGAGATGGCTTAGCGGTTAAGGCTCCAGCGGTTCCAATCTCCAGGTCCCACGTTTAGCCAGATGCAAAGTGACGTAAGGGCGCAATGCTGAACTTGCCCACAAGGGGGTGCATGCATCTGGACTTTGTTCACAGCAGCTGAAAGACTGCTGGCACACCCATCTCTATCTGTCTTCCTCTCCCTCTCTCTCTCTGTCTCTCTCTGTCTCTCCCTCCCCCCAAAAAAAAGAAAGAAAAAAGAAAGAGATGATGGCAAGTGCCTGCAATTCCAGAATTTAGGACGTTGAGTCAGGAGAATCACAGGAGTTCAAGTCCAGCCTGGGTTGTTTAGCAAGCACCAGGCCAACCAGGGATAAGAACCTAAGAAACCCTATCTCAAAAAAGAAAACAAAACATACCAAAAACATTAATTAATTAATTAGCCTGGTCATGTGATAGCTCTTCCTTCATTTACTCTTCTTGCACACATTGATCACGTGTCGTTCCGTGTATACGGCAGGGAGAGCAGTGGTGTCTCTGACATATTCTGGATTAAGATAACATTTTTATACACTACTGCTGGAAGAATTATTTGGCCCTGGGCTATTTTCATAGTAATGTTACTAAGTAGGGGGGACACGTCACAGAGGATGTCTTAAGTCATGTTCATTTCATTTTCAGTATGCTTCCATCCATCTGATCTGCCATTCTCTTCTGGGCCAGGAAGTCGCAGTAGAGGTACTCTGACTTAGAGCAAGTTGAATTTGTCTTTCCTTTCTTCAGAAAAGGGAGCTTGACAGTAAACGCTTGGATGAATCGCTCTACAGATGCAGACTTGCAGAATGCAATGTTAAAACAAGTGGCTGCTATTTAGGTCCTGCGTGAGCAGGGTTCTTGGGAACCCTCTCTTCACACACCTACACACAAACTCACACGGTAAGTTTCCTTCCACGCTGCCTGTTATTCTCTCCCTTGTGTCGTCTCCTTCTGGACAGGACAGAACTGATACCACTCGAGGTCAAAAAAAAAAAAATCAGTAAAAGACTAAATTGCCCTTGTGCAACCTGCGCTGGAAACCATAATGCCAGAAATGAATGACGGGTTACATTGACACTGGGCATGGTCATCCCATCGTATTTGCTTCTGCCACAAGCTTTTCACATAGAAAGAATTCAAGGGCCACAAGTTTTCCATACATTAAATTGTGCCTAAATTAGGAGACATGAATTTGGGAACACATCAGGAGGAGGGTAGAGGAAGAAAACAAAAGTGAGAGAGGGCTGGAGAGATGGCTTAGCCGTTAAGGTGTTTGCCTGCAAAGCCAAAGGATCCCGGTTCAATTCCCCAGGGCCCACATAAGCCAGAAGCACAAGGGGGCACATCTGGAGTTTGTTTGCAGTGGCTGGAGGCCCTGGCATGCCCATTCTCTCCCTCTCTCTCTCTCTCTCTCTCTCTCAAATAAATAAAAGTTGTTTTGTTTTTTTTTTTAAAGTGAGAGAGATGAGCAGATGTGAGAATAAAAGTTGAGGGTAAAGGTGGTACCAACTCAGGAAAGACCATCACAGCAGGAAAAAAAAAAACAGCAAAAGGCAGAAAGAAGGTAAAGTAAGCCAGAAGCCCAGTGGGTGGACATACCCTGATTCCTGGGGCGTTTTGAAAGGGGGAGGTGATGAAGGAGGAATAGACGGAGAGAATGGGAGGTATTGTGGCTTGAAACTGAAATGTTCCTTGAGGGGGCGCGGGCTTTGAACGTTGTGTCCTCAGCTGGGGGTGCTATTTTGGGAAGCTGGGGACCTTCAGGAAGTGAGGCCCAGCTGGCAGAAGTTAAGTCTCCATGGGTGGACTTTTGAAGGTTATAGCCCAGACAGACCCTGATTCTGATTCCTCCCAGCAGCATCCTAATCCACTGTGATGTGAATGACCAACACCACACACTCCCAGGACACAAACTGAGCTGCCTCACCATGGCGGGCTGGGCTGAAATTCCCTGAAACTAGGAGAAAATAAGCCTTGCCTCCCTTACATTGTCTATGCCAAGGGCTCTCATGGTAATGCAGGAGAGAAGATGAAAAAAATAAAATAAAATAAAATAAAATAAAATAAAATAAAATAAAATAAAATAAAATAAAAAAAAGGAGGGCTGGAGAGATGGCTTAGCAGTTAAGGCCCATGCCTGTGAAGCCTAAGGACCCCGGTTCAATTCTCCAGGTCCCACATAAGCCAGATGCACATGGTGGCTCATGCATCTAGAGTTCGTTTGCAGTGACTAGAGGCCCTGGCATGCCCATGCTCTTTCTCTCTCTGTCTCAAATAAATAAATAAAAATAAGAATAAATATTTTTTTAAAAAGAGAAAAATTAGCCTCCTCCATTCTGTGCATGGGAGATCAACTTGTTTCTTTCTCCAAGCTAAACCTTGGGGAAGTTAAAAAAAAAAACAGAAGCCACAGGGCCTTTTCCCTCACCTCCACAGGCAACAGGCATCCCATCAGGTAGGGGTCGGTCATAACTGTGCTCTACATATCCTGTGTAGCACCATCAGTCTTCCCAGGCATAGGTCACTGCTGTGTGGTCCTGCACTCCTCCTGGGATACCTGTGTCACCTCCCAGCTGGTTTGTCAGCTACAGGCTTAGCTGTGTGGTGGTTTGAATCAGAGTCTTCCATAAAATGCATGTATTTTGAATGCTTGGTCCCCACCTAGTGGCCACTTGGGAGGTGGATTCTTGCTGCAGGAGGTGTGTCATTGTGAGGGGACCTTCGGCTTTCCCAGCCCCTAGCTTGCCAGTGTTAGCTCAGCTCACTCTCCTGCTGCTGTCGTCTGCCTGCTGTGGCAGAGGTGATGTCCAGCCTCTGCTCGTGCCATGATTTCCCTGCCATCACGAAGCTTCTCCCCCAGACTGCAAGCCAAAATAGAAACCTTTCCTCCCGTCAGCTGCTTTGGCTCAGGTGCCTTATCCCAGCAAGCAGGAGCTCACCACAACACCCACCACTCTATGTGTTCTTCCCCTGGAAACAAGAGTGATATTTTTTCCAAACTGAAACATCTAGATTGTAATGGTTCATCCTGTCAACTTGATGCAATGTAGAATCACCAAGAAAACAAACCTCTGAGCTTGTCAGTAAGGGTGAAGTGGGAAAAGTCACCCTAATTATGGGCCACGAGTCAGGAGTCCTGGACTGAAAATCAAAATAAGAAAGTGAACTGGGCACCAGTATTCATTCCTGCCTGCCTGCTGACTGCAAATGAAATGGGACAAGTTCCCTGAAACTCCTGCCACCGTGCCTTCTCCACCATGACAGGCTGGATCTTCAAACTGTGAGAGTCAAAATAAATCCTTTCTCCCTCAAGTCACTTTTGTCAAGATACGTAACTAATATACCAGTCTGTTCATCTCCTGAGATAAAAACGAATACTTAATTTTAAAAGAAACCCATGCACTACCCTAGCTTATGAAGCTTTCTAGTCTCTTCCATCCTCCCTAGCTGCATGTCTAGGGTGCAGAGCTGATAGGAGGCAGGAAAAAAATCCCATGTTTGCCAGTAGTTTCAAAGCTCACTGCATTCCCAGGACCACACTGGGCAGCCGTCACATACGTCTACCTCGCTGCTCACTGTTCCATAACCCTGAATGGCTTCCTGCCTTCCCCTAGTGCCATGTCAGAGGAAGAAGCCTGCCCAACAGACTCATGGGGAGAATAGAATGGAGGCATGGGGCTGGGGAAATGGCTTAGTGGTTAAGGCGTTTGCCTGCAAAGCCTAAGGACTCCGGTTCGATTCCCCAGGATCCGCGTAAGCCTGATGCACAAGGGGGCGCGTGCATCTGGAGTTCATTTGGCAGTGGCTGGAGGCCCTGGCATGCCTGTTCTCTTTCTGTCTATCTACCTCTTTCTCTCTCTGTCTCAAATAAATAAATACATACTTTTTGAAAAAAAAACACTTTTAAAAAAAGAAGAAATGGAGGTGTGTTGAGGCCCACTATTTATGTAGAAATCTCCCTTGCTCATGAACCCTTTCCCTCCACTGCACCACTTACATTCTCATCAGTGTAAGCGTTCAACTACACATCAACCCAGGGGGCGCCAAGGAGCTGTGGTACCCTGTCATGGCTGCCACTATACCTCAGTCCATGGCTCAGGGCTGGGTGGTCACTTCCTAAAGAGCCAGAGCCTTACCACCCAGAGCCTCAAGGGACAAAGTGTGCAGACCTCTACCTTCAGCCTGACAACCTGTCTTAGCTCTGAAAAACAGTTCAAGGTAGCACTTGAGACCAAACGTGTCATTTTCCTTGTCAAAAATGAAAGCTGTAAATTTTAAACCTAATGCTTAATGTATCCAGATATTGAACACAGGGACTTTTAGCCTAGGCTTAATGGTCTGTCTAAAAACATCAAGAAAGATTACTTTAAAACTCTGGGCCTCCGAGGTCCAATAAAATTACATGAAGCCATTGCTCACCCCACACACACACACATATACACCATCTCCTCCAAGTTTTAAAAAATTTATTGGAAAACACTTATGCAATATATGACCTCCTTTTTTTTTTTCCTTCACCTCACATACTAAGACAGCAAGCTTGATTGCTGTGGGGGAAGGGGAGTGGTTAAGAAAAGCAATAGATATGATGAAATTTTATTAGATTACAATCTAAAATTTTTAATAGCATTGCTGCTTCTGGGAACGAATGCAAACCTTATTCAGCATCTTCGCGAGCAAGAAAAATGTGAATGCTTAGCTTTCCCCCTTTAATACAAGATGACAGTGTCTATTCATTTTTTTAAAAAAATAATTCAGATATTTGTGGAGAACTGATTAAAACAGAAAGTTGGAAAGGGTACTTCAAAGCTGGAGACACCTGGAAAATAATTATATTCTCCAATAAAGGGTACTTATCACAAAGAGTCTTACGAAGAGTTTAGGGATGGGTAAAATGAAACGGTGTATCTCAGTACTGCAAAATAATAATAATAATAATAATAAAAATAAAACTTCACCACAAACACCACTCATCTGGGGCCGTAAAAACCCCACCCTGGGCTGGAGAGATGACTTAGTGGTTAAGGCGCATGCCTGTGAAGCCTAAGGATCCCTGTTCGATTCTCCAGGTCCCACGTAAGCCAGATGCACATGGTGGCACACGCGTCTGGAGTTCGTTTGCAGTGGCTGGAGGCCCTGGTGTGCCCATTCTCACTTTCTCTCTGTGTCTCTCTCTCCCTCTCTTCCTGTCTCTAATAAATAAATAAATTAATTTAAAAATCCCACCCCACTGGGATACCTATGATTGCGAGATAAAGTTCACTTCCAAGGTCTTAGTGACCAACAAAATCTTCACGGTTTCTGCTGTCATGACCTTTCGGTGCCCAGGCAAGTGTGAGCCGTGACCTTGGAGGGGTCACAACCCCTATCAGCTTGTGTGTTAAGTCTCAGTCTCAGGACTGCACACTCCACCTCTTCCACAAAGAGCAGCTGACAACAAGGTGGCAGGGGAAGAGGAGAATGGGGGGATAACATTTGGGAAAATAGCAAGTTTCTGAGTGTCTCTTGAATTCAAAATTTCCAATATTTTTAAAACACTCTAGTCACAGACGGTAATGGCATTATTTGCTTTATTCACCTTAAGAGCACTTGCTGATGTATCTGTTTCTGGTAAAAATAATAATAATAATAATAACTCCATTACAGGCGCTGCATTTAAGGGTCCTACTCTAATGCTTTGGCACTTTGGGACACGTCTAGCTTGCCTTGGATGCAGCAGCCAGGGGGTTAACTAGGCTGGGCAGCCTTCGCCTGTTAGCAGCTGCTTAAGCAGCAGGCTAGGGAAGTTCTGTGGATTTTCATCCTCCACTGCTGAGTGATTGAAGGTCACTGATTCACTAGAAATCCCGTCAAGCCACAACCTGTACGCTCACACAAAGGAAAGACAGTGCTGCCCATGCCCAGGGCAACAAGTCCTCCATGATTCAGAGAGATGGGCAAAGTCAGTGAGCGTTTTCCCAGGGTATACGGGGATTGAAACAATGGGTATACTCCATAGGGGAAGGTCAGTGAGTGTTTTCCCAGGATGTACGGGGATTGAAACAATGGGTATACTCCGTAGGGGAAGGTCAGTGAGCGTTTTCCCAGGATGTACAGGGATTGAAACAATGGGTATACTCCATAGGGGAAGGTAGTGAGTGTTTTCCCAGGATGTAAGGGGATTGAAACAATGGGTATACTCCATAGGGGAAGGTCAGGGAGCATTTTCCCAGGATGTAAGGGGATTGAAACAATGGGTATACTCCATAGGGGAAAGTCAGTGAGCGTTTTCCCAGGATGTAAGTCAAACAATGGGTGAAGCATTTTCCCAGGATGTAAGGGGAAACAATGAAACAATGGGTATACTCCAGGATGTAGGGGAAGGTCAGTGAGTGTTTTCCCAGGATGTAAGGGGATTGAAACAATGGGTATACTCCATAGGGGGTCAAGGTCATGTGAGCATTTTCCCAGGATGTAAGTGAGCATTGAAACAATGGGTATACTCCATAGGGGAAGGTCAGTGAGCATTTTCCCAGGATGTAAGGGGATTGAAACAATGGGTATACTCCATAGGGGAAGGTCAGTGAGCATTTTCCCAGGATGTAAGGGGATTGAAACAATGGGTATACTCCATAGGGGAAGGTCAGTGAGCATTTTCCCAGGATGTAAGGGGATTGAAACAATGGGTATACTCCATAGGGGAAGGTCAGTGAGGGATTTTCCCATGGATGTAGTGAGCGGGGATTGAAAAACAATGGGTATACTCCATAGGGGAAGGTCAGTCAGCATTTTCCCAGGATGTAAGGGATTGAAACAATGGGTATACTCCATAGGGAAGGTCAGTGAGCGTCCCAGGATGTAGGGGATTTGGGTCCCAAGATGGAAGGTCAGTGAGCGAGGATGTAAGGATTGAAACAATGGGTATACTCCATAGGGGAAGGTCAGTGAGTGTTTTCCCAGGATGTAAGGGGATTGAAACAATGGGTATACTCCATAGGGGAAGGTCAGTGAGGGTTTTCCCTGGATGTAAGGGGATTGAAACAATGGGTATACTCCATAGGGGAAGGTCAGTCAGCATTTTCCCAGGGTGTAAGGGATTGAAACAATGGGTATACTCCATAGGGGAAGGTCAGTGAGTATTTTCCCAAGATGTAGGGGATTTTCCCAAGATGTATAGGGGATTGAAACAATGGGTATACTCCATAGGGAAGGTTTTCCTGATGTATTTTGAAACAATGCGTATGTAAGTGAGTATTTTCCCTGGATGTAAGGGGATTGAAACAATGGGTATACTCCATAGGGGAAGGTCAGTCAGCATTTTCCCAGGGTGTATGGGATTGAAACAATGGGTATACTCCATAGGAAGTGATCCAGAATCCAGTCGGTCCTTTCTGTCATTATTATGACCCTCACCTGACCTTTCCAGAGTGGCATGAATGTGTGCAGGTGTGCATGCCTGCATATACACATTAACTGTATACACGTGCACCTGTGGAGGCCCCGGGTGTTTTTTTCTTCGGCAATATCGTCCCCTGCTATATCCATAACTTTCTCATTGCTGGCACAAAAATACTCAACCAGAAGCAGCTTGTGGAATAAAAAGAAGAGAGAGTTTAATTGTGCCTACAGTTCCAGAGGGGAGAGTCTACCATGGCCAGGAAGTCCTGGATGGAGCAGGTTGTGCGTGTTATTATCAGCAGGAGGAAGAGGAGAGAGAGGACAGAAGATGAAGTCAGCTTCAACACCTCAGGGCCCAGTGACACACTTCCTTCGGCAAAGCTCCACTTCTGCTCTGCATGGCCCTGAGCCCCGGCTCTGTTCTCTGGTTCTGAGATCCAAAGGCCATCCTGCCAGGACCCGGAGAATAGCAAGTCTCAGTGGACCCTGCTTTTCTTTGTTTTGTTTTTGTTTTTGTTTTGTTTTGTTTTGGTTTTGGTTTTTTTTTTTTTTTTTTTCAAGGTAGGGTCTTGCTATAGCCCAGGCTCACCTGGAATTTATGTACTCCTAGGGTGGCCTCAAACTCACAGCAATCCTCCTATCTCTGTTTTTTTTTTTTTTAGTTAGAGCCTCATTCTACCTCAGACTGACCTGGAACTCACTCTAGCCCCAGGCTGGCCTCAACTCACAGTGATTGGTTCTCCTTCTCTGCCTCTAGGATGAAACATGTGTGACCACCCCTGGCCGAATGGGTTTTTTATATAAAATTCCTTAACTAGAAAGAAAAAAAAAAGCTCCACTTCCCAAAGGTTTTATAACCTTCCAAGATTGTACCCGCCAGCCTGGGATTAAGTATTCAAACACATGAGCCTATGGGGGTGCATTTTATACTCAAACCACCACACCCTTCTTTGAGACAGGGTTTTTCATTGGCTGGGAGCTCCAAGTAGATTAGACTGGCCTAACCAACAACTCATGGATATCCACCTGTCTCCCTCTCTCCAACGCTGAAATTGCAGACTCGGGACACCACTCCACCCCTGACATGTTCACATTGGTACTAGGCTTGAACTTGGGTCCTCATGTTTGCATGGCAGGTACTTTACCCACTGAGCCATTTTCCCCTCAATAATATTTTTTAAGTGATTGCTTTCAGGTCTCTGGAATAATTTTGGGATACAAAGTCTCAAAGTCTACCACTCAAAGAACGAACAAATGTTTTGTATGCAAAATCCTGCCTTTCCAAAGATGATCATATTTGTAAATAGAAAGGTAAATTCTACAAGTTTCATTAAATTGTTCATGCAATACATCCAGAACAACACTTTTTTTCAGTTTTACAACTGTATTAGCCAACTGCTTTTTTAATATTTGTTTTTATTTATTTATTTGAGAGGGGGGCAAAGAGAAGGAGAAAGGGGAACAGAGAGAGAGAGTGGGCATGCCAGGTCCTCTAGCCACTGCAAACAAACTCCAGACACATGTGCCACCTTGTGCATCTGGCTTACATGGGTCCTGGGGAATCGAACCTGGGTCCTTTGGCTTTGGAGGTATTTTAAGTGCTAAGCCGTCTCTTCAGCCCTATTGCTTTTTGTTTTGTTTTGTTTTGCTTTGCTTTGTTTGCTTTGCTTTGTTTTGCTTTGCTCTGCTTTGTTTTGAGATAGGGTTTTACACTATAGTCCAGGATAGCCTAGAACTCATTTTGTAGTCCAGGCCGTCCTCAAAGTCACAGCATCCCCCTGCCTCTACTGTGTGTGCCGCAGCTGGCAGTGACATCTAATTTGACACACATCTCTACCTTCTCTCCAAATGTTCTCTCCTTCCCTGAAGGAATTGCTGGGTGGTTTAGGAAACCAGATTCCTCAGGCTCCCCTGGAGCAGGTTCAGGTGGGGCCTGAGGGTTTACATCTAGAAAACACCCACCCAGGCCACGTAAACCGCACAGCCGTGTGGGAGCTACACGTCCTAGCACAGCGCTTTGCTCACACTGCCCTTCCTCGCCCCCTTTGCTGGGATCAACCCTCCTCGGTGACATCAACCCTGACCTGCTCTCTCCCTTTGCTCCCTTCACTCCCAGGTATCTCGTTCAGTCCCATGACTTCTATGGGGCCTCTGCCAGCTGAGCAAGGGTGATTTGGCTCCTTAAACTTCATGATTGTATATTTACTTCCCCTCTATACCTAATTCTCCTTTCAATTCCAAAACCCGATTCTCTCCAGTATTTCCCGACTCAGTGACAGGCACCCACACTTGCGAATCTGCCTAAGCCATGCCCTTGGGCTTCCTGAAGTCTCCCCTTCTTCTCACACCCCATCCCAGTCCCCTTCAGCAGGCCACATTTTCTCTTTCAAAATGTATTCAGAACTGGGCCATTCCTGACTTCTTACCCCAAGCAAGTCACTTCCATCTCTTGCCTAAATTATAATGTTAACTTCCCAGCTGAACCCCTCACTTACCCTATTGTCTCCTACTCCATTACTTTCACAGAAGAAAAATAAACGAACCAGTCCTTTAAAATGCACATGACTTCTCCTTGATCGTCTCCTCTAAATGCTGAACATGAGACTTAAATAAAACCAGGAGGTCTTGGGGCTGGAGAGATGGGTTAAACGCTTGCCTGTAAAAGCTAAGGATCCCAGTTCAAGGCTCGATTCTCCAGGACCCATGTAAGCCAGATGCACACGGTGGCGCATGCATCTGGAGTTCATTTGCAGTGGGTGGAGGCCTTGGTGCGCCCATTCTCTCTCCCTCTCTCTCTCTCTCTCTCTCTCTCTCTCTCTCTCTCTCACACACACACACACACACACACTCTCTCTCTCTCTTTCTCTCTCTCTCTCTCTCTACCTGCCTATTTCTGTATCTCTTTCTCTTAATAAATAAATAACCAGGAGGTCTTAGACTGGAGCTGAAGTTTCTATGGCCACACTAACTTCTCTGCTTCTCCTTGTGTGCACCTGCTCCTGCCCCAGAGCCTTGGTATACACCGTTTCCTCCACGTGACATACTCTGGTGCCACTTATCTGTGGGAGTTCCTGTCCTCACCTCGTTCACTTTTCTGCACAGAAGTCCACCAAAGAGCAGATCCAGAAAAGAGCACGCTGCTCTGATCTGCAGCAGTCCCGAATCACCTTGACCATTGTGTTTGCCTCAGCACTTGTGACCTCCGGGGACATGTTATATATCCGCTTGTCTACAGTCTAGAGTGAAAGTTCCATTAAGAAAGGCACTGTTAAAAAAAAAAAAAAAAGAAAAGAAAGAAAGGAACTGTTTCCTCTCTACGGTCAGATTCCTACAACCAGAACCACCCGCCTGACCTGTTACAGGAGCTTAATGCATACCCAGTCCCTGTGTGAAGGAACTGGTTGAAAAGTCTACATCTTAATCTGTCAAGAAAGAACTTCATCAGGGCTGGGAAGATGACTCAGCAGGGAAGAACAGCAAGAATGAGGGCCTCAAAGGGCCAGAGTTCTAGCTACACATTTCCATGAGGAGTGGAGACAGGAGGATCGCCAAGGCACACCAGTCAGCCACTCTTAACCAAGCAAATGGCAGCTCTAGTTCAGTGAGATTCCGTCTCAAGGAAACACACAGATGGTTCAAGAGGAGGGCTCCTCTGGTCTCTACGCATGTGCACAGGGCACACACATTTACACGCATCCATGCACACACTACATAGCACACTACTCATGTAAAAAGAAGGAGGAAAAGGAATTGACCAGTGAAGACCATTTTTCTTAGCATTTGTGCACTTTGAGATACAAAAGTTTAGCAATGTTTAAGAGAACGATTTTAGTAATTTTCTTACGTCAAAATTAAACAAAAGGCTAGCCACGTAGATTTTCAGTAAGCTGCAAAATTCCATTTCCATTCCATCCTATTTCCCCAAATCCTTTTTTTTTTTTTTAACTTGAGCCTTTGTTCCCCGGAAAGAGAACCTGAGAAAATCCTGTTGACTGGCCTGAGGCTGAGAGACAGTTACCAAGTCTATCCATCAAACTGGTTGTACCCACGTAGTCACGAGGTTAGACGAAGAAATGTAAATATGGAGCTGGAGGCATGGCTCAGCGGTCAAGGCACTTGCCTCCAGAGCCCAATGACCTGGGTTCGATTCCCCAGCACCCACATAAGCCAGATGCACAGAGTTCATTTGCAGTGGCTGCCTGGAGGCCCTAGGGTGCCCATACCCCTTCCCCCACCAATATCTATCTGCTTGCAAATAAATAAAAATACTTTTTTAAAAGAATGTAAATTTTTCAACACTTTTTTTTCCCCCCAGTGGTACTGCCTGTGTGGAATCCTTGTAAGTAATTAATGTAGGGCAAGACTTTTCATGTTGTCAAAGAAACACAAGAGACAGAAAAGTCTGAGAATAAGCAAAGGAACCAGTATTAAAATAGCTTTCAAAAACTGCATGGAAGGCAGAGGTAGGAGGATCGCTGAGAGTTCGAGGCCACCCTGAGACTACATAGTTAATTCCAGGTCAGCCTGGATCACAGTGAGACCCTACCTCGAAAAACCAAAAAAAAAAAAAAAACTGCATGGAGACGCACAAAGGTGAGGCAAGCGTGAGGTCGTACATGCCCACTAGGTGGCTCAGGCACCTGGCGTTTGATTGCAATGGCAGAGGCCCCGGCACACCAATTCTCTCCCTCTCTTTCTCTCTCTCTCTAAAAAAAAATTTTTAAAGAAATTTAAAAAACTGCCTGGCAACACACAGCCACCATACACATAGCCCTTACACTGGAAAGTACATTACTGCGGCTTCTCTTCAGATTTCACCCAAGTCTGCTTAAATCAAGTAAGGCTGGACATTGCTGTTCTAACTGACATTCAGAAGTGTGATGTCCCGGCCAGCTGAGCCCGTGGTCCATGTTGCCTGTTTTTACTCTTATTTGTTAGACGGAAGCTGGCAACTACAACAACAACAAAAAAGCAACCATTAAAAGAATAAGTGTGTGTGGAGATTGGAGTCCACATTTTGAAATATCAGTAAGTACAGTATTTATGTAACAGATGATAATGACTTGTAAAAGGCAGCCATATGTGAATCACGCTCTTAGTCTTCTTAATGTTTTTTTTTTCCTTTAAAAAGAAAACCTTTATTTCTAAATCTGAAGTAAATGGCACTAAATGAGAACTAGCTTTCAAATTTTTGGAGGAATTTGGGATAAATCAGCTCACTTTCAAAGAGAAACCACAGGGACATTTCTAGCTTGTACAGTACTGTCATATCACAACATTCGGAGCAATAGAAAGATTTAAAAGACAGAAATGAAGGCGAGAACATTAGAGTCAGCTCCCATGTCTTTAATGTACTGTCTCACCACTCAGAGCGCCTCGAGGTACCTCGCTAGTGTACTTCCACAAACAGCACCATTAACAGAGTTTTACACGCCTGGGTCACTTGACTTTGATTCCCAAGTAAGTCTTAAAACGTTGCAGAAACAACAGACTCCAGGCTGCACATCCCTGAGAGACAGCCACTTCTGGGGAGTACAGCTGGTCCTTGACACAGCCACAGAACATGCAGGGACAGTTTCAAACACGAAGCGAAGGCGAACGAGGAGGGTCTTTCTGGAAAACACCAAGGAGGCTGAGTGTTTCTGAGTGGACTCAGACACCACGCATCGAATCTAGGAGAGTTTTCCTCAGAGATAGAACCCTTGTTCCACAGTGATGAAGTACTTCACGGTCATCACAGACTGCACACTCCATGTTCCATGTGCACACACTGCACATCCAAGCACTGTGAAATCACATCCCGTGCACAAACGTGCTTTTGTTCTGACACACGTGTGTAAGAAATCCCCACGCAAACAGAAGCTCCGGGTCTCTACAATCCCCATCTTTCTTTCTTTCTTTCTTTCTTTCTTTCTTTCTTTCTTTCTTTCTTTCTGTCTTTCTTTCTTTCTTTTTCAAGGTAGGGTCTCGCCGTAGCCCAAGCTGACCTGAAATTCACTCTGCAGTCTCAGGGTGGCCTCGAACTCATGGCGATCCTCCCACCTCTGCCTCCCGGACAGCTGGGATGAAAGGCATGCGCCACCACACCTGGCTCCCCGTCTTTCTTTGGCAAAGGCATGGGATATATTTTGTGGGAAGTCAAAGCACACAATAGAGAAAACCAGATAATCCGAGCAAGGTTGGATGGGCCTTCAGCCATTCTAGTCACCTGTCAATCAAGGTGTGTCACATCCAGAACTGTGCTGCTGAGTCTCCACTGTCTACCACCTGTGATATTCCTTTTAGTTCACTTGGGACGTTTTTGTTTTTTTTTTTTTTAATGTATAATATGTGCATTCAATAATTGCCTGAATCACTGCTGTGTGCTCTGTCGTGAGTGGTTTATGGATAACCATCATGAGCAGGGCTCATCACTCTAACAGGTTCAATGTAGTCCTCCGAGCTAAGGACGACTATTTATTTAACAGCTCTTGGCAGGAAAATTTGTTGCATGCCACAACTTTACAAAGAACATTAAAATCAATGACAATTTATAAACCAAAGGCTGGGAATTATGCTTTGGATTCCCATAATTCATCCGAATAAAGCTGTCAGATACCTTTTATTATAAATTAATAGCACGTTGTCGGAGAGCACCGCCGACAGATGTTTACTGGTTCAGTACTGACATCTAGTGGACAGGGGGAAAAAATCTTTCCCCATCTTTTCCAAACACTCTCCCTAAAGATGGTCATTAATGGCACCTCAATCGAGGAAAAATGTTCATCACGCAACAAACTGTCATTTGAGGGTTTTTTTTTTCTTTCTTTCCTTTGGTTTTATCGAGGTAGGGTCTCACTCTAGCCCAGGCTGACCTGGAATTCACTAGGTAGTCTCAGGGTGGCCTTGAACTCACAGCGATCCTCCTCCTCTGCCTTCCCAGCACTGGGATTAAAGGTGCGCGCCACCACGCCCAGCTTTGAGTTTTTTACTTTTGGATTGGAGCGGACTCAGTTTTTCCCCGTCTGAGCTCTGCGTGGTAGTGGTCCATGCTTTTAATGCCAGCGCTTGGGAGGCAGAAGGAGAAGGATTCACCATGAGTTTGAGGCCACGCTGAGACTACCTAGTGAATTCCAGGCCAGCCTCCTGGACCAGCGCAAGAACCGACCTTGAAAACCAAAATAAATAAGTAAACAAACAAACAAAAGTAGTGTTTTAAACTTTTTAGTACTTGTATTTAGGGACCCAATTACTTCTAATTCTCTGCTATTGAAGTAACAGTACTGTCTCGATACAGCAAACCACCAGCTCCAGTAGTCACGTGAAGAAATAGAAGTCCATTGTCAAAGCAAGCCCTTCCCTAACTGGGATTTGATTAACACTTTGGATACAATATACTTACTGTGAACTTCCATCTCCAATTCAATGTGACTTATTGGTGGCCAATATATTGAAAAAGCAGATTATTTAAATACATTGATTATGGATTTTGCTGCCTTAATATCTTCACACTGATCTACACAATGCCCCCCCATAATTAACTCCATGCTCATTAACATATCTAAAAATTGAAAAGGAAAATGTTAATGTGCCCCTGGCAGTCTCTGGAGGACACAGTGTTGGCAAGGGGTCAGCCCATTATATGCTAGGAGTTTTTTAATGTTCTAGCTAAGGGACACAGCTGAGAATCCCAAGTGTTTCAGAACACTTGATCTGGGCTCCACGCTGGTTGTAATTTTCCCGGGGGGGGTCAAGGACACTAAGAAGGACATCTCTTCTGAGTCTTTTAGTCACTGCAAAGAAAGGAAATGAGCCTATAACGTGTGCCTCCTTATATGTCTGACACTGTGGTAAGCACGGTATAGGAAATTGATAGGGTATGGGTCAAAGGGTGAAAAAATCGTTGTTCCGGTTTTATAGATCTTTATAGAGAACACGAATGGCACACGACGGGGCTGGCCTCAAGCTGAAACGCCTGGGAGAAAAAGAACGCTGTCTTTTTGTGACTTGATTGCATAACTGGCAAAAGTCAACTGAAAGTATAATGTCCCATTTTACTGAACTATAAAGTGGGGGCGATGGCATATGAAAGCACCTCATTAATTGGGTGAAGTTTATGGCATCCATCTCGGGTCACTTTGGAGCCAGTGCAGAATAAGTTAGTTCAGAAGGTTTCTGTCGTTATTCGGAAGGCGAAGAAACCGAATCAAAGCTAACACCCTCCCATAATAAAGAGAAATGAACCTGAAGGGTTCTTTATATGAAAGCGCCTACATAACGTGGAGACTCACCATTTTTAGAGACTAACACGTTAAAAAATAAAATAAAATAAACTATTTCAGAATTTTCATGGCTCCATTTAAGAACTATAATCTCAGTCCCAACCTGCAGATCGTCTTGGTGGGTACATCTACATCGGAAGATTTTTATCCATCGTTAAGATGAAAACTACTGGGGCTGGAGAGATGGCTTAGGGGTTAAGACACTTGCCTGCGAAGACTAAAGACCCAGATTTGATTCTCCAGGTCCCATGTAAGGCCAGATGCACATGGTGGCACATGCATCTGGACTTTGCTTGCAGTGACTAGAGGCCCTGGTGTGCCCATTCTCTCTCTCTCTCTCTCTCTCTCTCTCTGTGTATGTGTGTGTGTGTGTGTGTTTTCAAATACATATAAATTATTAATCTAAAAAAACAAAAATAAAAAAAGATGAAGACTGCCTAGGAACATCTTATCAACTAATTCACTTTCCCAGTAGGTATTTCTTGATACCTTTGGGTGTGTTCATGAGGATTAACTGAGGGGGAAAGACCCTCCCAGATGTTGGTGGCACCATCCCATGGGCTAGAGTAGCAGATTAATAAAAACGAAGGGAAAGATGAGAAACCCAGCTGCACACTGGAGCTTGCATCTCTTTGCTTCCTAATCCATCAAGATGGCAGCCCGCACCCTCTCACCACCACAGACAGAAGCTGGTCTCACTGCCGTGCCTTCTTCACCATCACAAGCTTACCCCCCAAACCACAAGCAGGAAAGGAACCTTTTCTCCCTTAAGTTGCTTCTTGTCGGGATACAGTTGGATGTAAAGTTAACTAATAAACTGTGTAATCTAAGAACCTATATTGATTTCTTCTTCTTTTCTCTCTCTTCATTTTTTTTGTAAATTTTATTTATTGATTGAGAGAGAGAGAGAGAGAAAGGCAGATAGAGAGAATGGGTGCAACTCCACACTCATGTGCCATCTTGTGCATCTGGCGTACATGGGTACTGGGGAATCGAACCTGGGTCCTTCAGCTTCAAAAGTAAGCACTTGATGGCTAAGCTATCTCTCCAGCCCTCTCTCTTCAGTTATTAATCATTAGTAAAGTTTTCCACCACTACCCAGTGCCACCTAGTACATTTTAATTTTTTCCTGAAAATTCACATTTTATGTTTTTTTGTTGTTGTTGTTGTTTTGGTTTTTCGAGGTAGGGTCTCACTCTAGCCCAGGCTGACCTGGAATTCACTCTGTATTCTCAGGGTGGCCTTAAACTCATGGTGATCCTCCTACCTCTGCCTCCCGAGTGCTGGGATTAAAGGCGTGAGCCACCACACCCGGCCTTATGTTTATTTTTTAAATTCTGTTCATGAGCATACTGTCTCCAGATAACTAGAGCACATATCTGCATAATTAAAATTTATCCTTCTTTTCAATCTAATACCATGTGTCCATCAAGGCTTCCAAAAGGAAGTTCTCACGCCAAATTTTGTTTCTCAACGGACAAAATCGAACCTAAAACTTTTGGATTTTACCTGATCACATCAGATGTCATATTTTACTTTGTATTTAAAAATGAGTGAAATTTAATTAGAGGAGTTGGTTTAAATGATGAAAAATAAAATCATTTCTGCAGGAAATTTTCACAGAATAAGTTTAAGCTATTTAGTGATTAGCAGCCAAAAGGAAGCTTGATGGTTTATAAATTAATGTAATTAAGTAATGA
This sequence comes from Orientallactaga sibirica, assembly GCA_036365145.1. NCBI lineage: Eukaryota > Metazoa > Chordata > Mammalia > Rodentia > Dipodidae > Orientallactaga > Orientallactaga sibirica. Next base: position 12,730 of record JAEOAD010001895.1, on the reverse strand, counting down.
TTTATGGTTAATTCCCTTTACTGAAATTCTCCTTCAATATGCCACCAAGACTTTTCTCTTTGAGTTTCAAGATAAAAATTATTTGGAAAAATTGGCTGAAGTGGGGAGCCTGTTGAAAACTCTGATGGTCTGTCTGGGTGTTTGTTCCTTTTGATATTTTATCAGTAAGGTTTTAAGAACTACACGAGGACCACAGGATGATGTTATGTGATCAAGTCCCAAGCAGAAAGATATCAATGGCTGTAACTGATGAAATAATTAATGTCAACAATGTAAGGACCTCCAAGATGGTAAAAAAAGAAAAAAAGGGATATCACGGGGTGGGGGGAGATGAGCAGCTGGCCAACAAGTAAACAAGAATTTGACTCTGTTTATTTCTTCCTTCCTCAGGACAGATTAGAGAATGGCTTTGCGTCTTGTACCTCTTGTACTCTGATTTAATATCTTCCTGTTTTTCCGAAGGTGGTTTATGCAACACATTGGAATACCTCCAGGAGAAGCATGAGGAGACAGAAAGAAACTGGACAGAGAGACGTTCACACAAAACATGGGGCTGTGTATTTTATAACGGTGCCCTGGCCAAAGCTTTCCAACCAAGGTCTGCACTCCAGTCTTGGCTTCTATTTATTTTGCTGTGATAAATGAAATCCGGATAGTGCCCCTTGACAATGAAGATCTTTATTTTTGCAAAGATGGATTGATTAATCAGTAACCAAACAATCGGAGGTTCTCTAAAGTCATGCGTCTGCTTTCAACCCTGACTTGCTGCCCTTGGGGATCTGTAAGGCCATTCAACAGTTCCTGAGCGGCCACCGCAAAGATCTGTCTCTGTGTGAACTGCTTAGCTCCTCCTGTGTACACCCCAACAGGGGTGATGCCCAGCCATATTCCCACAAGCCACGAAGTGAAGAAAGAGGGATGCGAAGACCGGGGCTCAAACCGCGTGGCTATAAAGAACTAGCCAAGAAGTCTGTTTCGAGCACAAAGCTGTTACCTCCTACTTGCGCGTGCACTCGCACGCCACAACAGCCCTGTGGAAAAGCAGCAACTCGGAAGAAAGAGCTGTCTCCTTCCCATACCCTTACTGGACAGCTTAGGGAGAGTTTACGAACGCTAAATGAAGAAATCCCTTTGCTACCCGGGTTATGTGCCGGGCACCAGCACGTGCTGAGTCAGCGGATCCGCCACTGCCATTGCCATGTCTACGACATGCAAAGTGTCTGGACATCTGGGTCTTAGGGGAGACGGTATCATATCATAGGAACTGGATCTTCTTCATTCGTCTAACCTCCTGAATTTTCAAATTCTAATATAGAAAAGTGCTGATGAAGTCTCTGCACCAGGAAAGATCTCAGAGAACATTTTGTCTTAATTCCTCATTTTTTTTTGTTGTTGTTGTTGTTTTTTATTTATTTTTGGCTTTTTGACACAGGGTCTTCCTGTGTAGCCCTGGCTGGCCGGGTACAAGCTGATTAAATTATTCACTGAACAGGTTATTTTTAAATTTCAGAATCACCAAAGAGTACAGATGACTTTCTCAGAGAGACTAACTATGTTGATCTTTTTACTGTACAGAAATTAAACAGTGAAGTTTTCCGAAGTTTCCATCCTTTCTATTTCAACTCCAGTGATATCAAGGGAGTATCACTGTAATCAACGTAAATGTAATCAAAGCAAATGTTGAAAATCCCCATCTTTAGCTACCCAATACCACTTGATTTTAAATCGCTACACTGTAGTTGTTGGGGATTCTTTGTTTTGTTTCCTTTTTCTCTTCTAAGTTATCCTGGCTCCTGTCCTCAACCTCTTGTTCCTTGGTGCTCACATAAACACAAACACAGTCATGTCAACTGGAGCAGAAAACTACTTACCCGCAAAGAGACAAGGATGTTAAGCACACAGAGAGTATACAATGTCTGTCTCAAAAGCTCAACTCTTCCATAAAAGCTGAAAGGCACCCATAGACAATAAGGAAATGAGCAGGCTGATGTTGCATTCAGATAAAACTCTATTTACACATACAAAAAAAAACAAGGTGGAGGGCCACATTTGTGCCATGGCTTAGCGTCAACCTACTCCTGGCATAGATCATGAGCTAAGAATGATGACCATCCATTTTACCATGTTGCCAAGGAAACAAATTGCCTCTTTTCCCATTATATTCCCTGGTCTCTTGACAGAATCCCTTTTCCATAAAGTCCACTTAGTGACTTCCTCCAGCCACATGAGACTATTGGGAACCTGAAATGTACACAGTGTGGGGGAGGAAATGAACTTGAAGTTACACCTAGTTTTGCTTTGGGTGAATTTAAGCTTCAAGATGTGGTTAATGGCACCATGCTGAATCATGTATCCCACAGAGCAATCAAGTCTGGGGACACCACTGTAGACCCAAAATCCCAACGTATCCTACAATGTATAGATAAGGGTCTATCCCAACTTGCCTATATTCAGACCAGGGCATTTCAAAACATTCCTCTTTTTATAAAATAATGCTTTGACATAAGGTCTTCAGTATTTAAAAAAAAGTGCAATTTAATTTATAAACTTTATGAGTAAGTTTTGGGGAAGCCATCAATTATATTAAACTTTTGACACTTAAATTTCTCTTTTATACAACTGTGCTAGTAACACAAATTTCACCTACAATTGTTAACAGGTGACAATATATAACATCACCTTTGTGGTAGTTTGAATAGATGTCCCCCAATCTATTCAGTGTTTTATTAGTTTGTAGTTTGCATCTGCAGCCACCTGGCTGGAGGCAGTGTCACTGGGAGGACCTCTTAAGGTGTGGTGGTGGGTTTAGGATTTCAATCTAAAGATATGCAAAGTGTGCCTAGCTGGAGTTCCTGACCTGTGCTGTGCTGTGCTGTGCTGTGTGCCTTTTGGCTTCTCTCTGTGTGTTTGGTCCTGTGAAGGCAGGCCAGCTTCTTCTGCCATGATGGAACTTCCCCTGGATCTGTAAGCCTCAATAAATCCATTCCTCCATAACTGTGCCTGGTCTGGAAGTTTATCTCAGTGAACCTGAAGCTGTCTGCTACAACCTTCAATGTACTCACTACCTGATTAAACCAAATGAATTACTATAATATGATGCACACACATATATCGGTAATAAATGTATCTATCTCACCAGGAGTGATGACACAGGAACTTGGGGTGTCTTTGAGAGTGACATAGCTTTTTCCCAGCTCTTGGCTGGACTCTACCTCAGGAGTTAGTGTTCTGGATGGTCCCAGACTCACAAACTTCCACAGAGTCTGGGCCAGCTGGGTTCGTTTCCATTGAATGAATGAAATCCAAAGGCCACAGAGTGTAAAGTTTAAACATTCTATTATAGCTTAAGAGAAGGAGAGAAGGCAGAGCTCCCATATAGAAGGAGGGGTCCCCAGAAACAGGAAAGCCCCCAAGTCACCCTGCTTGGGATCTTTACGGAAATTTACGGGATAACAGCTGAGTTGGCCAGTATAGGTATCCACCACACCAGGTGTCTGGGTGCCACCAGGTTTTCAGGAATGAGAGAAATCACATTTAGATTCCAAAGAAAGGAAATGATCCTTCCTGGAAGGGAATGGTTGTCTAGGAATCTTCTGACATTTCTGCTCTCCAGCAAAGCAGAAGCTGCAAGGACTCCCTTAGAGAAAAAAGAGATAAGGAAAAAGCAGATCCCACTCCCCCAGCCCTGCTTAAGGCTCAAGTACATTTCTGGCTTTTATTTTAAGGGGCCCAGTTATCCTTAAACTGCCTTCACAGCACAGAATGACTCAAGTTCTTCTATGGAAGAATGAATTTTTTTTTTTTTTGCATCAAGTCCAACAGACTGACCTTTTTTGAATTTTTGAGAGGAGACAGAAAGAAACAGAGACAGAAGGAGAGAGAGAGAATGGGGTGCCAGGGCCTCAGCCACTGCAATTGAACTCCAGACACTTGCGCTACCAGTGGGCATGTGCGACCTTGCACTTGCCTCACCTTGTGTGTCTGGCTTACGTGGGATCTGGAGAGTCAAACATGGGACCTTGGGTTTCGCAAGCCAGTGCCTTAACCACTAAGCCATCTCTCCAGCTTCAGACTGGCCTTTTTTTTTTTTTTTTTGAGAGACACAGAGAGAGAGGGAAAGGAAGACAGAGATGGACATACCAGCAGCCTCTCAGCTACTGCGAACGAAATCCAGATGCGTGCGCCCTCTTGTGGTCAAGTGCAGCATTGCGCCCTTGTGTCACTTTGCATCTGGCTAAACGTGGGACCTGGAGATTGGAACCAGCATTCTTAGGCTTAGGAGGCAGGTGCCTTAACTGCTAAGCCATCTCTCCAGCCCCTTTTTTTTTAAAGCAAGATAGCAAGAGTAAAAGCGCACTTGTGAGAGAAAGAGAATTGGTGTGCCAGGGCCTCCAGCCACAGTAATCTAACTCCAGATGCATGGGCACTTTGTGTACATGTGCGACCTTGCACGCTTACATCACCTTGTGCATCAGGCTTATGTGGGATCTAGAGCGTGGAACATGGGTCCTTAGACTTTGCAGGCAAGCAATTTAACTTCTAAGCCATCTCTCCATCCCTGGAAGAATGAATTTTAAAAGAACAATAAGTAAGTAGCATTCTTGTAGTAACCAAAAAAAATAGGCAGGAAAACATTTCCAGGAATGGGACATTACCAACACCTCCTAAATGATGCTACTTTCTAGTTTGGGGGCACTTAACAGTATAACCAGAATACAGAACTTCAGGGCAGAAATGTCAACAAATAAATCTGGCAAGGTAGGTTAGGACCTACTTGAAAAAAGGCATTGCATGCTTGGAAAAAAAAATCTCTTTCAGACCCTAAAGCATCACCATCAATTTAGGAACTACAAAACAAGGGTGACATGACAAAATCTTGGTTTTTGAGACAGGGTCTCACTTTGTTGCCTAGACTGGCCTCAAACATGTAGCAATCCTCCTGCCTTGGCCTCTCAAATTCTGTGATTAAAGACATGAGCCACCAAGAGCTGGCATGGTAAAATCTCTTAAGCAGTGCCACTCTGCATACTCACTGAATGAGCAAACTTCCTCCAGATCCTCACTGAATCTATGGCTGCTCCTCCAGTGTCCCAAATGCTCACCAGATGCTGACTAGAGTGGGCTGCTCTCACTCCCCAGCTTACCAGACCGGATGTGACCACTCTGATTATATAAATGAATAATAATAAGATGTTTTAAATGTGAATGAACAGAAAAGAGCTATTCCCATGAAACTTAGATGAGTGTTTGAAAAGACATCCTAAAGGTTAAGTTGTGAAGTAGGGTTCAGTTAAACTAGAAGGAAAAAGAACAAGAACGATTGTGGGTTGGTGGGATAGTGTTCATAAAATTTACAGAGCTTCAGCCAGGCGTGGTGGCACACACCTTTAATCCCAGCACTTGGGAGGCAGAGGTAGGAGGATCATCATGAGTTCAAGGCCAGCCTGAGACTACATAATGAATTCTAGGTCAGCCTGGGCTAGAGTGAGACTCTGCCTTGAAAAATAAAAAAATAAAAAATAAATTACAGGGTTTCTATGTGGCTGCCTGAAATCTTTAATTTCTCTTGGTTTGAATGAAATTGAAGCTGCAGTTTAGAGTTATGGAGCATCTTTTAGGAAGAAATGCCAAGCAGAAATCCAGTCTGCAGATCCCCCTCTGAGCAAAGACTTGTCTCTCTGAGGTTGATGTATGAATGTCCATTTAAATGTTTTAAGTAAAAATAAAATGTTTAAGATACACATGTTATCACTTTTATGATCCTGGCTGCTACGATCTCTTGCAGCTTATCAACCAGCTGTCTCATCTACATCAGATTCAGGGACAGTATTCTGTATTATATTCCTAATTGTAAATAAGTTTTATAAGTACCTTAGCTTTTCAGAGGACATCCATCTCCTTATTCATAACCAGCCCTTATAAAAGACTTTTATCACATTAAACACACCATCAGGAATACCAGGAGTGCTTTAAAACACTGTCAGAAAGTTTAAAAAGACTTTCTTGTGTAGTGTTCTAAGACGTTCTCTTTAAGCACAGCTGCATTCTGAGATACTGGGTATTAAGAAAAACAAAAGACAAAAAAAAAGCAATAGCATAGTGACTCAAAGATTCAGTCTTCAGCATTCTAAACTCCTGAATGTTAATATTGAATTTGAAGTACAGCTCCTTCATGATGCAAATGGATCCTCTGAGATGGTCAGACATTGACCCACAAAAGCTGCTGGGCCTTCCAGAATGTCCATGCTTTACACGGACTTCGCTCCCCACCTCATCCCGTGTCCCCCTCTTTGGGATTCATCTTCACTGCCTAGACTGAGACATTGCAACATTTTTCTTTCTAAGACATAGCACAATAGATAGATAGATGACCAATAGATGATAGATAGATAGATAGATAGATAGATAGACAGATGATAGATAGATAGATAGATAGATAGATAGATAGATAGATAGATAGATAAATGGTAGATAGATAGATGGGTGATTGAGAGATGAAAGATGATAGATAGATAGATAGATAGATAGATAGATAGATAGATAGATAGATAGATAGATAGATAGATAGATGATTGATAGATGATAATAGATAGATAAATGATAGATAATTGATAGATAGGTAGATAGATAGATAGATAGATAGATAGATAGATAGATAGATAGATATTTAGCAACAACAATGATGGGGTTTTCTTCTTAACTGTAGACTGAAAAGCCAAGTTGAAACAGTATGCCATCCACCATACTTTGAGTTTTTTTTCTGAACAAGGGCTGGGGAGATAGCTCAGTGGTTAAAGGCACTTGCCTGCAATACCTGCCAGCCTGGGTTTAATTCCTCAGCACCCACATAAAACCACATGCACAAAATAGCACATGTATCTGGAGTTTGTAGTGGTAAGAGGCCCTGGTGTCCTGGTGCATTCTCACTCTTTCTCTCTGCCCTGGTAAATAAATAAATTTACAAAAATAATCAATTTTTGCAAAGGAAATATAGGCTGAGATGGCTCAGAGAATAAATGTTTTCACTCAAAAATGTGGACTTCACAATCGCCAGCAGCCATGTAGAAAGCTAAGCATGGAGCTGGAGAGGTGGCTTAGTGGTTAAGGCATTTGCCTGCAAAGCCGAAGGACCCAGGTTCGATTCCCCAGGAGCCACGTTAGCCAGATGTACAAGGGGACACATGCATCTGGAGTTTGTTTGCAGTGGCTGGAGGCCCTGGTGCACCCATTCTCTCTGTCTCTCTGTCTTTCCTCTCTCCTCTCCTTTCTCTGATGCTCTCAAATAAATAAATAAATAAATAAATAAATACTTTTTTAAAAAACTAAGCATGGCCACACACAACTATAACCTCAGTACTGTGTGGAGCCAAGACAGGAGAACTGGGGAGAGATAGGAGAATTGATGGGGCTCACTGTTCAGCCAGTCTGACTGCAAAATGGTAGTTCTGGGCTTAGTGAGGGATTCTGTCTCATCTCAATGGGGGAGGACACGCAACATTCTCCTCCGGTCTCTACGCCTGTGTGCGCCACACGTCTGCACACACATGTGCTTGCAAAGAAAGGGAATGTTTCTAATGTTCTCAGAAAGGGGGAAAAAACAGCCTACAAAAATCAGTAAACAAAAACTCTCCTGAGGTATTTCAAAACCACTTTCAAAAGCAACAACTAGAATTGCCACCAGGCTAACAAAATCACTAGTCTGGATTAAAATGTTGACTTAAAATAAAGAAATGTTCAGCCTTGAAGTTCTTTCTTTTCTCAGAAAGAGAAGCCTCTATTCAGACAAGTACAACAAGAGACCGTGCCTCAGTGAGAAAAAGTGTTGGAAACTGTCTAATTTTTATCTTAAAAACATCTAAAGTTTGTTACCTGGATAACGCCTAGCCCCTTGAACCAAACCATCCATCCCTACTTTACCTTTCATCTCAGCATCACACAAGGCTAAAGAATGAAAGAAAAAATTCACTAAAAGCAACATGTTTAAATCCATTGCGAAGTGATCACGTGACTTGTCCCATAGCCCAGCGTGCATTTAATATAATTGAAGAGAGAGGAAAATGGTTTTCTCTCTTGTATTAAAAGGGTTAGGTCACTTTTTTTTTTTCCCCGTTCTTTCAAAAAAATATTTCTGAGGGAGACTTCTACTTCCAAGATGGGCGAACACGGGCCAGATTGGTCCACCTGCTAGCAAGAACTAAAAATTAGACAAATTAATAGGGAGCAAATGTTTGTCATAACAGTGTTTGTTACCAGAGGACACAGATCCTGAAGCATGAAAAATAAATGAGGCAAAAAACTAGGATGGGGCAGGAGAGATGCCTCAGCAGCTAAAGCACTTGCGTGTGAAGCCTAAGGACCCAGGTTTGATTCCCCAGGACCCACATAAACCAGATGCACAAGGTGGTGCATGCATCTGGAGTTCATTTGCAGTGACTAGAAGCACCAGCATGCTTACTCTCTCTCTCTCTCTCTTTGTCTTTCTCTCTGCCTCTTTCTCTCTCTAATAAATAGATTAGATATTTTTAAAAAATAAAAAAAGTATATGATGGATTCAGTGAATTTTTTTATGAGACTTTCACTTACAGAAATGCAAAGAAAGGTTAGTAACTTACATGAACTGAAGCGACCTGGGCTGAAAGTTGGGAAACCAAACTCTCTCATGTTCCCCAACATGAGCACCAGAGAAGAGAGATGGTCCCAAGAGGACCCACGGAATGTACAGAGGCCCTTCCTCACCAGTGTTCTGAGGGGAACCACATGTGGTACCACACAAGCCCAGCATAGAACCACTTGAAACAAAGAAATCCCAGGAGCTAACCAACATTGTTCCTGATGTCACCAGCCAGAGCAGAAACCCTGGTACTTCTGAGGCACACAGTGGAGTACTCAGAAAGCCTGGCCTCAATCATAGGGAAAAAGTTAACATCAGCCTCTCTCCCACCGGAATCAGCTTCAAGAGGAAGAACAAATTGGGTGGAGTGGCTTCTGGCCAACCTAGCCGCATCTCGGAGCAGAGCGTGAGATGATCATGAGAACAGCAAGGGCAGGAACGACCAACAGAAGTGGAATTCTCAAGGTCTAGCATCCGGATAAAAGTCTTTGGGCAGATTTTTTTGAGACTCTGGGGAAAAGGACCCACAATAAGAATAAAAATTAGCTGGAGAGATGGCTCAGCAGTTAAGGCACTTGCCTGCAAAGCCTAATAACCCCAGGTTGGATTCCTCAGAACCCACGTAAAGCCAGATGCACAAAATGTCACATGCATCTGGAGTTTGTTTGTGGTGGCTAGAGGCCCTGGTGTGCCCATTCTCTCCCTCTCTCTCTCTCTCTTGAAAATAAATGAAAATATTTATTTAAAGACATAAAAAAAAATTAAAGGCTGAAGAGATGGTTTAGAAATTAAGACATTTGCCTGCAAAGCCCAAGGATCCCAGTTCGATTCTCCAGGACCCACGTAAGCCAGATGAACAAGGTGGCACATGCATCTGGAGTTCGTTTGCAGTGGCTGGAGGCCCTGGCACACCCATTCTCTCTCTCTACCTCTCGCTCTCATATAAATAAATAAATAAAATATATTTTTTAAAAAAGATAAAAATTAATGATTTGAAACCCACACTCAGTGGTACAGTTTAGAATGAACAGACAAGACTATGAAAACAGTGATGAGGGTGTAAGTGGTAGAGGGTGTGAATGACGTGCATGAAGCCCTGGTTTGAACCCCAGTGCTGCATAAGCCAGGCTTGGTACACCGCTGCAGTGCCAGCACTAGGAAGGTGGGGGCAGAAGGATGAAAAGTTTAAGATCGTCCTTGGCTACAGAAAGATTTCAAGGCCGTCTTGGTTTGCATGGGACCCCCATCTCAAAAAATAAAAACAAATAAATACTTATAATATCTGCATTTCCACATGTTTAAGAACCAAGGAGCCAGGTCGAATAAGTTAATCAGAGAGACAGAGAGAGGCCCAAATCAGTCTAAATGGAGATAGATAGATAGATAGATAGATAGATAGATAGATAGATAGATAGATAGATAGATGGATAATAGATAGATGATAGATAGATAGATAGATTGATGATAGAGAGAGAGAGAGAGAGAGATAGATGATAGATAGATCGAATATAGAGATAGATAGATAGATAGATAGATAGATAGATAGATAGATAGATAGATAGATGATAGATATATAGATAGATAGAACAGATAGATGATAGATAGATACATAGATAGATAGATGATAGATACATAGATGATAGATAGATAGAAGATAGATTGATTGATTGATAGATAGATGATAGATAGATTGATAGATACATAGAATATATAGATAGATGATACATAGATCGAATATAGAGATAGACAGATAGATAGATAGATAGATAGATAGATAGATAGATGATAGATAATATATAGATGATTGATAGAACAGATAGATACATAGATAGATACATAGATGATAGATAGATAGATGATAGATAGATAGAATAATTAATAGATAGATAATAGATGATAGATAGATAGATAGATAGATAGATAGATAGATAGATAGATAGATATCAGATAGATGAAATCATTTGGAGTTTATGTAAATTAAAGTGACTAAGCATGAAAGAAAAAAATCATACTGTCTGGGATGAAGTAATGTTGGGCATTGTAGGAGAAAAGGCAGTGGACTTGAAGACAAATGAACGGAAACCATGAAAAATCTAAATGGAAATGTTTTGGGTTGTTTTTTGTTTTTGTTTTGTTTTTCAACAAATGAGGAGCTCGCTCACCGGTGTGCTGTGAAACAATTCAAACAGCCTGATATTTACTTCACTGGATTCCCCGAGGAGAAAGAGGATAATAAGAATATCTTTAAAGAAATAATGACAGACTATTTTCCAAATTGGAAGAGAACTACATCACAGAGCCAAGATGCCCAGGGAGCTCCAAGCCCAGGGAGTGTGGAGGAGCATGCAGCAGGAGACAGGCGCCAGCATCACATTTCTGGTAACTGAGATCAAGATCAAAACTGAGATCAAGATCAAGAAAAAAGAAGCCACGGCCATCAAACCCCCCAGACACTTGTGCCATCCAGTGAGCTTGTGCGACCTTGTGCTTGCCTCACCGTTGTGTGTCTGGCTTACGTGGGATCTGGGGATTCAGACATAGGTCCTTGGGCTTTGCAGGCAAGTGCCTTAACCGCTCAGCCATCTGTCCAGTCCCCTGCTCAGATTTTGACCCACCGGGAAGATTTCCTAGCTCTACCTCCTTCCACTCTCTACTTCCTATACTGCCAGATGTGAGGAAGTGAAGAGACCCAGCTGCGTGCTCCTGCCACGGAGCTGCCTGCTGATGCTCCTTCTCCTCCATGGCAGATGGTCTTCCCCTCAGGGTCTGGAGAAAAATAAACCCTCTTCCTCCATTGTTTTCTACCAGGTATTTGGTCACAGCATCAAGAAAAAATTAACCAATACAGTTAATTCACATTATGGTTCTTTAAACAGTCATCAAAAAAAAAAAAAAAAAAAAAAAAAACAGACATGAGCCAAGTCTTTATCAGACACAGTCCTTCTAGGAGGTCCACAGCTCCTCGTTGAGCCTGGCTGTTTCGGTGTGTCAACCGGTGATACCCACAGCTTCCTCCGGGCTGCAGTGATCTGTTCATCCACCACACTTTGCACAAATGGCCCTGGTTTTCCACTCGCTCCCTTCGTCTCACCAACCTCCCGGAATGAGGGATTCCAACGAATCTCCACGGCCAAAGCCTGCTAGTCCTTCGTGCGAAGTGAGCTACAGATCACACTCATTGTTCCTCCCGTACGCTAGCTCTCGCCCTCTCTTCTGAACGTTCCTTGAAGTCCTGGCATGTGGCTTTTCACAGTTAGCCTAGCTCCAGTGCCGTCTCGGGGTGTGGTATTGTGTACGTTTAATATCATAACAGCAGAAGCCATCGGTCTGGCATAGGACTTGTTTACGGCCTTAAATAAGACAGGAGAAGAAACACACACAAGCACACAAGAAGCCAGAGGGGCAGGATGACTCGGGGAAGCTACAGTAACCACCTGGACATTCTACGGAGTCATAGGAGCTTCTAATATACGTTTCCCACAAAAGGAGTCCTAATCTCCTCCCCCTTGGGAGCTGTCATCAGGAGGAGCAGCACCGGCTGCCTCTGCTGTCCCCTCGACTTCATCACCGTCTGGGCCCTGCTGGACCCTGCATTAGATGCCACTTGGATTATCAAACCAGGAGAAAATAGTGATGCTTCAGACAGTCACACCACCAAGCCCCTGGAAGCCTTGTCCTTTTGTGCACTTCAGCCTTGGGCGGCAGCGTCTCCACGATGGGTGAGGTGGACAGGACTGATCTCCAGATTCTCTTAGGCCATCACAAGCCCATTGCAGAAATGTCTCATGGTGCCTGTGCTGTCATAATCCATTGCACATTGGGTGTCCAGCCACAAATGCCAATCACTGAGCTAACGGAAGTGGTCAGCACCTCCTCGTGCAGGATTGCTCCCATGGGCTCGCAGTTTTTTTGGTTCTTCTCTGTTTTCTTCTGCTGCTTGGGACTGTCCGGGGGGAGAGGGGGAACGGGCTGGGAATTGAAACCATGATCTCACGAGTGCTAAGCAGACAGTCACCACTGAGCTACATGCCGGCTCAGCTCTTCATCCTCAGGCAGCCCCAGTACCTCCTTGGCATCTGACACCAGGCTGCTATATGCAAAGCCAGTCACCAGGCTCAG